>CM053507.1:49395435-49995435 GCA_028627145.1 Eidolon dupreanum | reverse complement strand
TTAATGACCAACTCTCTGGAGGTGGGGATGGGAGCAAGTCCTGATCTGTAGTATTTGCTAATTTCTGTGGTATAAATACTCCCACCATGACTAATTTCAAGTTACCAACGTGATATCATTGAACATAGAGTTGGGGCAGTAGCATACCATCATGCGCATTTTCACTGTATAGATTCCAAGATGTAAATAACCTGGAGAGTATAGATACAGCAAAAGGTCATAAAATAACTAGGAAGTGATGGATCTTGAGTATTTATTATCTTTGTTTTTAATGTAAGTCAAACATAAATGTATATAATTTAATATTTAATAACAACCACACTTAAAAATGTGTTCACGGAATTACAGAAAAGTTAACCATTAGCTGTGGTGTGTCCTTTTTGCCCATCTCTAGCACAAGACTACATTGTTCTATTTATTCTCCTAGGTTCCAGAAGTTTAGCCTATTTTCTTCTCTTCTTGAGAAGCCTCACCCCAGGGCAAATTCATTGCCTAGACTTGTGATTGGTCAGTCTCTTGGATGTGTTTCCTGTAACTGAGACAGGAAGCCTGGTTGCTCATCTCCATCTCCTCAGGGTAGTCCAGAAAGGCATAGGGAGTGTTTGATGAGTGAATAAGTGAGTGTGTAAGTGAATAGCTACTGGGTGTATAGTGATTGTGGAGGCTACAAAGATAAACCCTAGGTCCCTTGCCCCACCTTTTCACCACTTATGATGCCTCTTGGTTCTGGCAATATCATGAGTTTGACCATCTGTTTAATGGCTGTTCATATGGCTGGACCATCATTCCATGAGGACCATGACTGGATCTGGCTTTTCACTGTTGCAACCATAGTATCTAGCACATAGTAAATATTCCATTAATACTTGTCGATTTTGGCTGACTACACAAAGTTAGCAATGCTTTTTTTAAACTGCATAAAAAACACACACAAATACATATCAGCTAGAAAAATATTCTAACATTTCAGATAACGCTAAGTGTCCTCTGACCAAACCTTAATCCCAAATACCCCCTTCTGGCAAAATGACCACAGCAATCACATGGTATATATCCTTTTAGTTTTTGTTTGTTTTTATTTAAAAAATGTATCTATGGAAATGTTTTGAGATTTGTACCTTTCACCCAGTTTCCTCCAGCAGTTACATTGTATGTAACTATACTAAAATATCGAAACCAGGAAATTACATTGGTAAAAAGCCTGTATATAGGTCTATGCCATTTTATCATTTATAGATTTGTATAACCACAATCACGATTAAGATACAAAATTATTCCATCAATAAATTATTCTAATTATTCTGTCACCTACTCCTTTGTAGTCACCTCTTCATGACCTCCACTATCTCTTAACTCCTGCCAACCACTAATCTTTTCTCATCTCTACAGTTCTGTCATTTTGAGGCTGTTATATAAATGGAATCATATAGTATTCAATCTTTTGAGATTGTGTTTTTTTCCACTCAGGATAGAGCCTTTGAAACTGAGCTGTTGTTGTTTTTTTTAATTGAGGATTTTTGTTTTGTTTTTAAACAAAAATGACATTATGTTGCACGTATGCTTTTTAACTGGACTATGTGTCCCAGACCTCCCCCTTTCGAGATATTCAGTGAATAAGGGTATATTCACTCTAGCAGTCATATGATATTCTATAGAATAATTTCATCATACTTTCATAATTTCCCTATTGATTATTGGCTGTAGGTTCTTTTCCCTTCTCTCAAGAGGCTGCTTACAGGACAATACATTTCCCAAGCTGCTTCACATAGAGGCCTTTATCTATGAGTTTTACTTAGCCACAGATTGAAAAGCAGAAGAAATGGTATTGGAGAGAGGGTGCCCCAAAAAGTCCACAGTGGGGGGGGGTCTCAAATTTTTAAGAAAGGTACATGAACAAGTTATCATGGTTCTCAAATCTCTTCTGCTTAACTCCTTTGCTAGGCAGTAACTTGTCTTTCTACCACCCAGAAACATGAATGAAGCCAGAGGTTGGGGAGAAGGAGGAGAAAAATGAATGAGTACCTTTCCAATTGCCCACTGCTGTCAGTAAGTAAATCTCATGGCAGTGATTTCTTCAGAACTTCAGTGCTCCCAAAAGACCTTCTAAACACACAGACACATCAAGGGACATAGGAGCAGGTGACAGAATGTCATTCAGCCTTCTTTTGCCTTCTTTGTAAGTAATAAGACCACCTCCTGTGTGATGAGTGGGTAGAAAGACATCTCACAAGCACATAATGGGGTGCTGATTCTGAAGGGCCTGGGGTGTAAGGTAACAGGGTGGAAGTGAGACTCTGGGAACCCTCCTGTGAACTCCACCGAGCCAACATGAATTACAAGCTCTCAGCTCTGTCCTGAGGGAACCGATCATGGTTTCCAGGCCAGAAAGCTTTGGCAAGCCCCAAATCCCAAACTCCAGTACCCAGGCAAGGCTGATTTGTGAACACTCCAGGCCCGAACCTCCCACAAATTCCTTTTCTGCCTCCCCACCCTTCTCTTGCCACGCTTTGAGGCTTTTGCACAAAATTTTGGGCCTATTATCCATGTCTGGGAGGCTCAGAACTTTAGAGTTTTCTTATTTGGGAGAATAAAACAAGGCTCATTTTAATAGACTAAACCAGGAATCTAAACTGAAAGCGGAGGCCATGTAAACAAAACCCTTTTATGTGGTGCCTCCAAATGAGTTTACTTTAACAAAAACAGGACAAGTAAATAAGTGAGGTTTACAAATATAAACTGCAAAGTTGCTGAAGTGTGAGATAAATTGCCTAAGACCCTTCTGTTTAAATTCTATGGCCTGGCATTTTTCCTTTTGAGTTTTTATCAGAGGGCATCTGAGGAGGAGAGAATGTTCTGTACAAGAGAAAATAATTTCCTATAGTGCGGCCAAACAATGATCTGATTAGGGGACCTCCTGCAGGGGCCTTCCTTCCAGGGTTGGCCCTCCCTCCCTCCCAAGGCTCAGGGAGATACCTGACTGGTGACATCACCTGAATGTCCCACCCCATGGAAGGGACTCTTAGAAAGAGCCTGTTCTGACATCATGACCCGACAGAGCAATGCAGTGATGAAGGCAGGTAGGGAGTTGACCTTCAACGGATGATAAGAAAAGTTCCATCAGATGTCATTGTTACTTGAGGAGAAACATACATTCTTTATTCACCATAAGCATAGGGTGTGCCCAGCAGGTGGAATTCATTATGAGGAAACCTTCCTTGCCAGCAGGATTGGTGACCTGGCATTCAATCACTCTCCCAAGGAAAAAAATATAAACACAGCATGAGATTTCATCTGAGTGGTTCTGAGACAGTCCATTGGATCTAGAGTTGGGGGTAGGGGTCAAACCAGTGTAAGTACTGTAGGAAGAAGGCAAAGAACAGAAGGAGGGATGGTAAGATGACCTGTGTGCCATGGTGTGCTTAGTTAATGTTTAACAACCAGTGCTAGGGGTTGGTGTGAGAGCCCTGATTTGTTGCATTTCTGGATTTTCATGTGTAAATATTTCCAGCAAGGGCAATTTAAAGTTATCAATAGGAAGTCATTTGGCTCACAAAATTCTTCAAAATTTAACAATTGGCTCTCCCTCACTGGCATGAGCTGGCTCCAACATACCATTGCCTACAAGGTCCAGGAAGCGGATCTTTAAAGGTTGAGAGAGGCAGCAGTGAGTGGAGAGTAATGTCTAAACCATTTTCTCAATGATTTAGACTGCCCATGATTCTTTTTTTAAAAATAATACTTAGAATATTTGTTCAATGTCTATCTGCCCTTCTGGACTTAATGGCAGAACTGCATCTCTCTGGGTTACTGATATATTCTAATATTTACCACAGCACTTAGCACATAGAGGGACTCAAAACATGTTTTGATTGGTCCAAAGGTCTGTTGAATGCTATAATAGTAAGAAAGCTTATTACGTACCAGGTATTAGACTGAGTCCTTGACAGGAAGTATCTAATTTCATCTTCATAGCAGGTTTATCATATTATGATGGGTATATCACATGGAGGATTGATTACAAATAAAGTTATCTAGGCTTTACCCAAGATCTTGCCCGGGAATCTTCATTTAAGCAAACTTCTTAGATGGTTTTTACACAAACTCAAATTTTAGAACCACTTTTCGATGGGGTAGATCTTATTATTCCTTATAGGAATAAACTGAGGCTGGTGTTTCGATAACTTCCCCAAGGTTGTACATGAGATAACTGATAGGTCCAAGACACCAAGTTAGGTCTGCCAGATGCCAAAACTAACCAGTAGGCTAAATGGGCTCCCACAGAACAAAACTGAATAGCAAAAGGAAGGAAGGAAGGAAGGAAGGAAGGAAGGAAGGAAGGAAGGAAGGAAGGAAGGAAGGAAGGAAGGAAGGAAGGAAGGGTATATCTCTATTTGTGTTCACTGTGGGATCTAAGAGGTGAGAATAGAGGCAGGGCAAGCCAATAGGAGTCAATTGTGCTAGTTTTAGGCTGAGGTAATGAGCCAGGCTTAGAGTAAAGATAGTGCACATACAAAATAAGAAAACAAACTGGGTGAATTTTGCATGATAACCTCATTTAATATGTATAACAACTCAACAGGAAAAATGCTGTTAACCAACCATGTTTTATAGAATGATTCAGAAAGAATAACTTATTAAGTTCCCCATTAGGAAGCAGAACAGTTGAGGCTGGAATTCCAGTTTCTCTGACTCTATACTTTTTGGCCCATGATAATTAGAGTTCAGACCTATGTGTTGCACTAAAGGGGATGGTAAAATCTACCCTGGGGGAGGATGGAGGCAAGTCATAGGTAGTAGGCTTCCTGCCAGTCCCAGCGAGGGGAGCTTTGGCAATGGCTGGAAGAAACAGTGGAGAACCAACACTGTTGCCACAACCACTGGAAAACAGGAATCCATATCTATCTGATTTCTGTAAAATGTCACTGTGTCTGAGGCATCCCCAGCACTTGTGTGGACACATGCTATTTTCTGGTGAAATGATTTTATGGTTCCTTAGTATCCTAGATCCTGCATTTTGTCTTAATCTCATGGCTACGTTCAGGTCAACTGAAGCTGGGAGCATCTCTTTTCAGAACTGATGTAGTTTCCTTGGAGATAAAAGTTGTCAGTGGTGATTAAAACTGCAGAATAAAAAGGATGTGACTTCTGAAGAATATACTCTGTGTCATTGTTTCCTCCCGCTTCTTCATCTTCCCCACTCATAATTTTGCATCGAGCTAATAACAAAACTATGAAAATAAAGGTCTTGCTGGCCAGCGGAGGCACATATTTGCGTGAAGTTGGAGAGTCTGCATTCTTCCAGGAAGACAGCTGTCCTCGGAATCATCCTTCTTGAATCCAAGGGTTTGGAATTAACATGACACAATATAATTAACAAGCAGATCCATGTCTGCATAGAGGCTTTCTATAAAGAAAGTCAGGGATTCTTTGGGTGGGAAGAAAATAGGACAGGAGGCTGAGGGTATGGAGAAGAGGTCATCACCCAAATGACTCTGCCAAGGACATGCTTTTTATTGATCTACTCCTGTGCTGTTTTTTCCTAAAGTGTAGGAGTAGTGGGTGGGTGGGGGGAACAGAGGAGAGGGTGTCCAATTTTCCTGTATTATCATTGAGATTATAAATTTGTATGATCTTTCTGGAGGGCAGGTTGGTAAATGTCACAATTTTTGATAGTTGCTTACTATTGACCATTAAAAATCACTAGGGTTTTGAAGTCATTTGTTGCTGCAGCATATTTTCGACCCACCCTGACTGAAAAAATAGACAATGATTTACATTTAGGCAAAAAGGTATTTGCACCCTACAATAGAATCCTATGCAGCTCTAAAATAAGGAGATAGCTTCAGATTTATTGATATGTAAGGGCCTCCAAAATACATTTTCAAATAGAAAAGGCATGATACCCAATAGCATACATGACATGACCCCAGTTTACCAAAGCTAGACATGTAAACTGTAGGTGGCCATTGACATCAATATACTAGACTGTATAACTCAACTTCGCTTTGTGGCATCTCTAGCAGGTGTTGTCTCCATCTGTTCCCAGGCCCCTCATTCTTAGGTGGACTACTTCCTGATTTTAGTTTCTCAGCAGCTCTTATTTATATGACACCATAAATGCTCAAGAAGCCACAGCCTATAAAAGTCTGATCTTTACACTTGCCTTATGTTATACATCGTATGAGAAGTTCCCAGCATCATAAAGATCTCACCAGGTGCTGAGAGGTGTGGAAAGTGCTTTATGTTGATGCATTTGGGAGGACAGCTCCCCCCAGTTCCCTGTGTGGCTTCTTTTCATCCTGCCATTCATCACCATGTGTGGTTGCATAGGATTTGTGAAGACATATTTCATGTTTTATCACTTCACAGAACTCTGTCTCACATTGTACCCTAATACCACCACTGCCACTTAAAAAACATGAAAGCTTAACTCAATCTTTGGAACCCTTACCACTCTGTAAAGGTATTGATTGCTGACGTGACTGATGCATGGATTTGCAGTGGCTTTTCCAGCTCTCTCGGCATCAGGTAGGCAAAATATGTGGTTCTTGACATCAGTGTTTGCTTATGCAGCCAAGCATGTATTTATTAGTAAGTGTAGGTCTTTCTAGCCTTAGGAAGACTTAAATTAAAACTAACTTAATACTAAAACTGCTACTACTAAAATAGTAATCATTGTAGTTATTTACCATTTATTGAGTGTTGACTGTGCTGGGCCCCATGCTAAACACCTCATGGACATTATCAAATCCAGCACTCACCACATAGATCTTTTTCAAGATATAATGATCATCTGCACTTTACAGATAATGATGCTGAATATTAAGATGTGAAGTAAATGAGCCAGGGTCACTTAGTTTGGAAGGGGTAATACTGACATTGTAATCCAGATATATTGACTCCAGATTTTGAGCTTGATCCATGGCTCATTAATGGTGAGGCACATGCTTTGAGGTAGCCCTCCCTGACATGATCTCCCATTAAGTCGATAAGGCCTACATATTAATCAGTAGAGGGAATGGGGAGAAGGGATCAAGAAATCTACCATAAGGCACACACAAACATCAGCATTACTTCCTCTTGGTATCTCCCAAAATGAGATAGAACAGAACCTGCCTGACTGCTCATGAGCCACCATGCAAGATGGCTTTCAAATAGAATGCCCAGGGACCCATTCTTCCCCTCTGGCATAAGTCCTTTCCTTTTTCCACATGCTTTCACAAATGGAATGGGGAAACAGTACCAGTAGCCTAACAGCCCTGCAGGTAATTGGTCTGTTTCTCTTTGGCCTGAAGTTTCTATCTCTCAAGAGACAGTATGAAAAGAATAAAGTAGACCATAATTTTCAATAATTCCACCTTCCTTCTAGCTTTGCAACCTCTTCTACAGGGCCACTCATGCAGCCTCATTGGAACACCCCATCTCTATGCTACCAGTGAAGTTAGAAAAGTAGTTTCCTTCTCTACAGACCTGGTCCAAACCCCTTAGGATGGCTGTCAAGCCTTTATGACTTGCCCTGTGTTCAGTTCTCACTGTTGCCACCACCTCATAACCATTTTCCTCTCTGCTGAACTACATTCAGTTCTATCAACAAATCATATTCTGTCCATTCTCTGAGCCTTTGGCTGTATAATTTCCCCTCCACTTGGAATAGTTTCTTCTTGTGGCAAAACTTCATCCTCTACCCCTTTACTGGGTAGAATAAACTCATCCTTTAAGACTAAGAAGTTTCACACTTGCCATAGGAACCCTTGTCTGGCTACCACTCTCAAACATCCTTGCCTGGAGAAAATAGACCCTCATCCTATCTTTCCAATACCTCTGTACTTCTTACTAAAAGTATAGGACTTGTCATTCTTTTCGACTATTTGACCCTTTTCTGATGCTCCTTGACATGTTTTTGTTTTTTTTTTGTTTTTTGTTTTTTTTTTTTTTTTTACAAGTGTATCTATACATATTTGTTTGTGAAAGGAGGCTCTCCTGGAGAGGAATTCTTTCCTATGGCACCACTGACTGGTTGACTACCTGGATTTTCCTATAAGGCCCCCAGATTGAGGGCAAACTGGTGGTTTCTATTGTAGGTGTGAACTAGGTAGAGGAATATTTTTAAATAAAGGTTTATTTGGTGCAGGTCGATAGTGCAACAGGAGACATAACTTGGGATGCTGGGCTGTAACTTGCTTTTTCTATTTTCTACTCCTGAAATGTATATGTGCTTCTATAAAGCTTTCTCACTTGTAAAAAATGTAGGGGGATGAGAGAAGGGAGATTATAGATTCCAAGTCTACCTTATTCATAGTGTATCCCCTAGCAATTTCAGTGAACAGTAGGTGATAGACTGTATGTGAAGGAGGGGGAAGTTAAGCTTCACAGGTAACTCAACCATCTTCATCCTTATAGATAGACATCTCAATTCTGTGGTCCTATCTCTGGTGCTTCCCTCCTCTGCAAAGACTATTTCTATCCCTGCCAACCATGGCAGAAACTCATAAGCTGGTTATCACTAGTCTTGTATTTTTCAATGCTGAGTTTTCCTCCCCATTCCTGATAGTGGAAACTTTTGCTTTTCTCCTGTTCTACTCCCACACCAGCTCTGCCCAGTGCCCATGCCCCCCATGGCCCCCTTTCCTGCTTTTATTTAAATGCATCACTCTTGGCAAAAGCAATGCTCCTTCTGGCCATCCTCATATTTCCATCACTCTGAAGCTTGCCTTGCATATGTTATAGACACAGTGTCATCAAACACACTCCTGTTCCCTGTCCCAGTCTTTTACAAGCCCAGGCCATCGATGAACTGGTGGACCACCCCAGAACCTTCTTGGATGGTCTTGCCATAGCTGTTCCCTTGGGAAGGATGACACAAAGAAGGCATTATGCCAATCTTTGTCTGAATAAGTCCCTCCCACTGTATTGCTGCTGTTGCCATAAGGACCAGCTAAGAAATGTTTATATTAATTCAAATGTTCATTGGGGTGGGGGTACAAAACCAAACAACGCAGGCTGTGGAAAAGTTGCAGGTGTGCTGCAAGGGGATTAACTCTGCTGTGTACAGCCTTGTTTCCATGGCGACCACATGTGCTGCTCTCCTTGGAAACGCCTGGATTTGCTTTGATTTATTGTGCTGGATTTGTCAGAGCATGGGCCACTCCTGGATAGGTCAGTGTGGTGAGTGACCATCATTCTGTCTCTTTGTTCTCTCTCTCTCTCTCTCTCTCTCTCTCTCTCTCTCTAACACACACACACACACACACACACACACACACACAGTTTCAGTCTCTTATGGGAGACACGAAGCACCCTACACGATGAGGAGGCTGTATCTAAAAAGAGGCTGCTGGACATTTCGTGCTGCACCAGGGAATTGAGTCCAAGTGGACAAATATTTGAGCTCAATTATGGACTGAGGCATTTTGGCAGAGTGATTTGGAGAGCTCATGGGATTCTCTTCAGTTGGTGCATGACAGCTGGATTGTGGTCATCTGGGAGCTGAAGCCGTCTCTGGGTAAATCTGCTCACTCTTTAGATTGTCCTGCCAAATGCCCACACCAAGGTTTGATCCCTGCTGAGTGACCGTACACACACTTCATCCCACCGATGAGCATTCAGTCTCATTTGTGAGACTGTGTTTGTCCTGTTTTCTTGTCTCAAGTGTAGGTGGTCTGGGTCACACAGTAATTCCCTTGAGAACATGACGTGTGAGTATGCCTGGGTGTATGCATCTCCACATGTCACTGTGTAACTGAAGTGCTCTGGCTTGAACAGCTCTGCAGTGTGGTGAATCTTGCCCTAGCCAGGCATAAACATTTGTCCTTGACTGAGCCTATAAAATATTTCTTCTTTAAACTGGGATGTTCCTTCTCAACTTGGTAAGACTTGGAAAAGAGCCCCAGTGGTCCAAGGGCAGGGGTGAGGGTCTGCAGGTCCTGTTTCCTCCTCCTCCGGAGAGAGATCTTGCCCTGCCACCTTCATCCCTCCAACCTCTTGTGGAGGGGGCTTTAAAAGGCTGCCACCTGGGGACCCCTTCACTTGCCCCTAAGTTCCCTTGTGCTGGAGCAATTTTGGCCTCTGGGGGCTGAGTGGTAGTGGACTCTTCCCAACAATGGCCCACTATTTCAGCCTAAGCCCCCAGAAGGCAAGTGGGAGCAGAGAAAGGCAGCCCCTTCGTAGGAAGATGAAAGCCCACTCCCCTGTCACCCTGACTGTGCCACCAGTCTTCCCACTATGGTCATATGGTGGAGGCTCAGTTCTTTGATGAAGCCAGTGGCACAAAGGACATTGTACAGGGCTCGCAGTGGCAAATTTAGGGCCAAGACCCCTCTAACATGAGAGCCTGGGAATAAGAAAGTACCAGAAGCAGGGAAGGCCCTTTCAGTAGCTTGTCTCTCTTCCTGAGAAAGAAAGCTGTGTTATTTCATCCACGCTATGACGGATTTAGCCCTCAGCGGTTGCAGGGGAATATAAGGGGAGCAGGGTTAACCTTTGGAGTGCTCCCTGCTGGGTCCCTGGCCTGGTCTCAATTCCTCTATCTTCTGTCCACTGAAGCTAAACTATTGAGTTTGGGACCTTAGTTCTTAGAAGTCTGTGACTTCTGCTTCCATCTGTACACACTTCCTTTCCCACCTCCCTCCTGACTTCCATTATGGAAGCCAGATCTCTGGAGGAAGCAGGAGGAGACTGCTTTTGTTTACCCTAGTCACCTCCAGATAAACAGCCATAAGCATTGTTGTATAAATACTGTCCTTTCTGTACTCTCCAAGGGTAGGTCTCCGCTGTCACCTCTTCTTGAAAGGCTGATTTTTTTTTCCCTAATGATCCTGCTGATTTTAGTCTCCTGGATGCTTACGAGCCACTGACCTACGTCTGTTGCAACCAACTCAATCTGCTCACTGATGGTTCTTAAATCAGAGAGTGTCTAAAAATCATCCAAGTAGCTTTTGAAATGCATATCTACAGGCTCCATGCACAGATTTGGATTCCAGATGTTTGGCAGGTCCTGGGAATCTGCAATCCATTAGGCCCTTCAATGATTCCTGTATCAGTGGTCACCAGATACCACTGTGGGGTCACTGCTGTTGCAACTCCAAAGCCAGGTGGTCTGGGTTGGGATGGTTCTGTGCTGCTTAGTAGCTGTGTGGGAGCATTACTCAAACTATCTGAAAGTCAGTTTCTCTTCTAGAGCAATCATAAACATCATAATACTGCTCTTCAAAGATTGACATAAGCATTAAATGATTTAATGTGTACTAACCCCTTAGTCTGGTACCTGCTTAAATGCTAAACAAATGTCACAGGTTGCCATTATTAATATCACTGGATTTATTATTAATACTATTAATATTATGGATGAGTAGATCTTGCCTCTCAGCCCTAGATCATCCTAACTTGAAAATCCACTCCTTCCTCTTTCTAGCACTCCTTTATTTCCTTCTGCTTCTGTAGGTAACTGAGTGTCTCCCCCTTCCTAAAATAACCTAGCTATCTGTAATTTTTCAGTGGGTTCCTCTCTGCTGTATCTCTAAAAGTTTGATCACAGCTATATCTTCATGAGCCTTTCCTAGAACACAGATTGAATTTTGTGATGAACTTTTCATTAGGGGCAAAGACTTGTATAATACGCATAGGAATTTGAGCCTAACAACCTCTCAGCCTCCTTTACCTGAGGCCAGGCCTACACCCTTGACTGAAGCTAGACATTCATTCTCACATTTCTTAGGCATCTATTGCTCTGTTCCAACCCCCAACCTCTTCAGTGTATGACTACATTTATAGTCATCTAAATTAGGGTGTAAACTGGAATAACTTAAGAGACTTGATAACAGCCCCAAATTTCAAAGCTTACTATGTGCCAGCACATTTCTGCCAGGATCTGTACAACCATTGTTGGCTTCTAGGGGGAGTTATTTGTTTCTCTATTTTCAGAAGGTGCCCGCCAGTTGCTGCGGGTGGTCCCACTGTCCAGGCCTATAGTTATTTGGGAAAGGAAGTCTCTTACCACCCAGCAGCTTCCATATGTGGAAGCCCAGTTGATGGGGACACTCATGCTCACACACCCTCCCTCATTTATTTCATCTGTCCTTTGTTACTGGCACCTGCGCTCTCTCTTCCCTCACAGTGAAGTGCCAACATCAGTATCTGGGTTAACCCTTTCCAGTAGAAAGCAGTTTGCCCATTCAGACCTGTCCTGTTTAGAAAAGGGGTTTTTCTCAGAGTTCAGTTTTACTCTCTAGAATTCTGTACTGGGTTTGGAGACCAGAGATTCAAAGAGTAGTGTTGATTCTCCTTGCTTTGTTCTCTGATTATAAGTGAACCTGCCCTACTTTCCCTCCTTCCTCTGCCTTTCACTCTCTATTCCATTATTGTCTTCATAGACTTGTTATTTTCATAAGTGAGCATGTTCATTTACTGGTGTATTATTTGTTATACTTTATTTTACTTCTCCCCTCACTATGCTGGAAGCTCCATGAGAACTTTTACCCCATCTGTCTTTTTCTTTTTTTGCTGTTATTTTATGATACAGAACTGGGCATGATGCATGACAGACACTCATTAATTTTGAATGAGTAAATGAATGAAGCAGGAAAAAAAGCAAGCAGGGTTAGACATCTATGGATTCCCTGGCTAAATGTCATTTTAAATAGCTTCACTAATATCCCGATATCCATTTCCAACAGGGATTTCGTACAAACAATATCGCAGAATGAGCCATGCGGATACCAGTCTTTGCAGGTAGATAGACCAGCTTTACCCTAAAAAGAAAAGTGTGCTCAGTGGCAGAGCAAGTGTGATTAAAGGAACACCAAGGAATATACATGACTCTAAGAAAAACTTCCCAACCTTTCTGAAAAGGGGAAACCCTTTCAATTCAGAGTGAAAGAAAACCTTAACAAGGGAAAAACATTGACTTAAATTTCCACTGAGGGACAAGAGATGGAGAGCAGGGTTAATAGTGGGATATCTTAGAGAGCCAGGTTTTCAGAGCTCATGAATGGAAAAAGAGAGGGCTGTGTGTTACAAGGTGGAGGCTGAAAAGATGCCCATAGTGAGGGATGTCTCCCACCACTTGTTATGTAGCCTGTATGATAAAAATGTCCCTTTATTAGCTTGCTGACTAAAGTCTGCATTCACATTGCAGGTGAACAAGAGGCCCAGAATCAGACCCTGGCTTGGGTCCAGAAGCAAGTCTGGGTACAGGGTCTGACTATGGGAACTGAGGTAAAGAGGAATCTTGAGAATTGACCTGGAGAAACCAAGGAATGATGCTGGGATAAGTTTCAGGGATGGGTGAAGTCATAGGAACAACACGGACACAGAAGGGTCAGGTGTGGAGGTGTGGGCTTCATCCTGAGAAATGAGACTCAAGGGGTGAGGAAGGTAGGTAGGGAGGACATGTTCCCTGAGGCCTTGGATATAGGGATCAATTGATGGGGCACCCATGGCTTCACTTGTGGGTGGAAAGGAAACTATTAAAGGCACTGAGCTGTTTTGGACAAATAAAGATTTCTTTCTGAGGCTCCTTGTGTCTTCTTCCTCCCCAGCAAGATCACCTCCCCTGGTGAACTTCCTCCTTGCCCCACAGCGACCAGTTCATAGTTCTGAGTACACAGAGAACTTAGTGTAGAGGTGGAAACCCCATGGGCTCTGAGGTCCTTCTTCCCGGATTTCTTCTCAGTCCCAGAGTCCACCTTGGGACCCTTTTTCAGGTGCTAAGATAAGTCACCTGAAAGCATTTAACTAAGCACAGTGGTTGTAAAGAACTCAGAAGTGGTTTTAACATTCAAAAGGAGAGATGTTTGCTAGTGTATGCAGCCCCTAGATCCATGTTTTACAAGATAGTTGGTCAGTGCTGAGAGGGGCCTCTGCATTTCCCATGTTTCTCCTCTCCCACACTCGTAGCCTGGTGGGCGGCTTTCACTTTAAAGTTATAAAACATTCCAGTCCTTGCCCGTTAGTGTGACTCCTGATACGCCTCATAAACTATTCATAAAAAACAAAATGATTCCAGCCCTAGTTGCTTCCCCGTCTTCCTCCTCCTCAAGGTTTATTTTCCCCAGCCTGTTCTGCCCCCTCCTCCTTCTTGGTTAACCCTTGGGACTCTCACTTAAGGAAGCATTGCAGCCTGGCATGGAAAATGTGGACTCAGCTCCTAACGTCCTCATGTGAAACCTCAGAATACCTCTTTACCTCAGTCCCCTCTTCCTGTGTGGCCCTTGTACAACCTCTGGCTATTTCCTCACCTCCTGTTCTTCAGCATCAATGGCATTCAAAGTGCTTTTCAGAAAGGTTGCCCCTCTGCTGTGTCTTTGTGTCCCAAATGCATAGGGCCTGAGAAGGCCTGAGAAGGCAGTTGGCTGTATTGCCACAGGGTGTCCCAGGTGTTTCCTCTGCCTATAGACACTTTAAGAGAAAGGCCACTGGTAGTTACTCATGGGTCTAGAAATAAATAATGAAGTTGGTGCATTCTCCCTTTAACACACCTTAAGTTTGGCGAATGCGAGGTTTTGCTACAGACCTGGGTTCAAAGCCTGGCTTAGTCATTTCCTTGCTGGATGGCTAAGCCTTGGCTTCCCATCTATCCAACCAGCCAATAATTAAAGAGCACCTACTAGGCCCTTCCAAGCCCTGTTTTGAGCATGGAGGACTTGGAGGTGATTAAGTTGATGAGTTTCTGTCCTTGTGGAGCTGACCTCCTAAATGAACTAGGAATAATGAATCAACCTGCCTCACAGGTAGTAAGTGTAAAGTATCCATTTGGTTGAGCCATATGAAATTGTCATTTTTGTATGTCAAAGCTGTTTGAGTAGAAATCATTTCACATGAATTAAGCCAATAGTAAAGTGTCTAGCACATAGTAGGCCCTCAATGAAGAGGTAGGAAATGAACATCTTACGTACAGAGGGTTTATATACTCAACAAGAAAGAAACTGTCTTCCAAATGTCTATTTCATTTAATGAAAAATGTAGTTGAAATCAGGTATTATTTACAGTTCATGTTTTTTTATTAAGTGTTATGAGCCCATGAAGTCTTGAGAAGCAGCCGACAGGAAGTAGCTTGTTGAGTTTTACCCTGTGTTTTAAGGCTCCCGTCCACCAGACCATATGACCAGTATTTTAGAATTTGCTGATCCTTTTCTTGAGTAAATCAGCAGGACTTAAAACAGACTTTGCATTATTCAAAGCATCCGTAGAGGAAGGGTGGGTGAGGAGGAAGACCCTGTGTTAAACATTTATGTCTCCCTGCCGAATCTCAAACATAACCCATCTTTACTAAAACCTCTCCAAATGGTTGAAATAAATTTCACACAATGAATTTATTTTTCCCCCACCAGAAAGTATACAAAAGCAGGTGTCTAGACTTCCTGGTGTGTGTAGGAAAAAAAAAAAACAAAAAAAAAAAACCTCAGTTTTTAATGTTTGCTTGTTTTCAGGTGCATTAGGGGTTGTTAAGAAAACATTGACGCAGCTTCCCAGGGATTCACGTTGTTGAGGTATTTGGCTTTCCAGGACTTTAAGGCAGTCATCAACTGCTATTCTTGTGACTCAGAGTTTGAGAGCAGTGGGCCCTGCAGCCAGAGGACCTGACTTTGAATCTTGACTCTCATATTTTCTAAGAGTTTGATCTCCAACAAATTCTTTTTATCTCTGAGTCTCAGTTTTTTCACTTGTAAGTTGAATATAATGAGGATACCTAGTGCTGGGATGGTTTTGAGGAACAAGAGGGAGAGTGCTTGAAAAGCACTTATTTAATTTTCAGGCATACATTGCACAAACAATTATCGTTATTGTTATAATGATAATATGATCAACGATACCAATATTGTTATTATTTGAGGGTACCCATACTTTTATCAAGACTCAAAAGGTGTGCAGTTCCTTGGTGATGATTATTCTTCTGTTCTGCTACGTTTTATTTTCTGTCTTTCTCTGATCAGCTCAACCCCCTTCAATTGGGTTACCCTTACTCCCCTTTCTTCTGGGCCCCAGTTGACTTAGAACAATGAGATACACCATGGTATAAAACACAAGTCCAAAAGACTGAAAGCATTTTTAAGTGGTACTAGATTTGGTTAGAAAAAACATCTTGTGCTTGAGACTTCTATTAAATGGCTTAAAAGACTTTCGATATAGTACCTCTAGCTTGTGTATATGTAGAAGAAGACAAATCACTTTATATATGTAAATTCAACCTGCCTTCTTGAGAGATGGCTATTGCTTACTATGGGGTCTTACAAACAACAGTAATTCTTTTTAAAGCAGTTATTTAAATATTTGTTGGACATCTATTTCATGTTAGGCATTTTTTTTTTAACCAACGCTTTAGACTCTTACCTTAGGATCAACAGAAATGGGAAGGGTTTTTTTTTTTTCTTAAAAAACAATAATATCTTTTGTTAGGAAAAAATGGGTTCTAGATATGTCAAAGCCTCTCAGAGTCTCCTTTCTTTTGCTTGGTACAAACTAGAGATTATGTTGGTTATGTGGCCCTTTGGTCACCTGTGAAACTGAGAACCTCATCTTAGAAACTTGACTCTCCTCCCCTAAGGTCATTATCTCCTTTCACTCCAGTCTTTCTTCCACTATACCCTTGAGGTTTATTGCTTCCACACTTCCCAGAGACATCTGCTTTAGCATTCCCATCACTGGAAAGGATCAGGCAGGTTTCTCTCTGAGAGTCTTAGTTTCTGTAGGTATTTGAGCTGTCCTTAAGAATTTACCCTGCTGGTTCCCCCTCCTGCCTGGACCTCTTATATCTACCCAGAACCAGGAAGCATTTATGACCCATTTATCAGTGAAGGGAAACACTATGTGATAGGAGTAACTAGGCTTCTATCTGCCTAGGATGTTTCCAAAAAGTCCCTTTTTGCTACTGACCAGTAGAAGTGCTGAATCTTGGAGAGTTCAGGGTATGGTGACCAGGAGAATTTTGTTCTCCAGACAGAATGCTTCTGGGTTAAGGTTTAAGGTGTTTATGAAATTTGGTGCTATCTAAGGTCATTCACCCATTAGATCTGAAGAGTCTGCTTACCAGACAGTGAGAAATTCCTAAAAAAGTCAAAAGAATTTATTCCTTTATCATAAAAAACTATTAATCACCTTTTCTTGCACTAGATATACAATAACAAACAAAATAGATACAATTTCTATTTTTAAAGAGTTGAAATATTAGAGCTATGCTATCTGATGCAGTAGCCACTAACCATACATGGCTATTTAAATTCAAACTAATCCAAATTAAATAAAATGTAAAATTCTGTTCCTAAGTCACACTAGCCCCACTTCAAGAACTCAATAGCCATGTGTACTAGTGGCTACCATGTGGACAATGCAGGGATACAATATTTTTGTCATTGCAAAAGTTCTATTGTACTGTGCTGGTCTGGAGGGGAATAAAGATCGGTGAAATTCAATTATGACAAAGTATATTAAATGCTATAATGAGAAAATACAAGCAGCTGTGAGAGCCCATGTGGGCACTCTTATTTTTAAACTCCTTGGTTGAAATGATGGAAAACTGACTATCAGCCATTTATTCACACAAAAATGTTGTATAATAAACCACTCCAATTTTCAATGAATTAAAACAATAAGCGTTACTTTAGCTCACAAGTCTGTGGGTCAGAAATTTATATTGGGCTTAACTAAGTGGTTCTTCTAGTCTTTGCTGACTCACTTGTTTGTGTTGTGGTCAGGTGGCTATTGGTTAGAGCCACATTGACAACTCGGGTCTTGTGTATTTCATCCTCTAGCTCAGGGATGTTCTCATGGCAATAACAGAAGTGTTAAGAGTGAGCCAGTTTTATCATGTGAGCACATTTGAAACCTTTGTTTGTGCCTCCTAACTTGCCAATGACTAAGGCAAGTCATAGTGCCTGCCCAGATTCAAGGGGTAGGGAAATGGACTCTGCCTCTTAGAGAAACTACAGATTTACGGGGTAAAATCAGGCATATAAGATGGAGAATTAAATTAGAGATAAGAATAAGTTAATCTGCTATTTCACTTTAAACTGGATTAATTTTAAAGGTCACTCAACGGTTTATAAAATTCGGAAGACTAAGAGTAGTCTAATTTTAGTCATGAGTAGATGCAGGTGCTCAAAGTGGTTAATAACCTATCATAATCCCTCTGCTCTTCTTACCACTGTGTTGATTTCTTTTTCATGCAATCTACCCTAAGTAATAGCAAAGGTGATCCCAAACAGGTCTAGACTTATTTTACCAGCTTCACAACCCAGCATAGAAGGTATTGGCATTCATCTCACTGACCTGGCTTGGGTCATGTGCCATTATAATCACTGCACTCTGGAAATTGAATGCTCTTACTGGCCAGATATGTTCAGATCCATGGAGGATGAGAAGGAGAGGGATAGATGGAGACCAGAGGAAAGATGATTTCCTCAAGAAGAACTAGCATGCTCTTCCCAGAAAAGGGGTAATAGATGTTAGGAATGGAAATGATAGATTTCTGCTAGAGGCAGACTTTGGGAAGAGGTTTTGTGTGTGTTCAATGACAAAATGCAAATGAAGAAATACAAAACTGAGAGCTAGCACAGGTCCCTGCAAGACTTTAATGAAGTTTTAGTCTGCAGTAGAGCTGTAGATTCACACTAAACTAGAGTGAAGAAAGGAGTGGAATGAAGGAAAAGGTAAATAAAGGCAAATAGGAGGTGAGGGGAGATAATGAAGGTAAAGAGAAAAATGTTAAAGAGAGAAAGCAAGGGAGAGAAAGAAGAGACATGGAGAGAGAGAGAGAGAGAGAGAGAGAGAGAGAGAGAGAGAGAGAGAGAGAGAGAGAGAGAAACAGGCTCTGAACTGCTTATTGTGATATTTTAGTTCTGATCTTCTGGTTTCTCCAACCCAGGATTTCCCCCCATACTCTTGCCAAGTCTTTCTGTCAGTTTCCCCAACTCTAAAGTAGGCACTAAAATACCTGTCCAGTCTGTCAAATATGGCTGCCATTTCAAATGATCTAAGAGATATCAATGCTCTGTAAAACATTCTACAAGTGTGAAGTACATGATTGTTAGTGGGAGTGAAAAGGCTTTCAAATAAGACCCCACAGACAACACTGTACCACCAAACCTTGGGAGTCCATTCTTGCTTATAAATGGATTGATTCTTGAGAGACATTGAAAATAGGCTTAAACATCATTCTTAATTTCTCCCCAACTTAATAGTAAGTAGGGCTCAGGTCATGTGCCTGGAAGTATAGCTCCATGAATTTTTACTTATGTATATGCAGTCAATACTCTTCCAAATAACCACTCTTCCTGCTTCTATCACCGTTGATTAACTTTGGTTGATCTTGAACTTCATACAAATGGAGTCATATAGTATGTGTTCTTTTATGTCTAGCTTTTGCTCAAAATAATGTCTTTGAAATTTACCCAAGTTGGTGTGTATATGAGATTTTTTATTGCTGTGTAATATTCTATTGTATAAATATATATAATTTATCTATCTATTTTCCTGTTTATGAACATTTAGGCTGTTTCCAGTTTGGGGCAATTTAGAATAAAGCAGCTGTGAACATTCTTTTACATGTGTGGTAGACATATGTTTTTATTTCTCTGGGATAAATACCTAGAAGTGGAATTGTTGAGCCCTAGGTTAGATTTAGATTTAGTAAGAATTACTAAATTCTTTTCTAAAATTCCTGTATCAATTTACACTTTCATCAGCATTGTATAACTTTTAAGTGTTCCATATTATTATTAACACCTATTATTGTCAGGCTTTCATTTTTAGCCATTCTGGCAGATTTGTAATAATATCTCATATTGGTTTTATTTTGCATTTTTCTGGAGAATAATAATGTTGAATTTCTTTTCATATGCTTATTGGCCATTCGGATGTTCTTTTCTGTGAACTCCCTGTTCAACTCTTGTCCATTTTTTTTCTATTGTGTTTTCTGACATTTTCTTATGAATGAGTTATTTATATATTCTGGATATAAGTCCTTTGTTAGATTTTTATATTTTACATATAGTTTCTCAATTTTTTCATTGTCTTAGTGGTGTCTTTTGATAAATAAACATTCTTAATTTCAGTGAAATCTGGTTTATCAATGTTTTTATTTCATGGTTAGCAATTTTTGTGACTAGTTTAAGAAATCTTTGCTTATTCCAACAATTTAAGTTTTTAATAACTTCCTGTCTTGCTGCTTTCCATTATCTTTGCAACTAGAATGAAAGAAACTTTTCTTGAACTCTATGGATTCTAACATAGGCCCAAACCCTTTTGAAGCCCCCATGGTTAATTATTAGAAGGAATTTCACTGAAAGAAAATGAGAGAGAGGAATGCCCACAGGTAGAGTGGAATAAGAGTATATTAGCCCAGACTCTGTCAGTTGTATGTGATGGGACTTACATACAACTTTTTAAACATAAAGGGAAATTGGCTCAGGTGAACATACTGTGCTAGGGACAAGAATGAAGCTAGCGAGCCTCTGAGACTACTGAAGCCAAGGATTCAGATGACCTAGAACTGTTTTATTTTTTTTCTTCACTCCACATGTTGATTTCCTCTTTCAGGCAATTTAGAAGAAGAAAGGATGGAAAGATATGGAGGTCATGTGCTCATTGAGAAGCCAACCAATGTGGTTGGAGTGGTGAAGTAATGTGATTGGCTCAGCCTGGGTCATGACCTCCCCTCTGTGGATAAGGAATTAGATTCTGTTCTCAGAGGAAGAGGCACTTGGCAGACTTAAAGTATAGCCATTGATGGAGCTTCCAAGAAAGAGAATACCAGTCCAGCTATTGAAATGCTGAGCTATCCCATTTTATTTTTAATTGACCAATGACTTATGATTCTGAGTACACCCTTAGACTTCCCTTTGATTATCAGTCCATTCCTCCATTTGTCCATCCATCCACCTAACTATACCCTGGTTGGTTCTTTAATTTATTTGTGGCTCAAGACATAAACACATATCTTTTGTTAGGAAAAATAATAAGGCAATAATAACACAGAAGCAAAAATAGAGAATAGAGACCAGAAATAACAGGAAGAGAAATATAGTGATGATTAGTTGTACAGGAGACTGTGAAATGCCTCAAAGATAAGGAAGTATCTTTTTATTTTAATTCTTTGGCAGAGCTTGGTGCCATGTGGGAATTGAGAACTTAATTCTAAATTTAAAATTTAAAATAACTACAATCTGTCAAATGCCTCCTCCATCCTAAATAGGTTGCACATATCATTTTTCTTAATATTGTTTCTAGTAAATTAAGGGAAATTTTCAAATGTGCAGAAATGTTGAAAACATAATATAATGATCATCGTATACTCACTGAATAGGATAAATAACTGGTAAGAGTGGCCATGTTTAACTTTGTTTATGTTACACACGTCATTTTAAATCATTATGATAATTTGTTGTGAGGTAGATACTATTATTCTCATTTCATATGGGGAAATAGAGACTCAGCAAAAAGTTCACACTTCTATAAATTGCATAAGGGGAATTTGAACCTAGGTTTCTTCAACTCCTAACTCATATACTCTCCATATGAAATGTTGCCTCTCACTAAATGAGCAAATGTGGATTCCATCCCTGACCAGTGGTCTTCTTGCCACATCTGTCACTTGATTCCAAGCCTGACTTCTTTTTCCCTCTCATACTCCACGCTCATCTTTTCAGAAGGGAGATCCGGGTACTGGTACATTTTGGAACCTAGAAAAGGCCAGCATGCCAACCCCTTATCAGCAGCATCATAATGCAGAAGGACCACAGCTGGTTTGAAACTAAAGGCAATTTCTCTCTCTTCCCTAGTGCCTATTATACTGTACGTCTACTTAAATGGTTGTATGGTAAAACAAACAAATCTCGCCACAAACTAGACAACTTTTATATGTCTACTGAATGTATATTGACTTCCTATAGTGTCTCAGGCATCACAATATATGCCTAATCACCAGAATCTTCATTCAGAACTTAGCTTAAATGTCATCTTCTTGAATAGCCCCACTTCACCCTCATAACTCAATTCTTTCTTCTCTACTTTTGTCACAGCTTGAAATATTATGAATATATTTGTCTACTTGTTTATCGTATGTCTTTCTCCTGAATCCTCCTCCAGCATCCCCACAAACATTACAAAGTTAAGCACGTGTGCAGAAACTTCATTGGTCTATCTCAAATGCCTGAAGCAGTATCAAGAAAAAATAGATGCTCAATAAATATTTGTTGAATGATTGACTAGATTGTTTAGATTTTCTCTAAACCTGTAATGTGAAACCAAGAGTCTTTTAATCATCATTTACTATATGCTAGCTACCATGCATTTACTATATGCTACATACTAAACCAATTTAGATAAATTTGGTTATCTGATTTGTATCTCATAATAACTGTATGAAGGTTATTACAATTTTATAATAATTATTATAATTGACATTTCATGGTTGAAGAAAATGAGGCACAGGGAGAATAAGTAATGTGGTCACAGTAAAAAAGCTGGTAAGTAGCAGAGGCAGGTCTTAAAACCAGGCATGTACATTCCATATCCATGTGGACTTTGGCATCTGTTCCTAAAAATTCTTGGACTTACAAGCCAAATATGGCTAGTTGAATACCAAGGAATGTTCCTATTGTATGGTATGTGGTCCATCGTCCTTCCTGATGTGTATGGAGAAGAGAATTAAAGAGGAGTTCTTATTGGTGATTATTCTAAGATTTTCTCGTGAGAGGCCAAAACCATAAGAATATAGTATGAAGAAGAGAAAAGGCAAGGAAACTAGGTAAGCCAAAGAAAAAACTGGGTACCTTCCCAAGCACCACTTGAAGAAAGAACCCTGGGAAGAGCTGAATAACTTGGGCTTGACTTTGCTATTTTCTTTCTGTGACCCTGAGCCAGATTCCCCACACATCTAAGCTTCAGTTTCCTCATCTATACAATTCAGTATAATAATCCCTGGTCCATAATAACCACTCAATTGTGGGCCTTATTTTTAATGTTAATCCATTATTTTAGGTATTGGTACTATTGATATTATAGCTACTCATTCTAATGAGGTACATTGGCTAAGAGACACAATAAATTCTCATCTTAGCTGTGGGATTCTATGACAACACTTAACCTCTCCAAGCTGTAGTGATTTTGTCTGAAATCTGGGCTAATCTGCACCCGCTGTGTTTGCCAGACATGCAGGACTCAGGGGTGGAAGGAGCTCAAGGTGTTTAGATGAGGGTGACACACACAGAAAAATTTGTCATTTTAACTGGGAGAGCAGGGAGAAAGCAAGGATGGGCAGAACCTGGAAGCTATTTACCATGGCAGACATGCCCTTGGCTGCTTTGAGACCTCTCGAGATGTGTCAGGATTGGAAGGGCGCAGGTAATGGTCCCGTGTGTCAGGGAGCATCATATGATGAGAATGGCTTTAGCTTTGTGATTGCCCTTAGAAAAAGCTGGTTCTATTTGCCTTAGATTATTTTCATTCTGGCAGGCCCAGTGTGATTTGATAAGGCAAACTACAGGTGAGCCTTTGGACAAATTCTGAAAGAGCTCCTCTTTGGGAAGATGCCATGGAGTACAGCTGGCTCCGACAGTGCAGAATACTTCTTTAATGTCCAGTGTGCCTCATGTTCAAAATAATAATTGAAATGTATGCTGTTTATTACACTAGCATATGTTTGTAATCAAGGTACAACTCTAGCGGATGAGAAGCAAAAAGCTATAATTTGCTGCTTAGCATCATAGCTGTCGTACATTCATTTAAATAGCTTTATTTATCTTCTTCTCCATAAAGAACCTTCCATATTGCACATTTATTGAATGGTTAATGGCCTAAAAGTATGGGGTTCATTATAGAGCGATGTATTTATTGCAGTGTTAATTAAATAAAAGCATTGTAATCTTTCCAAATTGAACAATTATGTTCATTTAAACATTTTAAACAGAAAAATCTTTTATACACTAATTGAGTTGTATAATGAAAAGCATGTGTAATGGAAATTTAAACAAAACAAATGCTGAAATAATTTGAAAAAAATTTTTTTAACAATATAAAATGTCTACCTCCGTCTTTATTAGAGATACTCTAATGGCCAGCTTGTTTTTAGAACTGGTGACCTCTGAGCAGAGTGTATGGTTTCAGAGCCCATTGGCCACCCTCACATACCATCTGGCCAACCCTTAGACATCAAAGTTCTGGTGGCTACCAGCCGCAGCCCCTGACACTCTGGCTATTAGCCTAGATCTTGACAGGCTGGCTTGAGGCCTGTAGGCCAAGCTGACAGCCTTTTCTGCAGAGTCTGATGAATGGTCTCTGGCAACAGATGGCTGTGTTCTGACTGGCTGTGAGAGCAGTACCCCATCTAAAACATGTACACTTTCTCTCCCAGCTTGCCTAAGTTCGGGTCTTCAGAAGTGCCTTCTACTGCTAACGTTTTACACCCAATAGGGGTCTTTATTTGTCCTTAGAATTCCCACTCCTTCTCCATCTCTGTCAGGCTGTGAGAGGTTGGTGACAAAAATGGTGCCATCGTCAGCATTAAAGGGATTAGCTTTACTGGTGCACTCTAGTAAAGATTTTTCGCTGCCTGTATTTTGTGGCTCTAACCCATGTTTCAGTTATTTAGAGCTAAATCTTAATGTTACATTGAGATGGTAGGAGGGGTGTGGAGAGAGAAAAACAGGCACATTTTTCAACTAGATGCTCATTTCCTGGTTCTGCAGAACATTTATGTGGGATTCTTAGTTTGCCCACATCTCGTTCTCTGATTCTCTGCTTTTGAAATGGTCTTTAGTTTAGCTAGACTCCATTAACACTATGTCTTGGATACATGGCAAAATGCAGGAGAGTTGCCTCTCATTTTCTGACACCTAGAGTTGCTTGGATTATCAAAGGCTTAAGAATAAATCACTGTACTAAAACCTTCAATTAAAGGTAGCAATAGTAAGTTGCTTTGGAAGCAAATTCCTGCTGCCTTATCCTTAGGATAAAGTTTTAGAAACATGAATATCTAATAATAATCCCTATACTAAGTAAATATATTAATAAAAAGGCTTATGGCAGCATAAAAGAAAAAAAAATATATACTGATTAGGCATGTAATTCAGGCACATTTTTCCTCTGACCCATTCATGAAAACTTGCCCAAAGTGTCACTCAATCTGAAGGGATTTAAGTGGATCCCAAAAGAATGGAGAAAAATTCATAAGGTTAATGCACTATGCCCAAGGTTATAGTGGTGAGGTTTATTGAAGATGGGTGAATATTCAACATGGAAGGTATATCTCTGGCTCAGTCAAAACATGGATAAGAGAATCTCAAGTCTAAATTATGTTCCTTAAGATAATCTAGTCATTGGCTTTGACTTTTCAGATGGAAAGAGGCCATTCAAAGATAAGCCGTGTTAGCATGCCCTGCATGTTCTGCTCCCACTTAAGGCTCAGCCAGTTTTCAATTTCCAGTATAATATTAGGAGATGGAGTAGGGTCTGTACCACTGATTGGTGTGGATGTTTGAACTTAAATAAAAGGTTCTACCTCTTGACTACCTTCTATACACTTCTCATAGTCCAATTGCTGAGCTTCAAGTTCATTTTTCACTTAACTTTTTTTCTTATGTTTTCGCCTTGGTCCTAACAATCATTGACAGGTGCCATTTTTCAGAAGGTGTTAGAGAACCAGCTTCAGGTTGAGATAGTTTAGAGAGAAGGTCCTGAAATATTGACTAAGGGTCTAACCCATATTTTATTTCCAGTGGCATGAGATTATGCCTGAAATTTGCAGAGAAATCTCTCAGGGGCTTGAGGAATTTTTAAGGAATAAAATTAACAATAGTAACAATAGCAATAATAATAATAACAGCAATAACAACTTACCTAAAATCAGAGAGTTAGTAAACGGCAGAACTGGGGTTTGTGCTCAGGGCATTTAATTTCAGAATTTACACTTTTAATTATATTCTATATTAGTTCTATAGTATACTGGTTCTTTGAACACCAAATCTGTTCTGATGTTATTATTATTAATGATGCTATTGATGATATGAACAGCTTCTTATAGACTTACATAGTGTATCAAACTCTATACATTCTGATGTACATTATCTCAAAACAATCCAGGAAGGCAGATATTTGTGCCACTGATGAATACTGAGGCTTGGGAGAATTACTGAATTTATTCCCAGGTCATATCACCAACAAATTGTAGATTCAAGCCTGGGATTGAGAGTCATAATATTTGTGATTCTTTCCCCAACCATGCCCATCTCCTCTCCTGACTGATTTAGTAACAATGAAACCCCACTGGAGAAGCTCATCGGTCACAGCTCCACAGGGGAGGTCTTTTTCATTTAAACAGATTGGGTGCCTGAACCATTTGTATTCAGGATTTCCAGAGCCAGCACCTCTCCATTGACATGAATAACTGGAACATGACCATATACTTTTGAGAAACAATATGCCTCCTGGTTCCTTATGATTGCAGTTATGTTCAGTGTGCACTGCACTGCTCATCCAGCTCTGGGACAGAGTCAGAAACACTGCCTTCTAAGGCTAAGAAAATCCATTCACCAATTTGCTCAGCTACTCAACACATTTATTAAACTCTTAGTAATTGCTAGGCACTCACTGGTCAAGGTGCTGCTGACACCATAGTGAACAAGACAAAAGAAAATGGCAGCTGGTCTCCTGGAGCTCACATTCCAGTTGGAGGGACAGATTCTAAATAACCAATATAGATAAGGGCCATAAAGAAAACTAAAGCAAAATCTACAGTGAAGTCCCTCCAGCACAGATGGAATATGAGCCTCTTCTAGAAAAGGGATCCCACTCAACCTAAAGAAGCCAAACTGTTCATTCGTGGTTGCAGGGAACATCTCTCTCTCTCTCTCTCTCTCTCTCTCTCTCTCTCTCTCTCTCTCTCTCTCTCTCATTCTCAGAGGTTGATGATCAGGAGGAATATGCCCAGGGTCAACTGCAAAAAGCTGATTTCACCCATAAATCCTTGCGAACCCTAATTAGTATTTTGGCCTAGTTTCTTTTCAATGATGGTTGTTATTGGGAGCTGATAATTGTGCATGGCTATTATTATCCAGGATGGGGAAACCTCAGCAGTTCACAAGTTCAGCTCAGATAAGCAGTTTAATATTTGGTTGCTTAACCTTCCCTCATGAGCCAACATGATACTTCTCCCTTCTCATCTTTCCTTGAGGCCAAGTCATGACCTGCAAATCCCACAGCCTTTAGGCATTTATGTGGCTATTCTAGTTCCACTGCATAAATGCAGTATGCTTACCAGTGCACTCCTCATCTTGAGTGTTTCTCTAAGACCTCACATTTTGGTCCTCCCTTTGCCACCTTCACGCACACCTCTCCCTCTGAGCTTGCTCCTCTGAAGTTAGCTTCATACGTTTGGAAATTATTTCTAACCACCGGATCACTGTGAAGGAAGTTACCAGAGCAACACAAAAGGTTTCAGAGCCTCTTAGAACTTTATTTCCTCCTTGGGTATCACCAAGATCTTGCTTTCCTACCCTTTATGGGATTTTAGGGGATAGTGAAGATGTACTTAGCAAACATTTTTCAACCTCACATGTCCCATGTTTGTGACATCTGTCTTCTGTTGCTGGTTGTATTTTTTCTGGATGGGATGAAATTTTGAACAAAGATTCCTGCTTTTGTTTCCGGAAATTTTGTGCGTCATTGTAAATCATATGTAATTATGTGTATAAGAACCAAAAAAAGAAATATTTGGATTGGAACTCTGAAGCTTTGATTTGGCTACTTTAACCAGTTAGATCCAATTGAATGGAGTCATTTTCAATATCCCCCTAAAGGTAGTTAAGCAATAGTATTAGGGCTTTCCCAAGCCAATTGAGTGAGAGAGTTTCATTAAGAAAACAAATTATCTTTAGCAAATGGATTGGTCCATGACAACATGGTGCAAAAACCCCTCATCTTTGATAAAACAACAGAGAAGTAGCTGCTGCTGCTGCTCGTGTGTGCGTGTGTGTGTGTGTGTGTGTGTGTGTGTAGGATATTTTCATTAAGTCAGCTTTTAAACTGCTTGCAAGGAGACATCCCACAAAATAGGCAGGTGATATTGAGGGACACCTAGATTCAGATGAGCAGGAGGGCGTGTTCCCCCCAGTACAACCCCTCACCTACAGAAGTTGCTTTTTTTTTGCTACTGACAAGATTAGTTATCAGCTTGATGCACTTGCTTGCAGTGGTTGAAACCATCTCAGTGCACGTGGAATCAGAGCATGTAAAGAACACTTCTTTCTGAAGTACCACTTAGTTAGAAGTATTGGTTACTAGCGTCATGAACTAATTTGGGCTAATTGAAGCCTTGCAGAATTTATTAGGAGGCTATTAGGGAGCCCATACATTTCTCCTTATGTGAGAAGATGGAAAGGTAGTCAGGTACGAAGGGCTGGTGGGAGAGTCATGAAGATGGGAGCAGGAAAGCAAGCAAAGCCATAGCCAGGACAGCCTGATAAAACATGGTTTCTACTCTGGGACCTGACCTCTTGCCTTTGAGTTCTGAGACAAAGGCTCAAGGTCCCAGGAGAGAGCCTGCCCTGTCTATGCTGGTTCTGTGAAAGGTGGGTCTGGCTCTGGCCCTTTGACTTCCATGGAGAAGGGTGGTACTGGAACTACAGTCCCTTCAAGGCAGCACAGAATTAGTAAATCAGGGGGAGAAAATAGATGGTGAGCAAGCAGGCAGAGAGAGAAAAGTGTGGTTGGGAGAGAGAGAGAGAGAGAGAGAGAGAGAGAGAGAGAGAGAGAGAGAGAGAGAGAATCTTTTCTGTAGTCTTTTTAAGAGAAAAGCCTATTAGTAGATGCTGTCTTGACTCACCATCTCCCATCCCTACCAGGGTAGATTACAAGTTCCAAGTTTTATAATTCCTTTGTCTTTCAGTGGTTTTCTATGCTATCCTTCTGATAATGGCAATTGGGGTTAGGGAATTGGAAGGAGAGACTGAGGGGCTCAGACGAGAGTGGTTTGGTCACATTAAACCCTCAGTGGATAATACATTTCATGCTAATATAACTAGTGTTTTCACATTTGATTCATTATTTTTCTCATGGCTCTCTCTGGTCCATGCATATAAAGGAAATCACTTATTCCTTCACTTGCTATTTTATTTTCTATGAAAAATTCATTGAACACTGACTTTGTAAAAGGCAACCTTTAAATATTCTTGAAAAGGGGATCACTAAGGATCTATGAGCTCACCTCCTAAACAGGATATCAGGTCTCCACCCACCTATAATAAAAGGCAGAGTGGAAGATATAACATAGGACAGAAGTAAAAGGAAGGTGAGATCATGCCCATTTGGAGAGAAGCAAGGAAGGCTGTCCAGAGAAGGTAGCATTTGAGCCAGGCTTTGGAGAACTAACAAAATGCACCATTAGAGTTACGAAGTCCCAGACATAATGCCTATGCTACAGTGAGGGAGATATAAGTCTATGTAGGTGGGTATGTATGTGTAGATCCACGTCTATGACTTCACATGTGCGTTCGAAGAGGGTGATAGTCAAAGCTTTAAAATGGTAGAGCAAAGCACTTTGGGCACTGACCAATTAGAACTTTCACTGGCTAGTCCAGCACACCTATGTGTAATTAAGCACCATCTATGAGGATGTCAGTGAAATCCCTTTTGTACATGCTTAATTTAGTCAAATGGAACCATGACAACTCAGATCAATTTTGGGGATCATTCCCTTCAATTGGATTATGCCTTGGATGGGCTCAAGTTTGTAAATAGCAATCTGATGTTTTTATTTATTTTTATTTATTTTTATTGTGGTTCCCACAATAAACCTCCTAGTGTAAGCATCTGCCTATGTTGAGGGCAATCCTGCTGTTTAAATGTCTATGTTGTTTGAACAATATGACTCTTAAATTCGGATCATGTGACATTTCCCTTTTTTATCTTAACTCCTGAGTCCACAACAGCCTTTGGATCTCCTCACCTCCACATATTACAGCTTCCTTCTCAAGTTTTATGTCCTATCAGTTATATTGGGGTATTTCTAATCCTCTTAATTGCAAATTCACATCAGTAAAAGGAAACAAAAATGTTAGTTAGGATGCCTAATATACACACATAACACACACACATACATATTTATAAGTGATTTTTTTTTCTTATTGTTAAGTGGTGTCATGTGGTCAGAGCTTGGACTCAGCTGGGATTTGAGTCCTGGTCAAACCTTTACTGGCTATGAACATGAGCAAACTAAAACAAACAAACAAACAAAAAAACCCACAAAAGAATGAAACCTCTCTGTGTCTCGGGTTTCTCAATGGTGGAAAGTGTGAAATAACACTACCTACGTAAGAGCTTTTTTGTGAGGATTAAATAAGTCAAACCATGCAAAGTGCCTGGTACAAAGCCAGTGTTAATCATTAGCTCTTGTTTTTATTATTTTAAGTCATGATTGGGTTTATTACCAATGATAGAGAAATAAGGGACTTATTTGCTCCATAATTTTGGGACAGCATACTTCTGGTTTTACCATGGCAAGGAGATTTTCACTCCCAAGGAGCCCCAAGGAGTTCTCATGGAGACCTCACTATGCATGGTGATAAAGTGCTAGCACTTGCCAACCACTACCCATTGTGGAGATACAGACTGAGGACCTAAACAACTCTGGCCACTCCTCCTGGAGAGATGTATTTTACACTTTGCCCACTCTGCCTGCCAAGCAAGACACAGTGTAACCTAAATTACAATTCTACCTGGGAAAGTGATGCTAGGGACCCAGGGTCAGAGTAGGGAGAGTAGAGAAAGTAAGACCTTCCAAACTAGTTGGCAGTGATCATATCTGGGTTCTCAGACCTGGACAGAGACTCTAGCTTGAGTTGAGCATGACCTGGGCCCGAAGAATGACCCTCGGGACTTATTTGGATCAAGTGAGAGGCTGCAGGCAAAAGTGCAAAGTGCAGAGCTAGAGTTGGTAAACTGCCTCCATAAATATGCATGGGGTCTAGCAATGGGCATTGCTGAATGGTCCATAGATGCACTGTTGTGTAAGCAGTTATCATACAGGACAGAGCTGAGGTTGGTAACCTAACTCGATTACCCTTTAGAGTATCTGAGAATGGACATTAGATAATACATAGATTCACAGACATCACAAGCAATTATTCGTTTGTGTTGTGTATTTCAAAAATGGTTAAGATCCATTGTCATAAAGAACTCTGCAAATTTAAGGTAGGGCTCTCTTTCAAGGCATGCTTTTTAAACAACATAGAGGATGAATTTTTGTTTGTTTTTAAATTATAAAATAACTGTGGACAATTCTCACCAAGCAGTGGAATTTTAATCAAAACTTTAGCTAAAAGTAAAAAAAACTGTACACATTCTAGAAAATAAATAGAGCATCACCCCAGTTTTGTTCAGGCTATCATATACCACTCTCCAATCTGGGTGCAAGATAGTATGTTTTTCTAGCATAGAAAAAAAATGTTGTGTCAGTTCCTGTGTTGCAATTCCTTCTGGAATTCATTTTAAGAGACGAGCATTTATCTTATTGAACTATTAACACCATTTATCTCCAATTTATAAAATGTCTTCCTTTATCTACCTCCCTTCAACAGTCATAGTTATCACTCCCACAAACACACACATATCACAAGCTGGACTGCTAAATAAACTTAGACAAAAATGTCTGGGAGTTATAGGTATTTTATTGGAAAGCTTTCCCCATTACTTGTTGAGAATTTCTTACTATCTGGTTATTGTATTTAGTGGACATCTTAAATGACAGACATATCACTAGAATTGTTGTAATTGCCTATGCAAGAAAAGAGCAGAAATCATTAGGAAGTTTCAAATTTCATTTGTATCCAGGTAATTGAGCGAAGTCTACAAAAACAGGAACTGTCTGTCCTTCACCCCTTAGTGTGAACTGGTTTCTGAATAGAGAATTCTTGCATCAGTAATCAGTCAATGGTTTAATAAATGTTTGATTCAGAAGCTCAGTTTGACCCTCAAGGGATCGAGTGTACAGAATAATTTTGACTTGTCCGACCTGCTTCTAGGTCATCCCAGGGACAAGTTGTGTCCCTCCCAGGGGAAGCTGACTACCAAGCTTTCCAAATGTGGCTCTCATTTCTCTTTGTGAAAAATTTGGCTTGACTATGTTTTCCAAATAGTATTTGCTTTCTGAAATGCAAATTCACATTTATTTCAAATCCAGGTGAAGACTCAGCACATCAAATCGCTTGATTCAAGGCCAGACATAGAGTAGCGACCTATCAAGTGATGACATTTTTTAGATGTATTGGGTCCTGAAAAGGTGTTTGAAACAAGAATCAAATTAAAAAATGAGTGGTTACATATGTGTAACTGACTCTGTTGCAAGCCATTAAAATGGAATGTGTTAAGGCCGCCATTTGCTTCAATTTCAGAGACTCTTTCTCTGCAAACTTGAATGGAAGCTGGGCCATTTTCTTGGCTGTTTGGGTATGATATTGCCCGTTCTGTTTGAATTGGGGGCTGTTTGGGTATGGTATTGCCCGTTCTGTTTGAATTGGGATCCCAGACCAGGGTTCTCATTTGTGAGAAACATGATCGCAGAGGTAATTATTTGACTGCTGAAATATTGCTTTTCAAGCATAAGCCCTCTTTTTTTTTTTTTTTTTTACAAGGTCTGTGTCTATTTTATCTAAACCAGCAGTAGTCATAACAGCCCTCTCTCTTCTCAGGGAGAAAAGAGCTATCAGTTTTTCTCAGGCTTGAGCATTCTCCCACCTGTCCTCAATTTAATGCACAAATGAAAGCACATAAATCTTTGTGACATTTTGGCATAAAGCACCTACTTCAGATGACTCCTTTAGGAAACTCTGAACCCAGGTGTTTGGTTTTTGCATAAACTTTGCAAAATGAGAATTGTAACGCGACTGTGTGTACACACACACATATATACACATGCACCTCCCCCCAAAGGTAGTTGCATATGAAATGTAGAGAGCCAAAGGGATGTGGTGGGGGTAGGGAACTAACATGTGTGCAAACTTAATATATCTTTTCCTCACCTTAAGTTGGACCCAGACAGTTAAATTATAATTATAGCCCCATCTGGAGGGGGAGAAAGTACAGTACTCCAGTGCTCCAAGACTTTCAGCCATGGGTACTTTGTCAGGTAAAATAAACACACGTCCCATTTTCAGCCTGGGGTCAAACTCAACAAAAGCCATGAAAGATGGAACACTCATCAAGAACCAGATTGTGACATGCCCAGAATAACAGCAACAAAAGGAAAAAGGAATAAAATGGTTGGTTACTTCTCTCAAGCCAGATGGTTCAGGAAGGCTGCTCAAGGCTTACCTCAAAGGGATATAAATCTTCAGCAAAACTCATGGTAGATTGGGGCTGCTGCCAAGTGTGGTGGGTGGAATGGGAAGGAATCCTTCCCTGGCCAGGGAAATTTACAGCGACCCGGGCTGGTACATGGCCATCTCAGGAGGGTTTGAATTGAACCATCTTCTGTGATCACAAAATGGTGAGACTGTAAAACTGGAGACACTTGGTGATCATGTTCCCTGCCCTGTGAAAAAAGCCAGTCTCATTATGAGAATGAAAGTGATGCAGAGAGAAGTAGAGAAGAGAGAGAAAGAGAGAGGGTCCTGGATATATCTGAGGCCCTGGTTGCATTGGTCCTTGGGACCAACTCATGCCATCATTTCCACCATTTACACAGACTATATTCTATTGTCTATTCTCACTCTACGTTTTATTACTTGCTATCAAAAGGGCTTAGTCTTAAAATGATATTTATGAAAATATTACTTTCGTTCAATCTAATAGCAGTAATACAAATAATAATAGCAGTAATACAAATAATAATAGCTAACATTTATTATGGACTTACTATGTGCCAAGTCCTATCCTTAGAATGTTATACATATATATTCTTTCATTTAATCCTCACAATCCCGTGAGATAGAAGCAATTATTGTTCCTGCTTTATAGATAAGGAAATCGTGGCACAAATAGATAAAAGGCTTGCCCAAGATTTCACTGCTAATCAGAGGAAGTGAACTTCAAACCCAGGCACCAGAGCCCAGCCTTTAACCACTCATTCTTCTATCTGTATGCAAATCACGTTGGTAGATAGCACCATCACTCCCACCAACCTGCAATTCTAGGTATTCTTCAGTGAGTAAAGTGTGGAGTTAAAGACAATGTGTCCACAGATCACACCTAAGTCTATATACAATTTTACCTATGCCACAGCTAGACAGAGTGAAAAGTACTGCTCTCTTATTAGCAGTTAGAGATTTCAAATTATTACAGCCTTTTATTTTTCCACCATTTTTTTTTCTTTTGTTTCTCTTGAAAACTGTGTCTTAGGGGAAGGTATTTGTGAGCACCAAGTGGCATATGTGTTGGAAGAGAATGATAAAATAAATAAATTTGATAACCAGTGTATCCTCAGTGGTTCTCTCAGTGGTCTTCAGACTTGAGGGGGCATCAGAATCACCTGAAGAGACTTGTTAAAAGGAAGACTGTTGTGTCTCTGATTTGTTCTCTGATTCAGTGGGTCTGAGCTGACTTAGAGAATTTGCACTTCTAATAAGTTCCCACGCAATGCTCATGCTGCTGGTCTGGGGATCATACTTTGAGAGCCACTGCCCAATGGCAACAGAAGCTGACTGGTTTGAAAGCACATGTGAAGCATCCGGTCAATTCAGTAAAATAAATTTGCCAGTTTCATTATTTAGATACATTGTTGATAGTTAAGCCTAATTGGTCTTCTGTGTCCAAAGATGGCCAAATCAAGATGAGCATATTTCGGGGGAACTGAGATTAATAAAAAAAGGTATACAAATATATTTTAAAATTTTATAAGCAAGAGAATATTAAACTATTTTTTATTAACAGTGCATTATATAAAAATAACTTGAAGCAGTGTATTGCTCTTTGTTGAACAAAATCACAGCTCTTCATCACTATGATTGGAGCCAAGTGGTTACAAGTCTTTATAGTATTTGATTATTTCCCATTATGGGATTGTGCGTCTGCTTTCACCTGCAATTCATCACAAGAATAGTGGGGAATGATCTCACTGTTACCATCGTTTATGTTAGCAGATATTTGTCACGCAAATGAATTTGGGTGAGCTGAGCTGATGTTATTTTACTCTCTTAATTTTAATTGTTTTCTTTAAACAAAACAAAAAATGATTTGATCCAGAAAGAGGAATTATGATTAATAATTTTGTCCTTGCGACACAAATATATTCTTTGGGAGATATCAGGCACAAACTATATGCACCTACTTTCTAATGAAAGATTCCAGTTTGAAAAATTTCCTCTTCTGAAATCTTTTTTTGAGCCAGCAAAGGTGTCTTGAATATACTTACAAGTTAGCCTAAGTAAACAAAATAGACATGAAGCAAAGGAATGTCTTACAAAAATTTTGTGTTTTTTTCAGGAAGAAATTTTTTGTTATTTGGTTTTTTAAATTCATTTTTTTGGGAGTGACATTGATTAATAACATTATGTAAGTTTCTAGTGTACAACTCCATAGTACAACATCTGTATATGGCATTGTGTGCTCACTACCAATTGTCCAGTCTCCCTCCCTCTCCATATATTTTGACCCTCTTTACCCTCATATTATTTGTTGATGCGAAAGATTGGCTTGTTGTTTTCTTTTCTTATAATGGCTTTGTCATGTTTTGGTGTCAGGGTTATGCTGACCTCATAAAATGAGTTTTAAAATATCCCCTTCCTTTAAACTCAGAAAGAGTTTATATTAAATTGCTATTATTTCTTTTCATATGTTTGTAAAACTACCCATGAAACCATCTGTACCTGGAGTTTTCTTAGTGGGAAAGTTTTTAGTTAAAAATTCAATTTCTTAGATTTTTTTTCTTCTTGTGTTAGTTTTAACTTGTGTTTTTACAAGGGATTTATCCATTTCATCGAACTTGTTTAATTTATTGGCATAAAGTTACTCAACATAACACATTATGATCTTTTTAATGTCTATGTAATCGTTAATGATGTGGCCTTTTAAAATCTTGATATTAGTAATTTGTGTTTCTCTCAATCTCTCTCTCTCTGTCTCGCTCTCTCTCAATTTCTCTCTATCCCTTTTTTTTTCCTCATCAGTTTTACAAATGGTTTATTAATCATCTTTTGGCTTTGTTAGGTTTCCCCACTGTACATCAGTTGTCCATTTCTTTTCTTTTTGCTCTAATCTGTATTATTTCCTTTCTTTGAGTTTAATTTGCTAATATCTTTATTGAATAGCAGCTTATATAATTTACTTTCATTCTTCTTTTCTAATATAGGCATTTAAAGCTAAAAATTTGTCTCTAAACACTGCTTGAGCTATATCCCAAACATTTTGATATGCCATATTATTGTTTAGTTCAAAAGAACTTCTGATTTCTACTTTCATTACTGTTTCGGCTTATAGGTTGTATGGAAGTGAGTTGCTCAATTTCCAAGCATTTGGAGATTTCGTAGTTATCCTTTTGTTATTGATTTCTAGGTTAATTTCACCAAGGTGAAAAACATACTCCTTTGAAATTTGTTGAGATTCGCTTTTTGCTCCACTAAATGGTCTATTTCAGTAAATTTCCATAAATAGAATCTGTACTCAGAAATTATGGAGTACAGCATTCTAGATAAATCCAATTTGTCAAGCTGGTAAGAAACTACTTCTCGAAAGGAAAAAAAAAATGAAGTATTTTCCAAAGTTTAAGGGGTAAAAGAACCACATCGACTGAGCGCTTACTCCTGGAATTTTAACATTGAACCTCTCAGCAGCAAATCATGGATCTTTGTCTCACTTCCATCTGACTGCTCAGCATCTCTATCTGGATGTATAAGGAACATTTCAAATTAATATGCCCCAAAGGGACTCCTGCTTCTCCTTTAAATCTGCTTCTTTTCCTGTCTCCTCATCTCAGTTAGTGCACCCAGTGCTCAGGCTGAAAACATTAGATGTTGTCCCCAATTCCTCTCTTTTCCTTGCACCAGGAGATTCTGTTTCCTCTACTGTAAAATCGGGTTGCATCTCACAGCCCCCTAGTACTTCCCTGGTCTAAGGCCCTGACAGTTCTTTGATGGTTATTACTGTAGTAACTTCCTAATGGGTCTCTCTATTCTTTTTATCTTCTTTTTCTCCATCTCCAGAACCTGCCATATATTGCAACAGGTTACTCAGATTTTGTTTTTCTCAAAATAATTAGAGTCATTTTAAAAAAGAAAATTAGATTGAATCACATCCTTACTAGAAAACAAACAAATATATGAAATTCAAATCTTTCCCTCACATGTAGAATAAATTATAAATCCTTACTGTGTTCAGTGAGGTGATTTGGTCCTGCCTGCCTCTTGAATCTTATTTCCCACTGTGCCTCTCCTCCTTGTGCGCTGCTCCAGCTACAATGGCATTCTCGCTATACTTGGAAAACGTCTAGCTCGTTTTTTCCTCAGAGCCCTGACACTTACTATTCTCTCTGCTTAGAAAGCTCTTCCTGTACATGTTTACATATACACTCTTCCATTTCATTTGTGTCTTGACTTACATGTCACCACCCTGTTTAATGCCCCATCCTACCTCCACTGTGCAATCACTTGGTCTCCACCTCTCCTGAATAAAATTTCTTCGTAGCACTTATCAATACCTCAAATCACTCATAAAATCATTTATTAATTATGTTTATCTGTCTTCTGCACTAGAATATATATTCTATGAGGTCAATATCAAATTGGTCTAGTTTATCACTGAAATCTAACTGGATAAACCAGTGCCTGACACGTAGCAAACACTCAGTAGATAGATCTTGGTTGGGTGAACATATGGATGCATGGAAGATGAATGTTTAACTGAAAATAATAATTATTTTACATCCATTAATATGTAACAATTAAGTTCTTCTTCCTCTAAGCAGCACTGGATTGTGAAGGTTGGTTTATACACTATAAAAGGTTAAACTTCTTAAAATAATCTTTGGATTCTAATGTCACTAATTCAGGTTGGAGTTGACACCACCTAGTTTGAATTAGTTTTCTTTGAGAATGTAGAAGCTCCACAGTTTCCAAAGACTATGTGCACAGACATTCAGTTCTAAAACAAAAGTATAATCTATGCATGTGCATGTGTATGTGTGTGTGCGTGCGCACGTGTGTATGTGCTTAAAAGCTGCTATATCATATGTACCTAATCCATGAGTGGACTGAACTGTGGGCATTAGTGCTGATGGATTAGGATTTAAAGATAGTGGGAGGGTGAAGGAAATTTTCTTTCGGTGCTATTTTTAGTTTTTAGGGAAGTATTTTTTCTTTCTCATTTTCTGTTGAATGTGGTAAACATTACTATCTACCACCCCTAGCAAGATAGGCTAGGTCTTTATAAACATTAGCATTAATACTTCTCACCACAGCCCTATACACCAAGCAGGGCTGTTTCCATTTCCCAAATGTGGAAATTGACTCACAGAGACAACATATGTGAGATGACGTAGCTGAGAAGTTACAGAATCAAGACTTTGCCTGTTATCTCTCTGTCCCCAAAATTGGTACTATTTCAGCTGAAACACATGTTGTTTCTTTTTATGTTGAGCATGGAAAATAATTCAAAAATAATATTTAGGAATTAAGACTAGACTTCTTGCAAATATATATGTACTTGAGTCTCATGTAGTAATTTATCCATAGTTTTTTTTTTTTATAACCAGGATGACATTGATATTTTAGAATCTTCCTTACTTATATGTCTTTATGCTTTCTCCCTTTCTGTGTACTTCACTAATTTCTACCAGCCTAGTAAAAGAAACAACATTTCTAATGATTTTCAGCATTCAAATATAGTTGTGGAATGAATTGTTCCTGTCTGATTGTTTTTATGTCATTGTGTGATGTTGCTTTAAACAAAAAAGTCTTTTGGGGTCTTGTTGGATGTCAATGGCTTCTATTATCATATAGCATGTGTTTTTACTTAATTCAAGTGGTTGTTCAAATGTTCCCACCCCAGAGAAGCCTTCTTGAATACATTATCATCAGTACCTTCCCCTCTATTTACTTTTCTCCCATCACAGCTCCCATCACTAACTGACCTTCTATAATACTTTTTAAAACTGTCTTTCTCTTCCGTAAGAATCAAATAATCTCCATGAAGGCAGGGACTTGCTCTTATCCCACTGTCTTTCCAGGGTTTAGGACAGTGCCTGATACATAAGAAGGCCCTGCACAACTATTTATTAAATGAATAAATGTAGTCTCCACCCCCAAAACTCAAGGCTACACTGAGTGTTCCCTTCTCCCATAATTTCCTTTTAAAATCTGTAGAGCTACCTATCTCACTAATAAATTCAATTGTAGTAGAAATTCTCTAGAAGAACTCTGAAGACGGAGCACATGCATTTTGACCACATTGCTTCTGGAGATGCTTGTTGCTCCCGGGAAGATAGCAACAAGGTGAATGAGATTAAGTCCCTGTGCTCATAGATTAAGTCCCTGCCCTCAATCTTGTTAGAGAAAAAGATGATTAAAAAAAGGACAAAATGAGGGCTGAGTTGTTTAACTGCATATCAATAACATAGCCATAGTTTTAGCTAGAAAAGTTGTTACCAGGTCATGTACTGGAAAAAACGGTATCAGTATTTCTTAGGGTTCACCAGAGAGAGCACAACTTCCAGATATTCTTTCCCTGAGTGTGTTGGGGAGCACTCACGTTAGAAAATGGGTCCCCTTAGCCATGGGCTGTGGTCTGAGCCTGGTAGTTGGGATCCATGATGTTGACCCCACTATGGGTATTTTAGGTCCAAATTCCACCAGCCCCCATTGCATATATTTGTTTACTTAGCCTGTAATAAATAGCTTCATACACAGAGATTCCATCTGAACACAGTCCCAACCTTTTAAAAAACTCTCCAGCTAAGCTCTGGGAGTGTATGTGTACTTAGGGGTAATCATCTCCAGGCAACACCAGTCGGTCCTAGAAGTTGTCACTGCTGTCATCTTCCTGTAAAATTCTTCATCCTTTTGAATGTTCATAAATGGGCATTTTCATCCAGAGTACATCATTTTGAATTGAATTTCAATAACTCCTGTGGCTGCCTGCCAGCCTGACAATGTGCGTCCTTGTGAAACGAGCCTCAGTGAGTCTGTTTGGAAGCATGCTGGCTTTGGTTTTAGCAACAGACTAGGCTGAGTCCAGAAAATATTTCGTGATATTTGTTTTCATAGCATGAATAAGCAAAACATTCAAGAAAGTGCTGATGGGTCTCTAATTCTCAAACTCTGGCTTAGAAAATAGAAATTCAGATTCTCTATTTCACCTCCCAGCCCCACCTCATTCTCCCTGTTTTTCCAATGGGGGCTGATCTTGCTGGCTTTGGCAGAAGCAGGGATGTGTTGAAATGCTATAAATTACAGTTAATGTGATATGGTTCTGTTTATCCTTATCCAACACTGTTGAACCTACCAATTTTTCCATTCTTGGCTTCCCATGAATTAAGGCAACCAGAGAATAGCCAGTTGGAAGACTGGGCCATTTTCTTTTTCAGTTAGAGTAAAAGAAAGGCATAGCTGATGAATGCTGGCCCTAAAGAAAAGGTTTTTCACTTTGACAAGACATTCAGAAAAAAAACTCAAGACACTGTCCCATTTAGTTCTGAAGAAAAAGGATTATGTTCTTGGATGTAAGAAATTGAAAGCATAATTCAATTTCCTAGAGGAGGTTCACGCCAATAAAATTTAAGTGGAACATGTCAATGACTTCATAACTATGAACTGAATACTAAAGTGACAGCTACCATCTTTGAGTTTCTCATTCACAACTGGAAGGATCACTTCAAACAGTCACTGATAGGGTTTCATTGCCTCATACCTGACTCATTCAAAAGCACTGTACCTTCAGAGGTGAGACTCAGATGCAAGTGACTCAGGCACTCTTGTTATCATGGTGCAAAATGACCAGCATTACTAAACTATTCAATTGCCAATCACTGGGTTTGTTGGGAAGATATAGCATTTATCAGATTTTTATTACAAGTTAGAGAATTGATAGAGTTTTATTTCATGTAAATGGAGGTTTTGAGAAAGGGCTGTCTTAGGGTTGTAGAGTTCTTTGGGGAGGAAGTAAGAAAAATCCACATATGTGATCAGAACTAATAATCATAAATAATTGACAAAGGTTCAAACAGAACATTTACAGATCTGGTGTGCTTTAAATATTGCACAATCCAATTTAGGTTTCATTAAATATACAAAACTGAACAGCAATGACTTTAAAGAACAGTGGGGAGAAATTTAAGAAAATCCATCTAACCTACAGTTAATAATTGGCTTTCAAAATGTGTCAGGGGTGGTTGGGAAAATGTAATGTGAACTTAAGAGGTTGTGAATGAGCACTTTAGAGTTTTATAAAACAGAAGGAGATGATATGTTCTTTGTTTGGAGAGAGAAACTACCCCTTACTCTACACACAACTTTTCTGTGATGGATCTGTCAATTCAAATGTCTTACATTTGTCTTGCACATTATATTTGTATATATTTGTATATATGCATTTAACAGAGAACTTATGATTTGCCAGAGACTGCTTTAAGTACCTGCAAATATCAATCCTCTTAAACCCTCACGACTAGCCCATGAGTTAGGTGCTCGTATTTTCTTCTTTTCACATAGGGAAATAGAAGTATCTGATGGTTAAATAACTTCATTCATTCACTTAACATCTCATTCACTCGCTATGTACTTGTGGAGCCTTTACTAAGTACAGACACTGTACCAGGTGCTGAAGGCCCAGCAGGACTCTGACTTAGTCCCCACCTTCAAAGTATTTTTGGAATGGTAGAGAAGACAGACATCTAAATAAGAACTCACAATAGAAAACGGTAAGTAAAGGGATAAAAACTGTGTATAAAAATCTCTCTTTCACACTGCAGCACCTTAATGAACCACTGTCATCAAGTACTTGTGGCATGTGTTTTATTTACTGTGCCCTGGCCATACCACATATTGTCTCATTTTACTGTGACACCGACCCTATGGAGTGTTCGTTCTTTCCACTAATAGCCAGTGAATGCCATTCAGTACACAGTGCCCACTGTGTTGGGGAGATTCACATTCATCAAAAATATCAACAAATATAAATGAGTGCTACCAAAAAAAAAAAAAGGTGAAGAGTGCATAGTAGGAGGATTTGAGCTCATTGGGGAAATCAGAAGAGGCTTCTCTGAGGATGTAATCATATGAAGGATGAAGCGATGGGAAAAGCATTTCAGCAAAAGGGAGCAGGGTTGTGTGGAGAATTGGATGAACTCACTGAAAGTAAGTCAGGAGGATGCAGTGTGGTATGAGTAAGGAGAGGTTGGACCCAGAAGGGCCTTGCAACCATGTGGGGAGGGGTGCCGTCCTCACTATGGCACTGAGAAGCCACTGGAGTGTGTAGCACTTCGAGTTGGTTGACATTGCTTAAGACGACTTTGGCTGTGTTGTAGAGAATGGGTTATAATGGGCCCAAAGGTGAAAGCTGAGAGATTAGATCTCTGGGAGAGAGATACTAAAGTGATGGCTGTGGAGATGGAGAGAAGCACAAAGATTTGAGAGACCTTTCGGGAGTTAAACTAGCAGGGTTGCATGCGGTAAATATGGGAATGGTTTAAGAGTCATCCGTTTTACAGATGGGAAAACAGTGGACAGAGAGAGGTTGATTACCTCTCCCAAGGACACACAGCTGGTAGAGAATCCATCTTCACCAGAGTCCTTTGACTGCTGAGCAAGCACTTTTACCCTTTGTTCTATGAGAACAAAAAGAGAGAACCAGGAACTTTGGCCGAGGAAGCTGAACAAAATTCTAAGAAGGAAAGAATATTTGAACTAGGTGTCGCAGAATGGGTGGGAGACAGGAAATGGGAGAATTTTGGACAGAGGAAATTGTATAAAAGCAAAAAAGATAAGGAAACTTTGAGGCATGAAGGAAACTCTATGCTTCGATTGTGGTGGTAGCTATAAGAGCTCATAGATTTGTCAAAACTCACCAAACTCACTCAAAACGGGTTCTTTTGAATAAGTATGCCTAGTGTCCAGAATTTGGTCTCTAATATCTTTGCTCACTAAAAAGAACTACGATTCCTTAAAAAATGTTTGCTTCTGAGGCTGGAGCAGGTTTTTGCAAGATGAACCTAGAATATTTTGTTGTGTCAGGAAGAAAAGAGGTGATTTAAAAAGAGAGACAGGCATATCACAGGGAAATAATAGCCAACTTAAGGAGTTTTTAGAAAACTCCGGGAGAATTTGGACACCAAAATAATTAAGAACAGTAATGAATTATAAGCCATGAGAAAAACAGGAAACTGTAAGTTCATATTAATAATAAATGCATAAAAGGGTAGGAGGGGTGATCTCAACTACAAAAGGAGGCTGCATGTGGACTGGTAAATGTGGACGAAGTGCTGGAGTTGGAAGATCATCATTTTGAATTCACCATAATAAAGTTTTATTCATACAAGAATCATCAAAGGACATTAAATCCACAGAGGTGTTTTAATGAAGAGCAGGATATTTGAATGATTGCAGTGAATATTCCCATAAACTGCTTGTTAGTTGCAGAATACTGAGTAGGAACTACACAGTGGCGAAATCGAATAACACTTTGGGTGATTAACATCAGCATCATCAGCGGAGCAGATGGCTATCGTGGGTCTCCATATGTAATATTCATATTCGTAGCTCCAGTTGTTGAATTAAAATAAGATTAAAGCAAAGGATACCAAGAGGGAAGTCTCAGACAAAAAAGAAGAAAAAATGGTCAATGGATTTATTTTTTAAAGAAATGCACTCCATGGCTAATAATCAGAAAAATGCAATGAAAGCAATACTTTATCGATTTTCTCAGACTGATATTATTTAAATGACCAATGATTTGGCAAGGGCATGGAGAGAAGTAGGAATGTTTACACTGTTTCCATGAGTGTAACTTGCTAAATATTTTTAGAGGTGAATTTTAGTGGTATTAATCTATGTTGAATACTCTTACCCTTAAACTGAGCAATCTCAGGTCTAAGACTTGATCCTCGACTTTACCACTAATTATATGCAGAAGAACATTTGTTCTAGTGCTGTATGTGGTAGAAAGCAATTAGCAACTGTACCAGTTATCTATTGCTACATATCAAATTACCACAAATGTAGCAGCTTAAAACAATGCACATTTAGCATCTCAATTTCTGTGGGTCTGGAATCCAGGCACAGCTTAGCTGGGCCTTCTGCTTCAGTCTCTCACAGGCTGCAATTAAGGTATTGGCCAGAACTGGAGACTCATCTGGGACCCCAATGGGAAAGGATGTACTTCCAAACTCACATGGTTATTGGCAGGATTCTGTTAACTTGTAGGCTGTTGGCCAGAGGCTACCCTTGCTACATGGGCCCTTCGATAAGTGAGCAAGAGAGTCTGCTAGCAAGAGGCACGTAACAATCTCTTGTCACCTATTCACAAAAGTGATACCTCATCACCTTCACTTTATTCTACCGTCACTAGCGAACCTACACTCAAGGGGAGGCAATTACAGAGGAACAAGAATACCAGCAGGTAGGGATCATTGGGGACCATCTTAGAGTCTGACCACCACAATGACCCACATGTCCATCAAGAAGGACAAGGTTTAACAATAATATATAGTACCACCACCACACCATGGGAAACACTTCAATAGTTCATAAAAAATGATGTCGATATGTGCGTGCACAGACAGACTTGGAGAGATTTCCCAAACCTATTGTCAAATGAATAAAGCAAATAAAACTATTTTGAAAACAAGTATGATACCATTTGTGAAGAAACAAAATATTTTTCTAAACAAAACATGTTTATGTGCACATATATTTGCATTCAGATGCAAAGGAAGAGCTTGGGAGGAGACACATCCAATCTACTACTGGTGATTACCACATACCCAGGAGATGCGGGTTCAGTGCAGAGGTGGGGAATAATGAGCACCTTTATCACTTTATTCATCATATTCATCGTTTGTGGGTTGTTTTTTTTTAAGTGGGAATATATTTATGTATTATCTATTTTGTTCTTAAAAGCTCATATGTCCAGTACGTTAACTTCTGAAAATGTAGTATGCTATGCATAAACGTGTCCCAACAGCGCCTTTTCATTGTGCTTATTCTAAATCTCTGCTTGGCTCTCCATTCCAGATTTTTCTCAATTGTTTGTAACTATGCTCAGAACAAGGAGGCTTATAAGGGCTCTGTTGTCCCACCCCAGGAGCTGCTCCGGAAATACCCAAGCAAGGCTGCAGTGAGTTGGCAGCTGGATCCTACTGAACACTCTTCTTTCTCAGACACAAAGCAAGAACCACAGTAGCCACCCAGAGTGAAGCCTGGTGCTACAGGGCACTTCTGGGAGGCCACAGGAAGGAATGTGGGAAAAATAGTCCCTTTTGTGGTGTGTCTTTTTGTCAATTCCATTACCTACTTTATCATCAAAAGACGAGCCCAGGCTCCCATGGTGGAGTTGCAGTTCAAGAGTCATTGCTTGCTAGTGACCTTGGGCTAGCTACCTCATCCCCTTGTACCCAGTGGCCTCATCTGTCAAATGGTGATGGTGATCCTTTTCTATCATAGGTTTGCTGTGAGGATTAAATGAGCTGATACATCCTTGGCACTTGGCTTAATGCCCAGAACATATTAGGCATTCTGGGAAGGCTAGCATATGCTGCTGTTGTTGATGTTATTTACTGTTATCAACAAAAGTTGTCATTTACTAAACACTTACTGGTTTCCTGATTGCAGCTTCGTGGTAAGTGTTTTACATGCATCATCTCACGGAATCTTGCCACCTTTCCAGAATGGAACCTATCCTTAATCTCCCCATTTTATAAACAGGAACTCTGAGGCTCAGAGAGTTTAAGTTAGCTCTCCAAGTTTATAAACTGGGAAGCCATGCTACTGAGATTTGAACTTAAGTTTGTGTATCTCTCAAGCTTCTGCTCTTAACAGTAATACTCCATTTCTTCCTAGGCTTTAACACCACATTACTTTGTTTTCAGGTTGTGGGACAATCTCCATCAGGCATTAGAAGACTTGGGAATAGACCAGAGTACTTATGAGAAGACTAGAGAGGAATCTCTGGTATAAAGATATGATAGAAAAATGAGGAGAAATGGATAAATGAATAGCTGGTGTGGGAAACTGTCCACAACTTCCTCAGAAACCAACAAATCAAGATCAAAAAGTAAATAAAATAAACTGGATTTGACTTATACATTTAACATGCTTGATGTGCATGTATATAAGTTCTTTGTACTCAACAGAGAACACCCATTCTTGTCACACACACAGAATATTTACAAAAATTGACCAGGATTTCCCCTTTCACATGGTAGTGGCCCCAAAGGCACTGCCACAAAGCTATAAGACCTCAGGAAGAACCATTCAAAAGGAACTTTCTAGATTGCTTATTGCATTCCTTATGAGCTTTCAGGTATATTCACACGTCTCATTTTATTTTAAGGAATAATGGAAATACCATCTTTATCGTACCTATGAGACCACCAAGGACTGGGTGATAACCTACCAGAAGTGCACCATTTGCAAATCATGGCACTGAGGAGGTTACCACAAGGACTTAACTTGTTCTTAGGCACAGCACCTTTTCTGCTCAGGAGTCAGAGGTTTAATGAAAGTTTTACAGAAAAACATTTCTTGAGTTAACTTTCTGGATACTCTTCTTTTTCTTGAATACAGCTTTATACTAAGCCTACAAGCCTGACAATCAACAAGATAGACAAAGACAAGTGTTGATGAGGATATGCAGAAATTGAAAACTTTTTACGTTGCTGGTGAAAATGAAAAATGTTTCAAGTCCTATAAAATAGTTGGCAGTTCCTAAAAATGTTAAACATGGAGTTAGCATGTGACCCAGAAATTTCACTCCTAGGTATCCACCTAAGAGAGGTGAAAACGTATATTCACACAGCAATGTGTAACCAATATTCACAGCAGCATTATTTATAATAGTCAAAAAGTGGAAACAACTCAAGTGTCCATCAACTGGTAGATGGATAAACAAAAGGAGGTCTATCCTTAAAATGGATAAAAATGAATGAAGTACTGATATATGATACAAAATGAATGGACTTGAAAATACTATGTTATGTAAAAGAAGCAGGAACAAAAGGCCACATATTGTACAACTATATTTATATAAAATGTCCAGAATAGGCAAATCCACAGAGATAGAAAGATTTGTGGTTGCCTAGGGTTTGGGTATGGGTGGAATGAGCATGACTGCTTACATGTACTATGTATGTGGTTTTTTTGTGGAGTGATGGAAATCTTTTAAAATTAGATTATGATGATCATTGGACAACTGTGACTTCACTAAAAGCCACCAAATTGTTCACTTTAAAAGGACAAATTTTAAGGTATATGAATTATATCTCAATAAAGCTGTTAAAGAAAAGTAGCCTGACTTGACAAGATGCTCTGCTTTTGAAAATTGAATGAACCAACACCTGGAATTTGCTGTTTCTTATTTGAAAATATGCAGAACTTGAGGAGATGACTTCCAGTAGAGAAACCAGGAAAGACTAGAAAATAAGACATTTGAAATTAAAGCTTGAGAGCCTTTAAATGTGCCTTAAAGAATGAAATAGGTTTGAGCATATGTAGGAAAGGTATTATAGATGAAAGGAATGGTGTAAGCTGTTCCAGAGGTGCAAAGGCAGAAACGAAAAACATGAGCAATGTTACTTGAGTTAAACAAAGAAGACATACTTCATTTTTAAACAAATACTCACAGCTACGAACAGCTTTTGGATAACTTACATTGGAAGTAAAAGGAAAAAATACAAAAATACAAAAAAATTACCTGATGTTCACTTTATAAGAAATATTAGTAGGCAACCTTTATTCTTCCAAGCAAATGTATCAATAATGCCTTCCACTGAGAAATTAAATATGGATCTGGAGTTGCTAGAAACACTTTTTAAAACATTAACTCTGAAAAACAATTTAATTCTAGCACATCTATTTGTGGTAATCATCTGCTCTTGCTCCTTGACTGGATGGCTGATTCAGGTCACTTGCAAGCCAAACTCGGACTGATAAAATGGCATGTGACATTACTCATAGCAGACATTTGTCCTCTCAGAGAAGAACCTTCACGGGGCAGGTGGCCAGAGTGATGACTGTCTCAGAGCCTTCAGTGGAGATGATTCATTCTAAGCCCAGGGCAAACCAGAAGTCCTTTTATAGAAAAGTAGGTTAAACAGCTTTCTAGATCCTCTCCCCTCCATGGACATGTCTCAGCAAACTTAATATCCATATATTTTCTGATTTTGGTTCTCTACTCAAAAGTTCTGTGACTCGACATGTTGATCCATTAAAGGCAACAATGAGGAGTAGAATAGCTCAAGTTCTCATGAAATTCTACTTCTATATAAGGCTGGAATAAAGCTTATGAAGAAGAATGAATCCTGCTCTTTCAGAGACTGAATTCAGAGGGAGAACATAGATACGAGCAACAATTAAAAAGCAATCAGTAGAAGACTGAAGAGATAATGGATGAAGATAAATCTCTAACTTGTAATCCCAGAGGTCTTGTACAAGCGGAAGGACACATAGAATGCTCCAGGTGCATAGGCAAAGGTGGAGGAAGGGCAGTGGGATAAGTTGGCTGAGGCTAAGAACAAAAACTATGGCCTCACAGTCAGTCTTTGTGGGAAAAGAGGTTTGGGTTCCCCTCAGTAGCAAAAAGAGTAGTGATCTCAGCCAGTCTGAAGGCTGGCAGCAGGTAGGTGTTTCCAGAAGATGATCTGGTGAAGAATTTGAGAAGAGGGAATAAGATGTGAAATGTAGTAGGACCAGATGACCTACCTACCAGGCACCCTAAGCTCTGCTTAGGGCACCAGCAAAAGAGGGGCCACTCTTCTGTTCCCCTCCACTTAAAAAAGAGAAAGACAACCAGACAGAGAGAAGGTCAGTTTTTATATACTTATCCAGTATTTTGACGTCTGAAAATGGTATTTAAATGTTTAGCATAATGTAGGTTTGGGGACTATACATTTGTTTTGTATGATGTATATGTGTGCGCATGAGTGTCTGTGACCATGAATAGGAGGAAAGTGTGGGTGAGTTAACACATGGGCCAGTGGGTATGGGTATGTGGGCATGTGTGTGTGACCATGTGTGGGTGGAATGGTGCAGGTACCCAGGTGAATATAGGATTTATGTGTAGGTGTATGTGTATGTACGTGTGCCTATGTTTCCATGTGTGTAGGGACAACAGAGCACCGTATCCTTTTTATTGTCAAGGGTTCCTAAAAGTCACAATCTGGCCTGAGATTCTGCCACTGATGCTGTATCTGTGACCAATACTGCAACTCCCAGCACCACCACTAACAGATAAATTCCACTTATGGGAGTCTACCTGAGTCAGGTGCTTTTTATACATCATTTCTCAATGTCCTCACAACCACCAGATGACATGGGCTGTAAAATCCCAATTCTCAGCTAAGGAATGTGAGATTCCTGGTCCCCAGCCTTCAGACTGGAATTCACCCCCAGTGATTCCAGACACCAAAGTTCTCTGATGGGACCCTCAGTGAGAGAAGGATTGAAGTAGGGGATACTGAATTGGGTGACCGCTGATAAGGCAATTTTGTTTGATGAATTCTGGGCTTGAGTTCCATAGCTGGGCCTGTCAGTTGAGAGTGCCTTCTCCAACAGTAGCTGAACTGCCTGGAATGCAGGATAGGAAAGAGGAAAGGGGGAGGCAAGTGCTCCTCAACATCTCAAATGAGAAAAATATGGTTTTCTCTGACTCACATAGACAGGTTCCTAAGGCTATCTGGGGATGGGGCCTCCAGGCAGTCTGATTTGAAATGCTTCCAAACGGATATCATGCTTCAAAGCGTCAGCCCCTGTGGGCTAGAAGCTGAACCTGAGTGTGGGAAGGGGACAAGAGGGCTGCAATTCAAGCTGCTCTCCCCTCCCCCCAGGCCCGGGAGGGTTTGTTTAACCCCTCAGGGGTGCTGTGTGCCTTCCTTGTAGAGGTGGTTTGTGGCTTAGTGAAGCGATATTTATAGAGTGCTCTGTGATTCTTGGGCGAGCATTCGTTTTATAAATGAATGATCAAATTTATTAGCAATGAGTAACTAACCCGTCTACATTTATTTTGTTGATAATACAAATTTACAAGGTTTTAATTGCCAGTTTTAAAACCCCAAAAACCCATACATAAATACATGAGTAATAAAATATCTTCTCACTGTGCCCTTGACTTCTGTAGTTACATTAGGGCGTAGGAGGAGGGTCTGAAGGAGGTTTCAGATGTAATCACAAAACTTGCCTAAAAGGAGTCAGGGCCAGAAATAGTCTAATTCAAACCTGGCTGGTGGTAATTTCATGTGTTTTAGCCAAAATGCTCCTACTGATAATAATTATTAATAATTTTTCTTTATAATGCTGAGTAATATTAATAATATTCTTTTATTTCTATTGCTATCTCATATTATGTCCTAGGACCTTGCTACTCTGAGTGTGGTCCCCAGAAAGTAGCATTAGTATCACTTGTAGCTTGTTAGAAATGCAGAATCTCAGGCCTCATTTCAGACTTGCTGTGTCAGAGCCCAATCCACATCCTAACTAGACCCCAGGCAATTTGTGTGTACATCAAAGTTTGCAATCTGCTGCATTCTGATTTAAGTTGTAATTGAGCTTCAGAGAAGTTCAATACAATGCCCAGAGTCCCAAGATCAAGCTGGATTTAAATCATGTCTGTTGAAGTCAAAGGTCTCAGCCATAAGCAAGATGCTGCAGGTGCGCAGAGTCCACACAAGAGTCCAGAAGCAAGGACTTGCAAGGACAGTGATGACAGTCCTGGGTCCCCAAAGTACTGACTTTACTGGGCTCTGGTTCATGGGTTGTATACTCAGCTGTTTATACCTTCATCTTTTAGACCTAGTGTGGGAGAAGCTTGTGATGTTCGATCTCTGTACACAGTCTATCTAAGAGAGAACAAGGAACATTGTGAGATTATGACGAAGGGTGGGCTTATGTAACATTTTCCTTGAGTGGTAGAAATGACCACCAGTGACTTATTGCTTAAGAAAAAATAACCCATTTTAGAACAGTGATATGAATCCCAGAAAGTCAGAGACCTCTGTCTAAGGTCAAAGTGAAGTGGTAAATTGATCATATTAATAGCAATTTAACAAATATTTAATAAGCATTTATTATGTATGTGTAAGGCAATATCCTGAATGCTGAGAATAGAGTAGAGTTACAAAACTAAGTCCCTGACCACAAAGAGGAAGAAAGTTTACCAAGTAAGATGATTGGAGCCATTCCTGGGTCTCTCCACCAGACATAAGAGGAAGACAACTCACTTCTGTGTCTTAAATATTGAACTGATTAATGCAAATGTCAGCTACAGCAGAATTCATTCAAATTACCCAAAGTACCTGAGCTGGCCATTTTCCTCTATAATAGTGGCCTTAACTTAATATTCTCTCACCCCGAATGCATCTGCTTTATCTAAGACAAGAGGTCTCCATTTGTCAAGCTGAGCATTTTTGATGTCAGTCAGATCAGATTCTAAGCATCAAGAGAAAGAAGGAGGGATATTGGGGCACATAGAACCTGCCCTACTGGGCATCTCCCCTACAAGGTACTCTTCAGCACTGGACTCAGTAACCTCCAGACTCAGTTTGCCTACCCGTCAAGTGAGGAAGTAGATATCCTCTCTATTGGTGCAAAAAGGTGTGTGACTTGGGTGACCAGAAAATATGCAGATGTTCTAGGAAGTAAATTGGCCTGTATTCTCACACAGAACTCTCCTTTCTGAATCCTCTGGCAAAACATTTTTAAAACAACCCTCTCCTTCTGTACTTTATTGAAATCATTCAGAGTGCTTTCTGAGACCAGGACTTTCTAAATTTATGACCTGTCATCTGAAACTTTTCCCTAAGGGCAAAGTTCCTCTGCAAGGAACGCCCTTCATTGAGTGCCATTTTCAAAGAGTTTCATGGGGGCCAGAGAGACCCACTCTTCCAATGGAACCACAAACAATAAGACTGAGTAGGCCAAACCTCATCCAAACCTCTGAGAACTACCCTTGGAGGCTCACTGGGGAGGGGGACAGACAGACAAAGACCCTTCACAATTGCCTTTTGTTTCTAATTTTATTAGAAATTATTTTAGGATTATTGAATGAATAGGCATTTAGGGATCTAGTTTCATCTTTCTGGGTGTCCCCTTATTAGACTCCTAAAGCCTAAAGAAAATATAGGCCACCCAATAAACAAAACTTGGATTCCTGGGTCAGTTTACCTGGCTCTGTCTTTTCATCGATTGAAAACCATAATTATAAAGCAGCTGCAAGTTTCAGTTGCTGGATATGAAAATGGGCAAGTCCAATGGGATCCCTGCCCTCAAGGTATCTTGGATAAGACAACTGATGGAAAATATCAAACTCAAACAGTGAGGATGAACAGTATCCCATGGTCCAAATATAGATATGTGGTCTATCCTTGTGTTGGGCGGGGGGGAGGGGGCGGAGAGGGTGGGGTTATTCTGAATGTACATGGATTTCCTGGCAAAGGAAGTTACTGGGACAAGGTAAATGCCACAAAATGTGTCTATAAATATGGCTTAGAATTTCTCACCATACAGAAAACAGAGATATTTGGGGGTTTTTTGTAGGTGCCTTTTTTTTCTCTAGTGCTAAGGCAAATATTATCCCCACTCCCAGTGAAGCTTATACCACAATAGGTAAGAGAAATGACATAAAAACAAAAATATATATACAACAATGTGAAATGTAGTAATTACTAGGAAATGACTATGGTACTGTTTTCATGGATATTTTCCTTTCTATGAAAGTTTCAACTTTCACATATGTAAAACTCACAGTAAGTCCAAGCCTTTAGAGAAAGTGTAAGGTTTAGAGAATAGGGGCATCTGGTTGATAGAGAAAAAGATGGTTGAGTGAGTGATTTAGAAAGACCTCTCTGAGGAGGTAACAATTTGGTTATGACCTGAAGAATAAGGTCTTGGTCATGACGATCATGAGCAGCAGTCTTACAGGTAGATAACAAAATATTCGTGAAGGCCTTAAGTGAGGCTGCATGTTTCCAAAGAACTAAAAGAAGGTCAGTCAAGCTGCAATTGCATTGAAGGAATGGGGAGAGAGTGAGCTGAGCTGATGTTGAAAAGCAAGGGAAGAGCTAGGTCACACAGGTTACATAGTCCATGAGTGATCCATTGACATGATCTGTTTTAAGTTTGAGTAGCAGCCTTCTGGCAGCCATTTGAGTAACAGAGCTTATGGGGTTGGCATGGAAGCAAGAGAGCACTTAAAAAGCTGTTGAAGTAGTTGAAACCAAAGACGGTGAGGGTCCATAATGGTGGAGCTGAAGAGAAGCAATCTAAAATTTATTTTGGGCATTAGAGTTCATAGGCTTTGTTAGTAGATTTTTCAAGGATGCTACCAGGTTTTTGCTTTGCAATCTTGAGAAGATAGATGGATCAGTTTACTAAGATTGCAGGTGGACCTAGTTGGAGGAAGAGGCAAAGTGCTAACAGAGGGACAATCATCCTGAGGGTGCAGAAATTCAGAAAAACTGCCCTGGCCAAGGCGTTACTGTTGCTCTATTTTGGTTCATCAAGAAAAAGCCATTCTAAGTGATTGCTGATGCCTGACATGAGCAAAGGGGAAGGAGTTATGGTAAATTTGTTTGATATTTGCCATTTTTGCTTTATCTGATATAGGACAATGTCCAGCTCATAGCCACAGGGTCTAGTGGCATATCTGTGTTAAAGCCCTTCTCTTGCCAGGCACTGTTCTAGACACTATCAGGAGGCATGCTGAATGATGGTGACAAGAACCAATTACAACATTTCCTTCAAATTTTAACGCAGGCATCATCACTGGAGCCCGAAAGCATTTTGCTTCCTTTATAGTGGTAAATGTGCACTGTTCTTATATAGTACACAAATATTCAGGCTTAGAGCCTGGAGTTTTACACACATGGCAACTTTCAGTCGAATGGGACAACCAAGAAAATTGCAACAACGGGATAAATATTCTATCCACAAATCTTTTCCATCCCCTTAATACCTGACTAAAAGGAGTCTTTATTTTTGCACTTTGAAGATCTTAGTTGTGGACTGCTAAGGGTAATAATCTTTTGACGGGAACAGGACCTTAACTCTAGAGCTCATTTCAAATAACACTGGGTCCAAGGCCAAGTGCCTTGTGTCATTGGCCAGTCAAACCATACTGAGAATGCCCATTACAAAAAGATCTTTATTGCATTTTATCTCTTTAAAGCAGCAACCCTTTTTGGCAGCTGGGGCTGCCTTTTCTGGATCCAGTTAGTGGCTGTAAAGGAGGCTCAGGTTTCTGGCAGTCAATCAGAACACAGGTGGAGCCAGCCTGTGGACCCCAATAGCCTCCTGGCCTAGGCTAAATGGGGATTTAGTGGACGTCCTTGGGATTTGTCAGAGAAAAAAAATCACATTTCAAGAGGGAAGAGAGTAAATCTAGAATTCAGGAAGGGAGAGGCAGCTTATAATAATATTCTCTTACCTCTGTACTGGGCTTTACATTTCACAAATTATATACATTATTCTACTTGATTCTCCGTCCAAAAAATCCTGTGAATTATATATTGTGATCCTCATTTTACATATTTGGAGACAAAGGCTCACAAAGAGAAAGTGACCTGACCAAAGCCACAGACTAAGAAATGGGACTCAAATTCAGGTCCGACTTTAAGTCTAACTTTCAAGGGTAAGCTTCAAGAAAAGTAGAGAGGAACTAAAATTTATTGCATTTTACCTTGTACCAGGCACAGTGCAGTTACTAGGTCAGAGAGAAGAATTCAATACCATTTATAACTTCATTTGTCAGAGCTGATACTACCCAAGGCATAGTGTTTAAAACAAACAAACAAATAAATAAATATAAGTGAATGTCACAGGGATCAAATTGATACTGACATTTACATGTGGCCTCTATCATATTTAGTGAAAATGTGAGAATGATTTAGAGCAGGGTCAGCAAACTACAGCCCACGGGCCAAGTCTGGCTGTTTTTGTAAATCACAGCTTATTGGAACACACCCACGCCCATTTGTGTGTGTGTGGTCCATGGCTGCTTTTGTGCTGCAATGACAGGATTGAGTAGTTAGAACAGAGACCCACATAGCTTAAAATGATTACTATCTGGTCCTTTACAGAAAAAAAATTGCTAATCTTTGATTTAGAAAATTTTTCTCATCTTAACTTAAACCATGAACTCATTCTTGAAGGCCTTTTTAAATAGAAATTGCTGTGAAGGGTAGATTACACACTGGCTAAAAACATGAATTTAGTATTTAAATTATGTGGATGAGATCTCTGTGGTGTCCTCTGAATATGAAGTTAGCGATGTCTGGGACACAGCATAAATGTTTGAAAGTAGTATAAGAGACAATTTATCCACAAGGTGTCTATTAGGATCATCTGCCATGGATGGAACAATGGGGTGAAGGAGTTGTTGTAGACTGAAAGTTGTGTTTCTCCTCAAATATATACATTGAACCCTAATCCCCAATGTGATGATATTTGAAGGTAGGATCTTTGGGAGATGATTAGGTCATAAGAGTGGAAACCTCATAAGTGGGATCATGAGGATCATGTCATGACACAGAATTAAGATAGCCATTGGTGAACTAGGGAGTAAATGGGCTCTTACCAGACACCAAATCTACCAGTACCTTGATCTTGGACTTCTAACCTCCAGATATGTGAGAAATAAATGTTTGTTATTTAAGTCACCTAGTCTATGTTATTTTGTTATGGAAACCCAAATGGGTTAAGACAGGGCTATATTGTTCAGGGCTGGATAACTATATAGAAACAACCCTCATATCTTGGTGTCTTACTTTTCTTTCTCATGCTATAGTTCAATGTGGGAGTAGCATTTTGCTCCAGGAAGTCATGCAGGAACCCAGGCACCTTTATCATGTGGCTCTACCATCCAGAGCCTTGAAGACCTCTACTGGAGTCTTTTCATGTAGCCAGAAGATTTTAGAGGCCATTCCTGGAAGTGACACATGTCCCTTCTGCTCACATACTATGGGAGAATTTGTCGCATGTTCTTGTGCAAATTGGAAAATGCAGTTTAAAAGCATGCTAAAAGTAAAGGAAACAAGGATATTGGTAAAGAAATAATTGGATTTTGCATCAGTGATCTGTGGGGATCAGATAAAATGTTTTAGGTTTACATGCCCCTTAACTAAGGAGCCTCTTTCTTTCCTTCTTTTCCTTCCTTCCTTCTTTCTTTCCTTCTCGCTGTCTCTCCCACCTTCCTTCCTTCTTTTCCTTTCCACCTCCCTCCCTCTTTCCATTCTTCCTTTCTTCCTCACTTCTTTCCTTCCTTAGTTGTTCATAGTCTGATATGTTTAGCCTGGTCCTTAGTCATGATGATAACAAAAGAAATGTTAAGAACTAGTTCCTGTCCTGTGATCTGTTTCTAATTTTGCCTAAATTGATAGAAGAAAAAATTAGAAACTAATAAATGCAAAAATTGTGTCTCCATCACAGCAGCAGTGATGGAAGCAGGAGCTTGGACCCCAGGCTCAAAAGCAGAATGGATTGGTAACAGTTGGCTTATGCATGCGTGAGTTTAAAGTGGTATTTAATTAAAAAGTTGCAAGCTCATGAAACAAAGGGTTTTGTTTGGCGCTCCCTTGTATAATTCCAGTTTCTAGGAAACAATAACTTGTGATTTATGGATCCCCTTCTCTCAGAAGTATGGAAGTTATATGTAGCTCATGTTAAAATGAGAAAATAAAAAATTCTGATGGTAAGTCATTATCTGTCTGGCTAACAAAGGACAAAGGACAAATCCTGAAACATCTTTCTTTGCCATTTCATATTTATGACACATCCTGTTGGTAAAATGTATTCTCAAGGCAAGATCTGGAGTTTATTATTTTTTTGTCTTCTCAGTCTTCATGACTGCACCATTTTTAAAAAATGCCAGGCCAGATGGAAGCTTTCTTCTTTTTGGGTCAGGAGTGGAAAAGAGATTGTATGAAGCCATGGATCATGAATCCTACCACATGCGACTCCCTTTTAAAAGGAACTTGGTCATGTCTCTTCACAATTCATGAGCTTTTCATTGCCTTAGTAAGGTTTATTCAGAGAAATGTTCTGGTTAGGGGTATAGATTGTCGTAGAAGTACTCTGAGCTCCTCTTAAAGTCATTTTTTACCCCTTCATGGACATTTTACCATGTATATTGTCAGTCTGTCTCCTTCAATGAATCTGTGGACTCTGAGAGGGCAGGAGCCTTTTAGGACTTATCCAGTACTATTTCCTCAGTGCCTAAAATAGGGCTTGGCACATCATATGCACTTTGTAATATTAAGAGAGAGAGAAGGAATGAATGAATAAATGAGTACGTAGAGGTAGGGAATAGATATGGGCACCCTATCTCCCCACACTGCTGTGTCTAGAGAAGAAATGCACCTTAAGACTTTGTGCTTCCCTTGCCTGAGGATAGTCACCTCCCATTGTTTGGGGTCTATGGATTAGTCTCCATTAATCACCCAGAAAATATTCCACCAGATTGTTAGTGACAAAATGATGCTTCTCTGCCTGAAACACTGATGAAGGGAAACATTAATAAATTCTTAATTTGTCCCTCAGGGAAAATTGTCTGTTTAGAGGCTTTAGCTACTACAGTGAACTAACTCTAGTCTAAAGAAATTGAGTCTCTTTCTTGGAGTATTGTAAGGAAGGAAATATTTTCAGAAAGACATTTGTTCTTCAAGATTTCACTTATGAGATTGCCTTCTTAATAGGAACCAAATCAAAATACCCGAGAATAAATATTTTGCTACTCTCCCAGTCACTTCTACGGATATTAAACCACCCTGGCACTGATCAGGTTCCTGAGGAGGACTCAGACATGGAATGAAAATCATTCCTGTTTCCATGAATTGGTGAAGCCCTGTTTGGCCAACCTGCTATCATTCCTAGAGGTGGTGAGATGTGTGTCACCAGCACAGTCCATGGCAGGAGGCTTCCTGGTGGCAATAACATCTTCAACCAACATAAACCAACTGTAGGATCTTGGACAAGATTCTTAACCTATGATGTTGATTTTCTCATCTATAAAAAGATAATAATAGTAGCACGAACTTTGCCATTTACTGAGAGAATTAGAAGTGATAGTGCTCTCAGAAGGGTTCAATATAACGTAGCATATAGCAGAAGCTTTGACCATGTTATTTAATGTTGCCATATTTATTATTATATCAGCTCTACAAGGATTCTCAAAGATTGCAAGCATTTTTATAGAATGTCATAGAAGTTGAAGTATCACATTGTAGGCTGAACTAGATAAACTAGAGTATCTTCAACTCATAGAATCTGTTTCTTTGGTTTTTTGCTCCATATAAAAAAGATTTTACTAAAGTTATGCAAAATTGGGGTCTTTCAATCAAGATGGCAGAGTAGGCAAATGCTGTGCTTACCTTCTCTCATGACCACATCAAAATTACAACTAAACTACAGTACAATCATCATAGAGAATTACCTAAAGTCTAGCTGAATAGAAGTCCTACAGCTAAGAATATACAGAATAAACAACCTCAAGTTTGGTAGGAGGGGTGGAAATGCAGAATGAGCTGGTCCCATACCTACATGTGGTGGTTAAAAATCGAGAAAGATATCGTTGCAGAAAAATCAGACCAGTGAGAAACCAAGTACCACTCAGCAGTCACCATATCTGAGTCTTTATCAACCTGGCTAACACTGTTCTCCCTGCCCTGGTGATTTCGAGGTTCCACCCCTCCCAACTTGCGGGCCCACTCAAGCCACTTTCGGCAGTTTTTCCATACAAACGGCCTGTCTTGGCTCATGCTGCAGACTTCCATAAAATCTCTCAAATGTTTGCAAAACCCAAACAAGCTTCATTTGGCCTCAGCATACCCTATGCCTCTTGCTGAGCAGCCCCAAGCCTGCACTAGCAGCAGCCAGCCTCAGTTCACAGCTTGGCTTCTTGAGGTACCTCAAAGCCTAGCGTGGATAGTGACCATCTGCAGATTGCTTGGTGGCTCATGCTAGGTGGCCCAGGAAAAGTAAAAGGCAGTGGCTGAACTTGACCTGCGGCAGGATCCCTCCAAGGATGACCCAGGGCTGGCATGCCCAGTAGCCAACTTACATCTGAGGATGACACATGGAAATGGCAAACTAGGTAGACAACAGTGCTCTGCTAAATCTAACCCTGCTCAGATCAGCCCCTGCACAATAGCTCCTCCACTGTAATCACCAGCCAGTTCTCACAACCAATCATTACAAAGGACAGTTCCTCCCATTGATGTGCAAAAAGCGACCAAGGCTTAAGTACAATGAGAAGGCACAGACAACCCATACAAGGGAGCACACCTGGATCACTCAGCTCAGGTGACCAGAGAGACTGTACCACTGGGCCCCATGGGACACTTACTATATAAGGCCATGCTACTAAGCCTGGGAGAGATAGCAGCCCTATCTAATATGAAGAAAGAAAAAAAAAACACACAAATGAAAGAACAGAACAAAACTCAGAAAAAGGAATAAACAAAATGTAGACAAGCAATCTATCAGATTCACTGGTTACAAAGATGCCTGAATAACTTAGGAGAAGAGTAGATGAACTCAGTGAGTAGTTTAACAAAAAGATAGAAAACATAAAAGTGGAGATAGAAAATGCAAAAAAAGTACCAACCAGAAATTAAGAGTACAATAACTGAAATGAAGAATACATTAGAGGGAATCTATAATAGATTATATGAAGCAGAAGGTTGGTTCAGCAATTTGGAATATAAGATAGCAGAAACCACCCAATCAGAATAGCAACAAGAAAAAAGAATTTTTAAAAAAAGAGGAACATTTAAGGGGCCTCTGGGACAATATCAAGTGTACCAACATTCACATCATGTGTGTACCAGCAGGAGAAGGGAGAGAGCAAGAAATTAAAAACCTATTTGAAGAAATAATGACTGAAAGATTCCCTAACCTGGTTAAGGAAATAGACATACAAGTGCAGGAAGTGCAGAGAGTTCCAGACAAGATGAACCCAAAGAGGCCCACACTAAGACACATCATAATTAAAATGCCAAAGTTTAAATACAAAGGAAGAATCTTAAAAGCAGCAAGAGAAAGGCAGTTAGTTACCTGCTAGGGTGCTCCCATAAGACCATCAGCTAATTTCTCAACAGAAAAGTTGCAGATCAGAAGGGATTGGCACAAAATATTCAAAGTGATGAAAATCAAAGACTTACAACCTTGATTATTCTACCCAGCAAAGCTATTATTTAGAATCAAAGGATAAATAAAGAGCTTCCCAGACAAGAAAATGTTAAAAGAGTTCATCAACATCAAACCAGAATTACAAGAAATGTTAAAGGGACTTTTTAAAGAAATGTTAAAGGGACTTTAATATATATATTTATATATATAAAATAAAATGGCAATAACTACACATCCTTTAACAATTACTTTAAATGTAAATGGATTAAATGCTGCAATCAAAAAATAGGATGGCTAAAAAAAATATAGTAGCTAAAAAAATAGGATGGCTGAAATAGATAAGAAAATAACACCCTTAAATATGCTACCTACAAGAGACCAACTTCAGATCGAAAGACACACACAGGCTAAAAGTAAAGGGATGAAAAAAATATTTTATGAAAATGAAAACAAAAACTCTGAGATAGTAATAATTATACCTGAAAAAATAGACATAAAACAAAGGATATAACAGGAGACAAAGAGGACCCAGTATTCTATCTTCTGGGTATTTATCCAAAGAAACAGAAAACACTACTTTGAAGGGATATGTGAACCCTTATGTTTATTGCAACATTACTTACAATAGTCAAGAAATGGAGGCAATCTGGTTGTTCATCAGTGGGTGAATGGGTAAAGAAAAGGTAGTCATATATACAATGAAATATTACTCAGCCATAAAAAGAATAGTCTTGCCATCTGCAACGACATGGATGAATCTTAAGAATATTATGGTAAGTGAAATAAGTCAGACAGAGAAAGACAAATGCCATATTATTTCACTTATATGTATTTTCTAAAGAACAAAATAAAAGAAAAAACAAAACAAATTCATAGATGCGGAGAATATTTTGATGGTTGCCAGATGGGAGGGGGCGGGAGTTGAGGGTGAAAAAAGGGAAAGGGTTAAGAAGTACAAATGAATAGTTACAAAAGAGTCATGGGGATATAAAGTATAGCATAAAGAATATAGTCAGTAATATTGTAATAACTATGTATAGTGTCAGATGGGTACTAGATTTATCAGGGAGATAACTTCATAAGTCATATAAATGTCTAATCACTATGTTGTGCACCTGAAACTAATATAACATTGTATGCAAACTGTAATTGAAACCTCAAAAATTATTTTAAAAAATTATGCAACATTAAAATTCCTTTTCCTAGCAAACTTGAACAGTCACAGCCTATTACATCTATTATACCTAATAGTGTTGCTGTCAATCTCAGCAAATTAGGGTGTATGTCATCATGGTCCAAGGAGGACAACAGATCTACTGCACTACAGCTATTGCTCCAAGTCCAAAGCGCAGAGCAGACATTACTAATCAATCAGGATACTCTTTTCTGTCAGGTCTAGCCTCAGTTGTGCATTTGCACACATCACTCCAGACTGTCTCTCTCAGTTGATTAGATAAAGACACATATTTCCTTCTTAACTGAAGGAAGCCATGACAAGCACAAGCTCTGGCTCTGGTTAAACCACTGATCAGCTGTATGGCATTTAACTTTGTTTTTCTATGTTATAAAGCCTATATTTTCTTAAAGCTCAAATAAACATTTGTCCATCCTCTTCACACATACGTTGGCAGATTGACATGAGGGAAAAGTCGAAGTTTTATAGTAGGTTAACTCACATGGAAGGGCTTTTTCAGCTATTCAGAGAATTAGCTCCAAATCCCATTCATGACATGCATGAAAGTCATGAGCCCTCAAGATTTTTGTGACTTCCCAGAAAGTCCCTTGTTCTCATTTTCACATTAACTTAAAACTGCTACTTATTCTTAATGTTATCTCATGTACATTGTCCCCTGTGAGATGGATACATTGACCTGGCTAAGGGTCCTTCCTAGGCTTTTTGCTAGATTTACACCCTTCTCCCACCACACACACCCTTTACAGGGAGGGGCTTTGTGAATGTAAGTCTGGGCAGATGGAGATGGGTTTGCATACTGGCCATCCCTGTTATACAAATTAATTTAGCTACTTTACCACTTAGGTACTTTTTTCTCCTCCTTTCCTCTCCTCCTCTTTTTCCTTTCTTCCTTTTTCTTTTTAAAATCTCACTGCACTACCTGTCAGAGCTCTCTGGACCCTTCATGTATTCTTAGTGCCTTATCTTCTCCCCACTTATTCTCCCTACTTCTTTTTTGAACACACCACAGAAGTCAGAATCTTTGCATTTGAAATTCAGCTGTACTTCAGATCTGTCCCCTTTCTCCAGATCCTGACTTAGGCCTTATCTTCTCATACCCATGTGCCTAAGAAGAATTTTGTTAATAGTTATTAAAATTATGTGTATGTGTGCTGGTATGTTCCTACATTTGGCCAACTAATAACCTATCCATTCTCCCATTCTACCTCATTGAAAAAAATGCTAATTTTTAGCTAGTTCATTACTACCTGGTTTAAAAAACAGCTTCCTCTAGCTTACTTTGTAGCTACAGGCAGCCAAGTAACTCAACTGAGATTTAGACAAAAGTATTGTGTGGAATTTGTGGGAACTCTCTAAAAAAGAGAGAGCAAATCTCTTTCTAGTCCTTCTTTAATCTACTGTCTGGAATGTTAACGAGATGGCTAGAACTGCGGCAGGCATCTTGTACCACTAGACGAGGGTCCCACCTCAGGAGTGGTAGAACAGTCTGGAGACTTTATCAAACTGCCTAGACTCTTTAGCTTGCAAGTTGTTCTCTGTTTGAAAATAAAACTTCTATTTTGTTTAAGCTCTTTTTATTCAAGCTTAACAATTATATCAGAACACAATTCATTATTTTCAAAGCTTGTATCCTCTTGCCATTCTCAAATTTTACTCAAAACACTTATGAGATGCACTCGCTGTACCCCCTATACACACTACTCTTTTTCATTTCTAAGATTGAATGGAGGAAGCTCTATCCTAACAGATAGGTGGATTGGATGTGAGCTCTTTGCTTTCAAATGGTTGAATAGAGGTACTCTGATGGGATGCAGGAAAAAGGGTGCCGTTGAGAATCTTCTGCCCTAAGCTAAACCTCTGATCCAGGCCAAGAAGATTCAGATAGCTTCCAGAAGAGAGCAGGCAGGGCATTCCAACACTAATGTTGACCGTACACAGAAGACAAATGACTATGGTACTGAGGAAGGCAATGAACCCCGTTATTCCAGTGATGGGCTCCTGGGGAAGCCACAGACAATTTTGTGGTTCAAATGACAGACGTCACCCAAAAGTTGAGGAGTTCACATCAACTTAAAGTGCACATTTAAGAATAATCAAAACATAAAACAGATGTCAATATCAAAATACTAAATGTGCAGTCCCCAAATTAAAGTCATACATGAAAAATAAGTTGAACCAAAGCATGCATTTTTTTTTTCAAATATTTTATTGCTTTTCCAAATCGGAAGAGGTTGAGAAAACCTAAGAAATTGCCCGTATATTGGTGGAGTTGCCACCACCTGGAGCTATACAGGAGTTTTCTGTTGGCCCTTCCATCTCACTTATTGAAACCGACCATTTAATGCCTTACAGGGGCTGTAGTTAAATGATTTTTTGGATACTCAGAAGATTTCTTCTGGATTTGCTAAATTTAGACATGAAATTTTGTGTGAGAGTCATGTGTTTATATGGACAAGAATATTATTTCTGTTTTAAATTTGATAAACAGTGATAATACATTAATCATAATGGGATATACCCACTGCAATCTGAATAGATACAAGTTCTCTCCTTATTTTCTTGCATAACTCATTTGCCAAATACATCATGCCTTCAACCACAAATGATTTCTACACCGCTCAGAAATAATGTTTTCCCGATTAAAATAATCATACATGTGCATTTTAAAACTCTCAAATAGTACCAAGAGAAATGAAGAAGAAAGTAGAAATTACCCCAAATCCTATTAAATACAGATAACCACTGTTCACGAATGGCACTCATTTTCTTCAGACATGTTACTTGCTAGTGTTGGCTTATGCTTTTATTCTAATCTCTATGAAGGTGGCAACTTTTTCTGTCTTATTTACTGTATCTTCTCACAATGCCTAGATGGATGTATGACACATAGTAGGTATTCAAAATATTTGTTTTTGAACTTATAATTTTATATTTATATGCTTCTCTTTTTGCTTAACATATTGTAGACAGCTTTTCAAGTCAATAAATATAAATGGCACACATTTTATTGGCTATTAAATATTAAGTTTTGCAGTTTGTGATGCACGTGTGTATGTGTGTGCATGATTATCTTATTAGATCATATCCTCGTGAGTGAAGTTATTTGGTCAAAGACTATGCACATTCAAAAGTCTAGCAAATATTACCAAACTGCCCTCCAGAAAGTATGTATATATTTTCACTTTCGCCATGTCCAAAAAGATGGTTCATTTTCCCCCTTCCTCCTCTAACCTGGATAGTGACATATCTTTGCCAGTCTCATGGTTAAAAATGTTATTCATTGTTGGTTTGATTTATATTAATGTAAGTACTTATGAGCATGAACATCTTTGTATATACTTATTGATTCTTAATAGTCTAAATTTGTGTTCAGTCCTATTTTTCACTCCTAATTTTTAGGAGTGAGCAGTCTTTGATCATTGATTAGACTGGCTACTGGTTTATTTATTTTACTGGGTTTTCCAAGAATTAGTTCTTGGATTTAGCACATGCTTCATTTTTTTCTGTTTTCGACATTAATTTACCATTCTATTTAGCAATCTCTATTTTACCATTCTGAATTCCTCCATTCTACTTCCTTATTTGTTTTTTACTATTTTCTCTTTGTTTTTAAGAAAATGCGCACCTTACTATTTCTATACTTTCATTTTAATAACAAATGAATCTTTACCTTATTAATTTTTGCTATGTACCAGAGAATTTGGGGTGAAATGTTCTTAATTTGTTTCCCACATATTTTGCATCTGTTATTCACTATAACATTAGAGATGCTGTAGCGATTAAATTTTTTTTTCCCATTTGTTTGTCAGGGGGTTTGTTAGTAGAGTTTGTTCTCTTAAATGTTTTGTGTTGTTGCATGTGATTAAAAAGTATAGACTGCACTATTTTTACTTTTTGGAAATCTTTAAAAAACAACGAAATATTATTGAAAATGTTAACTAATATGTATTCTTGGTTGTGGGACATAATATAGATATTTATCTAACTGATTATATGATTTAAAGCCACTTTTATTTTATTGATTCATCTTCTGCTTCCTGACAAGGTCTACAGAGGTGTTTAAAGTCACTCTCCCTGTTAAGTTTCTTTAAATTTCACCTTGTATCTCCAACAGTTTTTATTTTGTATATTTTGATGCATTGGTAGTCATTTCTTTGTCTTCTATGTTTTGATAGATGGTCTACCTTGTTTCTCTGTATAACCTCTCTGGAATTAGAAAAGTATGCAGTGGCTAATTTTATGATAGGGTCATGCTTCTATACAAATGAGAAAACTGAGAACCAGAAGTTCTAATAATTGGTACTAGTGCAAAGTCACTCAGCAAATGAATGAACAAAAGCCCATGGCCTTAACCTGCCACTATCATTATTTTCTGGTATCTAATTCTATGAGAAATCTACCTGGTCTCTTCTTTTATTAAGTGACTTAACTATTTTTCATAGACTTATAGAATTCTCTCTTGATCATTTAAGTACTATAATTTTACTGATTTATTTCTCAACATTCATTGATGTTTGTCAGTTTTTCTAGGATCTGTGAGCCCTTTCAGTGTGTAGACCTAGGTCTTCCTCATCTTCTTATTTGTTTTGTTCTAATAAAAATTTTATTTTATTTATGTTTACCAATTATTTATTTGTCAGATATAAAAATGTATATAATACATAAATTATTATAATATATATTTAACATACAGAATATATGTACATATTTATATTGTCTTTCCTTCTACATCAACCATTCTTCTTTTTAACACTTTTAACTTATTTGTCATTATATGCTACACTTCATATATTTTCCAAATCTGTAGCTGTGCCTCTTTTCCTTGTTTGATGGATGCAATTTTATGTCCTATAAAAGCATTATTTTTCTCCTCAGTTTCTTTCTTAAACTCTAAATCCTTATTCATCATATCATTATATTTCCTTATCATATTTTGACCATTTATTTCACCCATGTGCTTTAAAATTTATATGAAAAATCAATATCGTTCTCATTTCTTTTTGTTTTCAACTGAAATTCTTCTAAAATGAAACTCTTCCCACTGCTGTGGGTAATGTTTTCTCTGTTTGATTAATTTCTGGTTTTGTTAAAACTCCTACACCAGAAACGGCTTCATTGAAGAATAAATGGATTCCATCTCAAAGGGTGGATATCCTTAAGATTTTAAGGTTTCCCATCTGTGGTGTGAGCAGACTCCTTTAAAGAATCAGAGTTTCAGAGGAAACCCTGTTATTTGCAAGCATTTTATTCGGCGTTGTTACAGGCATCTTCCTCTTTTTAATCTACCTCTTTTGCTGCCAGGCCTTGGTTGCAACACTTGCTGCTAGGATATTAATATTTACTTGGCTTCTGACATCTGCTAGATTAGAGAAAACTATTAAGTTTATCTGCTCCTCCAACTCCACCCATATGGCCTCAGAATATTATTTATGGAGTAAAGAAAGGTGTCTCTAGAAAGCACATCGAGGGTAGTTTCATACCCAAATGACATTTATGGCTATTTAAACTATCATATTGGGATCATGTCTACTACTACTAGTATCAATGATAATTTTTTTTTTGTTATTTTTACTTCTTTTGTTTAATTCTGTTCAGCTTGGAAAAGGGGAGTTTTATAACTTTCTAGGTTTCCTATACTTTTGCACACATCTTTTCCAGAATCATCTTCTCCTTTTATAACATTGAACTATTTCAGCTTTTTAAAACATTTATCTTTCCCGGCCTTATATTTGAGTCATGTGTGTATGTGACCAGTGAAGCTCAAACTGTCGATGATTAAGGACAAATAGTTTTTTTTTTCAGTTTCCAATCCACTATAGATCCTTACGTTTATAAAATATAATAACATTGAATTTGTAGAAAATTAATTTAAAATATGACATAAAATACAAATTTGAATTTTTGTTATTAGATTGAATAGACATAATATTACTTGCCACAAAGTTCCTAAATGTTTACCCTCAGTTCCTCTTCTTATTTAGTGTGGTGGGTCACAAACAACCCATGGGCAAAGCACAGTCCATGGTGCCCCCTTTGAGTAGCTTCATTATAAGCACTTCAAGGGCAAGGTCAAGGTCTTATTAACCTGTGTGTCTTTTTTAAGGCTCACCTAGCACTATGACCCAAAAATAACATCTACAGAAAAATAACTGTTGAGTATATGAGTAAGACAATAACAATCTAAGTAGCAATAATAATTAATAATACTCCTGAGGTCAAAGCTCTTAAGCTTATTCATGACCTTCACAACTTCCTTTTGCATTGAAAGATGCAGGTGCTATTATTTGGATTTATAGCCAAGGCCTAAAGAAGAATGGGTCTACACACAGGAGGCCTTTTTATCCATGCTGTTTTATTTGACCCAAGATATTTTCCCTCATATGCTATTTCATGCCTCTATAGGGAGTACAAAACATGGTGTGAGAGACGAGGCAGGATATTAGCCGGACCAGGGCCTGGGCCAGGTGTGAGCATTCTGTCTTCTGTCTGTCACTTTATTTATCATCTTTCTCTTGAGGACTTTATGAGGAGCCTCCGATTCTCAGTCACACAAATGGACTCTGCTTAAGGAGAGTGTCATGATGAAGTGCTTATTGGCACTTATACTGTCCCTGAACTAAGAAATGATGATCAAGCCTAAGTATTTTGGTGTATTCCTCTTCAGTGCACTAGTTTACCAAGCTAAGGAAGTAGCCTTAGCTAAGATGACCGCTGAGCTGAGAGTCAAACAAGACCATTCAGGAAATTACGATGAATAGGACGAAAAGAAGGGGTCTCGCTTACTCATCAAACGGAGTCCACCTCTAGCACTGAGTGTCAGTGTTGTGCGGAGAACTGAACTGCCCCTGGGGACATGTAAGATGGATAAGCAAGGACCTGCTCTTTACTGGTGGGGAAGAAAAACACAAAGAAATCTCCTGGTAAGGTAAGGCAGCATGCGTAAAGGCTGCAGCAGACCTATACCTAAAGTGCTAGGAGCATGAAGAAGAAGAGTAATCTTTAAGGGCAAAGGGTCACTTGCCAGATTATCAGAATATACTATCATCCTAAAGTGTAAGTATGTATGCTACATATTTTATTTGTTCACCTCCCTTGACTATTTAATATCCTTCCTTAGATATCTCAGGAGGCCATCTCGTTTTTCATGCAATTTTCTCATATTTCTCATGATTATATTTAGTTTCCTCATCTATAAAGTTATCAAATGCTAACTTTTGATCAGAGTTGCTCCTAGTATATGTAAGATGCATGGAAGAGTATCTGGCAAACAGAAGCATTCAATCAATAGTTTGCCCTTGTTTCTGGCTTTCTGGACTCTACTGTCTGGGTAAAAAAAAGAAGGCTGTCTGTCAATTATGATAACTGCAAAGCATCATGTTGAGCTCCTGGTAGTACAGAGATAAAAAAGTGAAGCCTTAAACAAGCAAAGGGATGATGGAGCTTAAGGATAAAAAGTGAACAAATTGTCCAGAAACACAACAGAAGAACCAAATTGTTGACAGTTTAAAAGTATTGTTATGATTTTTCTTTCCTTTGAGACAAGAAAGAAACTTTACCTTATGAGAAGCTTCAGGTGGATCTTTTGAAAACTCTATAACCCAGAATATTGTTTGATAAATATTTGTTGATTAATGGATGAACTTGAAGAAGCTCTTCTCATGTATGTTAACATTGCCCTCAGGGGGACATTCAATCTGCTGGACTCAATGCGTTTGGATAGTTTTAGAATGATGAGTGGTGAGTGGGCACTAGACTTGGAGAAAAGTGTAATCTATTTGAAATCTTTTGAAAGCTGAGTGCAATTTTAGCACTAGGTTTCATTTCACAGCTAAACATGAAAATTACCACTCTCTAGACCCAGGGTCCTCAACTAGGGGAAATTTTACTCCCCAGGGAACATTTGGTGATGCCTGGAGACATTTTGATTGTTACCATTGGAAGGAGGAAGGTGATACTACTGGCATCTACTGGGTAAAAGCCAGAGAGGGATGCTACCAAATATCCTACAATGCATAGGACAGCCCCCCATGACAAAGCATTATCTAGCAGTTTGAGGAAATCTGCTGTAGATAGATTTCTTAACTTAAATATCAGCTCTAAGGTAGTAATTCCTAAAGGCTTTCCTTTGAAAGAAAACTTGACAATTGTCACCTCAAAGACTCTTTGGACTCAGTTCCCTATTTGGTTAAATGACCCCCAGACCTTTGCAATACATCCTTGTTGCTGTGCTTGCAGATTTGCCAACCCCAGATCATAAGTCCCTCCTCCATATACAAAGCAAGCTCAGGTCAAGTTCTTTATGTCCCCTGCTCTATTGCTGCTAACCATTTAGATGTTGCCAAGCCTTGAGCATTGTCACAATAGAAAGCACTTGAAATTAGTGCTATAATGAGGGCTATGATCTGACTGGTCTCTCCTCTGGGGGTGTGGAGGTAAGGCAGACAGAGGGCTGTAGGTATGTTGTATGAGGAACATGTCAACTTCACCAATGAACAGTGCTTAGCTCTCTCTCCATTCACCTTACTGCCTTTTGACATGTGATTACCACACAGGGATTCTATTGCACAACTGAAGTTTCACTCTCAACAACTTGCAGAAAGTTCTGGGCCTAGCAGACTAGTTGGACAAGAACTGTTGGAGCTAGAAAGTGACTTTCATAAAATAACTGGGTGCTCTACATCCATCTCTGGTGTGTGCTTCAATTCCACTCTGACTAAACCACTTCACAACACGGTCAGCAAAAGAAGGCTCATAACACTCGTCTGTAGCTGTTTAAGCAATGGCAAAGGCGTCACCAAGACATATTTCAACATATTTGCTTATGTGTTAGTAGTATAACACTCGAATGATACAAAGTCATTCCCAAGAAAGATATACTGTTCAGTTTACACCCTGTATTAGGGAGAAAGTTTCAGAACATTTCAGCAATCCAGTTCAGTAAACATTAATGAGGCTCCTGCCATGTGGCAGGAATTCACAAATCCAGCCTAGTGGGCAGAACAAAGCATGGAAAAATGCAGAATGTGCAGGAGGGGAACTCAACTCAGCCTGAGGAAGCAGGCGGAGGTGGGGGAAGAGTTACCAACAAAGAGCCTGAGGAGACTCAAGGGATGAAAGGAGAGAACGCCTTCAACGGTAATAAAACCCAGGAACCATTAGATCAAAAGGTATTTCACCATTGACAGTGAAGAGTGAAAAATCCTCATTTGCTCTGTTCTTCATTTTGGCTTCTTGTGTATCTGTCCTTTTCCTTCCTCCCTCTCTCCCTCCCTCCCTCTCTCCTCTCTTCCCTCCCTCCCTCTTTCTTCACCTAGTCATCTCCTTTCTTCTTGTTGGCTACCATTTCTCAGAATTTTAAGAGAAGTTTGCCCCGAGCAAGCCACATGCCTCCTCTTTTCTAATTGTCAGTAATGAAAATACTGTGGACTGAAATCCTAGATTGTCAAACTTATAGTTCCTGTAAAATAAAAACTCACTTTAATGAAATAATGATCAACTAAACAAAACAGCTGCTCCATTGGGGACTTTATAATTGAATAGAGTTCTGAGAAAGACATGTACATTAATATTATTAGCAACAGTATAATATAAACTGCCTATCATGGACCAAGACCTAAAGGAGACATTTTATAGACATTATCTTTAATTGTCACAGGTGATCCTGAATATTTCCGTTTTAACAATGAGTTACTGAGGTTAAGAGATTAGGGTAAGAAAGAACTAAAGAAACATTGGCCCAGAAATATGTGGAATAGAATATTTGGTTCGTAGTAGAAATCTATTTTTTTAATAAAAATTTTACTATATTTGTTTGAAGCTCTGAGGATGATTGTCTTCATTATAATAATTAAGATATACTTACAAACTCATAAATCACATACTTTGCATGTAAAAGCTTGATATATCTTATTCGTCTAATTGTTTTAAAAACTACATTACAGTCTATGAGGGGAAAGAAGATAGAAGATAAGAAAGAGTCATAAAACAAAAGATCCAAAGATTGCAGTAGATATAGTGGATGGATAAATTTCTTCCTGTGGAATTTTCCAACATAACCAAGTGATCTTGAGTCCCATAGCCAGTGTTTGCTCTCAACATTAAACTTGAAGAAGTTGGAAATTTCTTACCTAGTCTCTACTAGCTGTTCCTATTGTTATTAGTTTCTATTATTAACTGTTATTAACTTTGATTTGAAGGATATTAATTTTCTGAGCCTTGTTTTCTTATTTAAAAGAAATATATATTAATAACCACTTTGTAGGTTCATTGTGAAGATTAGATATAAATGGACATAAAAGTGCTTAGCCCTATGTCTGGCATAGAGTAAGCTCTCAGTATATATAGGTATTATTACTGAAGTTTTCCTATTTATGGGTTGCTAAGGCAAGAGAAATATATATCTTCTCTCTTCATGCAGTGAATTTTTTCATTTCTTTTAGAAAAATAAAGTCATAAAATTCCAAGTTATATTGAGCTACAGATTTTAAACCGCCCCCTCAAGCAAAGTTAAAACAATTGCTAATATTTTATAAAAGCGATTATTCCAATAATTACTATCTTGGCGATATCAATAAGTAATATCAATATCTATATATCTCCTTCGGCTACTCACTTATCATGCCTCCTATCACATCTACAAGTTCGCTGTGGTTTTCTGAATATTCAGATAGAAAAGTATTCTACTGTTGTTTGTTTTTGTGGCATCGAATCCTTTCCTCCTCCCCTCCCCAAATAAAATCATTTTCAGGCTAATATATACAACAGACCAATGCAGATTTGCTCTCTTTGAAAAGGAATGAATGCCTGCTCCTGCTCTCTTCCCATTTTGTTACCTCTTAGGGAACCCTAAGATATTTCCAAAAGAACCTTAGGATTTCACTAAATGTATCTTAAGACCCACTCGTCCACATAAATGAGAGAACAGTATTAGTTCTCCCCTTCCCAGGAGGCCTGTACAAACAGTCCTGGCTTAGCTGGGAGTGGGAAAAAAAAGTGGAGAAGGATGAACTTCAATATTGTCTCCTTAGTATCCACACAAAATACATAAGATAAAATTCCCTGGCCTGGATCTGGCTTTATAGGACTCCAAACATCTATGTAGAATCAGAGCATGCAATTCAGTCACCCATATGTCTCCAAATATTTTGATACTTTGATAATTTCACATCACCCCAATGGTCCAGCCATACAACCTGCCTTGCCAAATATAGAGCACATTTTTCATCACTATATCTTTGTACTCAAGGTTTCTTCCTCCTGGAATTATGTCTACCCTTCCATTTCTGCATAGATATCTGACTCATCCCTCCTCCAAAGCCTTCCCTGTGAGATCTTCTGCAATTCCTGGGGCCAGAATTCATCCCTTTTGTGTGTTTGCTCATTTTTGCTTCCCTCGCATTCTTCTTTCTTCTTCAAATTCCCATCTTGCCTGGGGCAGTGATTTGCACAGAGAGGGGAACTGCTCACTGAATCAAACTGAATGGATGCTGTGTTGATCAAGTCTTGGGTCAGCTGCCTGCATTTTCCCCTTGGCATTGCTTCATTAGCACTCCCTGCAAAGTCAAACGGGGAAGGATCATTTCCAAAGAAAAGCCCAACCTTTTCATTTTTAATTTCCTTCCCTTTCGGTGTCAAATGGAAACTGGGCAAGATATAATCATTCAATTTATTTCTTCAACAGCCCTATTTTTCATCTTGATCCTGAACTCTAGCAAAGAGTCTGTAAAATTTCTTCTTTGAGTGAAAGCATTTTCATCTAGATTCTCAGTGATTATAATGTACTACTACTGAGCATCTGTTTGTTCCTTGAAAGTCTAGCTGATTTGGGTGACTCTTATCTATTCGTGATCCAGCAGATTTGTTTAAACCTAATATTTCCTGTGGAAATATTTTATTTTGGCTATTTCAGCGCCTCTTGCCTGAGTGATTACAGAACTGTCGTTTTCTTTAAGGGCAGTGCTCATAGGAACTATTTTAGTGGGATAAATTATATCTACAAACACTTATTGAGAAATATATTGCCTACAGTGTGGAGTATTAAGATAAATACAAAGATAAATACCATGTTCTAATGAGGGAGACAGAATCCTTGTCCTCAAGTAGCTAATCGAGCGCAAGGCAAGAAACGCTGACACATGACTAACTAGAAACATTCTTTGGTTGTTTATATCCAACTTTGAGTTAGGAATTTATGGCATCTTGCAAAGAAACATACAATACTGAGGGGAAAAAACGTGAGTACAAAATATCAGGGAATGGAAAACAAGCTCAACTACAGCCAAAATTGAGGCCAGTTCACAAAATATACCCCCTAGAAATGGTAGGAAAGCAAGAGCCATCTCTGATGTGTGCACAAAGATACCCTCAGTGAATGGCACAGTATCTGGTACGTAGTAGAAATTCAAAAAAACAGAGGGTGCAATGGGCACATCTTCCATTGTAGGCTTTTGAAGCATTCTGTTAACTACACCAAAGCCACATTTGGAGAATCCAAAACTTGAGGCCACTTTCTCTAGACCAGACTACATTAAAGAGTTGAAAACCCAAGACCCTGCTGCTGTATCTTTCCATCTGGGATGATTTTGTTTTGTTTGAAGAAAGAAAGTTGGAGATATGTATTACAGTCTTATTGCACTCATCTAATGGCTCTAACTTTTCTGAAATATTTCTCTTGAATTGCATCATTGTTGCATTTTATTTTGATAGGTAGAATTTTTTTCCTCATGTTTATGATTTTTGTCTTTCCATCTAAAGGCACTTAGAGAGCTGGAAATACATATTCTTCATCTTTGCAAATTTTTATGTCTCTTGAACATTTAGCACAGTACCTTGGATTTAGTGGGCACATAATATTGACTTTAAATTTTTTTTATTTTTTGGATATTAACAATAACTAACTCAGCTTGTGATGGGGCTCTATTATGCAAACATCCATGATGTGCTGTAAAGCCTTGTTTACATATTGACAGCTAATAGGATTCAGAAGGCCAGTGTGAAGAAAAGATATGTCAGTGTGTGTGTCTGATCATTCTATCAATCAAACTTCATTCTTTGGCAAAATGACTCTAGACTTTTGTAATACCAAATTTGGAGTATGGATAGAATAAATTAAGACAGGAGGGTGAGGAGAAAAGGGAGTGTTATATAAGAGGCAAGGACTAAGTGTTATGATATGTTGGATGCAGTTTTTAATGGAGAATGTGAATGAAGAGAAAGAAGCTTTCAAGCAGCCACAGGGTAAAAAAGAATAGCAGAAGCAGGGTAATTTTTAAACTGATGGCATGGATTATAAATTGGATTTTAAAAATATATTCTTTAAGAGAGACAAAGAAAGTTCGATATATGTTTAAAAAATATTATTAATTTTGGCTTCTGTAGCATGTTTGCTTGAACAAGTAATCACATTAGAATTGAATCACGTGTCACCAGGGAGCTATTCAGGTTACAAAAAGTGATGTCGTTTTACTTCAAAACAAATTCGTTTGGTTACACCAGTCACAATTACTCACTTTGTGAGTTAGAAACTTATGTAACTAGGAAGGCATAGAACAGAGCAAAACTCTTCATGCACTACTTTAATAAAAAAAAATAAATAACTTGAAAGCCAAAAAAGTAATAAATTTTATTAGTCAATTCAAAGAGCAATAAGATAGCATTTTCACCTAGCAAATTAGCAAATATTTTGGAAAATAGTGACACATATGAAGTGAATTATGTTTAATAGCCCCCCTCCCTAAAAAAGTTAAAAACCCATACATTTATGATGCAATTATAAGTTGAAACAGAGTTCCTGGAAAATTATATGGAATGCATATCAAAAGCCTTAAAACTATTCATACTCTTTGGTGAAATAATTATCCTAAAGCAATAATCAAAATGGAGTCAGAATAAGGAATATGATATATCCTTCGAAATTAGTTTTTAATGAATATGAAAAGAAAGTAAATATCTATGTATATAAAATGACTTAAATTTTTAAAAAATATATGTACAGTTGAACCTTGAACATTGCATGGTTCTACTTGTATGTGGATTTGTTTTCAAGAAATATCTGTACTAATTTTGATCTTTTGGTTGTGAATTCATGGCTGAGAATAATCAGCTGTATTCATTGATCTATGCCACTTTACCTAGAGGGTTTGAGAGTCCATGGATTTTGGTATCTGCAGTGGATCCTAGAACTGATCCTCCATGGATACTGAGGGACAACTAAGTTTTTGGAGAGTCAAAAGTTACACGTGGATTTCGGACTGCAAGAGGGAGGGAACCCCTAACCCCTGTGTTGTTCAGTGATCAGCTGTATACTCATACACTCACATAGACAAAAGGCTGGAAGGAAATGCTCCGAATGTCAGGTTTTAATGGACCATTAGAAATATGGGCAAGGTTTTTTTTCCTGCTTTTTAAAATAAAATTTGTATAGGTGGATATGGCTTTAACAATATGACAAAAATAAATATTTTTAGTGAAAAAAATAGTTTGTAACCTAAACCAGTCTCATTCACTTTGCCTAACAAAGGATTCTGTTAAATTTTCTGTTCAAAATACTTGACATGCAGACCTATCAAATAGATTTGTCACTGTCTCTTCAAAGGAGAAAATTCTGTTTCAAATTCATTCTTAGCCCAAAGCAGCTAATTTGATTTTATCAGTGATCAGCAAAGCCCTACGTTAAATAATTTATGCATTTTTTAGCTCCATCCCTACAGGGCAAGATTCAGTACTTAATGAAAACCATCACACCATTAGACTGCTAGAGCTCATCTGACATGTTGGCTTTGAGAAGCCTTAAGCCTGAAAAGTATAGTGGTCACCTAGAGAATGTTCATTTAATCTGACAGCACTGGAGAGGAACACAGAGGTGGAAACAAGACAAGAAATCATGATGTGCACATATCAGCCCTGGGATGGAAGGTCCAGAAAAGATGCAAGGACTTGAGCATGAAAAGCAGGTGGAAAGATCCATGAATGGGATATTTTTCATTAAAAATTAACTAATCGTCAGCACCGAGATATCTCTTCTTGCTATAAGATAGTACCAGATCAGCCTCCTTCTCTGAGGCATCTGCTATCTGGAAAAGCCCTTGCTGGTCTGTTTCTCATTACCAGTCCAACTCATCTCCCACGTTATCAAAAATCATACCTGTGCTCACTCTTCTGCACCTCTTCACTTTGCTTTCTTTTGTTGCTGGTGTTCAAACTGAATTGAATTTGTTCATTGTTAGAGGCCTTTTTGTCACTAGATTTCTCTGGAAGGTCTGATACTTGGTGTTTATTCCCTTGACAGGTAGGTCTTGGGGATGAATCAAATGTGGCCTGTCAGGCGCTTTGAAAACAAATCTGGCAGCGAGAGAGTTGCTGTGACTGGTGTTCCTGGATTGTTTCAGGGTCCAGTGTGAGACAGGTAGTGAAGTGGGGAGCCATTTTATTTTTTGTATTTGTTGATGAGAGTATAGGAAACACACCATGGGGATGCCTTTAGAAGTACAAGGGCTACATGGATTCAAGCAATGGTCTGTATCAAGAGAGATTTGTGAGATGCTGGAATAAAACCTTTCTACAGAAATGGCAAAAGAAAAAGTTTGTTAGATTTCTTAATGAGTTATTACTTGGGTTCATCTGCAGTCTACTTTTCACACTTTTACCAGGAAGGATAAAATTATAGGTGAGGATACAAACTTTAAGTTAGAGGAGGAATAAGTTCTGGGGAATCTAATGCACAGCACTGTGATTATAGTTAACAATAATGTATTACTTGTACTTGAAGATTGTTAAGAGAGCCAATCTGAAATGTTCTCACCATGAAAAAGAAATGGTAATTATGTGACATGATGGAGGTGTCAGCTAACGCTAAGGTAGTAATTATTTTGCAATATGCCTGTAAGCGAATCAAATCAACACATTGTACATCTTAAACTTACTCTATGTTATATGTTAATCATACCTCAAAATATTTGGAAAAAAATTTTTAAAGAAGGTGAATTCCAATGTTCCATGTGTGGCCTTTATCTAGCTAGGAGAGGCAGAGGGCAGGGTACAATCTTATAAGCAGTCCAAATAATATGAATAATAATAAAAAACACTAAATATTTGGATATAAAAAAGCATTGAACATTTTTCATTACAGAAATGTTCAAATGTCAGACATTGTTCAGGTGTTTCTCAAACTGACAGTCCCTCCAGACTCCCTTTGGCTTGGTTTCTGGTGACCATGCACCTCTGTCTACGTCTGTGGTCCGGCTGTGGAAACTTAGTGACACTAGTGCTGTGCTCAACTCCACTCTCTACAGTTTCATCCAGGGAGACCCACCCAGGGAACATGGCATCAGCTTATACCATGTCTTACTCATTCATTCATTCATTTGCTGGTTTGTTTAGGATAAGAGTCAAAGGATGAGTGATATCGCCTTATTTATGATTATTTTAAAAACTTTGTCCATGCCATGGATTTGGGCCAGGTAAACAGGTGATTTGGGTTCCCCAGAGAGCTCAGCTTCCTGTCAGTATTACTCAAACATAATCAGTGATCATTACTCTGAGTGAGTAGCATCCCCTACTTATATACCAGTGCAGATGCTTTGTCTAGCTTTAGTGTGCATCCCAGTCAATGGTGGCTTGTTGAATGATGGTCTGCCTCGGGGCCCAGGGATCTGGACTTTAACAGGATTCCCATGCTGGCACTCTTTAATTCACTCCAATATTGGTATAGTGGTTAGGAAAGTATTTTAAAATCAAAGAACAGGGTATTTATGTTTTCTACTGTTCTTACTCTTTTATTCTGAGAGCATTTCTCACACTCCCATCTTTGGTGCCTTTGTTCAACTCATCTTTCAGGGGCATTTTTTTGAATCACCAAGCTCCTCAACCTCCAGTAATAACTCATGATCTTTCTGCATGTGGATATTTCTTAACATAGGCTTTTTGCCCTGCATTTCCTTTCTGTTATCACCATAGTACCTGAGATTTTTTTATATTAAATGTGAGAGAATAGGATCACAGAGCCTTGATTTCAAAACCCAGCTCTTTTACTTGTTAGCCATATGTCTCGGACAAGTTACATAACCCCTTTCAGCCTCCTTTTCTGGAAAATGAAGATTACAGAATTATTTACCTCATAGGTTTGGGGTGAAATATAAGAGTTAGTGCATTCAAATACTTGTTGAATGAATGAAAGTTTAGCACAATGAAGACTCGCTATGCTAACTAATCATTGTCAATATTCTTGTTTAATTCAATAGATGTATATTCAATTTTTACTATGCTTATTATTGCTTTTGAATCACCCATTAGGGGGATTTTCCATTTTTTTCCCAGACAGAAGTGTTTTGAACCTACATTAACATTTCCTCTTTGCCTTAATGTCTCCCTTTTGGATCACTGTAAGTTATTTCCATCTTCTCTTATAACTTTTCCTTCAAACTATTTTACTAGTATTTTTGCTTTTATTCTCTTCCAATTTAACATGTCCCAATTTTTGCCACAGGTGCTGGAAAGAGAACAGCACCTTTTAGTAAGCAAGCGACTGTGACATGTACAAGGTACATGCTTTCCTTTCAATTAAAAGGCACTCAGCTAGGGCCCCTTTCTAATCGGGAGGTAAATCAGCCACATTTCTGGATGAGAAACAATTAGTTCCACTTACATTTTAGTTGAAGTTTTACTCCCTCAGGTTCATATATGTTGTCTGCCACTTTCTTTTTTGTTATCTTGTGCTTATGTCATTTTTTCCTCTTTTTTTCACCTTTACCTACTCTATTGATTTAAATTAAGCTTGGTTGGTATTTCTTTGAAAAGAAAACACAAGCTTGCTGGGTTGGGAGGTTTTTCCAAGGCCTCGCTGCTCTAGTAAAATCCTATATTTGTAGGTCCTGCAAACCAACATTATTTTTGCTGTACAAACACCACATGCATGTTCTAAGACCTGAGCCCTCTGTGAAAGATCCTTTCACACATGCAAAAACAGCTGACATGTCAGCACGTTCATAGAGCGAAAACAAAAGGATCCTGGTTCAGAAAGGTTAGGACTGTTCTACTGGGGTTGGTACACGGCTTACCTTGACCCTCATCCCCAGCATGAGTGATGCGATTGTGGGTATTCCAGTTTTATACTTTCTTATACACAATCTGCTCCCAAAGATGTGTCTCAAATTTTGAATTCCCCCAATGAAAGAAGTGTTCATTTTCTACTGCCATGAAATGATATTACCACAAACTTAATGGCTTAAAACAACGCACATTTATTCTTTCACAGTTTCTGTGTGTCAGGAATTCAGGCCTGGCTTAGTTGGATCCTTTGCTTAGAGTCTTATTAGACTTCAAAGTTTTGGCTGGGGCTGTGGTCTCATCTGGGACTTGACTGGGTAAGGACTCAATTTAGGCTCACTTAGGTTGTTGGCTGAATTCAAATCCTTGCTATTGTAGAACTGAGAGCTTCTTGCTGGCTGTCAGCCAAGTATATCATCAGCTCCTACAGGCTGCCCAGAGTTCCTTACCACATGGCGTTCCTCAACATGACCTCTTAACTCCTTAGAGAGAGAGAGAGAGAGAGAGAGAGAGAGTGAGAGAGAGAGAGAATTAGTTGTATGGTAAAAGAGCAGAGGTGTCTTAGGGAAAAATGGCAGGGTCATTTTCTTCAATATCAGGCTCTGAGCCAGCACGAATTTTGAGGATTTAACCTATATCGTTTAGTGTGTATATCTGCTTTACAGATATATAATATATGAAGATAATTATGCTTGGCTTACAGGGCTTTTGTGCTAACTAAATCGATAAGGTGGCTGAAAATCCTTTGTAATCTGTGTAATACATCTTAAGGATATAAGTTATTTCCATATTTAGAGATCCAAGGGAAAAGTTATCCTATTTTTTAAGACTTCTATATTAAGGAAGGAATATTTTAAATTTAATAAAAATATACCAACTCAACTCATTCCCTTTGTAAATAGGTCAAATATTCTAGAGAAGGTCACTGTTCTCTTGATAACCATCTCCAGTCCCAGACCTTCTGCAGAAGTGAACATTGCAGTCAGTGAGTTATGTGTTTTTTTAAACTTTTTAACATTTTGTACATCTGTTTATAAATTACTATAAATGTACTTAAGAAATATTTCTAAAGCTAGTTTAGAAAAGTAAACCAGATCAATCCCTGAATATGTTTTTCCATGCTTTCTATTATTAAAGTCTGAGTTAGCAAATTTAATTAGTTAAACTTTAAATTAATCTTAGGTGTCTTTATGCTAATATAACACATTTTGTCCACTAATAAAATATTAATTTAAGAATCCTTGAGAATTTCTGGAGGTTTATCCTAAGGAAATTGGTAAAGGGGATCAAAAGGTACAAATTTCCAGTTACAAAATAAATAAGTCGTGGGGGCATAATATACAACATGATGAGTATAGTTAATAAGACTGTACTGCATATTTGAAAGTTACTAAGAGAATAGATATTAAAAGTCCTCATCACAAGAAAAAACTTTTTTTGTTACTATATTAACTAGACTTATTGTGGTGATCATTTCATAATATATGCAAATATCAAATTATTATGTCGTAAATCTAAAACTAATATAATGTTATATGTCAATTACACCTCAATAAAAAAAGAAAAGGACATTTATAAAGTAAAAAGAATAATAATTTAAGAATCCCTGTGAAAATCTGGGGGACTATCTTAAGGAAATAATCATGAAAGCAGCAACAATTTCTGTATGAAAATATCTGTCACAGCATTATTTATAATGATGAAAGATTGAAGCAATGCAAATGTTTAACAAAAAAAATTAATCGTTAAATAATCACAAAAAAATATTTTCACACCCATGTTCATTGCAGCACATTAGCCAAGATATGAATACAAACTAAATGTCCTTCAACAGATGAATGGACAAAGAAAATATGGTATATGTACAATAGAATACTAAAGAAGGAAATACTCTCATTTGTGGCAACATGAATGAATCTGGAGGGCATTATGCTAAATGAAATAAGCCAAAAAGAGAAAGACAAATACTGTATGGTATTACTTATATGTGGAAGTAAGGGGGGGAAGTGAAAGTGAGGGGAGAGGTTTATAGTACGATGTAGGTCAAAAGGCAAACATTTTCAGTTATAAGAAGAATGCATTCTGATACTCTAATGTACAACATGGTGACAATAGTTAATAACATGGTATTGTATACTTGAATGTTACTAAGAATAGATCTTAAGCATCCTCACGCACAAAAAAGAGTTGCCTATGTTAGCTATGTGAGCTGGTGGATGTGTTAATTCTCTTAGTTGTCACAATTTTTTTTACAATGTCTATGTATATCAAATCATCAAATTGTACACTTTAAATGTATACAATTACATTTGTCATTTATTTCTCAATAAAGTTAAAAATAATCATATTATAACACTAGTAGACTATTATAAAGTTAACAAAACTGCTCTCTACAAAACTTGTTTCAATGTGTGGGATGTATCCATAATATAATGTCAAATTTTGAAAGGAGCCTATAAAATTTCAATGCTGTATGATCCCATCAAAGTGTGCTTCAGCAGAAAGAAAATATGACTAGAAGATCATATGTTTGAGTACTAACAGTGGGAAGAGCTGGGTGGTGCAATATGAACAAACTTTGTTTTCATTTTTACATATTTTAATTTTCTAAATGTTTTCAATAAGCATGCAAAAGGTTTGCATTTTAGTTTAACATTTTTATCAAAATAATAGAAACATATATTTTAAAAAGTCAAATAGCACCACAAGAACTTAAGATAAAAATAACAGTCCTCCAGCTCTTTATCTCATCCCTGAATCTTGGTCTCAGAAAATCATTTCTTCTAGTTTCTCAGTAACATAAATATATGCTCTTTTTAATTTTTTTTTTAGTTTTAGATGTTATTATTAAATTTCTAGAATAGATGAAGACTTAGTTCTCCTTTTCATTTCACCCCATACTATTCATATATGTCTCTTCTCTCCAACTTCCCTATACACTAATATAATAATGCATAATTAAATACATTTTATTATTATTGTTGCAAGTGCTGTTCATTGGTAACATATATAATGTTTTAAGATTATATGATTATTTCTTTAGAACTCTTTGTTTTTGTTGAATTTGATAATTGCCTCACTTTTTCTATCTTTTATTTTCTATCTACTTAGCAATCATTCATCTGCAAACTCTCCAATAGAACTATTTACCTTCTCTTAACATGGCCATGCACATCAGCAATGTTAAAATGAGAAGACCAATGCCATTCTGACACCTGATCGTTTATACAAGACTCATAAGATATTTTCTTTATCGTGGTGGTCTGAAACTTCATGATAATGTATGTAGTTGTGAATTATTTTGTATTCATTTTGCTGGACATGAGATCTTTTTCAATCCGAAAACTGAGCATACAGATTTAAGAAATTTTTCTTGTTATTGCTTTAAGAATTCATCCTTTCAGTTGTCTCAGTAGGTCTTTAGGATTTGTTTAGTTGGTTGTTTTGATTTAGCTTTGTTTTTACTCTTACAGAAAAGCTACAAGGAATGCTATTGTGCGTATTTTCTTGTACTTACTTGTAAAGTTTTCTGTATAGTAAATACTATACAGTAAATATTTAGATGCAAAGTCAAATTTCTATACCGTAGGATATGCATGTTTTTAAAGTTCATGCAAAAAAAAAATACATCCTTCTAATTTTGAAAATAGTCTCCAACATAATTAGATAATTTTGTTCTGTGCTTAATCACAATATTTCCATATCCCAGTATCACATTTGCTTTTTATAATGCTCATAAGTTCATTTTTGACTCCCATCCCAAGCCAGTTTCTGATTCTCTCTTTATGGAGGGAAGAGCAGGCAGAGCCAGTTCATAATCTTAGCTCTACCCATCCCTAGCTACAAGACTCAGCAAGACTCTCTCTGAACTTCAGTTTCCTCATGTGTAAAATGGGAATAATATCTACTTCTCAGTGCTGTTAAAGGATTCAATGAGATTCACTTATCTAACACACAAAAGATACTAAAAAATATGAACTCCTCCTTTATTAGCAATTTTATGCATTTGAAGTTAATGGAATTAGCACACGTGGTCAGAGATGCATCTTAAAAATCCACGTCATAGCTGTAACTGGGATCTACCATGATTCTGATCAGACCTAAATCTACATGTCAAAATCCAGATATTCCTTGAAGGTCATCTAGGACCTACTCCAAGCCCCATCCCAAGAAATAGAATCTGGAATAGTTCCTTTAGAGTGAACATCCTGCATTATATGTCCTAGCACCCTCCCACCTTCTGGAGGGTTTTGGGATTGTTCCCCTTCTAACCTAATGGAGCTCTGTATATTTTAGTTCCATAACAGGAACCCATGGTAAAGGAGAACAATTTCTATTCCATAATTCATTTTTCTGAGTCATTATCCAATCCATTTTTATGAAGCTTCTTGTTATAAAATGACAATGACCAGAATGATTATTGTTTATTTGATTATATCACAATTCAGATAACAATTATTTCTTGAGCACATGATATTTTGAGCCTGGCTGTGTAAAAGTAAGTTTCCCTTACTTCTCTTTCCTATTCTTTTCTTTCTTTCTTCACCTCTTTATGCTATTGAATGACATGCAGCCCTTACTTTGGCTCTAGCTCTCTGTCCCACGCCACTGGCTGGGAACAAAGTGGGGAGAGTTTGGTGGCATCTTGCCTATATACTGCTTACTTCTCTACATCTTTCCCTTGAACCTTGCCACTCCAGAATGCTCTTATGGGGTCTGGCAAAAAACAAAAACAAAAAAAAAAAAACAGATCTCTAGCCCCAGGTTATAACTTCTACTAGGACAATACTTATCCTCATGCCATTAGGGTCCTTTCTGACATAAACAGTCCAAACCTGCAATTCCTGCAGGAGTTCTAGGCAAAATCATAGGTCAGGATACATGGGAAGGATGCGTGCATAGTGACAATCTAGAATTGACTTGATCAAACTCTATTCTAGAACATCTGTCTGTTTATCTGTGTTTCTTGGCCTAACAAGCCCAGTAGCATAACCTCATAATTTCTGAGTATTTCAGAAAAAAATTGAAATACAACTTGGTAAATGAAGCTGAATTCCAGTTTAATGAACTGAAAGACCTGGTCTACATGATTCATCACTGGGAAAAACTTATTGAGTGCTACATGTCAGGCATTGCATGTGGGGTTGGGAACCCTTGGTCCATGGTATATACCCCTCCCTGACTCTCTTTCTCAATCCCACATTCGTGCTTATTTCCACCATAATGATAAAGATTTAAATTTCAGTTTAAAACATGAAGTTATCATTTATTGAGCATTTATAATATTCTAGATGCTGTGCTGATTACTTTGCCTACTGAACATAATTTATTTCATTAATCCTCATTTAAACTTGAGATCGGTGCTTTCATTAACTCCACTTGAACAAGTGTGGAAATTGGGGTGTAGAGAGGTGAACTAACTTGCCCAGAGACAAACAGGTGGAAAGTGATGATAGCAGGCTATCATCGATCCAGGAAATCTGCCTTCAGTTTACGTCTGTTATGACCACCTGACTCTCTTACCTCAAATACTCAGCATCAGGGATCCTATTTCTCTTCAACACTGAAATGATAAGAATCCTACTTAATCTTAGGGATTCTCGTCATTTTTCTAGGTTCTTCTCGAGAGATGCATTTCTCTCAAAATCCCTATTTACCTCTCTCATATAGTAAACAGCTCTGCCCAGGTTGCCTCTCCTGCCCCACCTACAAGCTGCCCTCAAATGTAAACCCAGTTCCATCTCTCATTTCCCTGAAACACAGCTAAGACCAGACCATTGATTTAACAAGATATTTCTAAAGGCTTTGAAAAACAGAAGGGAATTAAAATGCACACAGCAGAACCCCTTCACAGACTTCCCACAGCACCTCCCTCGCTGACATCCAACCAAATACCATGTTGAAGGGGCCAGTTCATCCCAGCTGTTGGGAGACCTCTAGCAGGCACCTCTGCCCTGGGCCCCCATTCAGCTAAAACCGATAGCAAACAAACCAACCACAAAGTCTTCCCCTAAAAGGAAGCATAATCTGCATCTATGTCTCCATCACCAAAGAAGGTTTTACACTATTATGCAGAGCTCTGTGATCTGCAAACATCCCACATCACAAAAGGGTCTCAGTTTCTTTATGCAGAACCCAAGTGCCCTTTCAACAATTGTCCTTGCCCGCAGCACCACCCCTCCCCCGAGCAGCTGCCAGCACACTAAAATGAATTTAAGCCTGCTATTTCTAGACTCACAAGGATCCAGCAGGAAGCTTTAAACGGGCCATTTTTCCCCTCATTTCTATCCATAAAACTTTAAAAATATCAAGACTAGGTTTCATTCAGAATGCCCAGTTTTACATTCATGAAGTGTTTCTCAGTTGTAAAAACCATTTCCCATCTGTTATCTTCTTGTACCTGAGAGATGAGTTGTCACACTTGAGGAAAACGATTTGAATTTTTTTATGTCCCTATACCATATTGATACTAAGTTCAAAGTACAGTGTGGGGCTGACAGTGTTTGTCTGTTTTCCTAGGTCTTTTCCTGGACCCTTGAGTTATTTTTCCTCTTTACCTTCTCTTTGCTAAAGCAGGATGTTCGACTGGGTTTTGGTAACTCTTGGGGAATCTTATTCTTAAAAACCATGATGGCTCTTTATACAGAATTTCTAGGAGCTGATGAACATTCTTTTGCTAATAAACTTCTTCACCACAACTGGTTCTGTGAAGGTGTGCAGTTTTAAACAATGAACTTGCAGTTCAAAACGGGCTTGGACCAAATCCCACACAAGCAAGCATAGTTTTACACATCAAGATCATTCTGTTGTTTGTCTTCTCTGCTTTGTGTAGAGCAAAAAGGCATTTAGAACCTCAAGCCTGGGGTTTTTCCATAAATCACACAATAGGATCATATTTATAGACCACTCTGGTTCCTCTCCATCCTTCACCTTGCTTTCAAGGTAATGGGGAGATGGGGAGAAAAGATGGGGAGAAAAAAAGGGGGAACAAATCATTACTGGTTCACTAATCTGTTTCAAGGTATGCTGTGGAAAGGCCAGGCTCGTGTCATTGCCAGGTGTGGGACAGAATTAAATCTGAAGCTTACTCTTAAATCTGATGAAATGGCACTGGGGAGCCTGCCTGTTCATGAGGAAAGATATTGTCAAAATATGCCCCCAAAAGGTGCATAAATTCTCTCAGGGCAAAAATAATAGAAAGTATATTATAAAGAACTATTTTTTCCCCCTTGTACATGGGTCTAGCCTTAAAAAAATCCACCCAAACGAAAAACAAATCCTAGCAATAGTTCACTGATAGTCTTGGATCAACTTTTCTATGGGATAGTTTAAAGATGAGGGCAAGTTTTGCCTGGATTTTATCTACAGGGTACTATATTTATTATCTTCATTATGAATCCAGTTTTAATGCACTTGTGCATCTCCATGGAGTCTGTCACTTTGTCTAATGGCCTTTGATAGTCCCAGGTCATAGGGCATCTCATTTCCAATTTTTACATTATCCTCCCATGGCATAGGAAAGACAGCTGTAGTCTGTAGGAATTAGCAGTCTAATAGAAAAGCTTCCAAAGAGAGAGAGAGAGAGTGTGTGTATGAATGAAAATGATTCTCTCCATCCAATAGCATAACATCTTGGTTTAATGTTACCCATGTAGGAAAACAGGAAAGAAATTAATGGATGAATTTATTATCACAATTATTATCAAGGAACCACAAGCCCAGGTCTGGTTTCATGACCAGCACTAAATCTACACTTGGCAGGGTTTCATCACCAATGGGAAATCTGACAAGCAGACAGAGAAACCAATAGGATTTTAAAATGTTTTTTTTTTTTTAATTACTATTTCAATATTCAAAAACCAGTTTATCTAAAATACAGTAAATCTTATCTTTTGCGTAAACTTATACTCATGACTTATTTCCCATACACGTGGTAAATTTGCTGACCTTTAATAAATTATCAGGGAGATAGGACTGAGCTCTTCTTTGCAAATCCATTCCTGGGTTTCTTCTGTCCTGGAATGCAAATGGGTGGCTCTCATACTTATGTGCAATTGGATGTGAAGGTCCCTATTCAAGAAAATAAATCAAAGAAGGAAGTCTTATATCTATGTGGAAAGAGCCTTGAATAGGCATAAAGCTATATTGGTTAAAAAAGGAAAACACATTTTCCCTAATTTTCTTCTTTTTTCATTATACCCAGTGAAGTCTGGCTGAAAGATCTTACACATTAAGTGAATTCAATGGAGACTTAGTCTAGCTGGAATGCTTGATGGAGTTTTGATAATGAAACCATTGCTATAGCTGCATTTTGTGAGTTTCATGTTGTCTTCAATCTTACAGCAAGCTAAGTCACTTGAAGAAATAACTACTGTGTTAGTAAAACTCAATGACCAAAGGACCCCCAAGAGGACTTGGAGCTTGAAATTTGCAGGCTGCATTTTCATTAGTTGTTTATTTGAGTTTCATGTCAATTCTCTGATATAGATGATACAGAATTGTTCTCCATGTTTTACAAGGGTGGTAACTGGATGACAGAGGGCGAGTGGCTTGCTCCAGACCAACTCTACCAAAGGTGACAGAATCACAGTTAGAACCATGGTCTCTCATCACAGATGTTTCAAACACACAGAGGAGGTCTTTGCAACCCAGCAAAAAGGAACCACCATTTGTCTAATTCATCTTAGTATCCCCTACTTTCAGTCTGAAGTAAGTGCTCTGAAAACAGTTGCTAAATAAATGAAAGCACCAGCAAGTTGCAAAGAAGAGAATAAAGCAATTACAGCCATGGCGTGCCACATTCTTCGACTCTCCTCCACTACAGCAGTCTAATCCATTGTCACTCACACAGCTGGTTTAAGGAAAGCATGACCAGTCTGGTTGTGTTGTCAACTTTGTTGTAAGACAAGCTCTGCTGTTTTTAAAGTTTTTCTGCCAAGTCCAATTCTAAAGCCTCAGGTATCTCCTCACTCATGCATACTGTATGTAAACCCACAGTGACTGGACCAAGCTGGAAGCTGTAATACTCGTTAACAGTTATTTCCACAGTATTTGCATTCAGCCAAACAGAAGTGCTAAAACACATTTGCACCTAAGTGACTATATAGGTCCATCAGTTGAATGTCAACAGGAAGTATCAGGCAGGAATTAACATATTAAAAACTCTAAGCGAAAAATCACTCAGATTTCATGAGATGTCAAGATTGGACAATAGCTATGTCCTGTTTTTACTTGTTGCTCAGAAAAATGTAATATGTGATCCCAGTTCTTGAAGGGTCATAGGTCAAACCACTCTAGACAATGAACTGTGTGCAGTAGATTTGGCATTTAGCTGGAATTTTCATTATTGATACAGTTTATGTAGCAGGATGAAAGTGTGAAGCTCTTTACCTGATGCTGGTTTCATTCTCATTAGTATATTGCAAACCTCATTACCTCAGGGTAATGCTATTAGGTAACGAACTCTAAGATAAAGTAGAATGTACAAATAAAGAAAGGTATGCTGGGATGAACTAGTCTTCCATTTAAATATGAACTGAAACAATTCATTCTTTTTTTTAACCTCTGGACCATAGTGAAAAGGTTTTTTTTTTTCTTTTTTTTTTTAAATACCTTTTAATAAAGATTATTTTAAATAAGTTTGTCCTTGCTCAATAGTCTAAAGCTTTGTACCACCCATGCATTCTCATGCCCCAAATTCCGGCATGAGCTAAGAATATTATATTATAACTCACATATAAACCTCTCCCTTGCCCACCATTAGAAATTTAAGTCCCAGGCTAAGAGTAGGTCTCTAGTTGAGTACAAATTTCAGTGGGATTTGGAAAAATCCTTTAAATAGGTTTTTATTGGTTTTTAAGAACAGGGTTATTTTGTGCTAATAATGGGCATACATTAGCCTTTAGATAATTGCTTTATGTAACTTAGAGTTTTGGCTTTCAGCTAAATAAACACTCTATGTGTTCACAGGTGTATTGTCCTCAAGGGCACTCCGCTTTTAAGGGTGGCAGCTGTTGCCAAGGTGTTGCTGATACAGTTCTGCATATAATTTATTAGAAACAGGTGCTGGGTCATGATGAAGATAGACAGGAAACTAAAGCAGACAACATGTTTAACCACCATTAAAAAAAGTTCAGGTTCAGAGAGACAATGTGTCTGAGATATTTGGGGGATGTTGCCAGCATCCCAGCACAAGTTTAAAAGCTCCTGCAGATCAGCATAAGGAAGAAATTGTACATGAATTTCAAGCAGCTCGGCCTAATGAGTGCCTGATGCCATACTGCCAAATTTAATTGATTGCATGAAAAAAAAAAATCTTAGTTAGTGTAAGACTAGCAAAAAATTATAAAATACTTTCCTAAGCTAATCGTTAAAAATTACTTTCAAATGAGGTAATAACTTAGTTTTCAATTACCTGGACAGTGGATTAAGCTATAATGTGTTTTCTTTATGCTCAGAATATTTGCTTTGGATTCTTCTGTGAATCCCTCCGTGTTGGGAAGAGCCTAGGATGAGTGTCCACATGGCCCTGGGGCAGGTTAGGGCAATGAGGCAGGAGAAAAGACCTAGAAACACCAGGACTGAATGTCCTCCCTCTCCCTTTGGATATTACTCTGCTATGAAGCTCTTCGGCAGACTTGGGGCTGGCTATCATGTTCAGTATCTCCTAGTGAAGGAGTGGAAATAGCCTAGAGTCTGGGTGCTCCAGGAGTAAGCAGTTTGCCCCCAGTAAAAACAAGGAGATGTATCAACTCACGCTCTGCAAGACATCCTCCTGTGAAGAGGCATTTGTATATTTTCCCAACTAATCTCCAGCCTAATCAGCGTGCCACATAATACACATGTGCAATAAATATGCATACTAAATACAGCTGAAAAGAAGTTGTTAAGAGTGCGTGCACAGTTTTTCAACCTCAAAAACCTAAATATCTTGGCCATTTACATGTTTAAAAAATACCCACAGGCATTAAACCACATTACGGACTAATAGCCTGCCAATTTCATTTTTGGGAAAAGAATCTATGTTTGAGTTACAACACATGAGTTTAAAAAAAGCAACTGAAACAACAAAATTTGGTTAAAAACATTTTTTGACCCCCAGGCTCAGACCCTGTATGCCAAAAATGTTGACAAAACTCTATACCAACACCAGCGGGCATGCACAGTTTAATATCTGCTTTATGTGAAAAATCATTGACAATTTAATGCTTGCATTAATTTGAAAGAATTTTATGCAGTAGGTAGAAACTTTTACATTACCATCCCTAATGTCTACCAGCCGTCTCGTTCCCTTCTCAAAGGGAAAGTGACTGACAGGGCCGAAAAAAACAAATCTGCTGAAGGGCCCGTGCAGCTGCTTTTATCACCTTTCCAACAGCCCCATCCCGGACTGAAATGCAGGAATTCGGTTTGCATGCTGCTCAGAGCCTTCTACGGAGGTTTAGCAAAGGAAAGCAAATAGCTGATGTAAAAATAAACCTTTTATTAAAAAAAAAAACTTTATAAGGCCCCTTTATTTAGAGGGAGAGTCACTCAAATAAATACACCGTTAACAAACTTATATAATGAATAATAATATATACTGTAGCAAGTGATGAAATGGAATCCCACAAAACAAGTGCTGAAATCTGATGATTGATTATCAAACCTATAGGATAAATAAACCTTCTCCAATTAATAGCTAGTCTTGGGGATGAGTTTCTATAGAAATGCCCAACAGGGAAAAGCACCAGTCGCAGAGTTCTAGGGAGAATCAAATTCTGAAGTTAGCAGGACTGAGCTTATACACAGTTCTCTTTCCAGTGCAGTTATGAATTTGGAGGTCATAGTGAGATGAGTCCAGCCCACTGATGGAGAAATATGCTTTCTCCATCTGAGTTAATGAATTATCCAGGCCATTTTGGACCCACGTGTCTAAGTATCAGAAGAAGCTATTTTTAATTTATTAAAAAGGGAATTGAGAACCAACCTGGTTTCCTTAAATGTGCTTCTTGCCAACAAACCAATGAAAGCACCCATTCAGAGATTTTTATTCTCTAGCTTTGGTTTTCTAGCTTTGCATTCTTATTCTTCTCTCTCAGTCAATGCAGATAGCCCAGTCAAAAGCTTCCTATTGATTTTGGAAGAGCAGTGACTTCATGTTTGTAACAGCCATGCTCTGATGTGTCAGCAACAGAGTTATAGGGAATAACAACTAGTGTGAAATCTCAAATGGCCAGTTGTACAACTACAACTCTCCCTCTAAGTCATTTAGCCATGTCTTCATTTTGAAAAAAAGGAAGAAATACCTATCCAGTGGTCCATGAATGCTGCTTTGTGATTGTGCTTTATCTCTGATCTTGAAATAGAAAAGTTTCCACTGAAATAACCAAAATGTTAGACTACTACTATAGACATCAGGAAGAATAAACCTTATACCATTGTTGGTCCCTCTGACCATCCATCTATGCATTGATCCATCCATCCACCTTTATTGTGTCCTGTTGGCTAGGTTCCTTCTTATAAGGACATCCCTAAGTCAATTCTCTTCTAGGGTGGTGTATTAAGTATATCTTTTTATTTTGATGCTTTGACATCTTGGAGCCTTGTTGACTCTGCAAAGGACTGCCCTCTAGGGTTAGCTAATTCCTAAAAATAGCAATCAACTCACCAGGGAGTGTGTCTTTAATGCCCCAAGGCCTACCAGAATCATTCAAACTAGCCAATCCAAAACCTATTTATACTGCTTACTCTGCTTTGCCTATTCCTTCCTATGAGAACACCCATAAAGGTTCTTGCTCACATTTTCTCCTCACTTCCTCTGCTTCATGACTGATCCCAGTGCTTCCCTAGGTGGGCCTGCAAAATGTGGCATGTCCCCTCCTTGGAAACTAAGAGTAACACACTATCTTTCACTGGCACTTGTCTCCTGATCTGTTGGTCTCGTCATACCTGAATATTAATAAAATCTTCAAACAAGTGGGATATATAAATATACCTTCCTTCAGAGCCTCAAAGCAGTTCTGGGAGAATGGAAGTAGCCCTGAGGTTGGAGGTCAAGGAACCTAGTTTTGGCTTCATCATATGCATAACTGATGGGTTTGGCCAAGCCATTTGCTCTTGCTAAGGTTCTGTTTCCACTTCCATCAACATGGACAATTAGCACTTGGCTGGATTTTTATAGAAGTCGTATAGGTGTGCATAAATGAAAGCATGAGCATGCAATTGGAACAGAGTTGAACCTGATATCATTCCCTTAAGTATCTTTTCCTTCCTTGCTCAAGTTTTATAAACCCCATCTTAGGATACTATTCCTGTGCATGATCCCCATTTGATGGTGGGGACCACAGGGAGGCTGATTTTCATGCTCTGTGTGAGTAATAGAGTAGATAGTAGTGGTTGAGAGCAGAGAATGTGGAGTTAGATTCGTGGGGTGACTACACCGCTCACTGACTGGGTGATCATAAGAAAGTTACTATTCTTCTCTGTGCCTTGGTGTCCTAATCTGTAAAACAGAGATATTTTCCTACTTGAAACGATTGTTTTGAAAATAAAGTGAGTAACATGTAGAAAACATAGTAAATGTTCTGTGAATGCCAGCAAGGAAAAGTAGGAGGAGGTAACGTGTAGAAACAGTATAATAGGTAGAAATGCTAGCAGATTTCTGATGACTATAAATCTCAAAGCACCAATGTAATACCCTCCTACTGTTGAGAAGATGCCATTTCTCTGGTCAGTTGCCTTCCAGAGAATGGGGCTATTAGTTTAACCAGGATACATTTGACCAAGACATGGCATGTCTTAGCTAAGTTTTAAACAAGAACTCACATATTACTACAACTTCAAACCTAAACGATTTAACTGTTATAAATGAATTTTTTAAAACCAGTATCAAGTCCTGCAGGTTTATTAAATGAATACACTGGAAAATCTGAATGGGATGTAAACCACCTGTTATTTGAGCTGATTTCAATTGAGGTCACTTTGGGCCACCAGACTTAATTGTCTTTTCATTCAGTCAAAGACAAGCAATTATGAGAACTGGGCTTCTCGTTTGCCCACTGCTTAATTCTTTTTCCCCTCAAGAAACTTTCTCCTGGTGGATATTTTTAAAGTCTACTGGGCAATAATGATAAATAGTTCTCATAAATACTGGGCTAATAACCAACAGATAAATAATTGAAATGCGTAAACATTGATATAGCAGAAGTACATGAACTTCAGGATTGATTTGACCTGCGTTTGAATTAAAACTCTAGCACTTGCCATCTCTGAGCCTCATTTACTCATCAATATTATGAGAGTGGCAAACTGAGCTCACAGGGTTATACACCCTGGCTACATGTCTTATGGAGCACTTACCAATAACCAGGCACTGTATGAATTCATTTTAGCCCAAGCGACAAGCCTATACAGTGGTTATTTTTATTATCACATTTTATAGATGAAGGCCCTGAGGCACAGAGAGAGAAGGTGATAGTCGGAGCCAGGATTTGAACCCAGGAGGCCTGGTCTGGAGCCTGTGTCCTTAACTACTCACTTATGTGGTCTCCCAGGAATGTCTCCTCAGAGCGGTCAACACACATTTTTTCTTGATTTCAGGTTACTTTGGGGCCTCTGGGACACAGAATGTCAAGACCTCTCCCATCTCATCTCATTATTTTTCTCTTATGGCTCCAATGCCCACCCACCCTCACTGCCAAGCCACTTCTGTCACCAGCTCATATCTCTAAAAATGCAACACACCCTCTACTTCCAAATTCAGATTTCAGGAGCTGGTGGAAATGGGAGAGTTTGAAAGGCCAGGGAGGGAGTCAGGCTGCCTAAAGAAGGGGCCCAGGGAAACTTGGAAGCAAGGCTGGAATGAGTCAATCAGTCAGCAAGTATTTATTTAGTGCTAGGCAGCTTGGGAGATAGAGAGAAACTGTAAGACGCCATCCGGTCCCTGGTCAGATTTCTGGCCGAGTTCCCCACATGAGAACCAGGCCTTGAGCTGGGGCCTGCCCAACCTGTGGAAGGCTGCCATGACTTGGGAGACTGGCTACCCTGAGGAGCAGCAGTGGGTGGTGGAGAAGAATAGGAGCTGAAAATCGATGGATCGAGTCCCTGTCTCAGCATTGTCGTACATCATGGGTGAGGTGTATCTTACCATGGTGGACCTTGGTTTCCACAAATGTAAAGTGGGAATAATACCAGCCCTCACCCAGCCATGGTGTGACTAAGTATTGATAAGTTGGTGAATGGAAAATGTTTAGCCAGTGTAGGGCACATAGTATGCTCAATAAATGTGGGCACTTATTAGGAGGCATCAACTGCCTTTGGCAGTAAAAGGAGGTGTGTTCTTGAAGCCCTTTGTGTCATGCCTCACATCTTTGTGACCACCTTGTCCTGTAGTCACTGCTGTGGTAGCCGCTGAGCCCAGGTGTAGCTCTCACATTCACTGTGGGGCTCTACTGACAAGGTGATGGTGGTAGGAGAGTTCCTGCAGCACCCTTTGTGGCCCTGGGAGTGGAGGAGAGCTGACATCTCTGGGGATTCTTGACCAGTGTGGGACTGACATGGTGGAAAAATACTTGCAACTTTCTATCCTTTAGGTGGACAATGCTGAAATGATTCTAATGGCTCCTCCAAATGTCTGGCTATAGGGATTCACGCCCCACTGTGCAACCAGCTTAAACACACCCTCATATTTGCTTCCCTCACTCATGTTGCACTCTTCTCACTCCTCCTACTTGTCTCCAGGGACTGCTTTTAGGAATAAACCACCTTGTTTTAGAATCTGCTTTGATGGTGAGGAAGGTAGAAGGGAGTGGGGTACAAAGCCATGGCTGCCATGAGGTGGGTCAGACTTGAACTGAAACCCTGGCTCTCCCCAGCAATGGCTGTGTCAAGGAAACCAACTGTCTCTGAACTTGTGCTTCACCGTTAGTAAAACAGAGAAATATATGATACTGGCTTTGTGCAGTTGTTTGGAAGATTGGAGGAAACAGTGCATAGAAGATGCTTAGCCTGTGTCTTGTGCAGAGAGCTGGGTTCTCTAGAAACAGAACCTGAGATGAGGATTCATGGAAAAGTGATTTATTGGAAGGTAATTCTAGGAAAAGCCAGAGGAAAGCGGGAGCAAGAGGGGAAGGAAGCTAAGAAAGTATATCAAGCCAAGTTATTCCAAGGGTAATTTTGGCTGAATTTCCCAGGGAGTTCTGGGGACAATGTGGACACTCATCAGAGGAAGGCAGCATCTTAGTGTGGCCAGGCAAATGCAGACTCCAGCAGGCTGTGGGCAGCCGCAGACAAAGAGACTCAGGTGTAGGCTGTTGAGAGTGAGCACACATGAGGAACTATGTGCAAGAAAGAGATAAAGGGAGGAAATAATGGGATCTAAGGAAAAATAGCTGGCACTGACCATGTCAGCCTCAGTACACTATGGTGGTATTGTTATGTTTATTGCATCTTTAAAAAGCCTTCTGAAATAATAGAAAAGATAGGCTTTAGAGCACACAAAGCATCAGTTTTCCCAACTTTGGAGGGCCTTTCCTTCCTGGACCTCATCTTTACTAAAGTTCACACAGTGATAGCCTCTCCTCTGAAGTACCAGTCCCCTTCCACGGGCCTTCGGCCATTTGTCAATATTGTCTTAAGGATTTCTCAGTCCCCCAGGGTCATGAGGAGGGCCTCCTTGAGATGTCCCAAGGATGGAAGCAGTAATGTGCGCTCTCTCTCTTTCTCTCTCTCTCGCTCTCTCACTCCACACACTCAAAATTCTCTGGTGAAGATTGGACTGGGGTTGAGAGGTTGGCAAGAGGTGCAGTGGGGAGACCAGGTTGGAGCTGGAAGCAATTGGAATCTTCCAGGAGAGATGTGATGGTGGTCTCAACACAGGCAGAGATGAAAAGAAAAAAGTCAAGTGGGTGGATTTGAAAATTATTCACTGATTGGGTGGATATGAAGAGGTGAAACAGGTAGGAGGCACTGAAAAGGCTGCTTGGCCATATTTTTCACTTAAACAAATGAATATATGGCGGTTTATTCACTGGGATGGGAACCAGAGGAGAAGCAGATTGAGTGGAGAAAGACAAGACTAGTTTGGGGCCCTTTTTATTTGACATGGGACAGGCAAATACATGTTGTTGGCTCCATGGGTCTGCAGCTCAGGGAAGGCAACTTGGTGAAGATATGGACTGGAATTCTACCAGAAAGAGGCTGAGCTAGGACCTACCATCAAGGAGGAGCAAGCCGGGGCTGTGGCCTGGCTCACTGAGGAACTTGGGGGATGAGCATATCTATAAGACACCATTGACTTGCCTCCCTGCTGTGGAGAGCATGGACTGGCTCTCACACTGCTCCTTCCAACATCCTCCCACCATCTTAATGCTCCTGGCAAAGGAGTGTTTAAACTATATTGTTGACAAGGCATCCATCTGGAAGAACGTGCACAGGGCAGGGGAGCTACTGCTGTCCCCGCTCCCCATCTTCTCCTGCTCCAGCTTCCCCCTGACACTGTGAGGGAGAATGGCCCTTGTTGGGTCTCTCTGGCAGAAAGCCCAGGTACTGCTTCTCTCCAACACCTTCACATAGGAATAAATGCCTTCGAATTTTCTTAGGATCTCCCTTAAGACCTGATTAACTTCTTTTGATACTCTCCTAGAGTTCTATTACTTTTCTTAAAATCATTGATCTCAGCTCATAATTATTCTTTTCTTCATTTCATTATTTGGCCATCTAATCCACTACATTTGAGTTCTGCTTTTGCTCACCATCATATCCCCAGGGCCTTGCATGATGCTTTCTACAGAATAGAAATTCAATAAATACTTATGAATGAATGAGTCCTGTCTTGGTTCCTTCCCTACTCTTGATGCCTTGGGTCTCAGACTGAAAATAATGATTCTCAACAATATAAACCATTCTACTTTCTTATTGTTCTAATTAAAATCATATGAAAAGCAACTAAGGCTTCTGTCCTCCCTATTTTCTCTGTTTGGTTTTATGTGCTATAGCATCCTTAGTTTCCAGCGTGTTCCCGGTTTCCTGTTGGGCTGGTCCACCTCTCCTCAGGTAGCCTAATGGAGCCTGCAGTCTTTCTCAGTAGCTTTGGAAAAGGATAACTGAAGCCAATCCACTGCTCAGCTGTCAGAGCCTGAAGAAACTTTAATTACAGAAAACATGGACATCACGGAAGACATTTCTAAGCTTTTCAGACTGTAGGTCCCATCTGGAAAATTTCAAAAAGGTTGGCCATGTGGTGTATTCCACATTACATAACCCACGCCCAACACCCCTGCTTATGTTCCCAGACGCTCTCTACCAAAAAGAAAAAAGAAAAAACAAAAAAGATAGTTCAGAAAGTTTCTACTCCAAAGTATCTGGAGTCCTTATGGAAAACCTTCTCAAAATGTTCATGTTTATGCCCGATTCAACATGCAAACCCTTTCCTTTGCTTTCTTTTTTTGGACATGTATGCAAGAATAGGATCTTATGTTGTGTGAAGATTCCTTTAGTCCTTCGCCTGCCCCACGTCAGGTGGTAATCACCACTTTAAAACATTGAGATTAGTGCAGTAAAAAAGATTTATTAATATTAATTCATTTTATAGCAGGTTATAATGTGAGCTGGAGAACAGAGTATGGTTTCATTCTAATGCTTTACTGCAAACAAGAATGGGGTTGCATGTTGTGGAAAATATTAGTTGGAGATGGTGGTTTGAAAACCAATTTGTTTAGAAAGCTTTGGCTATAACTTGCCAGACACCCTAAATTTGTGGAGAGTCTGTTCTGGGGAGTAAGGATCGTGAGGTTTATAGCTATCATGTTTTTCATAATCAGCATCATTATCCAAAGAATTTTTAAAAATATATTCTTAAAATGCAACCACAAAACACTAAAGTGGCTGGTATTAAAAAGAAGGATGAGTCCTTTTCAACTTTTCTAGAGCTACCTGTAGTTTAAAAGGTTGAATTGTCTTGCTGGCTGGTAACTTCTTTACAAGCCCAATGTGACCTCCACTTTCTCCCCTTCTCTGAACACAGTGCTTTCGGAAGTCACTGGAATGTGAAATTCAATGGCCTCTCCTCATCATCCTTGCAGTATTGAACATCTTTGACCCTTTCTTCCCTGACTCGCTTCCCTTGGCATCAGCAAGGATATTCCTGAAAGGCTGTGTACACATAATTAAGGGGACAGACTCTGGATTTGGCCAGGTTATCAGGGTTCAAATCCCAGTGCTACCATTTACCGGCTGTGCGTCTTTACTTAATCTCAGTGTTTTCGTATGCCAAGTGGAAGTAAAAATACCTGAAGAAGAGTGAATGATTGAATGTATATAAAGTACTTGAAACAGGGCTTGATACATAGTAATTGCTTAATTAACGCTCTTCTTTAATTAATAATGCTACAGAGTCAAGCCTGACCTCTGCCTGATAATTTTTTCTATGGTGTATTTTTGAAGGAAAATCTTCCATTTCGACACCTGAACCATCAATTTATCTCTTTAGGGTTTATATTTTTGAATCTTGATTAAGAAATCTCCTATCCCAAGGTCATAAAGGTATTGTCAATATTTTCTTCATTAATTAAAACTTTAATTTTCACATTTAGTACATATTCTCTGTAAGATTTATTTTTATTTGGTTTAAGATAGCAATTTAATTTTAATTTTCCATAGACTTAGGCTATTTACCAAATAATCAGTCCTTTCTCTCACTGATTTTTGAAAAAGTATGGTTGACATACAATATATTAGTTTCAGGTGTACAACATAGTGATTCGACATTTATATTCCTTATGATGTGATCACCACAATAAGTCTGGTAACCATCTGTCATCATACAAAGTTATTACGATAATATTGACTATTTTCCCTATGCTGTACATTATATCCCGTGACTTTTTTTTTAAGTAACTAGAGGTTTGTGCCTCTTATTCCCCTTCACATTTTTCACCCATCCTCCCACCCCTCCGCCCCTCTGGCAACCATCAGTTTGTTGTCTGTATCTATGAATCTGTTTCTGTTTTGTTTTATTTATTCTTTTTTAAATTTTAGATCCATATGTAAGTGAAATCATACAGTATTTGTCTTTGTCTGTCTGACTTGTTTCACTAGCATAATACTTTCTAGGTCCATCCATGTATCTAATTCAAAAAGATATACACAGTTGTATGTTCACTGAAGTATTATTTACAATAGGCAAGATATGGAAGCAACCTAGGTGCTCATTGATAGATGAATGGATAAAGAAGTGGTATATCTATATTATGGAATATTACTCAGCCATAAAAAAAGAGAATAAAATTTCTCCACCAATATTTAATGCTATCTCTAATATGCCAAGTTTCCAGAGGCACCAGGAATTGATGAGGATATTCTAATCTGCTCCTTTAGTCTACTGGTCTGCTCCTATTCTATTATCACACTGTCTTATTATTAATTGCTTTTTATTATGTCTTAATACCTGGCAAGAAAAATCTCCCTGCCCTCTCTTTCAAAATATTCTTTGCCATCCATGAAACTTTATTCATCCATGTATATTTAGAATATATTTCCAAAAAATTATGTTTGAATTTTTTTTATTGGAATTGCATTAATTTTCAGCTTAATTCAGGGTGTATTGATTGATATCATTTCAATGCTAAATTACCCCAACCTTGAGTTGAATATTTATGTCGGTCTTCTTTCATGTCCTAGAATAAAATTTAAAAATTTTCCGTGAAGATCGTGTACAGTCTTAATAAATTAGTTAACAGATAATTCACAGTTTTAGTAATCAATGCATATTTTCTTACTTTCTAATAATACTTTCTAATAGAAATTTCCTTTAGTAGGTGAACACTATTGGTTTTTTATAATGTAATCGTATTTCTGGCAAACTTGCTGAACTCCCTTACAAATCTAATGGTTTTCTCCTGATTCTCATGTATTTCTATGTAATGGAAATTTTGTCTTGTCCTTTCCAATCCAATATTTTTGTTACTTATTTTTATCATCTTACAGTTTTTCCAAATATTTGGAATAGTAATTGGTAGGTTTTGTCTTGTTCCTAAAATGTTACAAAATTTTTTCATGAAAATGATTTATTCAATAGATTTTGGTAGATAAACTTTATCAGATTATTCCTAGTTTTCTAAGAGTTTTTCACAAATGAAAAAGTCTTATATTTCTAGTTTTCTAAGAGATTTCTTTTTTCAGAAATGAATGTGGAACTTGATCATTTGCTTTCTTTATTTCTGTTGTGACCTTGCAATTTTTCAGTCTATTTTTTAAAGGTGAATTATATTGCTAGTTTTTCTTATTTTGAATTATCCTTGAATCATTTTAATATACATTTGGGAATAAATAGGTAATGTTTTATTTAAGATTTCTAAATGTAAATTCTGAAGTTGACATATATTACTTTTTTGGTCTCAAACTCTTTTAATCTGGTTTGGCTATTAAAATGATAATGACCTCATAAAATGAAATGCTCAGACATCTCTCATTTTCAACTTTCTAGGACTACACATATAAGATAGGAATTACGTATTCCTTACCACATCTGTAGAATGTTCTGTATTGGTCATTTATCTTCATATTGCCATCTTTCTTGTTTCTTTAGATTTTCTCTGTTCCTTTTTCATCATATTTAGATAATCACTTAACTTTTATTTTTCAAATTTCTTTATTTTCAGAATGTATACATAGCTATAAATTGTACTCTAGGAACTGTGTTAGCTACATCCAGCAAATGCTGACATATAATTGTCATTAAACTGTAAAATTTTTCTCCTGTTTTTTATTTTACCCAACGTCCACCCGATAGTAGATATTTTTGTTTTATTTTTTCCTTAGTTTATAGACACATGGATTTTTATTTTTAACTAACTCGCTTTTAATTAATTAAAATTTTTATTACATTGAACTTAGAGAACAGTTTCTGATATTGAGCCTTAGAAATATATTTGTTCTTATTTTTGTCTCTAGTATATCATTTCTTTTTATGATTGATCTATTTATTCTAGAAAAAAGTGTATATTCAACATCTAGATGGAAATTGTCACATGTAATTATTATGTATAACTTCTTAATTATTTAATGTTCTTTATACTCTAGTTTATTTTTGTTTTATTGAATTTAGTATATGAGTTTCTGAAGGAAGTGATTTAAAATCTAATAGTTTTTCATTTCTTTCTCTAAGATCTCTTCCTACTTTACTTTAGAAAGTTTTTTTTAATTTACTAATTCTATTTTTAATTTTTCTACTGGCTAATTCCAAACTTTTTATGACTCATATTTCATTATTTTAAACAAACTTGAAGCTTATTAATATTTATATTTTCTCCTTTTATAAAAGGCTAATCCCCTGTCACCTACTTTGGTTTCTCTTAATTCTTATTTTTATATCACCCCTATAGAAAACTGCAAATGAATAATTTCATTAATTTTGAAATTTTAGAGCATAATGTTTCCTTTTAAGCTCATCTAAGTCTATAGGAGAAAATATCTTTCTCTTTAATCATTTTTTACATACTACATCTGGTGAAAAAAATTTGCTATGAGAATTAAGTGAGAAATTTTATGTAAATTGTTTAAAACAGCTCTTAGATTCCATTAAGTGTTTCACAACTGCTTATTAGTATCTGGTGATTTATATAATATTTAAAAATATATAATAACAGAGCTCAAAAGTCCCTTAGGCAACAAATAGTAGAGATATTTCTAACCCGTTGATCTTCTCTGATCCTACAAAATTATATGTAAAACTATATGTATGAATATGTGTTATACTTTTGGGTATACATGCATATTTTCTGAGGAGCATTTCATAATATTCTCTATGGGTTTCAAAACCCAAAGAAAGATCTAGTTTAATCTACATATTCTGATTTTTAAAATTCCAAACAAACTGAGAACAATAAATAAATAAATAAATAAATAAATAAATAAAATAAAAAAGGGAAACTATCATCTAAGATGTCACAGTGAGTTGCTAAAAGAGGGAAGTACACATTGCTAGATGTTTAGTCTAGGAGAAGATCAGTCACTATCTGGCCACTTCAAAGTTGAATCTAAAGATCTTATCATTGAGTTGGCACAAAGTAGATAATGCATACTGGTTGAAGAAAGGAATATTTGAATGAAGGACTAGCACCAGAATGAGGATGTTGCTGAGCTACCTAGATCTCAAGATGCGATTTACATCTCAGCACTAAAAACGACCCCTTTTATTTGGCATCGATAGTTGCCAATACGAAGATAACAGAGATACTAACATTATCTGACAAAGATTTTTAAGGCAGTCGTGTTAAAATTCATCATAGAGCAATTACAAGCATTCTTGAAACAAATTTAAAAAAATAAAATGAAAAGTCTCAGCAAAGAAATAGAAAATCTCAGAAAATAAAAGATTTAAAGAACTGAAAATATAATTTTTAAAAAATAAAAATAAAAAACTAAATGGATGGCTTCAATATTTGGATAGAGGGCACAATGGAAAGAATCAGCAAACTCGAGGATAGAATAATAGAAAATATCCACTCTGGGCAAGAGAGAGAAAATGGACTTAAAACAAATAAACAGACCCTCAAGAACCTGTAGGAATATAATGAAAGATCTAACATTTATGATATCAGAAGAAAAGAGGAAGGACTCAAAGAAATAACGACTGATAACTTCCCAAATTTGACAGAAGACATAAGCCTATAGATTCAAGAAACTGTGAGAATCCCAAACAGAATAAACCCAAAGAAATTCACAGAAAGACACATTATACTTCTGAAAACTAAAATAAAGAAAATATTGTGAAAATAGCAAAAAAGAAACAAGACTTTACCTATAGGAAGGAAATGATATTAAGTGACAGCAAATTTCTCGTCAGAAACAATGGAGGATATAAGAAAGTGGCACAACATTTTTCAAGTACTAAAATAAAAAAATTGTCAACCTTGAGTTATATATCCAGCAAAAATACTCTTCTAGGAACCAAAGGGAAATCATGACATTTTCATATGAAGGACAGATAAGAGAATTTGTCACCAGATGATCTACTCTAAAGAATGATTAAAGGAAATTCCCTAACCAGAATGAAAATGATAAAAGAAAGAATCTTAGAACAGAAAGAAGGAAAAAAAACTACAGAATAAGTAAAAATATGGATGAGAACAATCCACTTTTCCCCTCCTCTTGGATTTATGAATCACGTTTGACAGTACATGTAAAAATTCTAACACCATCTAATGTGATTCTTAATGTACATATAAGAAATATTTTAAACAACTATGTAATATTAAGACAATTATAATAAAAACAGGTGAAGTAAAGAGGAGTAAGATTTCTATATTTCACTAGAACAGGTAAAATGTTAACACCAGTAGGTAGTGATAAGTTATATATATATATATATATATATATATATATATATATATATATATATATATATGTTATATATATATATGTTATATATATGTTATATATATGATATATATATATATGTTATATATATGTTATATATATGATATATATATGTTATATATATGTTATATATATATATGCTATATATATATAAGTGTTTATATATATATATATATATATGCAGAGAGAGTAAAGAAAAAAAATAAAATGGCAGACTTAAACACTAAAATATCAATAATTACATTAAATGTAAGTGGCCCATAAACAGCAATTAAAAGACAGAGATTGTCAGAGTGGATTAAAAATCATGACCCACTGTGCACTGGTTAAAAGAAACTCCCTTCTGACCTAATGATACAGGTAGGTTGAAATTAAGAGGATAGAAAACTTATATCATGAAAACATGAAAAGAAGCATATTAATATTGGATATTAACATATTATATTACTAATATATTAATATTTGATAAATGAACATTACATGATGATAAAAGGAATGAATCCACCATGAAGATAACAGGAATCCTAAATGTACAGTCATTCAGTTTTATCATCTTTTGCTGCAATATGTGAGCAAAAGATGATAAAACCGAAAAGAGAAATAGAGAAATGCATGATTACAATTGAAGGCTTCAACATCCATCTCTTACTAATTAGTAGGACAGTAGACCAAAAATCAGCAACTAACAAGATCTAATCAACGTTAATAACACACTTCATCCATGAAAAGCAGAATACACATTCTTCTCAAGAACCCTTGGAACATATACCAAGATATACCATATTCTGAGATATAAAACAAGCCTAAACAAATTTAAAAGAGTTGAAATTATGCATAATATGTTCTCTGGCCACAATGGAACAAAACTAATATCAGTAACAGAAAGATAACAGGAAAATCTCCAAACATGTGGAGAGCAAACAATATACTTTTAAACAATCCATCTGTCAAAAGGAAGTCTCAGGGAAATTAAAACAAAACTAAAAGTTTGAGTAGTACAGCTAAAGCAATCCTTAGAGACAGATTTTTAGTACTAAATGTTTACTCTAGGAAAAAAGTCTCAAATTAACAGTTAATCTCCCATTTCAATAACCTGGAAAAATAAGAGCAAAATAAACCCAAAGCAAGCAGGAAGAAAGAAATAATACAGATAAGAGTAGAAATCTATGAACTAAAAAGCACTGATGAAAGAAATCAAAGATTTAAATAAATGTTCATTGATTAGAAAACTCTAAATGGTAAAAATGTCATTTTCCTCAAATTTATGTACAGGTTTAATGCAATTACAATCAAAACCTCAATGAGAGTTTTTATATAGACAAGATTACTCTAACATTTACATGGAAAGGCCAAGGATTTAAACTAGCCAAAAGCATTTTGAACAAGAATAAAATGGGAGGCATTACTCTACTAAATTTCAAAACATATAAATACAATAATCAAGACAACGTGGTATTGGCAGAGGGATAGACATAAGTCAATTGAACAGAATAGAGAACCCAGAAATAGACCTACATAAGTACAGCTAGCTGACTTTTGAGAAAAGTGCAAAAGATTTTAATGATGGAGGGAAAGCTTTTTCAACAAATGGTCATGGAGCAGTTGAACATTCATAGACCAAAAGAAAAAAAGTTTTGACTGATAAATTTGGCTTTATCAAAATTAAAAACTTTTTGCAAATAACCCTGTTAAGACAATGAAAAGACAAACCACAGACTTGAAGAAAATATTTGTAATTTACATATCCAACATAGGACTAGTATTTAGAATATATTAAAAACACTAAAAAAAAAGCAATCCAATTAGACAATGGCAAAAATATTATATTAAATAGTAGGTACACATGTTGCTTAAACACATTGACCATCAATTAAATATTATTAGGCATCAATGAAATATTATGACACACCTATCAAAATTAATAAAATAAAAAATAATAACAGTATCAAACGTTGCTGAGGATGTAGAGAAATTGGATTACCCACATATTGCTAGTGGAAATGTAAAGTGGTACAACCACCATGGAAAATAGTTTAGTTAAAGAACTAAAAATGCAACTGCTATCAACCCAGCAATTTACTCCTGGGCTTTTATCCCAGAAAAACCAAAACTTATGTTGACACAAAAATCTCTGCATAAATGTTCATCCTGGCTTTATTCCTAATTGCCTCAAACCGGAAATGACCCAGACCTCCTGTCCCAATGGATTGAACAGAGTGCAATGTATCTATATCACAGTGAAAAGAATACACTATTGACACACTACAAATTGAATGAATCTCTAGAGAATTATGCTGTGTGAACAAAGCCAATCTGAAAAGTCTATATATACTGTGTGTTTCCATTTGTATAACATTATTCAAATGTCAAAATTATAGAAATGGAGAATAGATTAGTGGTTGTTAGAGGTTAAGGATAGGGTAGGGGATAGCAAAAAAGTAGGTGTGGTTAGAAAATGGCAACATAAGTGATCCTTATCATAATGCAAATGTTCTACATCTTGATGGTATCATTTTCAATACCCTGGTTATAATATTGAGCTAAAATTTTGCAAGATATTACCATTGGGGCAAACTGGGCAAAGGGTACAAAGAATCTCTTTGTATTATTTCTTGCAACTATATGTGAATCTACAATTGTTTTGAAATAAAAGTTAAAAACAACAACACATGTAAGAACAGCTGTTTTTCATCAAATAGAATTTAATTAAATTTTATTTGGCTTTGTTTTACCAAATAATTTGGTTAGTTTAGATACCTAGTTTCATACAGGTTTGCTGTATTTCTCCCTCATTGCTTTCAGGAAAGTTACCCAGGCACCTTCACCCTGCCCTGTCCAGCAGGGCTGCTCAGGCTTCCTGACTCAGTTCTCAAATTCTCAAGAGTCTTATTCCCTTGGGGGAGAGGGTGGGGCATTCTAAATGAGACTACCTCTCCATAATGACTTGGTTTTATCCATTTAAATTAAGGGACTTAAGGAAACATACATAATCCAGTTTCATCAATTTGAAATGATGAAGCAGTCATACCATCTTCCATAGAGATGAAATACAAGAAATAGAGAACAAATATTCATTTAATCAACCAAGGGAGTGAAAGACCAGTAAAATTAAGAAAAAATGCAAAAACAATAATGATTCATTAAAAACTGGTTTGGTGAAATATTGCTGTCTGAGAATCACCATAGAGTGGACAACCTTTGGGAACATTTATACAGAACAGCTACTAATGACTACAAATTGGGCTGCATGAAGCATGCTATATCTTCCTTGGGTCCCTAGCCTTCCTGCCTCCTGAAGTTAGCCTTGTCATAGAGCCATGGACTTCATATCATTTCTTGATTATTTCAAACTCGTTTCGTTAGAAGTATGAGACTCATTTTATGCAAGGTTTTTATTGAAATTTTGCTCCTAGGCAACTGGCCATTTATAGGTCACTGGCATCCCTGAGTTTCCTGACTTTACACATATGATTGCATAGCTCCTCTGGCTGAAAACAATTGGCTGTGAGATCTGGTAGGCAGATTTTCTCAACCACAGCATGACATTTTGGGTACCTGCAAGTAAAGGTTAGCTTTGAGGGTCTAGAAGATCAATATAAGGGGTTTAATATATTAATGTTACTATTTATAATCAACATTTTGTTTATAAGAAATAAATAGGTTCTCCAAAGCACATAACTTTGACTCAGTTCATTTATACTTAATTATTTTAAATTGTCTAAAGTTTGATATTTAATTATTGAAAGAAACTCGCATATATTACATACTAATATACACATAATTTAATTTATATTATTATTTATCGACTCAACATCCATATGTTCTTATAAAGCCAAAATGAGATATAACTTTTAATAAGCACTGTACCTTGACCTTGTTATCAGTATAATTTGTCTTTATTGTTAGAAAACCCTAGATGTCACATGGCATATGGAAGAAAGGGAGGGGGAGAAGAGGCTGATTTATATGCTCTCAACAAATCATACTCACATCTTTTCTTGGAGGCCCCTTGACCTCTACAAACCCATATGTTATTCGTCTCCTGTCCACCAAGCATGTGGTCACTGGCTCTGTGCAGGGTCTGCACTTGGGGTTCATGTTGATTAATGAAGAGTTGACTCAGACTCCATGTGTGACCTGACTGAGACTGAGCTCTCGGGTCTTCGAAATTGTTGAGATGCAGTAGGGGTGTCGGTGGGTGTGGAGAGAAGCAGCCATTAGTTCCAAGAAGTTTTCTGTCTTTATTGTTGGAGTTGTTAATTCACCTTAGACAGATTGTGTTTTCTGAAGGGTGTGGATTCATGGAGATAAAATGATTCCTGAACGCTGCTTATTCTGTGGAGTTTGCTGAATTGTTTTAGGAAATAAGGAATGAATCTAAGGCCAGGGTAGCTGGGGAGAGCCCTTTGTCCACACTGCCTCCACAACTCAGCACCACTGAGTCACCCCAGGGAGTGATGACAAAAGGAACATCAGAGATAGCCTCTCTGGCCTAGATGGTGGTGACCTAATAATAAGGAGCAAACTTAGTAATGACGATAAAAGAAAAGAAAACACGGGTCACACCACCTGACAGAGGACCCTCCTGGAGATGGTCTCAGACTATTTCGTGAACACATGGGAGACAGAAATTGAGGTAACTTGGAAAAAACTTCAGGGTATTGGGGGGGGGGGTGGAGCAGAACTGGCACCCAGCCAGCATGCCACTTGGAGTCAGGATCATGGTCATTTAGGGATTAAACACAAATATTTTATCATTGCTGGCGGATGAGTTTGATAATTTAGTATATAACTACATCTATGTTTATTATTTTTTAGTAGCTACAATATTCAGAACTTTGCAAGCAATAACTCCAATCCTTACAAAAGCCTTTCAGGACAGACATTGTCCTCATTTAACATACAGGACTATCGAGGCTTAAGAGTGTTTCAGTGGTTTACATGAGGTTAATCAATGGTTAAATGGTAGGTCTGTTTTCAAAGGCTGGGCTGCATTTCTTAATTAGCTCTATGCCAGGTTTCCATTTCTAAGTTTGATTCCAAAGAACACGAGAATTCTGAGGATTGATTGAAGGACATGTCACAAGTTGAATCCCGCTTAGAAGTTTACCTAAGGGATGGCTTTTGACTCAGGCTGGCCAGTCTTCATACCTCATCCTGCAGAAATAAGGGGAGGAACACTTCTATGGTGTAGGGCAGGAGGGCTTTTCCTAAAGATGATGATTTTCTGGGCAGACAAACACACACCTGTCCACTATATTTCCTACCTGAGGAGAAGCAACGTGTAAGTTGGGGCTGAGGGGTCATATGGGTGAGGAAGATTGCATTGTGCTCTACCAGAAGCTCCTAGGGATTTGCCTTGCTAATGATTCATTGCGATTGTCTCCAGAGTGTGAGCTCCTGAGAGGGAAGTCTAGTATCCTTGACAAGAACAGATAGCAGAGTTGTTTCTCCCCAGACCTGACACCTGAAACCAATCTCAGCTGACCACCCCTTCCCCTGACCTAGAAAAGGTTCTCACTGATGGATAAAGGGACTGCCAATTCCAAGGACACTGATTCTAATTTGCCTTGTCAGGTCAACCCAGATCAACGTCTTTGTAAAAAGCTGCTCAGAAAATAGATTTCTTCAAACAATTATATAGCAAGCATTGACCATTTCCTTCAAAAAATGATACAATGACAGAAAAGAAGTGAGAGAACAGGAATTTACATCATTTTTACTCCCCCTTCCCTAACTCCAGTTGCAGACAGTAAAAGATAGAGATTAGCCTGGGGTGACATGCAGTGTATCGCCAACATAGAAGTGGCAAAATTCATTTAGCTTGAAATAAACGGTTACCATTTATAATTAAACTTTCAAAGGGATGTCCGCTGATTGAAAAACATTATCCACTGCTCTTGTTTCCAGCTGTATTTAGAGCTGATTGGCTAATTTAGGGGCAATCTGCCTTTGATATTTGAGTCCGTCATTCATTTTAACTTGAAACAGACATACTGGGAAGAGGAAGTTGGGCTGGTGATGTGCTAATTCTTGTTTGTGATTTACCCCTGAGGAACTATAAGAAACCTGCAACTTATTGTACATTAAGAACTGAAACTGGAGACAACCACATCTGGTTTGTTGGATGCCCCCCGCCCTGTCCCCTTTTAAAAATTAAAGCAGCAACCCAAAATGCTCAGGCTAGGTAGTTTGATTAAGATGGTTAATTTATCAGGGATAAAAGTTTGGAGGCTCAAGTGACCCAGAGAGAGAAGCTAAGGAGATTTGTGAGAAGGGTTATAAGCATCAATAAGTAAATGAAAAATTTAATAATATATATGTATTATGGCATTTCTCAGAAATATTATGCACTGAGATAAAGCTTTTAAAATGCATCCATGTTCTGCAGTTGATGGGTCAAATGGCTCTGAAATGCTGTCAGACATGCTTTTTCTTACAATTTTGGTCTGTCATGGGGCCTCAGGTTTCTGAGGGAGAAGCAGCAGTGTTGGGTAGGAAGTAATCAGTTTAATAAGTACAGTATTATGATATTCATGAGCCCCTTTCTCTATTAAAAATAATAAAAATTATATTTTGACTATGTTGGTATAAAGACAAAGATATTAATATTATATATGAAACATTTGAATAAACTCAGTCGTCAAAAATACATAATTTTTTAAAGGATCAAGATTAATGCAAAAACATCCACGATGAACAAAATATCAACATTTTAAATAAAGGCAAGATCGGCTTTATATTGAAGCTTTTCGAAGCCCCCAGTTACATGAGATTCTTGGGAACGTGGATGAAGCACAAAAGAGAAGCTGGGGATACAGAAGGAAAAGTCGGAGTGGAAACCTTGAGCCCTGGGTCCTGCCTCTTTCTTCTCTACTCAGAAGTATTGGGTGTGATCTAACCTTTTTCTACCTCAATTAACAGGGGATATTTCTGAGAGGTTATAGAAGAAAATATTCTTACCACTGGCAGAGGATAAAAGTTGGTTGTAGGTGGTCTGCAGATTAATATTTTTTATTTTATTTTATCATTTTCATTTTAATGTGTGTTTACTTTCATGTATATTAGAAAATCTGAAACGAGCACATTAAAATCATGATTTCACAGATATTGTTGAGGGCGAGTAAGTAAAAAGGGAAAACAAAGGATGGATTAAAATACTTTACAAATCAGTATCTATTGACAAAATAGCTATTAGCAACTCTCAGAGCATTCTTCTAATGATGTCTGAGTAGGATGCCTGAGATGGGGCAATGATTGAAGCTCACTTGGGAAGTCATATTACTGGCTTCCTATCCCAGCTCTCTCCTTTCAAACTGCGTGGCATCGTGCATGTTACTTAGCCTGGGTAAGCCTCATTTTCCTCATGAATAAAGGTCGGTCTCAAATGATTGTGCCTACTCCATGGAGCTGTAAAGATGAAATGAGATAATGCCTCAAGGCATGTGTCCCAGACCTGGCACAAAGTAAGTGCACAACCTTGTGAGCTCTATTGTTATTCTTATTGCACCAATGTATGTATTATTTGATTTTGCTACAGGGAACATGCTTTGCCATTATAGAAAGAAATAGCAATAAAACTATTTTAACTACTTTCTCTACCACTAAAAATCAAAATGCATAAATGATGAGCCAAGGCAGTAGGGTAGATTAGAGAGAACATGGGCTTTGGAATCAGAAATGGCTTGGTCTTGGCTCTGCCATTTGTCAGTGTGTGTCCTTAGATGAAACAGGTAACATCTAGCTTCTGTGACTCATTTGGAAATTAAAAAGAGTACCAGTGCCTGAAAGAAAGCTGTAAATATTTCTAATGGAATAAGTTCACTTCATCTGGTTGGGTTTGGCAAATTCAATTTCCCTACTTTCTCTTCCCTTTCTGACCCTCCTCCACAACCCTCGCCCTTCCTGCTCTCCTCCTCCTTTCCCTGACCCTTTCTTTTACTCTCCTCTCCTCTCCTCTCCTCTCCTCTCTTTTTCTTTTCTTTCCTTCCTTTACCTCACTTCTGCTTTTATATTTCCATAACATTCTACATAGTTTCTTATCCTAGCCGCCTCAATATCTTGCCTGCTCTATTTCTTTCACTTGCCTTTGAGATGTTCCTTTGACTTTAATTAAACTCAAGAGCCTGGAAAATATTTTCAATCTTGTCTTTAAAAAAAAAGACAAGTATAATTTCCAAGCCATTTTTTTTCAGCTCCTATACTCTTTTAGAGCTTTCAATGACTATAACCTCTTATTTCATACTTTTTAACCCCTGTAGTCAACCAACTTGGCTTCGAGTCAATTAAATGTTGATTTTTTTCAATGTTATGTATAAAGAGACTGAGCAGAATAAAAATAATCCAGTGGCAATCAAAATAAATGGCCCTACAAAATTTTGCCCTTCTGAAATGATTTTTCATTTAAGAGATACTTTTGACTCTAGTCCAGACTAAAACAAAGCAAGGTCAAAATTTCCTGAGAAGCACAATGTAGTGAAGCCTGGGATTTATTGGGGAAATTTTTCGTGATGAGATTTCCAGTTCATATTTCCAGGTGTGGAAAGTGTTTTCCCAGAAGTTTAATGACAAAGCCAACAGGGTAGGTGCTTTCCTGATTCAAACAGGTAAATAGATTTGTGGTCTTCCATCACACATGGGTTTTACTGATTCTACTGTTGTTAGTGACATGAAATTAAGAAGATGTTGAAATGAACTCACCATGTTTGGGTCCTAGAGAGAAAATCCATGACTCACACAGATAAGTCCTAGTGAGTGTACTTGGCTACAGGACTGTGTATCTCCTGGGAACTTCAGAGCTTGGAAAAGAAGCTATTCTTAAAGAATAGGGGTAAAACCATTTATGAAAACTCCAACCATGATTAAGAAGCATATGAAAAGATGGTGAGGAAATAATGAGAAACCAAATGGAATTGAAAGGAAAAACACTTTCTGAACTTCCATGGTGTGCTGGGCATATCACAAACAGCATCTCATTTTATTGTCTCAAGAGGTTTCTCAGAAAAATATTCTCTCTACAGACCTTGATTTAATTCCTGTTGTGCTACTTAGGAGCTCTGTGACTTTGGCTCAATTTCCTCATAGGTGAAAGGAAGTACTAATGATACAAATTTTATAACATTATTTAACAATATCTCACAATAGTCAACAACACAGGCTTTGAGATGAAACTGTACCAGCTCTAAATTTCAGATCCTCCACTTATTTGCTGTGTGTTCCTAGGCATGTCACTTAACTTCTCTGATCCTAAATTTTCCTGGTAAGTAAAATGGAGATAATAATACAATGCCTTTAAGGTTGATGTAAAGATTAAATTAAATATGTTAAATGATGAGGCCAGTCCTGGTAGATTATAAGTGCTCAGTAAATGGACATTTAAATTATTCTGATTTTAAATAAAGATTGTTTGGATAATATAAGAAAACCAAATCATATGACACAGCTATAATATACGGGTGTTTAGCTAAATTTTCTAGGATTCTGTGGAACGAGGAAGCAAAGAATACAGTAGAAAATCACATTTTCTGAGAGAGATGTTATTATATGATCCTTTTGGCTTCGAACAAGATATTTTTCTAACTCTTCTACTTACAGTCTTAGGAGTGGAAGCCATTTATATTAGGCCTCTCAGAAAGCTGATATCATTATTTAAAGGAAAAATATTAGCATTTTGTTGGAAATTCCAAAGCTTTTGTGGGATGACAGGAGAACCATTGTGGCAGGTTGGGCACGGAGCTTGAGGAGTACGGGGTGGGCAAAGGGCATATCTGTGGTAAGGAGCCTGCTGCTAGCAGTCTGCTCTGGACACTGCATGTTGCCTCTCTATCCTTCTGGGCTCAACTGTCACAGCAAAGTCCTTCAAGGCAACTTAAGATTATAAAGATGGTATTCCTTTATATCACTTCTTGAAAATAAACCAGGCGGAATTATTAAATATTGTAATATCACATATGTTGTGTCTAATATAGAAGTCACCATAAACCAAAATCACTGTTTACAAAAAAGCTGTCTGTGTTCCAGGTAATTTCAACAAGAGTCTCTACAAGTGAGAAAAACACAATAAACATATTTTTTATTTGAATGCCAAACTTGAAGAGATTACCTTATTAAAAATCCAAGTTTTCTTGTATATATAAATGCCAGCTGTTTATATATCATAGTTCATAAATATTATTTCCCCTCAGATCATCTCCTTCTCAGCCTATGTCTTCAACATGGTACCAGAAAAAATGTCAGAACTTGCACAAACACTTTGAATATGAAAATAAAGTGTGGATATATTTTTTTAAATCAATATACAAACTCCTGAGAACAGTGGAGACAAGCCAAAGAAATGTACTTTTTTTTTTTTTAGAAGCTTCCAGTGGAGAGAAAAATCTTCCAGAGGGACTCCTGACTGGGTAAAAAAGGTTGAAAATGGAACCATAATTTAATTGCTTCTTCAGGAGCTAAGCCAGGCCAGGAGGATAAATGGGAGACAGGCTTTGAATCAGAGCATCTCTACCAAAGGACTCTCAAGATGTGTAGGCTAGTGTGATACCCTCCCCTCCTGGAATGTGTTTCAACTTACTATGTCTCCTGTCCCTCTCACCTCCACTCGAATATACCTGTGCGGTGGGGAAGTGAACTCATTTTCATGGCCAAGTTTTGGCCCGAAGAAGGAAATTGCATAAGAATATGGTCATTCTGGGCTTGTCTCATTAACAACCTGCAAATTAAGCCTGATCTTGTCTGCCAGAGTGGAGAGAGATTTGGGGGGACTTTGAACACCAACCTAGACAGTGGTTCTTAAAGTTTGGTGCCTGGACCAGCAGCATGTACAACATCTGAGAATCTGTGAGAAATGCAAATTCTCACAGCTCACCTCGGAAATACTGAATCAGATACTATGAGGAAGGGCCCTACTATCTGTCTTGCAGCAAGCCCTCCAGGTAATGTTGATGCTAACACACGCTGAAATTTAAGAAGCCCTGGCCTGGTTCACTGGGTAATGGTAACTCTCAGGACCCTTCCTAACAGAGCCTATGCTTCCTTTTATTGAATGCTTACCTTTCATGTACGGTGTTTTATTTAATTCTTCCTGCAGCTTTTGTGGTTGGTGCTAGTATTTTTCCCATTCTATAAGTGAGGATACTAATATTCACAGAGTGACCATAAGATTACCCAGCAAGTCAGTGGGAGGATCAAGATTTAAATCCATATCTATCTCATAGTACTCTTTACATACATTAGGATCTTCAACACTGGAACTCCTGTCCCATCAGAAACATCTGCCTTGTAAAAGGGAACTGCAAGAATGGAGTAAGGCCTGACACAGAACTTCAGATTGTCAACTTGGAGGAAGTTTTAGAACTTACCCTTGAACTTATGTAGAAATCCTCTGCAGCAGGGTTAGCTGTAGTGTGCTCATGGACCACTAGTTTCACAGGATATTAGCAGACAGTTACACAGAAATAGAGTTTTAGGGCCAGATAAGTTTGGGAAATGGTAATTTAAATTTTGCTAAATTGGTTTCTTAACAGCAGGACTTCTCAGTGCTATTAATGAATATGATCAGGTATGAGGTAACTCCTCAAGGGTCTAGCATATATGGCATGTCTCTTAGTTAACTACAGAACTGTTTTGTCACAGAGTGTTGCTTGTATTAAAAAGGCCACAAAACAAGATTTCGGAAGCCCTGTTCTATAATATGCTTTGGAAAGCAGCATCCAGGCTACTGCCTGCTTGGAAGTTCTCTATGTTGAGTAGAAACCTCCTACCCAATAGTTTCTGCCACTGCTATTTATTCTTTCTTTGGCAAGACTGAGGGACTGTATTCCCTGTTTTACATCCAAACTATTTGGAGATATAAAGACAAGGACTATAATTCCTACTGAGACTTGTTTCTCTAGGATTCAGTTCCCAGGCCTTCCAGCCATTCTTTAATGGCCCTATTGCCATTCCCTTTAAGCTAGTCTATTGCATTAGTCTCGTAGCTGGCCTCTCCTCTTATGATCTTATACCTCCTATAATCCTCACATTAGCCAAAGTAGAATTACAAAAAAGATCATATTCTTTCCCTGCTTAATATGCTTTAATGGCTCATCATTGAACTTGGATTAAAATCCAACTCCATAAAATGGTCTGAATTCCTTCTTTCTACCTGAAAGTTTAACAATCCCTTTCCTTCATGAAACTCCAATTACACTTGCCTCTCAGTTCCTCAAATGGCTCTTTCTCACCTCCAGGACTTTTCCCTTGCTATGCCCTCTGCCTGGAATGCTCTTCTATCACTCGTTGAGAGGCTGTCTCCCACTGGCATCTTAGGTTTCAGTCTAAATGTCACTTTCTCAATAGCCTTCCCAGAGAGCCAATCTAACTTAAGGGTCCTGTTATATTCTACTACATCACTTTGTCATTTTCTTTAATGACACAACCCTTATTTTCTAATTCTATATTTGTGTCATCATTGGTTTAATGCCTATATCCCCTTCTCAAAAGTAAAGTCTACTGCATATTCAACAAAGTCCATTGTGCTTTGCATATGACTGACTCTAAAAAATTGGTTTAGAGTTCTTGGTCTCCAGATTCCTCACATTCACTACCTCCACCTGTTCAGATGTTGGGGTACTCTGCCTGAGGAAGGTTAAATGGAACTATCACCTCTCATTCTCTGGATATCATACCTCAGTTCATATAATCAAAGACCAAAATGGGTTTTCCAGTGGCTGCCTCCTACCTTGGGCTCACATTAGACATACATTAAGTCTTCAAACATACTCAGTTTTTTCCATATGTGTTCTCCTATGGTATAACTTGCATTGGCTAAATGCTTGTTGTAAATCCCCAGGACCCAGCACAGATCCTCCATCTGTCATCTACTTCTCTCTTTTTTAAGCATGAAGTTATATCTCTTGCCTATCAGTGTCACTGGTAACTTGCACAGAGCTAGGTTGAGGAGTGAAGACTAAGTCCTGTGACTCAGACCCTCAGAGGGCTTCCATTAAGTTGGCATCATCCTTTGATGATAGTTCCTCCTGCAGTTGAAGACTAATGGTGGTATTTTAGACATAGCATCACTTGATGAAAGGAGAGCTATTTGAGTAGGGCATCTGCATAGACTGACATCCATGGTAACCCAATTTGAACAGAAAAATAATACCCCTCCATTCTCACTGACACTTTTAGCCCATCCATTTTGGGTTGCATATATCTCCTTTTTTTCTGCCTATCTTGGAGCATATATCCTCATCTCCATGCTCTGGACCTTTCTGAGCTAAGTAATATACTTCTTCTTCCAGAAAATCATGTTTTAATTTAAAATGCTCTCTGCATTCCCCTTCAGTGCTTACCATGGGGTCTGAATTAAGCAGAAGAGGAGGAATATAAAATTTGATGGTTAATGATTAATGATTAAGATCATGGTCTTTAGATCCAGACAGAATTGGATTAGAATTCTGTCTTCATCAATTACGAGATGTGATCTCAGGAGTTATTTAACCTCCTTACCAGCCTCAGGATCTTCATGCACAAAATGGACAGTTTAAATGTACCTTTTAGGATTGGGGTGAGGATCTAATTGACACCGTATTGGGAAGGATAAAAGGGAGCTGTAGCTGTTGATGCTTCTTCTTATTGTTGGCCAGTCTCTGTTATGTCTTTCTTCCAAAACTAGCTGCTCTTGGAAAGAAGTTAGCAAAAGTTTTTTTGCGAAGGTCTAGAAAGTAAATATTTGAGGCCTTACAGGTCATGGAGTCCTTTTGAAACTACTCAATTCTGTTTGTAGTGTGAAGACATCTGAAAACAATATATAAACAAATGAGCATGTCCATGTTTCAATAAAACTTTACTTACAAAAGCAGATTTTTGACTGAAGGTAGGGTTTGCCAAACACTATCCCAGGACTTTATTTTTAGTTGTCGACTTGATTGCTTCTGCAAACTCAACTCTTGGTTTCCATGCCACTTGACTTTTGTCATTGTGATCAAGTAATCTTTAATTTTACCTGATGAATCTCCATACTATTTGTGGGAAACCTTGAAGAAAATACAGGAAGAATGATCTCAGTTAGCCAAGAAAATATCCCTTCTTAAGAACTGTCATGGAAGCGACAAAACCAGTTTGTGGAAGGAGGACAAAAAACTTGTCCAGTCAGTTGAAATGCAGCAAATGTCAAATTAGAAGAGGTTCTGACAAGTATCAGTTTGTGAAAAGGAAAGAATCAAATGTATGTTGCTGGGTTTCTTGGCTGACTCTAAATTCCTTCCATTTACTAGAATTGCATTTGGCTGCTTGTAGCTGAAATCTGACTATAGTAGTTGAATCAAATAGAGATTTATTTTTTTAAGTTTATTTTTAAAATTTTATTTTATTAGTTTCAAGTATACAATACATTGGTTAGACATTTATATAGTTTATAAAACAATCCCCCTCATTGCTCTTTTTCTCCTCTGGCTCTCCACCTAGCCTTTACATTACTGCTGATTGCCTTCTCTATGCCATGCTCCCCGTCCCTGTGACCATCTATCAACTACTAATTTGTACTTCTTTAATGGGAAGTCTGGATGCAACAGTCAGAGGTGGGCAGGGGTGCAGGATGTAGAGAGAATAGCTGGTCAAGGTTTCAAAGACCTTGGCTTTTCCTAGCTTCCTGTGGCTCTTAACTTCATAGTCACAAGATAGCTACTGTGCCTCCAGGCATCAAGTTCAAATTTCAGGCTTGAAAAAAGGAATAAGAGGCAAGAAGCAAAGGCCCTGCTAGAATCGTCTGGGGAGCCTATGGATGTGATTACTCTTAGCTGCAAGGGAGTCTGGGGAAGTGGGTGTTTTTAACCAGGTACACTAATAATTTAAACACATCTGGGGTTGTCTTGGTGAGGGGAAAAAGAGAGTGGATTTTAAGAAGGCAGTAGCAATGTTTGCCACATCCTCCAAACTGGCAATCCATGCTGCATGCTGGCTAAAAGGAGGGCTCTAAAATCAGCTTGACTCAGTTAAGTTTCCTCATTTCTGAAGGGTTGTTCTTAGGATTGGATAAAATAATACATGTAAAGTGTGAAACATTGTTATCATTATTATTATTACTGCTACTATCCTCACCCCACCACTTTCTGGAAATTTTATTTTTCTTTAAATTGTCTGATTCTGTAGCAGAACACCTGTGAACTAACCTGAGAGGAGATAGTACTGGTACTACCTAAACTTTTACTTGTCATTAACTTCATTAAATAAGTGTTTTAATCCCCATTTCATGTATAAGCAAACTGGAGTTCAGGCAGGTTAAACCATTGCCCAAGTTCACTCAAGCAAGAGCATTTGAACCTGTGCCAATTTTTTCAACTGAGAATCTATCATCTCTCCAGGCAAGCCACCTACCCACTCTGTCATCATTTTTATATCATCTTTATGTAGGAGAGGGTAGCAAAGTTTCTCAAGACTTAGAATTTTAGGGCTAGAAGAACCTAGAGCTGTGCTGTACAAAGGGGTGGCCATCTAAGCACATGGCTGTATGACTAGTGCAACTGATGAACTGAATGTAAATTATATTTAATCTTAGTTAATTTTAGTTTAAAAATGGATACTCAGTTCAGATATTGGAAAACTTTTATGTTTGGAATAGCTCGGGTATGGGAATCTACTTTTCAACCCATAAATATTGTGAAATCTAACTACATATCAAATATGACTGGTGAAAATTTAGTATCTGAATTGAGATGTGCTATAACAGTAATACCCACCCTGGATTTCAAAGATGTAGTACAAAAGAAACAATGTATAATATGTCATTAATAAATTTTTATGTTGATTCCATGTTGAAATAATATTTTGGATATATTGGGTTAAATGGAATGCCTTATTTAAATTAATTTTATTTCTTTTTATTTTTTAAAATATGACTACCAGAAAATTTAAAATTACTAAGTAACTCACATTATATTTCTATTGATTAGTTCTGTTGTAGACAATACATCTCACTTCCCAAGTGAGGGAACTTGCTTCTCTCCGTTTCAAAGAGAAGAGATCACTGGAAGTGAACAAATCCTACTCACACCTTCGTTTCAATTGGCACAAACTTGGGCAAATCACCATGCTTATACATGGATCCACTTCTAAAAATCTGGATGGAATTTTTCACACTTCAAGTATCTACAATCCTATTAAAATTTTCAGAGTTTCAAAGATATTAGCCATCATAGGTTTATATTAAGAGGAAAATTGAAGATGAAAATGTAATATAGAAAACTGGTAATGAGTTATATTACTTTAGTAGTATTAGAAACTTGATTCGAAAGCTAAATAATCATGCTAAGTGAAATAAGCCAGACAGAAAAAGTTGAGAACCATATGATTTCATTCATATGTGGGATATAAAACTGAAAGTAACAAACAAACAAGACAAACAAAAACCCATAGACAACAGACAACACTTTAGTGGTTACCAGAGGGAAGGGAAAGGTGGGAAGGTAGATAAGGGTAAAGGGGGTCAAATATATAGTGATGGAAGAAGATTTAACTTTGGGTGGTGAACATACAATGCAATATACAGATGATGTATTATTGAATTGTACACTTGAAGCCTATGTAATTTTCATTAACCAATGTCACTCCAATAAATTTAATTTAAAAAAAGCTAAATAAGTTAATAATTATCCTTAATGGATAATTACACTTATATGTGTGTGTAGTTACATACACACACACACACACACACATATATACATATGTGTATATATATATATATATATATCTGTTTCTAATGACTATTTATAACCACATACATATACATACATAGATATACACATAAATATATAAGGTGCTATTCTTATTTCCATATTTTAGATAAGAAAACTGATTAAAGAACTTGCCCATAGTCAGTTAGTAAGGGGTAGAGCTGGGACTCAGGTTGTAGTCCATTTAACCCTAAAGTCTGCATATGTACCAACTATCCTGCAGTGTCAGTGCCCAGAGATCTTACATGGCAAGCCCCTTCAGGATGCTCTTTTCTTTTACTAGTCAGCTATACACCCATGGACCACAACTGGGTCTGTGCTAAAATGGAAAGGAATTCAGAGTCTGGATGGCCTGAAAGCTGCACAACAAGTTTCAGGGAACTTGGAAGTGGGAGGTTTGAATTAGCCTTCCAGACCAAAGGGAGTGCCGCCCATTTGTTAATTTGATTTTGTTTAGGTTACTGAGCCATGATTCATCCTTAATTGCATTGTTTCGAATGACTAAATAGTCTAAGTATTAACCAACTGCTAAGTGGTTGCCCAGCCTTGGTTTAACTAGGACACGTTCAGCTTAGCAGTCATTAAAATCAAAACACTGTTGGCCCTCTGCTAGGTATTAGGTTATCTGCCCACTGACTGATGGTGCCTGGGGTGGCAGAGCTCCAGCAAATGTCACTGTTTAATGGGTGGGATTTGTCCCCCCGTCCACCCCCCGTTCCCCACAACCCCCTCCTTCATCTGGGGTTGAAAATTCTCATAGATGGAATGACAGAAGACAGACTAATCTGATTCAACAGATAGATTTTCCTTCTGACTATGGACCTTTGGAACGTGTTTCCTTTGCAAAGGAAGTGTTCTCAAACATGATAAAACACAGTTAAATTTCCAGATTAAAGGTGTTTTTCTCAGAACACATGCTACTGCACCTCAGATTCCTTATTTATCAAGTGGGAATAAAATGTCAGCTCTACTCTTTACTCCACTAAGTATTTGAGTAGAGAAAATGAGGTGATCTCTCATACTGGGCTCTGGAAATGTTTTTCAAACAGCTTATCAAAATGTAAAAGATTATTGGATGAATATAAGTCTTTTCCAGCAATTCGTGGGTGTCGTTAGTCTTTGAATGTAAGCATGTCTATGTTTAACTTCATATCACATTTCTAGTTCTATATGTAGTATTAACAATTTCAAAATATCCCAGCAACTTGTTAAAGACTATCAGGAATTGAGAAAGGACGTGAACTTGGGCTCCATTTATGGTTAAGTTTCCAGAAACAATTGTTGAAGGTAAAAGACATTACCTTCAGTCTCAGGTCAATGAGCAAGTTATTTGAGGATATGTCACACCCCACATCCTACATTGATGCTTCTCACACTTTTAGCACACATAAAACCCACCTAGAGAATTTGTTAAAATACAGATTCCTGGACCCAAAGCCCCAAGACGAAGACTAGTTCAGTGGATCTGGGGTCGGGCTGGAGAAAGTCCATTTTTAACACAGTCCTAGTGGGTGCTGATGTTGCCGGTCCACAGTCCGTACTTGAGACAGGACTGACCTAGGTGAATTCTGCAAATGACCACAGCTACTAGGACTATTTTAACCAGCCTCAGACTTATCTACCTGGACAGCTGGCTAGTGCTTCCAAGGAACTCCTCACCCCAGAAATAGCCATCTCCAGATTCTCCCTTTCATTCATCCTGAGTGCAGTGGCTCCTTGAGTAATCTCCCTGCTTCAGAATGCGTTTACGACCACACATAAATTTACTTAAAAATAAGCGCAGGCGCGAACATGCAAGAATCCACTTAACATGAAGACTGACAGATTTCAGAATAATGTCCTTGTCTTTACAAATACTCCCACCCCAGGACGGATTGTGGAGGGCTTAGAAAAGAAAGCGTGATTTGATATTCACATCTGTGAGAGGGAAAGGGAGAAAGCCTCTGTCACTCTATCCTCCCTTTCAATCCTCAGCCTGCTTATTGAGACTGCAGATCTGTGAAAGGAGCCCTTCTGACTGAGTTCCTGAATCGAGTTGGTGTGATGCAAAGACAGGAACATTCTTTAAGGCAGAACATCTGGACAGAGCAAGAAAGAGATCGACCACATGTACTGGTGGCCTGTCCCAACTATCTCCTAGAAATAAAGATGTTCGCTTCTAAAGCATCTGAGTAATCTCAGCATGCTGCGAAATGTTTTATTTTGAATTTGAATATAGGCAAAGTGTCCTTAATTTAAGTCAATAACATGAAGACCTGCCACTATGACAATAAAAATTGATTAGGAAGACAGTAACTAGGAGGAGACATTTGTATTAAATTGCAACGATGTTAGGAGCATCAGGCTCATGGTTGGTGGAGCATTTGGCTATGCGTTGTTTTAATCCAACTAAGTAATAATATGCATATCTAAGTTTATTGACTCTCTGGATTAGCACAGCATCGTATTAGCCTAATACAGCATTAGCCTAATTTAATATGAAAGCATTAACTCAGGGGATTCCTTTCATGACGAGGTATTATTTCTATAGCAGTTTAGTATTTTATTGGTCTGAGACAATGCAGTGCCAATTTGCTTCACTCACAAAATGCACCCTAATAAACGTGAACTTCTTTGTTCTAGCTGTGGTTTTAGGGCAGCCGTTGAACAGACATAAGTCTTGGTCTCCCACAGATCAAACATCTGTGTCTGCATCACCATCACAGGCTCTTTGGTATTGCTGATGGTCTGTTTGCATACCTTTCTCTCTTGCCCAAGGGGATTCAGATGGGATGGTTAAGGTCCTTCCCAAGTCCCAGATTCCAGGATTGAAAACAGAGTTATAACGTACCCGTTGTATCCCAAGACCGGAGATGATGTCATCCTTTCAGGCTTCCTGGAATCTCCATGGAACAGGGCTTGTGTCTCACTTAAGTGGAAAAGTACGAGCATGACTGAAAAGAAAAATGTCAGTCAGGATCACATCATTATTAAGGCTCTAGAAAAAGGCTGGAGGTCAGCATAGCTTTCCCAGAGGCATTCTGACCCATTCCCCCAGAGCAAGGGCCCTGTCTTTCTGCTCCCTACCTAAACACAGTGTGAGCCTGAGACTCAGAGAGAGGCAATGCTGGACTTGAACATAAGAGATGGCTGCCTCTGCAACTCCTTCCTCCTGCCCGCTTTACCTCTCACAAGGACTCCTACACATCTCCTACTTCTAGGCCCCTGACCTTGACCTTGGTCAAACCCTCATTAACTCTTGCCTGGGCCTTTCAATTGGATGTCTTTGCCTCCAGTGTTTTTCTTCCAATCCCGCTTCCACACTACTGCACAAAAATCCTTTAATAATACAGTCTGAATAAGACACTCCTCTGCTCCAAAGCTTTCCATGGCTCCCCATCACTTATAAAACAAAATCTAAGTCCTTGTGGTTTTTTAAGGCTCTGGCTACATAGTCCACCCCTCTCCTCTGCATACTTCTTCCCTTCAGGACATACATATTTTCTTCTGCTGCTTGAGCAAATCCAGAGACCTCCAAAAGTATAATGACCTTTCCCATCTCTGGGCCTTTGTTCATCATGGTTCCTGCAACCAGGAATGCTGTGCCTGGTGCCTTTTGGACCACCATCCAAACTTCAAACAAGTTCAGATTCCTTCCTTTCCAAAATATTTTCTCCATGCCATCCATTTAAAATTAGTCACTTTCGGTCACTTACATTAGGTCTCCCATTCCGTTTATTTATGTGCCTATCTGGCCATCCCAGTAGACTCTGCAGTCTAAAGAAAAAGGCCCTGTCTGGGTTGTTTCTCAGAGAATCTGTCATATAAAATGCTCACAGTAAATCTATGAGTGCACAGAGCACAGTACCTGCTCCATAGAAATTATCCACACATGCCTGTCCATTCTCCACCTGTACAGATTTCAGTTACTTTCCACGTTCTTCCAGACATCATCTGTATTGAATATCAAGATCATTAGCACAGTCCCTGATTGCTGTTTCTAAGTGTTCAACTATTATCAGGCAGAATCACTGGGATGATGAGAGAAAAATTTCTTTACTATGTAGAGGGTACCTCTGGATAACTTCTGTTCAGCTTGAGATGGGCTTTGTGGCCACCCTGTATTGTTACTTGACTGTAGATCATATATAAGATATGATGGCACTGTAATAATGTGGCGAATACTGAAAGCCTGGTTAATACCTAAGCTGACCACCTCAGTTGGAATCACAACTCTGCCAGTACTTTCTAGCTGTGTGAACTTGACCTGTTTACCTTACTTCTATGAGCCTATTTCCTCAGTTTTAAAATGGAACTGTAACACTACCTTTTTCAAATGCTTTTCAGAGGAATAAATGACATAGTATATAAATAAAATGCAAAAGAGAAACATTGGTAGCTATTAGGGAAATGCAAATAAAACCACAATGAGATACCATCTCACACCTGTTAGAATAGTTACTATCAACAAGACAAGCAATAACAAGTGTTGAAGAGGATAAAGAAAAAAAGGAATCTTCATACACTGCTGGTGAGACTGTGAATTGGTACAGCCACTATGGAAAACAGTATGAAGGGTTCTCAAAAAACTAAGAATTGATCTACCATATGATCCAGCAATCTCTCTACTGAGTATTTAACCCAAAGACTTGAAAACTCATATCCAAAAAGATATTTGCACACTGATGTTCATAGCAACATTATTCATGGTGGCCAGGACATGGAAGCAACCAAAGTGTCCTTTGATAAATGATTGGACAAAGAAGCTGTGGTACCTATATACAATGGAATATTAATCAGCCATAAGAAGTGATGAAATACTGCCATTTGCAACATAAGCAAAATAAGCCAGACAGAAAAAGTTGAAAACCACATGATATCACTAATATGTGGGATATAAATCTAAAAGCAACAAATGAACAGGACAAACAGAGACTCATGGATATAGACAATAGACTAGTGGTTACCCGAGGGTAGGTGGAGAGGAAAGAGGAGGGAGGTAGATAGGGTAAAATGGGTCAAATATGTAAAATTAGAAGTTATGTAAATTACATCAACTGAATAAAAAAATAAAGAAAAAACATCAAGACAATAGAAAGGAGTATAGGGAAAGGAAAGTAAATAAATTATTTTGAGGATAATTGAAAAAAATGCAAAAGAGGACTTGGTACCTAATTGATGCTCAATGAATGTTATTTGTTGTTGCTGTTATTGTTATTTATTATGGCCACTATTATTATTATTGCTCCCTCATTCTAAACTGCTCCTCCATATGGGTATGATTACCTTAGCATGGATAGTTATAATATTCAATTATAAAGTGTACAAATAAATGATCCCTAAATGTCTCCATACCAGTCATTTGCTAAATATCATGTCATTTAATTTATAGTCTCTCTCTATAGTCTGTAGTCTTTTATACCTTTACATCTTTGAAAAATTATAAATTATTTCCATATAAAGTTTTTGCCTATAGAGACTCATAGAAAGTTTGAGCTGGATGGATGTTAGCAACTCTCAGTAAAAGTAAGTCATTGTCTCTGGACCTATATCTTTCTCTACACCTAAGGCAGACACTGACAATCAATAACATTGACCTTTCCAATGACCCTACATGCAACTTTTCAATCTTTCCAACCCAGAGCTCAAGCAGCAGCCTTAATCAATTAGAGCTGACATCCATTTTCCGTCCCCTGCATAGTCCTCAGCCCTCATTTTCTAGTTTTCTTCCCCCTTTTTCTCATGACTACTATTGCACAGAAGTTCTACTGGAAGTCTTTGAGAAGGACCATACTATAATAGTTGAAGGTCTTTGCTGTTCTTTTAGAAATCTTCAGTAACCAGGTAGGTTGCAGTTTTGACAGAAGGCTGACATTCTTCTATTGGGATGATCCACCAAGCTCTCTTCTAATTAAAAAAAACTCAGCTCAAAGCCAATTATTTGCATTAATGATGCTAAAGGGAGATCATCTGGGCTTATGTTTAACTTTATGAGATTGATTTGAGCCGATAAATGAAACTTTAACTCTTAAAGTACTGGAGAGTAGGCAGCAGAGATGTTCTCTACTTGGATATGAAACCAACAAGTTTCGAATAAAGAAGGAAGCCACATTTAGAAGAATTTTACAAAAATATGTTTTATCCTTTTGGGAAATTCTATCTCGTGTGTGGAAAAATCCAGTACTATGAAGGAGCCACTGATACCTCCAAAGTGTGCTCACCTTCACAAGTCAGGACTGCTGGAATGGCTGTACATTCTCACTTGGCCACTGAGCATCTCCAGAAAGTCAAGCTCTTTCAGATAACGTGACATGATCAAGGCCAAAAGGAGATACTCCCTCCAATAGAGATTTTTAATTACTTCCTTTGGTACTAGGAATAGAAGAGGCTAGCAAATTGTTTCCCTTTGCTTTGGCAAACTTAACAACAATGAATCATATTCTGACTGCATTCTGTGAATGAATGCTGACATTCACATTTATCCATCTACTCAGAGCCAGATGAAGTTATCTGTGCTGGAGTTATGACAATGACTTGCCCTGGAGCAATCTCTGTCCATGGAGAATCTACACCCACTCTGTGAATGCATGCGCAAGTGACATTTACATTCAGGATTTCCAGAAAAGGATAAAGAAGTATGACTTATAACTCCACTGCAATATTACTTCCCACTGAAGTGAATATTGGACTTCCTCTATACTCATCCTACTTGGTTCCTCCCCTCTCCCTCCCCTCGCGAATTCCTGCTCATCTCCTTATTACCATCTCTAAGTCACCTCCTCTGTTACATCCTGCCTCCCAAACCTGGTGAGTAAGCTCTCTCCATCTCTATACTTCCCCTTGATTTATAAACTCTCTTATAATACTCTGCCCTCCTTAAAGTAGCACTTGTCCTATTGACTGTTGTCACTCCATCACCAATACAGTGCAGGAACATTGTAATTGCTCGATAAATATTTGTTGGAGAAATTATTTGAATGAATTTATTTAGAACAAACTTTAGCATTAGGGATGAAATACTGGTTGAGCTGCAGTTCACCAAACTATCACTCAATTTCATCTCCCTACAAAAGAAAGAGTACAACATAGAAAAAAATTAACAACATAGAAATTCTTCCTGACATGTAATTTCTTTGGAACTTTATAATATAAATTATTCTTTAATCTTATACAGTTGGTCAAGTCTTCTGTATGAGGCTATGTATTCCTCAAAGTCCGGGACTAGATATTTCATTTCACCCACAGCACCCTCTGAAGTAGAATTAGTATATGACTTCTTCCTACCAAGCTCTTGCGGGCCTCTCTCTCTCTCTCTCTCTCTCTCTCTCTCTCTCTCTCTCTCTCTCTCTCTCTCTCTCCACAAAGACCTCAGTGAAAAAGCAAATAAAATGTGAGCATTCAATTCTCTGGCTGAGTCCATTGACTAGATGGTACCAGGCTAATAATGGCTTGGTGGTTTTTCAGTTTGGTTTTTGTCTTTTGTTTTCTGAATTTAGCATAATGTAAAGACAAAGTATAGCCTAAAGGTGTCCTTAAAATGTCGTTCCATTTCTGAGCTTACTCAGACAGGCAATAGAAAATGGCACCCTTGATAATTAATGCCCTTAAAGAAATTCAGCAAAGGCTAGCAACTGTAAACAATGAGTTATTAGTCAGGGAACATGCTTGTAACATGAGCATGGAAATTCCCAGGCATATTCAGAGGGCAGGAAAAGGAAGATGTAAGATTCTCGGCATAATTTTAACATTTTGCTTGATTGTTTTATATGTAAGCTGACTGTTCATCACCACTATCCCAACCTCTTCTGCTAGCTTGAATTCCTCTTAATTCATTTATAAAACAAAATTAAAGTGTTGACTGCAACCTTTAAAATAAGTCCACGTCTTTGTTAATTATAGATTCTGTATAAACTATTTTAGCATTACTGGAGGTATATGGAGAAAGAGTAAAGAGAAGATGATTATCCTGCTAAAATGATGATTAAAAACAAACAACAATTTTCTAAATGTACATTTATATCATGGAAGAGACTGGGTTAAAATACTCAAACTCACAATTTTTTTTTAAGAATGATGCCAGTATACAGCAAAAAGTAAAAAAACAAAACTGGTTGAACATTAGATATGACTGGTTGAAATATGATTTAATTTTTTTTCTTCTAATTCTTTTGCTCCCTTTTGGAAACTGATAAAAGATTCTGTATTTTTTTTTTTAAGGAGTTGACCTCAGTTTTAGTTTATTTTCTAAAAGTAGAGATGTCTTTACATGTGTTTGAAAGTATGTCTGTCAAGCCTTTGGAGGACTTTTCAGAAGGAAGAAACCTACAATGCATATCTTACCAAATCATTTGGGGATTTTCCACTTTTATGAGTTTGGGCATTTTTCCCTCTTAAACATCAAAACCTAATAATCGTGGCGGAAGGTTAAATATTTTCCATACTTTGTTTCTGAAATTTATTCCTTACAAAGAGCATATGGGGAAAGAAATTTACACACCCAACCTTTTACTGATGTTTACCACTGGGGTTAAGGAGTAGGATCTGGGATTGTGAGCAGTGAAGTGTGGGGGAGGAAGGGAGGGCACTCACTACTTTTTCTACTTCATTTGCAATAATAATGGACTCATGTGCCACTTGTGTAATTTTTACAGCTACTTAATAAAGAAGAAAATATCATATTTAAACAAAAATATCTAGTTGGATAATTTAAAAAGCTATATGGTATCCATGATTTGAACATTGTACATAAGATTCCAATTCAGGAGGGTAGGGACAAATTATAGTCTGCTTTGCTGGTAGCATCCACTCCCTGCAGCATTTCTGTACAGAAAGATTGAATAACAGAATGGGGAGTGGGAAGGTAGAATGAAGAATTTGATATCTAGAATGGAAGGTTTCTATTGGGGAAAGCTTTAGGAATTAACACTTTGATAAGTTATATCAAGATCATATTGAATTCATTTTCCATAATGCCAGTTTGCTTTAACTCAATATCCTTAAAAAAAAAAAAAAAAAAAAGAACAAAAAAACCTATGCCTTCATGAATGACATCATCAGCACGTTTCTTGGGGCTTTAAAATAGAAACTTAAAGTTTACATGTAGCAATTAAATCTAAGAGAGCACCTTATTTAAATCTCCAAATCTCTTAGGGGCTAGGAATGAAATGCAATGCTAATTTAATTTAATAATTTGTTCTCTTTCTACCAAAACACAAAATCATTGCTTGTAAAAACTTCCTCACCCCTCCTTACCTTCCTCATCAAGATGTGATAGAATTAAAAGCTGATATGAAGTGCAACGTCCAGTTGCATCCCAGACCCTGGTCTCCAAATATCCAGTGTCATGGGACTTTTCATGACCATGTCACATCCATCATCTTACTTTCCAGACATTGATGTGTGGGTTAAGTGGGAGTAGAACTTTTTATTCTTCCAGGATTAAGACAATGTATACATAAAGCAAGCAGCTGGCATAAATCCTTTCTCTCTCTCCCTCCCTTCCCTTCCCTTCCCTTCCCTTCCCTTCCCTTCCCTTCCCTTCCCTTCCCTTCCCTTCCCTTCCCTTCCCTTCCCTTCTCTCTCTCTCTCTCTCTCTCTCTCTCTCTCTCTCTCTCTCTCTCTCAAGAGTTAGATCAAATGAGTGATTTCCTGTTCAGAGCAGGACACAAGTCTCATTCTATGAAAGGAAATATAATTGATTCCACTTCCAACAGCACATTAGAGGTTAGCAGTAACTCACTTCCTCCCAGCCCAGACTGGGGGGATGGTATGGCCCAGGGAAAATGACCTGGGATGAGCCCTGGCTGGCAAGGGAAAGCACACAACCAAACAGCCCCTTGCCTTTTGTGGTTCCTCTAGAGTTTGTCAACATTTGAATTCTGTCCTTTTTCCACTCTTGTGAGGACACACGATGTCCCTGCAGGTCCTGCAGTCTGGGTTTGATTAAATAATTATAAACTCCCAGCAGCAGATCTATCATTTATGTTCCGAAACATGCCAGCATGTGTCTTTTGTGGCCATGCCAGCCACTCGTCAAGCCGCTCTCATTATTGTCACTGAGAACACAGAGGTTCAATGTTTGTGCTAGTTGCTGGATTTTGGCGATAGAATGTAGCCCAGCAGTGTGCTGCTGGTGCCAACATCATTACAGAACTTCATAATAAATCCTTTCTATATTTATTCAGTCCACCATTCTGACACTGAAATTGCCTTTTATGAGCTTATGATCGGAGGCTCCTATTTTCCACTTCTAACTCTGGGTGATTATATATTCTAACAGAGAAGACATCAAGGCCTGCTGTCTACACATGTAGCATAGTGTGGTGGCTGCTGACTGGCTGGGGGAAGGTAGGGGACTGAGTGTGTGTAAGACCTGACTGTTCATCCCACACAAAGGACACACAGAGGTCACCTCTTTAATCTGTTTAGTTAGCATGTTTAAAATTTTCCACTTCTTGCAGAGCTAAAGCCCCAAGTAAAATTGTTAAAATGAAGCAGTACTATTTCATAGCAATCTGTTATCTCCTACAAAAGTACAAAGGGAGGTGGCAGACACGACCTAGTTGAGTTCAAGGAACATTTAAAGAGATATTTTTGGTTCTTGCCTTAATTGAGCCACAAATGATCTCTAAATTGTCCCCATTTAAAGAGTATAATATCAGCTTTCAGTATAACTTGAGAAATAACTGAAGTACCTGAATCGAGAAGTCTCTGCTTTTTGTGTACATGAACAATCTTACTAACAATAATTTACATGGCCAGAATTACCTTCTTATTCTACTATTCCACTAATGATAACATAAGAAGAAGCTGCTGGAAATCATGATGTACAAAAATTCAGCAATGAAATAAACTTTGTTTTGGAAAAAGAAAGATGCATCTTATTTTGCATAGTTCTGTGCAAAACGCTTTAGACAAATATGAATACACATGGCATACGTGTGTTTTTGTTTTTGAAAAATGATCAAAGTCACTCATCTATTGAAAGGAGTACAATGAAATGAGATAATAAAGATTAGTGAAAAGAAACTATATAAATTGATGGAAGAGTACCAGAATCACAAAATAAATTTCATCAGTCACTTATTTTTCATCACTGTCTTTTATTTCTGTCTACATGTACTGAAATGCCATGGACTTGGATTAGTTTGTGGATGAAATGTATGTGAATCTTGAAAGAAGAATTACTTTATATAAAGGTAAAGTCTACCGAGTTCTGTATTTTGTTTTTAGTGCTTCCTTTAAAAGGATGATTAAAGTGTTTCCATTTAATGTAGAAAATGTAATATTCTATCATCGCAAGAAAGACTTCAGATATTACATTTTATTTTTAAGAGAATGGGTTTTAGAAGAATAAATATTTAATGAAAGCTATTTAAATGCGTACAATTTGACATCATTTTTCAAAATGAAAAAGTCCTATTTTCAGAAAAATACAGATTTAATTACCATTTCACTTTTAAGATTTGAGATACAACTTCTGTTATTGTTATAATTCCTGGTGATATCTCAATCACCCAACACTACTCAAATAATGTTTTAGTTTTAATATTTTTTTAAAATGGAAATTAATTATTCTTTTAAACCTATACTTCAAAAATAAAGTATTTCCAAATGTATCAACTTAAAACTATGCTTCTATTCTACTGAGGCAAACTCAAGTTAGAGAAAAATTGATAATAAAGATGCTCCAATGTGAAATGTGTAGTAATATATAACGACAGGTTCTTTGGGTGAATGTTTCTGGGGAAAAATGGTTAAGAAAAAGCAAAACCTTCAAATGAGCTAGTAGTCAGGAGATAGAAATACAATTTTGTTCTCTCTGTTTTATATAAGAGTACTTAAGTTTGTAAACATAGAAAAGACAAAGAATTATAAGAGAGCAAATATTTGAAATGTAGGACCTATAGCTATCTGTGAGAAAAGCTGTTTTTTAGTGCTTCTGATTATTATGCTTAAATAGAAATGCAGCCTTATGCAGAACTGTTTTTAGTTAAGGATACTGGATGTGCCAGATCAATTAGAGAAGTAATCGGTAACTGGCCACTAGGGGGCCTTCCTATTAGTCCTTTTTATAAAATAAGGAAAGCAATTAATAAAAAACAAACTGCAAAGACGTACTCCTAATATTTTCTATAATACATAGAAAAATCTGGTTGAGAAATGATTAAAATACCATCATCTGGTTTCAGATAATATGAAACTGTTGACTGAATTTTCCCCTTCACTGAACAGAACTAAAAAAAAATCAATTGCTATTAATTTTGGTTTTGGCTTTTCTTTTCAGCTCAATTAATGGTTGTTGTAGTTGCTTTTTTACATTATCTTATTTTGTTTTGTTAATTTGCTTCAAAGTTTGAAGTTAGAATCTTAATATAATTCAACAAAATGTATTGATTCAGTTTAGAGAAAGAACCTGGGTCTGTTTACTCAAATTAACCTAACTAGTTGTGTGTGCTGGTCTGAGCCCATGTTCATCTCTTTCCACAGCTCTCCACTCTGTGCTTGCTCAAGCCAGGGAGGCCATGGTGTAATGTTCACTCGGCAAGCCTCTGTTAAGCACTTATTATGAGCTGGGTGTTGTGCTTAGTGCTGGGCTATAGCTGGGAACTAATGTGGTGTGACTGCTTTCGAAAAGAGAGCAAAAAACACACAAGCCTTTTGAAAACAGAAAATACAGAGAGGCAGAAAAAAAGTGCTTTATAAAACGAACATTCAAAAGTGATGTGATTGTTCAAAACAATCATTGTTTTTTATTGAGTGAATTCTTGATGAGAGTACTTTAATGAAGAGGAGACATTTTGTCCTCAAGTTTCAAAATAGTTAATGATTTATTAGCTTGAAAAATATTCCAATACATTAGGTTTAAAAGCTTTTTGAAAATTGTATCATTTTTTTTGGTAATGTAGATACATATATGCATAACCAGGTCAGCAAGATATAATCCAAGGCTAATATTGCTGGTTAAATTATGAGCATTTTAAGTTTCTTTTCTTTCTGTTTTTTGTACCTTCTGATTTTCAATAGTGACCCTCAAATGTTTTATAATAAAATTATGTTAATTAAACAAAATAATAGAGAAAAAGAATGATAAGCTAGGTAGAAAAATTCCATTTTCAACTAAGATGAAAATTTTCCTCGTAAATATTTTGTTAAACATCCATGTGAGGAGACTTTAGTCAAATATTTAGATAATTTTTAAATCCTGACAAAAACTATTAGTATCAAAATATTTTAAAAATTTAAATTTAATTTTTCTTTTATACCTAAATATCTTTTACCTATCTATCCCTAAAGAGAAATTTATAAAAATAATGAAAGTTATTTTCCATGTAAATATATATTTATTTATTGACTTCCATGTTAAAACATGTTTCTTAAAGATTTGTTTCTAAACAAAGAGCTTTTCTGAATGGCTCTCCTTCCACATTTGGTGCACATTAGGGTGACTTTTGCTAATTTATATCACTTTCCAGAATACATTTGAATAGCATGCGTGTGAAAAGTGCCCTGACATTACCCTTTCCATGTTGCTCTGATTTCATTTTAAGGGACATTTTGTGTATTTCCACCTCATTTTTATAAGCTGCGCAACTTTGATCTATCTGCTTATTTTCTCTGTCTGAATTCCCTGGGTAACTTGAAATTTGTTTAATCTTCTACACTTTTGCTTATTTTCAAGAACACAAGTACTGAATTAATAAAGTTTGCTTGTTATAAATACAAACATGTCAAATAATGTCAAATCCCTTCTCTTCATTCTACCCTCTTCCTAGAGGTCACCACTATTGTTATCATGTTGTGTAGCCTTTCTGTCGTCGTTGTTTTTCTATGCATTTGCATTCAGAGATACATGCCTAAGAAAACAACTAGTTTGGGGATTGCTTTCTCTTTTAAACAACGTAAGTGATATCATATTATAAGTGTTATTCCACACTTTTTTCCCCTTTAAGATTATATCTTACATATCTGTGTCAGGATTCATAGGACTACATCATTTAAAAATGTTCTTCTATTTTAAACACTAACTCCTTAGTACTCTTTAGGTATCTCATGTTGGTTAATAAACTTAACTACCAAGTGATCAAAACATGCGATTTCAAATCACTTCAGAATGTGTTGAACCTCTGCTTTGTGCAGATCCTGAGAGGAATGAGGTATTACCCCTGCCCTTGAGGGAACTATAGGGTATTTCTTAAAAGGGGAAGAAGAGTAATAAACCTTAGGAACATTAACTCTTCTCTATCTCATACATTTAATAGTAGAGAAATATGCAAGTTCAATGAAGAACAAAATAATTTAAACTCTAAGCTCAAAGACTCAGAAGCTGAAAGAAACCTCAAGAGGTCCCCTGCATCTATCCACTACTTTTAGACACTAATTTAGGATAGAAAATTAACCCTGGGGATGGGTCTCGAGTTTGTGGAAATACCCATTAAGAGGGAAAAATTTCCTCACTGAGAGGCCAAGCAGGGTGAATGTTTTCACGGTTCAGTGACCTGCCTCACTAGTGATGGAGTTAACACTGCCACAGTTTTAGAGATTTGAGGTAGAGCACCCACTCTTCCCTTCATCTGAGTCTTCCTTTTATTCAGGTGCTGGCATTTCTCACCATACTTGTCTTGGGTTTCCTAAGAACCGTCAAAAATGATTAAACCATGTGGATGTCTTCAGTATTCTTCCAAAATGGTTTGGCAAAATAGGAAACAGAATACATGTTGGGTTCCAGGTGAGGCAGAAAATTAAGAACTAAATTCCACTAAGGCAGCTGTAATCAGCCGGTAGGAAGTAGACAGCCCTGCCATGTTCAGTTCTGTGCCTGTCGTCTGTAGATTTCAGTAGACAGACAGACATAGGTGCCTGTACCATGGGAATCAGCCAGGTGGAGCTTTCAAAAGTTCTTTAACTTTCCCCAGCAAACATTGAGCTTTAACAGAATGGTCATTGGAATTAAGGAGAAAGTTTTTCCCCTGAGACATTGAAAGCAATGTTTTAATAGATTGTACTATCAAAGATGTAAGAAAAAAAAGTATTTCGTAATGTAATTGATTCAAAACACCTAAAGTACACAGCTTAAAAAAGACTTCTTTTTTTTAAATTAAGCTTATTTTTGATACAAGAAGATGAGTTTTTTTTAAACACATATGTTAGAAACTGATTATTGATGTCACAGAAAGATCTCCCATAGGTTGCTTTAAAATATGATATCCCACTGAAACCCTTATATTTTTATTTAACTTTTTAAAAGTCTGTGCTTTTTTTGGTTGTTTTTAGAAAAAAAATTGTATTTAAGATCTTTGAATAATAAAATATTAAAGCCTCATGTTCATGAAGCTGGATCCTTGAAGGTAATGTCACAGAGACATAACAGGACATCTTAATAGTGCTGGTAATTTAAGATACTTTATTAAAACACATGCCAACTAATAAAAATAGGATAGAATCCATCTCTGGCTGAGGAAATTATCTGTTAATTCATTTTTATTTTTGTTTTGTTTTAATTTGGACTTTTCTAAAAGCAAGTAATATTTTTAAGTCAATGCAATATGATTTGTATGCATAGTTATATTTTCCTTGTACAACACAGACATAGGAAATACTAATAAAAACCATGCTTTGGAGCTTACTAGAGTTCTCTTACTTTATATGGCTCGTACTTCTGAGTGGAAAAGTTATATAGATCTATTCCAGCTCCCAGACTATTCATATATAAGATATATTATTAAAATCAGTTACTCTGATTTACTAACAATAGTATTTTTTATTTTAATTTATGAGGACATGGTATTTATCAGTTATATGCAAATAGGGTATCATTGAAATTTTACTCAAGGGGAAGACAATTCTCTAGACCGAAAACTTTTACCAAAATCATGTTTGCTAAAGTTGTTGAAATATATGGCTATCCTTTTGACATCCACCAAAAAGAGTCAAAGATTTACAAAAATGCCAGTTTGATTTTTAGCACCGCCTGCTTTATATGTAACTCACTAAGAATTTGTTATTTAGAAAATATAGTTTTGAAGCAATTTAGAGTTTAATTTGAAACAATGGAGGTTTTAATTTGTACCACCTTTAGGGATAGGAAGGTAAGAGTTAGATGAATTTACTCCCTGAAATGCAAAACAAGACTTCTTCAATTTGAGCTCAGTTTATGTCCCTTGACTAGTGATTCAGAGTTTGGGGGACACACATTTGCTCACAGCAGCACCCACTTCATGAACTGCACCCTTCAGAGCCTTAGTTTCCCACACTTGAGTTTCAACCCTTTAGAATCCATATGTTACAGAGAATGCCTGAGGGACCCTGTCCAGCAAAGGTGGGCTGGAGACCACATGTGTTGAACCATAGCCCATGTCCTTAAGGAAGAGGGGCTAATGCAGGACTTTGAAGGCTGGGGAGAATAAAGAGTCTGGAAAATGCTTTGGAAAATAACAAAGCAGTCTACAAAGATTTTTAGTTTTATGTGTCTTTAGGGAAGGCCAAATATTAAACAGGATGTAATCTGACATTTAGATCTAATTTTGTTGATAATCTGCAGATTTGGGAACATGTATTGTAGAGTGACAATGTCATTGGGAACTGGTTTTCACAGAAGTGGTACTTTCTTAGAAGAAATGAACTACCAAAAAAATTTGCTGGTTTTCAGGATTTCAATGAAAATGTAGTGGAAAGTCTTGCTAGATAAAAAGATAAAAGAGTAAAAGGTAGGCCACCCTAGGTTTTCACCTGATATATACCGCTGATGGGCTGTGTGACCTATTTCTGCAGAAAATAGATGGGATCTTCCTAATGGCATCGTTATGAAGATTAAATGTTTGTTAAAAACTCAGAACAGTGCTCATGAAGGACTAGATAAGTGCTCGTGCTATTATTATTATATTAAAACTTGTATTCTTCATTAATGAGCAAGAATTAATTAATTCATATAAATTACCTGCCTGTACATAATAAATATTCAATAAATGAGTCCTTTGGGAGATTTTGTGCAAAGTGTGAGACATAATTTAGGTGCTGGAGAGACATGGGCACTTACTATGAAGCTCAGTCTAATGGGGGCGAAAGAAAACAGTTTTAGTTTTCTTAGCCCCAGGATATTGGCAAGTTGCATCTTTAAGCAGCTGGCTACACATGATTTCTCACCTGCCTCTTATAATAGCTCATGTAATAAGATAAATGGACTGACGAGCAATCATAGACCAGCTCAGGGGAGAGAATCCTGTGGTGGACCCTGCATTTCTGCCCCTCAGACATGCTCTGTAAGGACAGATTTTGACTTAGAGGGTGAGAAAAGATGAGTCAGTCATCATAATAAAACACTCAGTGTAGGGGGAGGAGGAGGAGGGAAGGTGCCATCCTCCGAACACAGCAGGGGTGTATACACAGGTGCATGTCATGTCTACCTGTGTGTGTGTGTTTTGTGAGAGTCGGGGGCTGGGGTGGTTCCCATATAGCTGCAGGGTTTGGGGAAGGTAGAAGACAAGAAGTGGGATTGCAGTAAATATTTTAGGAACTAGCATTTTCTTTCTTGTTTTTGAAAGACAGGAGTAAAGAAACCCCATTCCTTTTTATTACTTTTGACACATTAATTGTGTTTGTGTGAGCCATGCTCCTTAGAGACCAAACAACACGTGCTTTTATGGAGTCTGGGGCACCTGTTTGCCAGAAGCTGTGCTTGGCCCATTTGTTCAATAGGGGTTGTCAATTCCTGCCTGTCCTTGGCCATGCCCCTACGGCAAAGAATGTCTCAAGGCTGGGCTGGTCTCAGGAGGGCCACGGCCAGCAGCCAACAGGACTGGCCAGAGATAAAGGGGCAAAACCAGGTAGAAGGTAGCTCAGAAGCCAAAAGAGCTTTTCCTGAAAATCAGGCACGCTCCACCACTGTCCTGTAAGACCACAGTGGGCTCACTTCCCTGCTTGTGGTTCTTCTGTGTGTACACCAAGAAGAGGTAAGGCTGCTTCTGTCAGCACTTTCCAATGGAGATGTCACTTGGAATTGAAGCAGGCTGCCTCTGTGTGAGCAGATGGGCTTGTTAGTGGTGGCATTTCAAAGGGGAGGGGTAGACAATTGACAAGGAAGAACAGGAAACTAAAGCAAAGACTGGAGCCAGACTGACTGGGCCGCCTGGTCCAGAATAAATGAGGACAAATGGGGGAGGAAGAGTGAGGGCTTTGGCTGACCGCCCCTGCTCCCTGCCACCCCCCCTGCCCGCCACACACACACACACACAAAGACCAGTCAGGTGCATTCTGTCTGTGAGCACCAATTTTGCTGCATGTTTTCAATTTTCCAGAGTCTTACTGGAAGACCAGCTCCCTGAGGGTTCCTCAAGTGTGTGGACGGTTGGGGCAGATTCCCAATCCTGTCAGTTTGGGAAATGCATCGATGGAATCTTTTGCACTGGGGATTCTCTAAGCCTTCTGTGCAGTACTCAGGAGGGGCGTCTTGGACGAGCATCATTTTGCAGACTTGGACCACAGTGGCTACCTGACATGTGGTCAGAACTATCGACATGCAGGGAAAAGTCCACAAACACTAGCTACAGAGGTTTCCCAGACTGCCCTGATGACGCAAGTCACATAAACTGAAAGCACTTATTCCTGGATCCGACCTAGACCTGCTAAACCAGAGATTTTAGGGAAGAGGTCTGGACATTTGAAATTGTAAAATAAGCATTACAGGCAATTTTTATCAGTAAAGTCTGGGACAATAGTGTTGACATTTACAGCATTACAGTCGCTCCCTACTCTATGTAGAGGAAACCAGCTGTCTCCTGATCAGTGCATCAGCCACCTGTGGTAACTAAAGTTAGGCATAAGAGATGAGGGCTCCTACCCTGAAGTGGGCATGTACACCATCTAAAACTCCCACTCCCAACTTAGCAGCATTGAAAATCAATATCTTTGAGACCACAATTAGTTCAAGCAGTGTAAAGCTACATGGCAAACAGTTCCAGAACAGAAGTTTCCAGCAGCCCGCCTCACCCCTTCTTCCCACATTTCCCCCAGGCCACCTGCCTGCTGCTTCTGAGCTCTCTACCATTTTGAACTCCTGAGGTTGGCATCTTAAATATGATATCTCCAAGTCCCTAGGTGAGCTTACCACTCAATGTTCTGAGAGCAAGTTTCCCAGCAGAACATATCAGAATCCCGGCAGGGGCTAAGGATCGCAATTAAATCTCTTCCACTGTGTGAATGTGGACATCCTGCCTAAGGCTCAGGGCATCCCTTCAACTGACTGTCAGGCATGGCTATTGTGCCATTCCTTAACTGCCTAGAACAGTATGGCTCTAATCAAAACTTACTTTACGAGTTTGTACTGAGAATCTGTGAACCTTCTTTTTTATTTTTAATTTAAAAATAGTGTACGGTTTTATTAGTTTTCTATTGCTGTGCAACAGTATCACCAGAAACTTAGCAGCTCAAAACAACACATATTTATCATCTCTCAATTTCTGTGGGTCAGAATTCCAGGCAGGGCTTGGCTGGGTTCTCCACTTAAGATCTCACAAGGCTGCAATCAAAGTGTTGGCCAGGGCTGTCATCTCATTTGAGGCTTGACTGGAAAGAATCTGTTTTCTAGCTCATTTAGGTTGTTGACAGAATTTAGTATCTTAATGCCAAAGGACTGAGGACTCAAGTTTTTTGATAGCCATTTACCAGAGGTCACCCTCAGTTCCTTGGCATGTAGGGTCTCCCAACATGACCACCCATGACCTCAGAGCAATTAAGGGAGTTACTGCAGCAAGATGGATGCTACAATATTATATTACATAATCTTATATTACATAATAATATACACATAATCACATATACCCCATCACTTTTGTCATATTCTATTGGTTAAAAGTATGTCATAGGCACTGCTCACACTCAAGTTCATTAACACCAAGAGATAAGAATCATGGGGGTCGCCTAAGGAGTCTGTCTACCATAGTAACGGTAACCAATTGGAGTGTTGGCTCAACCCCAAAACACTTTTTCTCTAACAACTAGGTCAACCTTAGCAGTCACGTGTTTGTTGTGGGCCCCTATGCTCTGATCAGAGTTGTTTGATGTGCAGGTAGAAATCTAGACCAAAGTGAAACAATAAGATTCTTCCTTCCAGGATTTCAGCATTGAGATTTACAGAGAGCCAGTTAGTCTGGACTATTTCCTTTCAAAGGAAAGAGACAACTAGTTGTTGAGTGACCTTTTCCAACATATGTATGTGGGACAGAGAGAATGAAGTTGGAGCAGAGAGAAGAATGAAGTGGATCCACAGGAAAAAAAAAAAAAAAAGGAGATTAGACATGGAGAAAAAAATTTTGTCTGGGTTTCCAAAAGCTATCCTGTTGCTGATTCTAGTTTCTCATGTAGCCCAGTGATTTTTGAATTTCAGAGTTCTTTCTATGTCCTTTCAGTAAATTCTCTATTTTGCTTAATCCTGCTCAAGTTGGCTCCTGTCACTTGTCAAGGTAAAGAACTGTGACTAAGTTGGGATGTCAGGGTGAGCCTTATTTATTCTTTACTCATAACCTCTCCATCATCTATCTGCTTGCCATCTACTAAAAAACATTTCTCTACTCTTTATCATGCACTGTCATCCTTATTAAGCATTTATCATCCAGGCACTGTCATGAGTGCTAGGGTACAAGAGCAAACAAGACTCAGAGTTCTCACCTTCACCAACTCATAATCCATGGAAGCACCAGGCATGTAAGCAGAATTATAGGTGGCAGGTGCTGAGGAGCATCAAGAGGGAACATGTACTTGAGTCTGGAAAGGAGGCTTTGTTCAGAGGGGACAGGAGTGTGACAAATCTGAGAATCAGAGAGCCGAGTATATGTGAAGAGATCTTTTAGGGAAGTGGTGAGGAAGTTAACTTTTTTTATATGTCTGTTCCCCCAAACTATTACCTCTCTGAAGCTAGGGACTCTATTTTTAAAATTATTATTGTGGAACACCTAGCCTGGCACTTAGGGATTTACTAATTAAAAAATGTGTCTAGGTACTTTATTAAATACACACACACACACACACATACACACACATATGTGTGTATATATATGTATACATATACATACATACATATATATTAATTAAAATTCACTCTTTTTAATGTATAGGACTAGCATACAGCTATGTAACATCAATATGAAGATACGGTTTCACCACTCTAAAAAATTCTCTCATGCTGCTGTTTTGTAGTTAACCTCTCTCCCCACTCCTTGCCCTTGCTGGTATTTTATGTATATAGTATTTTGTTCAATCTCAAATCCATCTACTTGATATAGGTAGTATTATCTCTACTCGAAAGATGAGGAAACCAAGGCTCAAGCCATTCTTCTTCCTTCTTTTTCTGGCTTCATTTTGGAAATCGAGTAATTGGTATGTGTGTAAGATAAGGGATCCCATTATCTCAGAGCATCAGGTAAGATACACAGATTCTCACGTCATGCACGGGGAAAGATAGAGTCAGTTCAGAAAAATCATGCCTGGTTTCCCCACACTTGGGCTTTGTGCTGAAAAGATATAAGAACAGAAAACCAGCATTATCTCTGGGTCAGGTCTGCCTTTCCTGGCCTTTTACTGTAGGGCTAAAGGCTTCACAGAGCCAATAAAATATACCTTCTCAAGAAATGTTTCAACAGCTGGCTTCCAGATCCTCTGATTGTTATGTCTTTTTCAAGAAGTATCATTAATTATTTTTAATCATCTCTTGATTTTACCAAGAAGGTCATTATTTCTACAGGCAGTTCACTGATAAATTGAGGAGTGTTTTCATGTTGTTTTTTTCCTGTGGTGTGGTGTAACTTTCTTTGTCATCAATACATACGTCAAATCAGGCTAACCAGAGTATTTCCCCAGCCACAGCATATGGTTGGGTCATGCAAACAGCCATCGTAAATCCTCCTTGACAATGGCCCAAAATGATATCGTGACCTGGTCCCCTTGGAATTCAGATTTATGAAGATCTGAATGTGAGAACTGAGTGTTAGGAGCATGGGTTTTTAAAAATGTGCCATGTGAGTACATCTGTCTCTTTATATGGCTACTTACCTCCATATGTGGCAAGTGAATGAAAAATATGTGCAGAAGTATTTGAAAAATTCTTGAGGTGCCTCAATAAGCTTGCCTAGAGCCCAGTTCATAGTAAGCACCCAATAAATATTCATCGAGTGAGTGGACGAATAGATGGATAAATGAAGTGGAACTTGAATGAGTTATAAAGTCATCTTGTTTTTCTAGAAAGCAGCTCATACTAGGAAGGCACACTCAGTTGCCTTTCCAACACCTTTCTCCCTTTTCTACTTGTGAATGCACACCCAATTTTGTTCAGGAAGCTTCTCTAGCCCCAGGGGTAGAATCTCACTCTAAGCAAATCAGTGTATGGCATTTTTCATGGAGATCGTGATTGGTCAGGAAACAGGCATGTGACCTTTTTTGGCCCCATCAGGCTGAAGGAAATGACTTTACAGCATGGGGGGTTTTCCATTTCTTTTAATGGAGACAAGTAAGGGAGCATGTTATTGTATTTGATGCTCTCGAGTTTTCCCTTTTATGCCGACAAGTTCCTGCCTGGGCTGCCCTTCTTACCTTATGACTGAGGGAAACCAGCTTTGGTTTGAGGCCAGTACTATGCAAAACAGAGTGGGAAAGAATCTCATTCTTGATGACATAGTTGAGTTTCTGGACCTTCATCAGATTCATCAGATTCTAGACCACCTGTTATTTAAGAGAGTAATTTCCTTCTGGTTTAAGTCACCTTGAGTTGGTATTTCAGCTGCTTTTCCCTGAAAACAAAGAACAGTAAAGTAAAAAATTGAAGATGAGAAGAATATAAGAAAGAAGAATGTGCTCAGTTACTTAGTGTTGTTTCAGTAAGTAATAACATCACCCTCTGCACATAGAGCATACATGAGGGCCACTTAGATCCTGTCTTTCATTGCAAGTACCATGGGAGAGTAAGAGTGTTATGCTGGTTTTACTACTTCCTTCAGGTAAGACAACCATCTGGAAAAGAAGTCCTCCTCCTTGTCCAGGTGGGGTAATTGGGTATTTTTTTCCCCCTTACTGGTTTTGCATGGTTCCTCTGCAACGCAGAGAAAAAGATTTCTATCATCACACCTTCCACAACAATTCATGGTTTCAGCCATTCAAATTATTCTCCCTTTCACTAGTGCATGAAATTTAGAAAACACCTTAGCAAATATTCCTTTTACAGTTGCTTTAAGCAGGATGCCATGCAACTTACACAATAAATACAAATGACTCTTACCTACAAATATTTTATCCTCTAATTGAAATGACAGGGCATAGCATTTTAGATGGTGATAGGAGATTTGAATAAATAGAAATAGAAAATTGTGTTACTCACCGAAAAATAGTATCTCATTATTTTTTGGATGAGAGGAAAATAAGAATAACTCTCAAACACAAACATTTATGTCTTTTTCTCCATTGCCATCTTTTACCTGGAGGCCTGCAGTAGTTTCTAGATCTATCTGCTTCTACCCCGTGTATTGTCTGATTAATTTTCCTCACTGAAGCTAGAGAGATCTTGTGAAGAAGCAAAAGAGACCATGTCATCTCTCTGTTCTTTCCTCAACACTTATAAGACCCTGCCCAGGCTGCTCCTCTGACCTCTGCAGCCTGGTTTCATACCACTCCCATCCTATTCTTTCTGTTTCTTTTCCTCTGGGGGATTTCCAGTCTCATCCAGCAAAGGCCTTTGCATTGCTATTCCCCATGCCTGGAATACCCTTCCCTCTCCTCTTCAACTAGTCGACACCGACTCATCCTCTTTCCAATATCAGCTCAAGCATCTTATCCTCAGAAAAGTTTTCTCTGACTTCTCTGAGCAGTACAAAACCTACTACAGACTCTCATAGCAGAAATCTTGCCTTCGGACTTGTCCCCATTAATGTTCTACAGTTTTTATTGTCATATTTGAAACATCTCCTATATTTCCCACTTGCAGGGATATTACTGTGTTTACCCACCATTGGCTCTCCAGAGCTTAGAAAGTGTCTGGCATGTAGTAGATATTCGATAATTATTTAATGAAAAAAAGAAAGAGTATATAAATATGCAGTCCACACTCAACTTGAGCTAAGCACCATGCTCCAAACACAACCACGTTGTCATTGCTCCTTAAAACCACCTTATGAGAGAAGTACTATTGTTGTCTCATTGATAATTGAGTGCATTGAGGTTTAGAGAGATAAAATAGCATGCCCAAAGCCACGCATAAGTGACAGAGTAGGGATTCCAACTAGACACATAACTTCAGAAATCGAACTGTTAACCACTGGCCTCCACCATGTCGCACAGATAGAAGAAATGTCTGAAAGTTCAGAGTAAGAAGCTTAGTGAGTAAACAGGATTTGGGGCTAGTCTCAAGACAGCTTTGGTCAGAGAGGTAATAAGCATGAGGGTAGATGCACAGGGACACTGCTAACATAAAGGCAACTTCGAGTAAGTCTCCTTTTCTGGGTAGATGAAAACAAACAAACAAAAAAACAAAAACAACCTCCCCTACCCCACCCCCAGCCCATCCTTCTTGCAAATACAGCCCCATACCAGGACATGTAGGTTGATGAGCCAAGCACGGGCTCTACTTTATATCATGCCCCTACTCTGCATCCAAATTCGCCTGATCATGGGAGTGAATAACTGAACAAAGCAGAGACCGAGGTCAGGGAGTAGTCTAGGCATGAGGTGATAAAGGTTTCAAATGGGGTTCATGAGCTTCTTTAGTAGAAACCATCAGATATTCCTTGTTCTTTGTTCCCAGCCTAGAGTTTGATATAGTGTCCCTCTTTTCTTCCCTAACCATTTATCGCAATGGACTAAATTTTCTTAGGAGTCATCTTTGCTTATCTTTTTGTTCCTTGTGGTGGTGCTTCCAGAGAAAATTGTGTTTGCATTAGGTTTTAACCTCATAAATTTATACCCCCGGGAGAACATCTCTTGCCTCATCCTGCCATTAGGCCTTCCCCTCAAGATCCCAGGACACAGCTGGAGAGCTTGTGTGGGCCCCACCACAAACCAAGCCCAGAAATCCCATCTGGAAATGTATGTGGCAGAATCCTTCCCTATTCTCCCAGTTCCCCCAGTATGTGGAAACGCACCAATGGATCCAGCTTCCTGCTGGAATGTGGGTTTTTTTCCTTCTTTGGCTTCCTGTGTTAAAGGTAAGCTTTCACACGGAGTGGTTCTCTCTTCATTGTATGTTCCCGCCGTCCTGATTTTGTGAATGCTTCAGCTTTAGGTGAAGTCTGTCAAGCAATGGAGATAGATTGGCTCTCTCTTGGTCTTATAAAGAACTGGTTTCCAGTATTTGGTTTCATGGATTATGGACAAGCAGATCCCCATTAACCCCACTGAAGAAGTCTGAGAGAAACCGTTGGATACTGATCTATGTATGACAGTGGGGGAAACTGAGGCATAGGAGGAAGGAGAGAATTTCACATGTATCAGAGTTACAGAACTAGAAAGAAAGCCATGGCACCCAGGTTGTCTGATCATGCTTTAACCACAGCCCACACTTGCCTATTTAGTTACAACAAACACAAAAGAGATAAACATAGATGTAAGTTAGTCTAAACACCAAATTTTAGAAGTTTTTCTTTTGCTGTTTAGTCAGCCATCTTGACCTTTATTGGAGGGTAAACCAACTCGCGACAGCTGTGGACAATTATTTACCATAAGTCAGAGACTAAAGAGCTTGGATAATGAAGTGAATTCAGCATTAGAAGGAGAGCAAAGTGCTTGGTATGAGAAAATTACTTTTTAAGTAGATTCTTGAATTCCAAAGATTGAGGTACCAAGTTCACGACAGGCGGTGTTAGAAAACCGCAGGATATATGGAGCATTGGGCTTTGCTCATATATGTGGTGTGTTACACAAATGCACAGCCACACCTGGACCTTCCTCAGCCTGGAATGGTCCAGGAAGATGCTCTGTGCAGATGACATGTTCCTTACCATCCATAAAAGTGATGTACAGCTGGCTGTGGAGTTACTCAACCATCCTGGCTACTCAGTAAGAAACAGATTTGGATTCCCTCAGTCAGGCTGTCAGATTTTATAGCCACCTGTAGTCTCTCTGGCAGTGTGGCCTCTCAGCGAGGAACTGCTGAAGGAGTGCTCAGAAACCTTTGGCAGTCAAGAGAGGAACAAAAGCTTTGCATAATTCAGGGTGAGTTCAAAGCCAATAATATTTACAACCCAATGCAAGAAAGCACTTTAAAACCAGTGAGGTAGGTGCCTCTAAGCCAATAAGGTGTTTTTACCTTTAAGCACATCGCTTTTGCCTTTTGATAATAAGCACTGTATTAAAGTATTTGAAAATTCCATAACAATTTAAAACAGAATATGTCATCTGTGCACTTCAAACTTCCAAGAGAAAAAGGAGTCTTGCTTGAAGTTGATGTACTTCACTATAGGCTGATAATCTCTCTCTCTCTCTCTCTCTCTCTCTCTCTCTCTCTCTCTCTCACTCTCTCACTCTCACTCTCTCTCTCTCTCTCTCTCACACACACACACACACACACACACACACACACATACACATACACACACACACGTACTTCCTCATTCTCACTCATGTGTGCTGTTGAATAATGGAATCTGGCCACCCTGAGTGTGGCAAGAGGAACAATGAGGCTAATGAATTTCCTCTCCAAGCCTCCTGCCTAGAGGCAAGTCTACAGTACAGGGGAAATTTTGCTATAAAATCTCCCATCTTTTAAATGGGGTTCAATCCCAGGATGCCTTTCAAAGCAAACTGTCAGCCTAAAGAAAAAGAAGCTGAGGACTGTGTTCTAGAATTTTAATTAAACAGACCACAAAACTCACTTGGTCCCAAATTGAATTCTAAGTTTGATTTTGAGAACAATTGCAGTCTTTAAATTACAAATGACAAGAAGCAGAGAATGTCAACATTATCCTGGGCAAAGTAATTGAACATAATAGCATAGAGACAGTATAAGGGTTAAAAAAAAAAAGCCTAAGAGCAGAGTCTAATCCTGGCTCTGCTATGTGCTGTGTGACCTTGGGCCCATTACTTAATTTAGGTGGTTAGTGAATCCTCATAACTTGGAACCATGACCTAGAACTAGAATTACCCTTGGAGACCATTTTGTTCAACCATTATCCCATTAGTGTTATCCATAATGGTTTAATAAGAAGACTCCAGAATTCCCAATTCTCAGCCCTTTATCATTTCCATCAGAGATGACCACAAAAGGAGGTCTACTGAAGGAGACCTTTTGCCAAATATATTGACCTAAATTTGCAACTATCTGAGAGTTGCTGGTATTTTGAGGGTGAACAACAAAACTTAAAGTTATGGGGTTTAGGAGGCTAATCGACAGCTAAGAAACTGCTTCTTTGCACTCTTCCTCCTTCCAGCATTCAGTCCCCTTATTTCTGGATTGAGTAGTATAATGCTACATTCCACTGTGCACTGTATAAAGCATAATGTTTACCATGGAATACAAGGTCCTTTTCCAACTGTCCTACCCTATTCGTACAGTCTCAACTCTCACCCGGGTACTCTTTGACTGACCACACTGACCATCTCTTATCACTTAACTTGCATTCATGACTCCAGGCTATCCACGGTATTCCCACTACTTGCAATGTTCTTTCCCCTTTTCTACCTGGAAAATCCCAATTCATTATTCAGGATCAAGACCAATGTTAACTTTTCTGTAAAGATTTCCCAGACATTATTGCTAATTCTAATAATAGAAAAGTTGAGTGTCTACTAAGTATTGAACACTGTGCTGAATGTTTGTCATGATTATCTCATTTCATTCACAAATACTCACTATAAATCTGTGAAGTAGATACTGCTATGATTCCTATTTTAAGGCAAGGAAAACAAGTCTTATCAGAGTAAAATAGTTTGTCCAAGGTCATAGAGCTAATTAGTGGTAGAGCCAGGTTCAAGTCCAGATCTGTCTGACTCTGTAAGTAAGTTCTTCCCCTTCTGTCCATACTGACTTTCCCAATTAACTTTACTCAAGCTTTGGTTACATCATTTTCCAGCTTAACTTTACATCTTTTTCTTCCCTTCTAGTTCAAAAGTCAGGTTGTATATTATTCTGTTTTATATCTCTAATACTTAGCTCACTGCTTGGCCAACAATAGAAGCTTAATATAAATGTGTATAAATGTATCAAATAAAGAAATAGGTAGCTGCTTGGATGAATGGGTGGAGGGAAAGAAGGAATCAAGGAAGAAATATTCAGCTATGTCTAGGTGCATATTCTAAACAAATTAACCTCTCCCAAATACACCAAACATTGTGTTCCATAAAGAAGAATGTTAATGCTGTTTGGAAAATGTACCTAAATATTCAATGCATATTTCCTATTGACCTGGAGCCTTATGAATGGCAAAAAGTTCAAAGGAAAGTCAGGTCTATAATGTGTACACCCATGGCCACAGAAGAGGAATCTAAAATTGTTGGACAAAGTAGAAAACATCTATGTCAGGTCATAACCTTGAAGAATAAAATACACCTCTCTGACCTCAGTCTTTCTACTTATAAAAAATCCTTTATGTACTTCTCATGGCTAGAGTACCTGCCTTTTGATATGTCCTCCAAGGAAGAATTCTCACCCATAGACTTCAAACAGGTAAGATTGCAGCTGCTACAAATTCAAGTGTTTAGACTACACCAACTTGCTTTTATTAGTGGTACATAAAAAGACCTAGCAAAATGAGAACAGATCTTACCCTCAAGCAAAAATGTTTAGGGCACCAAATGGACACATTAGAAAAGGTTCAAAAGTCAATACCTGTAGCTCAGTGTTCAAACTGGCCTGGCCAGAGTGTAAGCCTCTCTCAAAGTTTATGAATGGTTATCAACTGGTGTTTTCAAAGCATGTAAGATGCAACATGAGAGGCAAACATGTGAGTTTCCAGGTAGGGGTAGAGATCGAATCAGAATTCTGAGCGACCTGTTAAAATACAATCTCATGCTCAGAAAGGCCTAAATATTTTGAAGGAGCATGACATTTGGAACTTCTTTGGGGTGGCCATGTCCAGTTATGAAGTCATTTCAGGTTGGTCTGTGACGAGTAAACACCCTAGTACCCTGCCTCAGTGTGCCCTAAATGTGGGGAGGTTGACTGCTTGACTGATTGGAGGCAGATAGGAGTTTTGGAAGCTGAATTAAGTAGAAGCTTTCTGCCATTTCTCTCTGACCCTAAAGGGATAAATTCAGATCAAGTTATGCAAAGAACTCTATTTAAGCTTGGTAACTGCTATAGGTATCTCAGCAAAGACTTTGCTTTAGTTTTAAGCATATACCTTTCCTTTGGGTAGATGCCTGAAGCAGCTATCTACCTTGATATTGCCCAGTTTTATTTTGAATGAAGAGGCTTTCTTGTCCTGCACATGCTTCCACGTCCTAATTATAAGAAGTAATAATTGCTTCTAGTTATGGGGTGTTAAGTGTGAGAGGCTCTGCAAAGTGCTTGATATGATATTGTCTCATTTATTCTTTACAAGCAATGCTGAGAGAGAGGTGCATGTTCAACTAGTTTATGGATGAGGATAATAATTCCGCAGCAGAAACAAGACTCACATGTAAGTTTGCTCTAACACCAAACTCCACACTAGCTTTTTACTATAATACAGTACTACCCAACTTTTCACATATTTGCAAGTCTCCCCCAGGTTTTTGATGACCAGAACTGTGTTTCAACCTCTTTTAGGCAACAAACAGCATAGTGTATATATGAACAGCTAAATAAGTTGATGAAATAGTTTTTAATAAAAAAGACAGATACTGATTTTTCAGAAGATGAGTGTGACCTGTGTACTGAGTCCAATGGTAATGAATTAAGAGAGGAGTTATGTCAACACGAAAGTGGAAGACTCTTGGGTGGGACTGAAGTTGAAGACACCATCTTATATCAAGAAATGGTGAATCTGGAAGAAAAACAAAGGATATTTGTTGCCGGAGTATAAATGTTCTGTTCACTCAGGAACCAAGACCACTTCAAAGAACATTTCTTGGCTTGGTGAGAAGCTATTGTCAAGATGAAGAGTCCCTATGTCCCAGCTGCCCATAAACATGTCTTCAAACAGCAGGATGGAGCTGTACAAAATGGCTGTATCAGTCAGAGAAGGGAGTGAAGACTCAGGAAGTGCATGTGTCTCCCTGAGTAGCACTGACTGAGCCAGGAAGTTTTCCATGTGTGACTGGCCAAGAGAAACACAGTCCAGCACTGACAGGGAGGCAACCATTGGAGAACAGCTGAACCACCACAGTCATGCAGCCTCTCGAAAGATTGTCACCACAAGAGCGAAACCAGAACCTGTGGTTTCCTGTCGTCCTCTCTGGTACACAGCTCAGGCTTCTAATGACTCACGGCCAATGATGTGCCAAGATTTCATGTCCCATCTCCAATGGAGCCCAATCTGCTCAGAGCCAGGGCCGTTCCCACTATTTCCTTCTCCTGAGAAGCTTAATGAGGGGATTAATGATGACCAGGATGTGAGTAGACATCTTCACACGAGCAGCCTGGCTGTAAAACTGGCCATGACAGGCACGCAAGGACAAAGCAGGGGGTCAGTAACTATCAGCTGTGCTGAGCCAAGGCTGCTGTGACTTAGCTCTGCTAGTTGTGTGGGGAGAAGGAAAAGAAACTAACATTTATTAAGTCAGGCCTCTAGAGAGATGATGCGGTTTGGTGGTTAAGCGCGTGGGCGTCAGATTGCATCTGGCTTTGCAACTTACTAGCTGAGTGATCCTGGGAAGTCACTTAGCTCTCTGAACCTCAATAGTCTCTTCCAGAAAAAAAAAAATAATAGTAGTATCTATCCCATCTGATGGTTCTGAAGATCAAATGGAGATTATAAATGTAATGTTTCTTAAATGTTACCTTTGTCATTATTATTATTACTGCCACCGATAACCAAGTTTTGTTGATGGCGGAGCTAAAGAACAAAAAAATTATTTCATAAGAAATTAATATGCATTATTGAATTGAATGCTTTATGAAAATTGAATACTGTACTCCATTTACAAATTGGAAGAGAGTCTTGACCTCAGATCATGGTGTTTTTTGGACAATTAAGCCTAAAGACACTTTGGGATCTATATGTACCTCTGGAATAGATTGATCAGACTTACCATCTCACTTCCCACTTGGTACCACTATTAATGACCCAAATCCCAATGCCATACAAGCCTGCTATTCAATTCTACCAAAACATATTGAAGGCTTGTCACATGCTGAGCACTATGTGAGGTACTAGTGTAGGGGCTGGGGAATATAACAGAGAGGAGTAGAACATGGAATCCATTTTTGAAACACAAAATGGACACAAGTACTGTATACTCGACTAATACTAAGCAGGAAAATCATTGCTCTAGTGCTGAGACAAAGGACATACAGAGTACATGGGTAAGAGACTGATTCTGAGTGGGGATACCTATGAAGTCTTCTTAAGAAGGTGAATATTTTGAGGTGAGTCCCAAAGGCTGATGTGAGGGCAAGAAAAGCAGTATAGAAAAACAGATCATCTTTTGCAAAAGCAGTAGCTTGGAGTGGATGGAAGGGTTAAACTGGAAAATAAATTGAGAAGATGAGAAAAGATCATGTGTTGTAGAGTTTTGACTATCAGGCTGAAGATCTTGGATTCTGGTATCAATGCTGGGAAGCAATATCCATTGGGAGTAAAAGCTCAGGCATAAACACTGAAATGAATCTGAGTCATGGCTCTTCCTCATGTGCATGGAGTGACCATTAAAAAATACTTCACTTCTGAAAGAAATTAAAGAAGATGCAAATAAATAGAAGCATATACTGTGCTCATGGATAGGAAGAATTAACATTGTTAAAATGTTCATATTACCGAAAGGAATCTATAGATTCAATGCAGTCCTTATCAAAACATCAATGACATTTTTCACAGAACTAGAGCAAGTAATCCTAAAATTTATATGGAACCAGAAAAGACCCCAAAGAGCAAAAGCAATCTTGGGAAAGAAGAGCAAAGTTGGAGATATCACACTACCTGATACCAAACTCTACTACAAGGCTATAGGAATCAAAACAGCATGGTACTGGCATAAAAATAGACAGATCAGTGGAACACAATAGAGAGCTCAGAAATAAATCCATGCATATTTGGTCATTTAATCTATGACAAGGAAGCAAGAATATATAATGAAGTAAAGACAGCTTTTTCAATAAATGGTGTTGGGAAAACTAGACAGATATATGCAAAAAAAAAAAAAATGAAACTATACTATCTTCTAACACCAGATATAAGAATAAAATAAAAATGTGTTAAAGACTTAACTGCATGACCTGAAACCATAAAATTCCCAGAAGAAAACATAGACAGTAAACTCTCTGACATTGCTCTTAGTAATAGCTTTTCTGATATATCTTCTTGGGCAAGGGAAACACAAGAAAAATAAATGGCACTACATCGAACTAAAAAGTTTTGCACAACAAAGGAAACCATTAACAAAACAGAGACAGCCTACTGAATGGGAGAAGATATTTGCTAATGATACATCTGATAAAGAGTTACTATCCAAAATTTATAAAGAACTCATACAACTCAACACTTAAAACACAAACAATCCAATTAAAAAATGGGCAAAAGACCTGAATAGTCATTTCTCCAAGAGAACATACAGAGATTGCCAATAGACATATGAAAAGATGCTCAGTATTATTAATTAGCAAAGAAATGCACATTAAGCCACAATGAGATATCACCTCACACCTGTCAAATAGTTATCATCGATAAACCAAAAAATAACAAGTGTTGGCAATAATGTGGAGAGAAGGGAACACTTGTGCACTATTGGTGGGATTGCAAATTGGTACAACTACTAAGGAAAACAGTTTGGAGTTTCCTCAAAATATTAAAAATAGAACTACTTATGACCCAGCAATTCTACTTTTGGATATTTATCTGAAGAAAACTAAAACACTAATTTGAAAAGATATATGCACCCCTATGTTCACTGCAGCACTATTCACAATAGCAAGGATATGAAAGCAACCTAAGTGCCCATCAATAGACAATTGGATAAAGAAGTTGTGGTACACATATATAATAGAATATTACTCAACCATAAAAAATTTAATTTGCAACAACATGGATGGGTCTAGATGGTAAGCCCATTATTTCTAAGTGAAATAAGTCAGACAGAGAAAGACAAATACCATAGGATTTCATTTATATGTAGAATCTAAAGAACAAAATAAACTAACAAACAAAATGGAAACAGGCTCAGATACAGAGAACAAATTGGTGATTGCCAGATAGGAGGGGGGTTACAGGGTTGGGTGAAAAAAGTAAAGGGATTAAGAAGTACAGATTGGTAGTTTTAAAATAGTCATAGGGATGAGAAGTACAGCATAAGAAATATAGTCCATAATATTATAATAACTATGTAATTACTATGCATAAGTGGGTACTAGACTAATCAGGTGGCAAGCGAGATCTCTTCTTAAGTTATATAAATGTTTAACCATGATGGTGTACACCTGAAAGTAAATAAAATAATATTAATGTCAACTGTAATTAATTAGAAAACAAAAGTTAAAAAAAAGGAAAAAATACTTCACCTCTGGACTTCAGTCTCCCCACCATTAAAGCAGGGATCGTAGCAATGGCTAACTTATAGAATTAAGGTGGTACATAGGTGCCTCAACATAGTAAACTCCTACAAAAAAATAGCTTTTGTTAGCAATCAAGAAGCTATTACAACACCATTTATTGAAGAGACTGTCTTTACTCATTATATTCTTGCCTCCATTGTCATATATTACATTTCCATGTAGCTATGGGTTTATTTCTGGGCTCTCTTTTGTGTTCCATTGATCTATGTGTCTGTTTTTATGCCAGTACTATGCTGTTTTGATTACTATAGCCTTATAGTATAGTTTGATATCAGGTAGCATGATACCTCTAACTTTGTCCTTTCTCAAGATTGTTTTGGCTATTTGGGGTCTATTGTGATTCCATATAAATTTTAGATTTATTTGTTCAAATTCTGTGGGGAAAAAATGCCATTGGTATTTTGATAGGAATTACACTGAATCTATAGATTGCTTTGAAACTAATACAAGATAAAATGTCAACTCTAATTGCAAATTAAAAAAAAAATAAAAAAGAAGCAATTACAAAAGCTTAAGAAGGACAGTGGAAAACAAAAGAAAGGGATACATGTACCTTTTGAAAGCAGAATGTAAGAGTTAACAGCCTATTGGGTGTGAGAAGTGAAAAAGGAGGAGTCAGTGATGTCTCAAGGATTCAAGCCCAAGAGACAAGGAGTTTGAAATGGTGCTACCAAGCTAGGGTCATGGAAAATGATCTCATATTTGGGTATAGTGAAGTAAGAGTGGCTGGAGAACCTTTAGGTTGATCTTTTCCAGAGAAATTTCACATGCAAATGTCTTAATTTCAGTAGAATTTTTAGCATAAAAGATGTAGATTAGAGGATCATGCATGTAGAAGTAAAAGTTGAGCCTTCAGAACAATAAGTTGGTCCTGTAAAAGTCTTTCAGAGGAAAAAAAAAAGTACTGGGAAATAGACATTTTTGAATGTGTATTTATTAAAGAGGAAAAATAAAAGAAATAGAAGAACTAAGCAGGTACTGTGTTCCAGAAACCAAATGATGGGGGTTTCAAAAGGCTGGGGTGTTCGACTCTGCAGATGGAGATGATGACACCTTCCATCTCAGGAGAGTATCAGGAAAACATTAGTCTGTAAGGTATTAGGGAAAATTAAAGGTGGGGAACGTGGTGTGTGTTTCTAAAGTTCAGAAGTTAAAGAAATATAAGAAAGAGTGGGAAAGAGTTTAAAATCAATCTAGCCATGGCAGGACTGAATTTGGGGTGCTAACTACTTGAACAGCTTTTTGAGTAGAAGAAACATCCATTGGAGAAAAGGTGAAGATGCACAAGAGGAAAGAGGTTATTGATGAGCTAAAGGGAGTCAGGAAATTATGTGAATTAAAGAATCAGAAGGTATGGGAAAAATGCATGACGGTGGCAAAAAGGTACAAACTTCCAGTTATAAGCACCAGGGATGTGATGTACAGCATGGTGACTATAGTTAATAACACTGTATTGTATATTTGAAAGTTGCCAAGATAGTGGATCTTAAAAGTTCTTATTACAAGAAAAAATCATAGCTATGTGAGATGATGAATGTTATCTAAATTTGTGATAATCCTGTATATGTATATGTATAAAATCATTATGTTGTACACCTTAAACTTATGCAACATTATACGTAAATAATATCTCAATAAAACTGGAAAAATTAAACAAACAAAAAAAAGATTCAGAAGAAATGTTAGTTTGGGGGAAAAACAGGACCACATCTTACATGAAGTCCAGGGCAAGGAAGAAAGATTATGTTTTAAGGCAAAGAAAATTTTTCTTTAAGTAGTTAGTTGATTTCAATTTGGTGTGCCTTTATCTTCCAGTGGACTGTAGATTCTCTCTTAATAACTTAGTGAATTTTCATAGGTTATTAAAAAAAAAAAAACAATGTGCAGTGGGATTTCATTCCCTTAATTCTCTGAAGAGGCAGAGTAGGGAAGCAGGAATCAACAAGAGTTGATTTGAAGTCAGAAGTCCAGGCTAATAGCCTCATAAAATCTCAATAATCTGGCCTACAATTGATTGCTCATAGGAGGATGGACTGGGATTCGAATGAGATAGTATATGTGTATGACTTCGCAAAATTGATCTGTAATTAACTAGAGTTGGTTATTTTTCTTTATCATATTTACCATATTTTGTGCCTGAAGCTGTTTTTGGAAATTAGTCCATGACTTGAAGAGAAAATGATGTCTAAGACATGAATAAAATGAAAAGTTTGTCCTGTGCTTTATTTGTGCTGTAAGTAATGTGTGATACAGAAGAAAACAAGGCATATCTGGAAGTCAGTCCCTGTCAAGTACTTAGAAAGATGTGCCTCTATAACACTGGGGGACTTCGTGGACTTTCCACTAAGAAAGGTCCCTTCTCCCCCAACTTTTTTCCAGTGATGTTTCCAACATGGTTTTGAGGGACTCAAGTTTTGGCACTCCTACCACTTTTCTTGCTGTGCACATTTGTCATTTCCCAGATTTCATCATTTGGGCATTTCCTGAAATTCAGCTGAATTTCTGATTTTTTTCTCATTTCAAAAGGGATTCTGTTTCAAGCCTCAGCTGTCAAACAGGGAACTCAACTATGACAGTAGTGAATATGACTGTGACATCAGAGTTTCCAAAGGGAACCCAACTTTCCACACTGATGTCCAATTCCCCCTTGATTCAGGATCTAAGAATAATACATACTTTGTAAATTGCATAAATGTCTAACCATTATGCTGTACACCTGAAACTAATATAAACTAATATCAAATGTCAACTGTAATCGAAAAACAAACAAACAAACAAAGAATTCCTGTTTCAGAAAAAGAAGAATACACAGGTTTCCAGACCTCACCATGATGGCACTGCTGGAGCCCATAGCAGCAGGACTCCAAGTTACCTTTGAGGTTGATAGCCTGCAAGGACTGTCTACCAAGAACTCCCTTGGAACCTCATCACCTTTCCAAGACCCTGTATTTAAGCAGATCAAAGTACTTTCCTCATATTGATGAAAGCCAGAGGTCCAGGTCAGGGTGAATGATAATGGGATTCTGAAGGAAACTGGCAGAACTTCGAAGAAGGATTGGGTGGGACCTAAGTCTATTCTTTAAAAACTCTTTTCCATTGTTTCCCAAGCTTTTTCAGGCTGACACATCATTGAACTTGGCTCCCTGTTCTCATCCTAGTCTCCAAAACACCCATTCAGCTGTCTATTAGTTCAGTCATCTGATGCTTAGATCTCTTAGGTGTTTACATGTTCCAAAAGCCAATGAACATATGTATGTACTGATCTATACATGTGAATAAATGCCCGTGCTTACCAATACTTACCAACCATCTTATCTTAAGCACTGAACTCATAATTAAATTTTCTTTTCCTTTATTCTAAAAACACTTTTCTGTGTCCCTCGTAACACTTAATGCATATAGTTCTGGGTCTCCCCCACCAGCCTGTATACATCCTGAGGACAGCAGTCGTGTCCTATTCCTCTTTGTGCTTTTCCTCAAACCTAGCACAGAAACTGATGCACTTCAAATATTTGTTAATTGGTTAGTGAGCACGACAGGTAACTTTAAACTTCTTCCTAATTTAAACAAATATTCATTTATACTCCAGCAAGAACTTTTTTGGAACAGAATTATCATTCTTGATGGTCCAGGAAAAAATATATATATTTGATGTCATCACTTCAAGATTTAGATCAATAAAAAATCAATCAGGAACTACAGATAAAATAAATACAATTATAACCATCACAAGTCAACATTCATCAAACATTTACTATGTGTCACACATGTGTACTCTGTGCTCTCCCATGTTACCTCATTTGGCTTTTAATGTTGGACTGTCCTGGGCTCAGCCTTTGGTCTTCAGCAATTCTCTATCTACATCACCACTGGTGACCCCACCTGTCAGTTGTATGCCACCAAATCACAGCTTCTACATATCTGATTTCTCTCCCAAATTCCAAACTCATGTATCCACTGCCTCCACTTGGATGTCTAATAGACATCACAACTCAACATGTCCCAAACTAACTCCTGACCTCTCTGCAAAAGCTGCTCTATCTTTTGCCTTCCCCGGTAGATGGCAACTGTAACCTTCTAGTTTCTCAGGCCAAAATCCTTGGAGTCATCTAAATTTTACTCTTTCTCTCATATCCCACTTCCAAAATGCATTGGAAAGGAAATTTTACTGTCTCTATTTTTAAGATACAACCAGAATTCAACAATTTCTCATCATTTCCTCTGCTACTGTTCTAGTCTAAGCCATGACCACCTCTTTCTTAATTAGAGCTCTAGCCTCCTGACAGCATGTGTCCTATGGTATTGTACCAACAAACCAAAAAAAGTACACATTTTGTCATATCTTGACCATTCAATGTTTCCCATTTTCACTCAGAGGAAAAGTTAGTCTTCCCAAGGTCTGAGATGATGTGGGGATCATTTTTTTCTTTGACCTCATGTTCTAATACATCCTCTATTTCTCTCTTGACTTCTACCACATTGACCTTTTTGCTCTTTCACATTGTGCCAGGCAGGCTCCAACCTTCAGGTCTTTGCTCTGGCATTTTCCTCTGCCTGTAGTGCTCTCTGCAGGCACTGCTGGGTTAATTCTCACCCTTTTCAATCCTCAATGAGGTTTGCCCAAACCACATTCTTATGACATGGCTCGCTCACCTCCTACATTCCCAATTCCCCTCACCTTGCTCTACTTTTTCTTTATTCCACAGTGTTTATCATCTTTTAGCATACTATATAAAATCCTTTGTATATGATGTTATTTGGTTATCTTCCTTTTCCTTGCATAATGCAAACTAAGTGGGTACAATTTGTCTCTTTTGTTTGCAAGTGTCTGACTCACACAGTAGATACTCAATGTAGAATAAGTAGCTTAGAAGTAATAGATGCTGTTGAATCAAGATATTCAGCCTCCTTGCCTCAAAGCTCCAATGGCCCTAATGCCTAAATGTAACACATTCTTACACCCCTCATACTCCAACTCAAACTTAAAAGCCCTTGGACCACTCCATTCCCAGTCGTATAAATTCCTTTTCTACAGCCTAAATCTGCCTCGAGAAATCACTCCTGTCTGAAGATAGTGGTAAGGCACCATTTCATTTGCTTGAAATCAAATCCAATTGAAATTCGGGAGACTTCTTTGTCACAGTATAGCTGCTTGGTGAATGGAAGCTAATAAAATGCAACCAACATGGGCAGCTCTCCTGACAAACTATTTCTTAAAGAGAGAATTACAGTCTGTCACAATTCCTGGAAATTGGTTATCGTTTCCAGTTTCTGATGCTCGCTGAGTAGAAAGCTGGGAGCTGGGAGTGAGCTTTCAAATATACAAGGGCAGTGATGGAAAAAGGATGCTTACTTTGGGGAACAAAAAGTAATGTTTTCCATTTTGGGAGCAAGGAACTATCTGCAGTTTTAGTGACTACAGTTCCATTAATTGGCTATAGTCTTTTATAGGGATCTAGATTAAGAAATACCAATTCAACTCAAAGACTTTAAATTCATTCAAGAGGAGGGTCTTCCAGTGAGCTGCCCTTTAGCATAAGCAGTCAAATGTCAAGATGAGGAAGTGCCAAACTGAAGGTGAAACAGTTCCATGGCATCATCTTTCCCTTCTTTTTCTCCTTCTTCTTCTTCCTCCTCCTCCTCCTCCTCCTCCTCCTCCTTCTCCTCCTCCTCCTCTTTCTTCTTCTCCTTCTTCCTCTTCTTCTTCTTCTTCATTTTCTTCTTCTTCTTCTTCTTCATTTTCTTCTTCTTCTTCTTCTTCTTCTTCTTCTTCTTCTTCTTCTTCTTCTTCTTCTTCTTTTTCTTTTAATACACCTGAGCACTGGGTGTTTTCATCCTAATATCTTTCCTGTGCTTTGATGAAATACTTGCTTAAGCTCTGTTAAGCATTCTTAGGGAGAAATAACATAGAATCCCAAGGAGAGTAGCCCTGATCCTTGACATTTCTATCAGAAACACCAAAGAGGAATTAATCAAAAGTGAGTTTATGGAGCAACAAGGCTCTAAGCTGAATCACCTTTCCAGTATAAATATACCCCAATGTCTATATTTTCTAGTTCTTCATATCTACTCGTTTTAGATTCTACTCAGCAGGGCCACTCTACAGAGTATTGGTTAAGCATTGATTTCATTAAACGATTTCTACCTACAGTCATTTCATTGCCATCCTGCTATGATTTTATATGCCCCACTCCCTTTTTTGGCATGTATAAGGTACTGGCAATAGATTCAGATCCATTTTGTAAAGAATTTTGTCTCTCCCTTGACCTTCTTCTTTTTTTAAATATCATCTCTTTTTATTATTTTTGGAGGATGGGAAGTGTTTTGGGGAGAGGCAGCTTGAGGGTATTCCATATTATCCATCTATTGCTTTCTCTGTCTATATGGCGCCGTTTAATTTCAGGTGCTTGGCCTCCCTTACATCTGTTCTCCACACAAAACCCAGAGTGATATTTTAAAAACTTAAATTTGTTCATGTCACCCCCATTGCTTAAAATATTTCAGCTGAAGCATCGTTTTCTCAGGGAAATCCTTAACCCACTGAAATCCTCTCTTCTCAATCCTGGCCATGTAAATGCTGCTTTGGTATTATCATGCCACCATATACCACTCCATTATAGCACTGCTCCCCTTGTCTATGTTCGTCATCTACTTTTCACAGTAAACACTAAGCTCCAACAAAAGTGCTTTTCCCACTGTTGTATGCTCCACATCCAGTAAGTTCCCAAGAACAATATGTGCATTGCTATCGAGTATATGCATTAGTAAATAAATAAGTGAATAAAAGAAATATCTCATTAAGGCATCTCATTTCATAGTCGAGGTTAAATGTGATTAGGTGATGACCTTGCAGAGGAGAAAATAATCTACCAATATATTAGTTAGGGTATACTATGCTGCAGTAACAGACAATCCCAAAATTTTCTGGCTCAAACAACAAAGGTTTTCTTGGAAATATAATATGGTCTAGCAAGGCAGTTTCTTACAATACTAAACATTTGCTTACTTTATAATCTAATAATTGCACTCTTGAGCATTTATACCAGTAAAAACTTATACACAAATGTTCATAGGTGTTTTATTCATAATAACCTAAACTGGAAACAATTCTAATGTCTTTCAGTGGGCAAATGATTAAACAAACTGGTATATCCATACCATGGAAAACTACTCAGTGAAAAAAAGAATTGAACTACTGATCCACAGAATAGTTTGAACAGATCTCAGAGGAATCATGACAAGTGAAAACAAGACAATATCAAAAGGTTACATATTTGGTTGCACAACATTGTGAATGTAATTAATGCCATTGAATTGTACACTTAAAAATGGTTAAAGTGGCAAATTTTATGTTATATATATTTTACCACAATAAAAAAATTTAAAGGTTGCATATTGTATGATTCAATTTACATATTCTTGAAATGTCAAATTTGTAGATATGGAGAACAGATTAGTGGTTGTCAGGAGTTAGAAAGAGGGAAGAATGGACTGAAGTGACTGTGGTTATAAGAGGGTGGCACTATATATCCTTGTGATGGAACTGTTGTGTATCTTGACTGTGGTGGTGACCATACAAATCACACATGTGATAATATTTCATAGAACTAAATACAAACAAGCAAACCCACATGAATGCATGTAAAACTGTTAAAATCTGAATCAAATCAGTGGATTTTATCAATGTCTATTTCCTGGTTGTAGTATTGTATTATAGTTATGCAAGATGTTAGCATTGGAGGAAATTGAATGGAAGTTATATGAGATTGTATTATTTCTTACAACTGCATGTGAATATATAATTATCTAACAATAAAAAGTTAAATGACAACAACAAAGGACTATTTCTCATTCATGCCACATGTCTTAGTTGGTACAGCTGGAGATTCTAATCCATGTGGGTGGCACAGGCTATTAGAGCCTCCCCCATCTGGAATGTCACCAGTCACCTCATCAAGGGTAAAGCAGATAGCAAGTTACTCCCTGGCTCTTAAAGGCTTCCACCTAGAAGTGATACATTCATTTTTCATTGGCCAAAGCAAGTTCCTTTGGCTCTCCTAACTTCCAGGAAGTAGGGAAATTCAGTCTTGCCAAATTCAGTCTTCTCCAAAAAGAGGAGGAACAAAATATTGGTAAAAAGACTAATGATCACAACTGTTGTTTAAGATTATATAAATGGTTAAAATATTCATAAAGCACTTTGCATTTCCCCATCATCATGTGACCAGTGAAATAAGTGACTTCCACTTAAAGATCGAATATAGGTAAACACAAATGTGAATATTACACTGGTCACTGTGGATAAAACTTTGTATTGGACCTGAGTTTCATCTTTTAGAAAAAGCAAAAACTTTCTAAAAAAAATGCTAAAATATTCTAAATGCACCCATGTAACAAAAAACATTTTTCCTTGGCTTTTTGCTCTTCCAAATGTATGTGGAAAAGAACATTCTTACAAATTTTCATGGAAGTAGTACTTGCAAATGACCTTCAGCTTTTCAATCCAAAGGCACACATGATCAATTTAAAACGTAATTCAGGTGTGCTCAAAAGTTTCTACGTGTTAAGTGAGGTCATGTGCAGGCCATTAGGGAGGGTAGGCATGGGAGGATCAGGTTGATAGATGTCCAAGGATATAAGTGAAGACAAATACCAACCAGAAAGGTCAGGAATTTTCTAAGAAAAATGATACCATTAAATGACAAATATTCATATGGCTCCGGAAATGACCGACTAAATGTTGTGGTTGTTAAAAATTAAATCAGATAGTATTCTTTTTGCAAATATATCTATGATCTTTAACTTGTATTTTTTCTAAAGACAATTATGTTGATCAGAGTTGGCTAGAATTGGGGACAAAGGGAAACCTATGTTTTTTGAGCATCCATTGTATGCCAGTCACTGCTTTTGTCAGCCACCTTTAACCTGCACAACACTCTTGCACCATTATTAGTCAAAGTCCTGTGTTCAGAGCTGCCACTTGCATCCAGGGTTGCCTTACTTCAGAGTCTGCTTTTTTTTTTTTCTGGAGGACTATGCTCTAACCTCATTTACCATCAGTTCCCCCAAGGCAGGGCTACGAACAAGGGCTTCAGGACTGTACTAAGGCTCCTTTTCCAAATTCTGTTTAACTGCTTCTTTCCATGCTCCCTAAGCTGCAGCCAGAGGATACCTCTCACACCTCCCCAAACCCAACCCTCAAAGTCCAACCTCTGTGCCCTTGGTAATACTATACCTTCTGCCTTTCCTCTCTTCTGCAGCCCAAATCTTACTTATTCTGTAAGACCTAGTTTATGTGCTGCATCCTTCAAATTTTCGTACATCATTTCCTTAAAATCTTTCAGATACAAGGTGAGAAAGGAATAAATTAATGAATGAATGGACAAAAAGTAATGCTTCATCCTTCCTTTCTTTCCTTAGCATTTGTTGTCATTTTATATTCTTCTGGAGTTCAGTAGCTATTTCAGTTAACTTTAGAAAATATTAATTGACTTCTTACTATCACAAAGCTTGTCGCCCAGTAGTATGGAGAATACAATAGTGAGTAAGACCCAGCCCAGACCCTGCCCTTTAGGTGTTCATAGTCACACAAGTTACAGGAAATTTTTGTGAAATGAGCTTGGACACACTTGAGCGCTTCTGCCAGACACTCAGCTCCTTGAAGGACGAAGTACATTTTCAGAGTATGAGACGCAACTTCGTGGCTTTTTTAAGAGAAGTCTGACTCACATCAATATCTTTCATCAAGAGCAAAGCCCAGCGCAGATTGACCCCATTCCTAGCCAAATCAAGACCCACCAGGCTCCGGGATGAATGGCCTCATTGCCCAGGATTGCAAATAGCCTATTGTGGCTTCAGCTGGTCCAAAATGATAAGGTTAGAAAACCAAACAATATCATCCTGAGTGTTCATAAAAATAAGCAGAAATTAGAGAGGCCTTACCATTCTTAAGAGTTATCATTTGTTATTATAACCTTACTCATTTCAAAAGTGATCCCAGAACATTTTTTAAAAATTACAATAAAATAAAATGGCAACATAATACTACTATTTAAAAATTATAATAAAATAAGATGGCAACATAATACTACTATAAGATTAATACCAGAAAACTCCAGACTATTACATTTAACTTCATGTGGGGGAGTCTTTGAAATAAGGTTAAGCGACTCCAGCCTTTTTATTTATAGAAACAACTTAGATGTTGGTCTGAGAAGTGAGATATCCAAGTTTTCAAATAAACTCAAGTCACAGGGAATTGTAAATAATGAAGACCCATGTGGATGAAAACAAATTTTTTAAATACCCTGTCTAATTGATAGGAAAAGCATTCCATATTAGATAAAACCCAATAAAATGAGTTAAAGACAGGATGTAAAAATTATGTATATATATACACAAACACAAAACCTACACCACCATTCTGTATCTTGAGAGGGGAAAAGAGAGAAGGGGGGAACATATTTCTATAATTTAAAAAAGTAAATCCCAGCCCCCTGCCCCCCCCAAAAGGAACCATAGAAAAGAAGCAGAGGGTACAGTCTGGCTGAGTGCCCAGGTAGCCAGTAGTATTCCTTTGTTTGAATTAACAGAAGGCGCCCCCTCTGGGTGGATACAGCACTTTGAACACATGGTTTGGCATCTAAAGAGCCTTTGTACTAATAAAAGGTGCCTTGGCTTTCCAGAAAAGACAGTCTCATCCAAGTACTGAACTTTAGCTTCTGGGCCCCTTGTAGTATGTAAATCTCACAACTGACCCTACCTGCCCTACAGCATTCTACATAAAATGTCTGAAGAAAAGGCATTGGGTTGTAGCCCCCATTCTAGTTTTTGAGTTAAACTTCATGTCTCTGAACTCTGTGTCTTCTGCCAGTGAGAAAACAATGCCAGCTCAGACCTACTATGCAGTGATCAAATGAGCTTATTCTTGGGGAAAGGCTAGGTTAGCTGCCAGTCATCCAGCAGGAACAAAACTCTCATTGAATAAGCCGTGTCCCGTTTACATTTCAAGAAATAAAATGTTTATTATTTTAACTCTTAATATGTTCTTGTTTTTAAATATATTCTTATTTGACATTTTAAAATATATTCATTTTTATATTTGCCTTTATTTGTTTCTTCAAGTAAAATAATAATTAATAATAATAATAATAGTAACAATAAACCAAAACAAGGCAATGATTACCATTGACAAACCACTTTCTCATGTGCCTGGTATTGTTTCAAAGACTCCCTATGTCTTTATGGTTTTATATAATACTCACGAGGTGGGAGTGTCATTTCCTCCATTGTACAGATGTAAAAACTGAGACCCAAAGGGTATGTAAAAAAATTAGCATGAACAGGGTTTAAATCTACATTGTTGTGATCCAGAGCTTCTGCTCCCAACAGAAAAACTGTAGACCTGTTCATTGTAGACAATTTGAAAAGAGATAAACAGGGAAACAGTCATCACTCTTACTCTGTCACCTCACTGTTAACACAATATCATCCTTGTGATATTGCTCTAACACTGTGGGATGATCACTTTTAATTAGAGTCAGTAGAATAGAGAGGGAATTTTTTAAACAGTTGTTATTTATTAATAGCTAACTTCCACCACCAGTTTAGGAAGAAGGGAGAAAGACTAATATTGTCTGCATTATAATTGCCTTCTCTTAGCCTCTGCAAGTGCCATTATTATAATTCCGAATATCATTCCTAGAATCAGTTATTCTTGTTAATAATTGCAGCAATAACACATTTGGAATCTTTGTAGCTTTGCCAAGGGCTGCCAAAGATGTATTCATTGTATTTAATTAAGTCTCTATTGAGAATAAGTGGAAGGTGCTTAATCATGTTCATGAGCCTATAACTACTCTCTCTTCTCAGAGACTCCACTCTGTAGGCCCTGTAGCTTTTTACAGCTGACAGGCTACAAATCATGCCTTGGGCTGCACTGAAGCTGCCTTTAACAATAGCACCAGCAGCTTGAGCACACCATGCCTCCAAACATTGGGCTCTCTTTATGGAACCCATCAGGTACAGAAAACTGATTTCAGAAAATCTTCCTAGTATCAGAGCATGAACATCCATCCATCTTGGGTTCAAAATATCTGATTCCCATAGGTGTGAGTAATGCAAAGAGTTGCTCATTCAAAAACTCATTTGCTTCTCTAGTATTTTGGTCTAGGGATGACCAAGAAAATTTTTGAGAAATTACTATGTGAAAGATAGTGGGTTGGGCATTTAAGAATTGTTTCTTTTAATGCTCAGAACAACCTCCAAAATAGCTAATAGTCTAATTTTATGAATAGAAAAACAATCTTAGAGTATTTGTCCAAGGTCCTATTTGTCCTAAGCATGCAGGAATTCTAGCTGGCTTGACCCTTGCAAGTTTTTAACTATTATACTACCTCATAGGTTAAGCATCAACCACAAAGAAAGTAGAATGAAAGGGTCCCTCCTCTTTCATGCCTCTCTCTCCAGCAAGCCTTCTGGCTCTAGTAAGTCAAAAAGGCAATCTTCAAAAGAATTTTTCACAGAAATAAACAATCTTAAAATTTATATGGAACCACAAAAGAACCTGAATGGCTGAAGCAATCTGGAGAAAGAAGAACAAAGTCGGAGGCATCTCACTTCCTGGTTTCAAACTATACTACAAAACCATCATAATCGAAACAGTGTGGTGTTAGCATAAAAAAAAAAAAACAAATAAATCAAAGGAACAGAATAGAAAGCCCCAAAATAAATGCACACATATATGGTCATTTAATTTTTTTAAAAAAAGAGCCAAGAATATACAATGGAGGAAGGATAGTCTCTTTAATAAAGGTGCTGAGAAAATTAGACAGCCACATGCAAAAGAATAAAATTGAACAACTAAAAAGTCAACTCAAAATGTATTAAAGACTTAAATGTAAGGCTGGAACACACAAACCTCCTAAAAGAAAACATAGAGATAAGCTTCTTGGCATACGTATTGGCAATAATTTTTTGGATTTGCTACCAAAACCAAAGGGAACAAAAGCAAAAATAAACAAATGGAACTACCTTAAACAAAAAAGCCTCTGGAAAGCTAAGGAAACCATCAACAAAATGAAAAGACGACCTACAAAATGGAAGAAAATATTTGAAAATCATACATCTCATTAGTGAGGAGTAAATATCCAAAATATATAAAGCACATATAAAACTCAATAGCAAAAAAAAAAAATCTGGTTAAAAAAATAGACAGAAGAGCAAAATGGACATTTTTTCCAAAGAAGACATACAAATGATCAACAGGCACATGAAAAAGGTGTTCAACGTCATTAATGATCAGGGAAATGCAAACCTAAACCCTCACATCTGTTAGAATGACAATTATCAAAAAAAAGGATAACAAATGTTGGCAAGGATGTGGAGAAAAGGGAACACTTGTCCACTGTTACTGGGGCTATATGAATTGATGTAGCCACTATGGAAAACTGTCTGGAAGTTCCTCAAAAAATTAAAAAATAGAACTACCATATGATCCAGCAATTCCACTTCTGGGTATTTATCCAAAGGAATGGAAATCACTAACTCAAAAAGATACCTGCACCCCATGTTTATTGCATCATTATTTACAAGAGCCAAGACATGGAAACAATCTAAGTGTCCACTGATGGCTGGATAACAACATGGATAAAATCAGGGGGCTTTATGCTAAGTGAAATAAGTCAGACAGAGAAAGACAAATACTGTTATCAGTGTGACTTATATGTGGAATCTAAAATGAAACAAAACAAAATAAAACAAAAATGCATAAATATAGAAAACAGATTGGTTGTTCTCAGAGGTTGTGTATGGGGGGTGGGCAAAATGGGTAAAGGGGGTCAAAAGGTACAAACTCCCAGTTACATAATAAGTAAGTCCTGGGGATAAAATGTATACAGCATGGTAACTATAGTTAACAATACTGTATTGCATACTTAAAAGTTGCTAAGAAAGGAGATCTCAAAAGTTTTTATCACATGAAAAATATTGTAACTGTATGAGGTGATGGATGTTAACTAAACTTATTTTAATCATCATTTTGCAATACATACATATATCAAATCATTGTGTTGTACACCTAAAACCAATGTAATGTTTGTGTCCATTATATCTCAACTAAAAAAAAAGAAATCACTCTCTCCAGTAGAACTAGGATTAATCTTTTGATTGAGTCCGTTGTCTTGATATTTTATCACACCAAACCTGAGCCATAATCTAATCCTCTGTGCATGCTCTGGAGGTATTTCAGGAAGTAAAAGAGAATTTACAGAGCAATTGCAGTCAACCCAATACAATTTTTTTGAACAAGTAAAGGACCTGGAAATTATAGTTTATTTGCTTACCCTCTTCTATTGTTATGTGCTACTTAGGAACAACACCAGAGATTAGGTATGACTACGAGGCAAAAGTGGCCTTGACATCATTTTCATTCAGATACATAAGGGTAGGCTCCTACTGCATCATCACTTGAGTTAATCTCAAAGTGGACAATTGGAGGGGTTTGATCATGCTTGTCATAGCCCTCCTAGAGGCAAGCAACACTTGGGTCCTTGTGGGGAAATTCAAGTACTTGCGATTCCAGCTGTGCAATGGATGTCATTCTCACTTTGTCTTTTACTGGTGTGGGATAGCTGAGAAAATGCTACACTTGTCATCCTTACTTTCAAGGGGAAAAAACATTTTTATTACAAGGCTATCTATAGTTTTCCAATGTTTTCTCATGGCAGGAAAAAGAGGATGTGTTGAAAGACAAGCTTGCCTGTGGACATTGCTGAGTAAATTTTGGCCAGCTTAACATAGTCATGAAGCTCCAAAAATATATTTTTTTCTGGTTCAATGGAAAAGGAAACAGTTCTACCACTGTACTAAAGATATGCTGGACTTGACAAAGAGGAAATCTACTGTTGCTGCTTTGCTCTAAAGTATTTCCATAAGTCCAAATTTCTGGGTGGTTCAAGTAATTTGCTTCAACTTAATTTCTTTCATTGAAATTTATGGAAAAAAATGTCTGTCACAGGCAATGGAAAATAATTAAGACATTAGCCGAGCGTTGGATGTTCAGACAGCAAATACCCATTAGCTCACATGTCAATGTTGAGTATGGCTGAACTTACAGGAGTAATGGAAATTCTAGGAATGAAATGACCAGATGAGTCCCTGTCATACTCTTTAAGCTCCTTGTCTTTCTGTTCTGATCTTCATTTCTCTAGTACTCTGCTGCTATCTCTTGAGTGAATTGATTTTGCCAACTTCAAGGATCCTCCTTGGTAATCTATTCAATATGTGCATTCCCTTTGGAAGAAATACAGTAGCCTTGTGTGCATTTCCTATCTGATCCTAATTTCCTATTCTGTGAATTATGTCATATAGTTTTTGTGCTGTTGCCAATGGGAAAGGCTGTCTAGATCAATTTTGTCAGATCTCCTCATACCTCTAGAAATACCAATTAGATCACCACAAAGTTGACTCTCACCCAGGAAAACCAACCCCAGTTTCCTGCACTGTTCCTTGCTTAAAATTTAGCTTTAAGAAGGCTCTTGGATAAGTCATCTGACTCACAATGCTTCTTCCAAGGTCTAATACTATGGTGGGTCAGATTTGCACACATCTTGCAAACTCAACAGAAATATGCTGAGTTACTAAATCTAGGAGGCGATCTATTCTGGTTATAGAGTGTGGCTTTTGATCCATGAGGTAAAGTTTTTGATTGTCACACCTGAATTTCATCAGAGCAGAAGTGAAATTCAGGTGAAGTGGAAAACTCTTGTGATTTACAGACTTATTAGATTAGAAAATAAGGAGTAATGTAACGCCCCCATCTACACAAGCAGTGAAGAGTAAAAAGAACTTCGTGTCAAATGACCTAGATAATTGTTTCTCTTATTTAGTTTGATGTCCATGGTAAAAATGCATAATTTGAGGTTTTTTAGAAGTATTTTAATTCAATCTTGTCCTCTCGGCAGAATTCAGTTGAGAGGACAGAAGATTAATCTCCAAGTCTCACTCTGAACCTAAGATCCTAAGAAGTCACACCTATAATCTGGTCACATCATCCAGAAGAAACCTTGAATATACAGCTAACTAATAAGAAATGTTCAAATATACTTTGTAGATGCAAAGCATTTTCTATTCTTTGTCTACCCTACTCTGTGTTAATCATTTGATTGATGGATACAGGTCCAGTGAAAATTGAACTAGTATGTAGAAATTGTTGAAGGGGAAGAGGGAGAAATTCCTTTGGCTTGCCACTAGGACTTAGTGGAAACTGGTACTTGTCACTCCAGCATGGGAAGGGGAGGTGGGAATATGGCCTCTTTGTGCAGAATATAAATTGCCAGCATTCCATACACATCTGGATCCAAGTACCCCAGGGCTCAGAACCCTACAATTTCTGTGCCTGGACAATGATTACAGAAGCTCCTGTCAGTATTCTGGCCTCTGCAACCAAATCTAACTAGTGATGAGTAACTATGGCCGCATTAATTCAAGGCTAGAATCTGCTTTCATCTAGGCCAATCAGACAGACTTTTAGGTGCATCTGTGTGGAGAACAAAGGAATTTGTTCCTGGACTATGTTTCTGGGCTGTGATGAATAAAGCCAAAATTTTGGGTTATTTTGCCTAATTTTCCCAAACACCTAAATCTGTACATAACTGCTTTGGTTTTCATAGTTTCTTTGCTGTCATCAGGACTAAAGATACTCAATGGTAAAAATAGAATTAATTCCAGACCCATCACAGGTACCTATCTGTATGCTCCAGAAGCCCCAGTGCACATGGGATGGGAAGTGTCCTCATTTAGAAACATCATTGTCATGGTTTTGCTTGTTCAATTTATATAAACGAGCAGCCGATTTTTAAGATTTCTCCATTGATGTCAGTGCCTACATGGAAATATTTTTACAGATCATGGAAGTAATAATTGCCTAGAATCCCTAAGTTAGTATAATATTCTTTTAAGAGCAGGACATAGTATTATATTATTTCATGATAATGCTATTACATGAATATATTATTGTTTCAAATGATGTAGGCGTATAAAAATATAATAGAAAAATTCCCTTTAATCTTTACTGTTTCCCATACATACAGCCATGGATTCCCCTCACTTCTAATAAAGTAATTGCTATGAACAGTTTTGGATATATACTTCTAGAATGTTTTCAGCTATACTAAATATTTATGTTTTTATTTTTCTGTTTTGTGTTGTTTTAGTTTATAGATATCAGGTTAGCTTTTTTTTTTTTTTTTTTTTAAAGTTAATGTCTTGGAGCCTTTTCCACATCAACATATATACATTTTACTACCTTCATTTTAATAAAAAATCTATCCCCCTCTTTCCCAGTATCAGAGGAAAGTTTTCCAATTTCTCACCATTTCCTATGATGCTACCCACAGGTTTTTGTAGATTTCTTTTTTTATTTATGAAGAAAGTTTCTTTTATTCTTAGTTTGCAAGGTTTTTAGCATGATGGGCGTTAAACTTTATCAAATGATTTTTCATGCTTCTATTGAAATAATTAAAATCATTTTCTGTTTATGTGCTGAATTACATTAATTTTTCAAATGTTAAAACATTCCTGCATATATGGAAAAAATCTTCTTGTAAATGCTATATTATACTTCATCCTTTTCATATACCACTAGATTTTATTTGTTAATATTTTATAACATTTACATTTATATTCATGGGATAATTTGTTCTGTAATTAATTTTTGGAAAGCCTTAGGTTTTAGAATCAGCTTGTGCTGACCCAATAAACAGAATTACACAGTATTATTTTTTTCTATTTTTTAGAAGCATCTGCACAAGATTTCTTTACCTTTTGCTGAAATTTTTGGAAAAATTCACCATTGAAGTCATCTGTGCCTGGAATTTTGTTAGTGGGAAAGTTTAAATAACGCATTCCATTTTTTTAATAGATAGCAAACCACTCAGATTTTTTTCTTTCCTTTTGTCAACTTTCATAATTTGAATATGTCATGGAATTTGTTTATTTCATTCAAATTTCCAAATCTATTAGCCTAAAGCTGTTTGTTCTATCATTCTCTTTGCTTTTTAATGTCTGTAGAATTTGTAGTGATACCCTTTCTTTCCTATTAGTTTCCCTTTTCTTTCTTTATTTCCTTTTTCTTTCTTTCAAAAATTATTGTTAGTATAGGTTTATCAACTTATGTTTTCTATTTCATGGATTTATCATATAGTTTTTTTAAAAAATATCATTTTTTAACATAGAGAAATAGAAATTAAACACTTTAATAAAATAATATACAAAATCTCTATATTGAAATGAACCTTGTCAAATTTTAAGATAAAGTGATATATGCATATCTTTTCAAATCAGTACAGAAAGATACAAACTGAAAAGTCGAAGCCTCTTTCCCACACTCACCCAAATGCTTCTCCCCAAATATAACCATATTTTTTAAATTTCTTGTGATTCCATTCAGAAATATAAAAATACTCTCCATGTGCTTAAATGTATGTAGATATCTTTGTTATATATTTTTAACTAACAGGATTGTACTCAATACATTTTTTCCTTTTCTTTATTTACTTAATAACATATCTTAGACATCTTTTTAAAAGAGTACATATATAGTTTCATTGTTCTTTTAGGAAGTTATATGACATTACATCATATGAGTCTAGTAATTTTCATTAAATATTTATTAATTTTTAAATCATTTCCAAAGTATTGCATGTATATGGTTGAAGTGCAAAAAATTACAAAAGGGCTTATTAAGAAAATGAATGTCTCCCTACTTCTCCATACGGCCCCTATTTCAATTCTCAGATCAAATACTTTTAATCCTTTTAGCAATTTCTTTTCTATAATTTTAAATTATATAATAACATAACTATTTCTTGATGTTTGAACTTTGCATATTTTCTCTTAAATTCTTAAACTTAATTTGTAATTTGCTGAATCATACTAAGAGTAATGCTGAATAAGAAAAACAATAACATCAAAAGTATTTAATATCATGAACAAGAAAACTTGGTCCCTCCCTGTGGTAGGCAGAAGAATGGATCCCCAAAGTTCTCTATATCCCAATCCCTGGAGCCTGTGAAAATGTTACTTAACATGGCAAATAGGAGTTTGCAGATGAGATTAAGGTTATGGACCTTGAGATAGGGAAATTAGCCTCAATTCTCCAGGTGGGCTCAATCCAATCACATGAGCCTTTTAAAATGGAGCACCTTTCTCAGCTTCAGGTGGTAAGATGAGACATTAAAAGACTCAACTTGCTGTTGCTGGTATTGAAATGGAGGAAGGAGATCACTAGCCAAGGAATTTGGAAGTCTCTAGAAGCTGAGAATGGCCCTCAATTTACAGCTAGGAACTGGCTGCATAATCTCAAGGAGCTGAATTCTGCCAACAACCCACATTAGCATGGAACAGGCTCTCCCCTGAAGCCCCCAGAAAGTAAGGCAACCCTACCTATGCCTAGATATTAGCCTGGTGAAATCCATAACAGGTCTCTGACCTATAGATCTATAAGATAATAAGATTTATATATTTTAAGCCAAAAAGTTTGTGGTTATTTGTTACAACAGTAGAAAACTAATGCATCACCCTCAAGTAGCTTATAGTCCAAAGGGGAAAAAAGTCAATTGGCAATGACAATATAACCTCATGTTTTACAGGATGCAGATGATGTGTCCTTTAATCTAAATCTGACTTTGTTGGCAAATGATGATACACATACATATGGTCATTATACAGTAAGTTCTCAATTAATGTTACAGGTAAGGTCTGTGAGTTTAAGGAAAACAACATAAAATGAAAACAATTTTTCACAGACTAACTGGTAAAGACTAAAGTTAACTTCCTAAGGCATCTCATCAACATTATAACAAAATTATGTTGAACAAAACAATGTTTTTTAAGGATCTGCTATAGTATGAATACATCTGTGTATATTAAATAAACCAATTTGTTGAATGCAAACATTTAAATAATACAATCTTGTTACCCCTTTGAAGCATTTCTTTGTTTTTATATATTGCAAATCTCAGAGAAAGTGGTCTGAGCCTCTTCCTTTATCTCTTAGTGTCCAGGGGAAAGTGTGCCTCTTACCTATGCTGAAGTGAATGGCGACGAGGAATGTGAAAGGAGGAAGTGCTGAACAGAGCTGGTAGAGGTGTAATGATGTGTTCCACAAGGAAGGAGCAATGTGAAAAGGACAGTGGTAAAGATAGAAGTCATGGGCACAGAGGACCCGAGAGGAGACCAGAGTGTCTGGGCCAGTGATGGGGTAAGGGTGGCACAAGTGGTAAAGGACCTGGGGGTTGTGCTAGGAGTTTAGACTTCACGCTAAAGGCAACCAGAAGCCAAGAAAAGTTTAAGCAGTGAGGGGTGGGGCAGGCTGTATAATGGGAGCCACACACTTGTTTCATCTCTGGCAATACTTCCTGGTTGTAATGCAGATGTTCCTATTAGCTGCCCCTTTGCTCTGTACATCTTGACCCTCTTCTGGGAAACTCATATTTTTTCCCACTTCTTTTATTTTTGATTTTAAAAATGTTCAGACAAACAGAAAAGCAGAGCATGATATAATTAACATCCACAAACCCATAGCCTATATTTAGCAATGTTAACATTTTGCCATTTCAAGCCATCTACTTTTTTTTCTGATGTTGAAGTAAATTATAGACAAGGAGATGTTTTATCCTAAAATAGTTCAGTATGAATCCCAAAGAAGAACGTTATTCTATACAACCTTACATCAGTATCATTCCTAACGGAATTAACAATTGCCTAATATCATCTAAGCCCAGGCTATATTCCCATTTCTTCATTATAGTCAAATGTCTTTTAACTGTTTTGTTCAGTCTAAGACTCAAAGTAATGCATTTTATCAGATTATTATTTCTCTTGAGTCTCTTTTAATCAGAACAGATACTCACCACCACCTTTCTTTATCTTCCCAAGACATTTGAAATTGTTAAAGAGATAAAATCACATGTCCTGTAGGATGTCCCACCTTTTGGATATCTTTCATTGGTTCTTCATAATGTTAATAAACTTGTTCCTCTATCCCTTCTTCTCCATTTCCTGAAACTTGGTTTTTGAATCCTTTAGCACTTTTGGCATGAATACTTCACAAAGGATGTTAGTTATTTCCCACTGTCCTCCATTAGGAGCACGTCATGTCTGGTGCCTCTACCACGGCATACGTCAAGATCAGTCTCTACTTAGATCAATGACAATGATAGGTTTTGAACTTATAAATGGCAAGTATCTGTAGGATAACATATTTGCACCATGTGTATATCTAGTTCCCCACCAATAGTTTGTCTAAAGATTTTGGCATCCATTCCTAATTTTTATTTTAATAGGGTTATTTCATAGGGGTTGCAAAATGATCATAAGCTTTTTGATCCAGAGATGAGCTAAACCATGAGAGTTATCAAATTCTTTTGTTTGGAGGACCAACTAATGTGGAAAACCTCTAGCATCCCCCATTGTCTTTTCTTACAGTTCTGCCTCTCCAGGTGTAGTCTGGAAGGGGCATGTTCAAGGTTGTCAGGCCTCATGTCCCTCCCTGCAGCTGAAGTGTACATACACACATACCAGCCAATGACAGAGGTCATCTTTCAATTATTGACAGAATTGCAGCCAGACAGCCAACTTCCAGGAGCAGAAGGTGTTTGAGGTGGTGGAAAACATGGGGCCTGCTCGGGGCCTCCTCTGCATACATGGGCCTGTCACAAGGGCAGTCAATTGCCCATCTCCTGTTTGTTTTATGGGGTCACTCAGCCGAGGAAGAATGGTGGGCAGGAGATTCATTTAGCTATAAGGTTACAGCAAGGAAGGAGCTCCTAATTTGTGACTCCAGAGATTTATCATGACAACTAGAAATGCTTTCAGTGAAAGGCAAAGAAAGCTGAACTGACAGACAATTTCTTACCCAATCAATGTCCCTTACTTCTTCATGACACAGGCACTTGGCAGAAACACCCAGCACTTTTCTTGTGAATGAGGACTCTGTTAATTAAATACCACTGGGCTTCCGGGAGACATTTTCTAGGCAATTATTGATTCCAATTCAACCTGGTGGAAACGTTCCCCACATTCTTGGGAGAACTTCCTGAGACAACAAACTTTCCTCCAATCTTTTTCTGCTTTTACTATTTTTTAAACCTTCCTATACATTTGGAAATTATACAGTCCTCTAATAAGACTGAAATGAAAATAATTGGGTTTCTCAGCATATTCAAGTATTTCTTCATTTCTAAAAGTGGAGGTATTTTATTGTTTGGGCTGCTTGTATCCCCTTTGTAAATTTAGGTTGTATACCTATTGGCTGTTATTTTCTCCAATCTCCCAACCACTAAATAGTTATAAATACTGGGATGCAGCTCAGGGGACTTTCATGTGGTTCCTTTCTCTGGAAAACCACTGGCTTGGCATCTATTGGCTCAGCATATTTGTCTAATATTCTCTCTGCTAAGGTAACATTGTGGTTTAGCAAAGTGAAAGGAAAAAAAATACAGGGGAAGTGGAATGCCACACTATGGTATAAAAGACTTGTTTTGAAAATCATTAAAGATACATCAAGCTTCGGGAGGTCTTTGATTTCAGAACCATGAATGGGGGGCAGGTGGCTCAAAACCCCCTGGATATCCTAAGCACCATTTTGTGGGTCTTTGCACTTGTGCATTTTCCTGGGGAGAAGGGTCATGACTTTTACTAGATCCTTAAGGTGATTCATGATCCAACTAACTAATGTGATGATTTCAGTGTTCAAGAAAACATAGCAAAATGTACTACATGGTAAGAAACTAAAGAACAAAATAAATCCCACCATATGACCTCCCCAGACAACAGCCCTGATATAATAACTGATACTTCCTTTTACTTTTAAAAGAGTCTTTCTTTGGATGGTCTCGCTGTTTATAACCATGGTCCTCACTCTGTTGGCCTAAGTTTCCCACTCTCCTCTGCTATCCTTTCTAGTACATCTGCTTATTGAGACTTTCAACTAAATTCAGACTGTGTCTTTTCGGCTAGAAATGATGATAGTGTTCCAGACTATCAGGTCATAGAATCCTGCAGGGTAAGTTGGGCTCAGGACCTGGGACACAGACAAGGCTATGGGAAGATCGTTCAATAATGTTGTCTGCCTAGAAATCCCCTAGGGTGAGTGCAAGTCAGGTCTGTCATGAGGCAGGTCAAGGGCGCAGGGAAGAACAGAAGGAAGTGAGGACTTAGGTCGGGAGCAATACTAGACTTTTGCTACAGTACCCAAATACCAACTTGAGGGCAGGGAGGGAGGTGCAGGGGACCATATGAAAAGTTTTAGGTACCATAACACATTTTTTTCTATAACATTTTAAATATACATGGAATCTGAAAAAATGCAAACATCCCAGGTCAATCTCAGCCTCTGGACAGTCCTAGACCCAAGATATAGATTCACTAAATCATTCATCAAGTATTATTACACACCCATGATGTGCTGGATGCTGAGAATACATTGTGAGCAAAGGAGATGTGGGTCCTGCCCTCCTGGAATTCACAGTTTGTACTTGTGTGGGACGTAGAGAAGTGTTTTAGAGATGCTGCCACATGTCATGCCCCCAGGACATTGTAGGCATTGAATAAATTGTCATTACTAATATTATCCATCTCTGAATTTATCACAAATTGGCTCTTTATTTTGAATAAACAGGTTAATATTGTTTCTTTTTTTGACCAGTAAATAATTGATATTTAATTGCTGATGTATTATTTAGAAAATGAGAACCATCAGAGAATTACAAAGAATTACTCCTGCTATAATAATGCATTTAACAGGATAATTTCTATCCTATTAATATTTAGACAGAAAAATTAGTAATTAAGAAATTTCTTTTAATTGCAAAATGTATTTTTTCCCAAAAAATCAACTACAAATGTACACATACACACACACACATACACGACAATAGAAAAGAAGGAAAGACAGATACCCAAACATCTTTTTCATAAGGAATATTAACAACAAAGACTGGTTTCTCTTAGAGAACATTACAATTACTTAAAGAACTTGACAATTACTATTGTCAAATAAAATAATTCGAAGATTTTCATTTAATTTTGTTAGCAGTAACTGAAGCTGCTTAATTAAACTTTACCTTTAAAATCAGAAGTGTCATTTTGAAAAATGGATGGGAAAGGTTTTTGAGAGTGTTGTTCTCTGCAATTTATCTTTCTCTTTGGAAATAGTCACTTCAATAATAAACTCAATCTGAAATGCATTGTCTGCACTTGGTGAAAGCACTTTGGGAGGTCACGGATTTCACAACTCTCTAATCTCTGCAAACTGCAAGATCTTTCCCAGCCCAACGTGATAAATCAAATTAATGTCTCCAATTACAGCCCAGGAAAATGAGAGACAATTGGTTCAGAATGAGCTGGCCCCTTTGCAAATTACGACCTTTTTATTTATTGTATATGTCATGCTTGCCATTTAGGCATTTTTATTTGAGGTGTCTGTAATTAATGATATGGTTCATTAGTTGGAGAACAGCTCATGCAGCTCGGCAGCACAGTAGTTCACAGCACTGTGGGACTTAACTGATTCCACATGGCTTCAAATATTTCCCTAATAGGGCCTTCGCAGGAATATTTTGATGTGTATGTAGCAAATGACATATTTCCAACTAAAAGTACACAGTGGAGGTGTGGTATGCTGGATGGTGTTATTTTTGGCTGATACATAATTAATATCACAAGCTGCTTCCATTACTTAGGCTTTTCCCTCCTCTGATGTCTGTCAAACTCAGGTGATAGCATTTTTGGCTATTGATTAGAATGTTTTGGAACGTAAGTTACCGAGAATAAACTGAACACCTGCATCAGTGTGAAGAGTTTAAGTTTATTGTTTTTCTTTTCATTAAATGCAGCCCAACAAAGAGAGAGAAAAGTCTTATCAGGCCCCATGCTGTAAGAGGTCCTCTTTTCTCAATGTATCCCAGCTCTGGCTACACATGACAATTGCCAGTAGAGCACTTAAAGAACACAGACCCTAATACACAGATTGACTTAGTTGGTAGGAGCCAGGTGTAGGAATTTTTTTTAAATCTCTTTAGAGTTAAGAGCCTCTGATATATTTTGACTCCTGAGCCATCTTTTAAAAACATTAGTTGTTAGATTGCCACCATAATCACATGTCATATGAGCCTCTTGTACCCTTGAGACCCTGAATGATCCAGCCCTTGACCTCATCTTCTACCACACCCTCTCCCCACCACCCTGGCTCCACTGTTTATGTTGTTACTTTAACTGACAGAACTCACATCTGACTCGGGCTTCTGCCTCATGTGCTCTCCCTCCCTCCTGTTGCCAGACTCTTTCTTGTTCATTGTTCAGGTTCCAGCTTACATATCATCTGGCAAGGACATTCTCTCCTCCCAGTTTAAAGTGTTTCCCTGTGATTCTCCTGGCAGCCTGTGATTTTCCTCTCTGGCATTTAGCAGCACTTGTAGTCAGGCATCTGTTTGTGTAACTCTTTGTATAACATCATCTCTTTTTTAAGAATGTAGACTTTCTAGGGCCAGAGACTGGACCTGCCTGGCTCACTGTTGTACACTCACTAATTAGTACTTCATGTGACAAAGGGGACATACTAAGTACTGATGCATTGATGGAATGAACAAATGCCTAAATGAATGACTATGGACCATCATGAATTACAGGAATCAGAGAAATTAAACCTACTCTGTGGAAAAATGTACAAACTTACAGTGAGCAGTGATTATATGAATCAAATGGTGATTTATTTATACACTTATACTCTGCTTTTATAGAGTAAGATTCACTCTCAGAAAGCTGAATGGAAGGAAAGCACCAACAATTTAGAAAATTTATCAGGTTTTAACATCTTTGAGTTTTAAAAAAATTTAATATAGTTATTTAGTGCCTCAGTATTTCAGATATGAGAAATAGAAAAACAGGTTTTATGAAAATTTGTTTTCACTGTATTTATCTCTCAGAAACCTCACAATTCATAATACATGTAATATTAAATTAGAACATCTATTTTAGTAGTTAGCTGTCCCTCTTAGTGATGTTTCTGAGCATTTTAATTTCACCCTTAACAGTCCTCCAGCCTATAATGGGAATATATATTGATACTACACCAAGAAGTAGAATGAAGAATTAATTTAATACAAAAATAAAATGTCTCTAATGCTGAGGATTTGTTACTTCCTGGGAATATGTTTTTTAAAAAATAATGAAAGCTTGCACTTGTTATAGTAAGGTATGTTAGCTGTACCCATAATTGGAATTCTGGAAAAGATTGCCTAACTTGGCAGGAAGTACCATAGATCAGGAGGGGAAAACCTCGTATTCTAGTCTCGAATCTGCCACAACAGATCCTTGGACCAGCACTGTTTGTCTCACAGCAGAGTGAAGAAGGAAGATTTAGTGACTGTCAAATCCACATCTGCATCATACTTTTTATATTCATCTTTGAGATAATTTGTCTATCAGCAGGAAAGACAAAATCTCAGCAATTCTGTCTCTAGTAAACATCAAGAATGGACTAGGAGTTAGGTGAGGAGAGTGAGGCAATCAACCTAGAACCTAGAACCCTCAGCGTGGTATGTTTAGCCCTTGGTTAGGATGAACTCAAGTCTCCCATCTGCTGAGACCAACTGTGAACAAGCCTTCAAGGAAAAGTCCTCCTATGTCACTTGGTGGCAAAATGCTTGCAAGAGCTATTCCCTCCTTTCAAAGAGTCCAAACGAAATTCAAACTATTTTGTCGAAGTCCAAACTGAACACCTCTCACATCACGGGTCCTCCACTTGAGTGTCATGTTTTACCCACATGTTTTGGCTGGACCAAACATGATACATCTTCTAAAATTTTGGAAAAGTAAAACAATTGATATCAGTGATTCCAGTGATTTCAAACTTGATTCCTTATTAATACAGCTATTTAGATAATTTTCTTGCTCTCCACAAAGAAGTATGAAAAGCAACAGATGTCATTTCTCTTCCAATTTACATTTGGGGAAATTGAGATCTCAGTGGTCATCCTTTAGAAAGGCCAGCTTCTTTAAAGTACTCCTCTTCATGCTCACCAGTGATTCTCCTTTTCAGTCTTTTGTTTTTCTTTAGTGACATAAATCACTTTGTGCAACTGCTGTATTAGTTTCCTTACTTTTTCATCCATATACCTTCTCGACCTATGTTGTCCCATCTGGTAGCCACCTGACACATGTGGCTACTGAGCATTTGAAGCGTGGCTGGTTCAAATTTAGATATGCTATTATGTAAAATGTACACTGGCCTTCAGTGAGTTGGTAGCAAAATGTATCTAATTAAAATTTTCTTATATTAATTAGATATTAAAATAATATTTTAGGTATATTGGATAAACAAAAAATACCATTACAATTAATTTCATCTATTTCTCTTTAACTTTTTAATGTGGCTATTAGAAAATTTTTAATTACACATGAGGCTAGCATTTGTGGTCTGCTAAACAGTGCTGGTCTAGAAGTCATGTTCTTTGAGCTTAGAGTCCAGTTCTTTTTTACACCAGTCTTGAACATCAGTTCTTGCACACTCATTGTATACTAGTTCTAAGCACAGGGCCTGGTGCACATTTGGTGTCACACCTCCAAAAAAAAACACCATTGATTAAATGAATGAAGCAATGACCATGTCAAAAGCTTTGTAGAAATCCAAATCTAAAACATACAAGCTGTTAATTAAAATGGTAAATAAAAAAAGCTTCAAACTGTTTATTTTTGGAGTTTGTTTGGGGCTACATCTATCAGATCACCACTTGTTTGAGGTCTCTTCCATGGCAACTCAGAGCATTCATGGTGATGCTCAAAAAACACAGCCAGAAAATCAACAGATTCCAGGCTCCCTGTGTACTTCTCTATGTTTCTGAGAGTACCCAAAGCGGACTGAGAAAGTTAAGACTCTTGCTATAGACTGACTATAGTTTTAGAATCTTGATAAATTATTACTAGGTCAGTATCAGAAACTACTAGCTAGGCAACCTAATTCTTTTACTAATTGCTGATCCCTCTGCTTTAAGACCCTGTCAAGCCACTGACCCTTAATGTGTCCAGTTTCTTCCTCCATAAAGAACACATAACAATATTCAAGCTGGGTCCTCTATTGCAGGGGTCCCCAACCCCCAGGCAGCAGGCTAGTGAGCGAAACTTCATCTGTATTTGCAGCCACTCCCCAGTGATAGCATCACCGTCTCAGCTCCACCTCAGATGATCAGGCATTAGATTCTCATAGGAACACTGGCCCCTGGTGCCAAAAAGTTTGTGGATTGCTGCTTTATTGCGTTGTTGCAAAGCTCTAGTGAAATGTTAATCAATATTAGGATGTTTGGAAGTAAACAACATTTCTTGTATAGCAAAGAAAAAGAGTACCTCATTTCATCAACAGTAACTAAATCTTTTTGCATACACAGAAGATATTCAGAAACTTTCTCAGAAGGATATTGTAGTCGCTGCAATTATTTCCCTATGTTTCCAAGAAAATGACTTTGAAGTTAATAAAATATCAAGAATACTCACCACACAACTGATGGACACTAGCTGGGAAAAGAGTTAGCTGGTGGTGATGGGGATGAGACTGTGAAAGAATCACCCATTCCAGTCTCTTCCACAGAATGACCACCCCACTGGAGAATCCATCCCAGTGATTCGGAATGTGTGTTCTTTACCTTCAGCCCATTATATACATTTAAAATATAATCCAGCAGTGTTTAAGAAACAAGACTGTTCATTTCCTCGAAGTTTGTTCTTTACAATTCATTTAAGACACAACAACAATATGAATTTGTGAGAAAATATTGGGTATAATTTTAAGTGCCCCAAATTTTCAAACGAAATTGCAAACACTGATATTGGTGTGCTTTGCCTATGTACACATGTTAAATCTGGCAATAGATGCTATGTTTTTTCCAAGATCTTCAACATGTGTGACATTTTAGTCTCAAAGTCAAGAAAAAAGTCAGGGGTAGGAGATAAGTATGTAAAAATCTTTCCATCATGCAGATAATTTTTGGCTTAAATTATTGTTTGTTAATGATAAGCAAACTTTCCTGGGTCTTCCGTGGGAGAAAACACTTACTTCATTTATATCCCTATAGCTTTGAAGAAATTTTTGCCCCACACCCACAGGAAGCTATGCAGTCCCAAATCTGCCTGAATAGTCCAATAAGAGTAAGATTTTTTCTAAGAATCTCTGGCTCAGTTAGAAATGTAATCCAGACACTTGTCCTTTGTGGATTTCAGATGTTTTGGTTGATTTGTTTGTTCTGGTAGAATTTCACCAAAAGCCCTTGAATAATTAGCAAAGTTATCTTTGTCAATTGATGATGGTGGAATGGTATTGATATTATGTTCCAAGTATCTCAGCATTTGTCTGAGACAGCTAAAACATCTAACAATGACTGTTTCAAGGGTTTAAGATTCTTCCTGGACACTTGGGGATAATATAAAGATCAAATAAAACTGACTTCAGAATTTTGGTCCTTTATTTCTACAATTGCCTTGTTCTTCATATAAATGTAAGATATGACTTATTATATATTTATTCTGTGGATGAATATAAATGCATTACCCTTCTTCAGAACTGGTGCCCAGATGATATTACAACACTGACCTTACACTAAATATTCACTGTTTTCTAATCACATCTCAAGCAAGTGGCAAGTAGACTTTGGTCTTCTCCAACTGGGAAGAAATGAACATTCCTGAATACACTCTTTTCTTCTAAGCAGCTGGTTCAACCATTAGCTCTCATGTAAGATTTAGTTTCCAGATTTGAAATCTAGGATGCCTCTGACCGTTGTCCTTAGTGCAGTAAATTAGGCTATTTCCTTACATCCCCCCAGTTTTTGTGGTGTCTCCAGATCTGGACCTGAGTAGTGTTCTTTATTTTACGTTTCCCCTCAGCTTGTTTCCTGATAATTCCAGGACTGCTTCTTCAGGCATTGTTAATGGCAGTTAACTGCCACAGTCCCCTGTTGTCATTTTTGACCCACTGGCCCAAGCTGAGTCTCTCATTAATTCTAGGCCCTCTCTTTTCAGAAAAAGTGTTACTTCCATTGTCTCTCTGGACATGGCTTTATAAACTTGTGAGAAAGCTGATTTTCTCTTAACTTTTATTTTGGAGGCTTTTTCTTTGTGCGACGGTAGTCCTGTGGTCAATATCTTCCTTTTGCTGAAGGAAGCTGGTTTCTGGGCATGTAGCATTTGTCTCCGTTTCAAGGTTTCACACCCCTTTGCAGTAGTGTTTTCCAACTGAATTGGCAATGTTCTTATCGTCAATGAAAACAGTAAAGATTAATCATTGGTCCTTTCATGCGCTTTGGTAGATCATTAATCAACTAAGCTTCTGCATTGTGTAGCATTATTGGACCCAACCTGCCTCTTTCCATGGGACAGATCAATCATTACTGCTTGGTGAGAGTACACTCACTCTTCCCCAAGAATGTGACTCACATGTAGCCATCTGCTCTGGGCCTGACTCTAATCTGAACAATTTCTTTCGTATGAACTTTTACTTGCTACCTGATAAAGAAAGAGTATGCTTTAGAAATGAATTAATGAGACACTGTCGGTAGTGTCTGGCACATGCTGATATAATCTGGATCTAATTAGGGTATATGTCATCTATGCTTAAGCTTTAAATCTTCTTAACTTTTAGACCAATTTATTATTTCCAATCATCAGAGTAAAAAGAGCTCCTATTAAGGGAGTGCTGTGACTTGCCCTATCTGTGTGTACACACGTTACATTCACCTTTCTGTTTGTGCTTCTCAACAGTCCTATGAGGCATGTGTACTGCAAGGTACCCCTTCTGCAGATTAGGAAGTGAAAGTAATGAGGAGGTAAAGTAATTTGATTAGGATCACAGAATTTGTAGTGTTGTATTTAGGTATTATTGAAACAACAACAATTCCCAAGGCTTTACAATGGAACCCGGAACTTCGTGGATTATCCTATATGATTAAGGCAGTCTTAGTGTTCTCATACATTCCTCACCTGCCTGGCTGCCTTCCTTTTTGAAGCTCATAAAAATGGCTCCTTACTCTCCCATTAGTCTCGATTGCTATCACCCTTCTCAGTTACAGATATTAAGCCAGCTGACTCTGAGCCATCTGCTCACGAAATTTTGTCTATTGAATTGGCAGATAACTTATGCCCAACTGTTTCTCAGGACGCTAAATTTTATAGACTGTAATGAGCTTTAAATCACTTTGTTCCAATCATTCACATATAATTAACATTTGCAATGGGCACCCGCCCACGAGTGCCAAAAAAGTCACAAAGATGCTTGTGTGGATTTCTTTAACCCTTTTTCACTAATAAAATTTTTACCTGTGATGAGTTGAATATTATTATTTTTTTCCTTTCTTTCTTCAAATTAAAACTGGTAATAAAAAGCTGAAATGTCATCCGGACAATAAACTCTTTGGCCGCTCTTCAAAATCACCCAATAAGTTAAGGAAACAGTTAATGTATTAAACAGAGTAGGAAGTAGACATAAATTAACTAAGCTTCTGTATATTGTTTTAACTTTAAATGATATTATGAAGGCTGTAAGCACCCCGGAAAGAAAACAGCCTGGTGAGGTCTATTCCCCTTCATCAGCTCTCAGACACCGGGCATTCCAGGAGAAATTAATTAAGGTCTCTTGTGTTACTCTCACATTTGCCACCTCCATACCAATTCTGTTGAAAGAAGTTCTGCCCCAATAATGGGTCAAGGCATGAGCAGGCATAAATTACCTGGTAAGTCAGCAGCTCCAGATCAGAATGGCGAACCTCAGCCCCGCATGCCTTTCACCCCTGAGAATACCAGGGGCACCCTGAGCCTCTCCTGAAGCTCAGGTTTGAAGGAAAGAAGAGCTGGAGAAGGGATATGAAAAGTTAGGAGCCTGTGGCTCAGGCGTTCACTCCAATAGGTGACCCAGGGGACACGTGTGAGGGGAGAGAGACATTCTTTCTGATGATGTCGCCTGAAAATTGGGGACACTGTTTTGGTGGAAAGAAAAGTTGTCTTTCCTTCTGCAAGGGTCTCAGACACACTGAAGCTGTTCGAAAATTGGCAGGAAGCTACTACTGAGGCTTGCTTTTTTCATTTGCCATTTACTTTCTTTCACAAATAATACATGTTCCTTGATGAAACATGAGAAAATTCAAATGAGCAAAAATTAAGTACCTAAATGCCAACTGAAGTCCTGCCTGCCTCTCCCCTCATTCCACTGAGGTAAACTCCGTCTGCATTCGCAGAATGTCTTTTATGTCTTTTTGCTTTTAAATGGGGAGGAAATACATACTCTCACACCCCTCTTCACACACAAATGGAATCAAATGTTTTAGACCCTTCCCTCTTAATGTAGCTAAGAACGTCTTTCCATGTCAATTAGTATAATTTGCTTCTAATGATTTGCTTCTTATTTCTGTCTAAATGAGGTTTGGGATGAACAGGTTTCACCCTTAACATTTGTGAACCTAGACCCTGGTCTATCCAAGAGAACAAATAAAGGTTGATATGACATGTATCTAAATATTTTAAAGTTGTGAAGCCAGCCTATGAGCAGTTAAAAAAATTGTTTTATCCTCCAATCTCAATAAATACGATTTTATAAAAACCTGGAGGGTCAGGTTCAAATTTAGAATCCTTGGCCCCTTTGGGTTCCATGCTGAAACACAGCGATGCAAGGTGAGCTGGCCTCTGGTCCTTGTACCCCTTTTCCAGTCCCAGTTAATCCTATACAATAAGGGGCTTTCCATGCCTACGTGTTCAAATTCTGTTCACACTGCCTGAAAAGGGCCGCCACTTAGGCCTAAGGGTGAGCACACTTGTGGCCCAGGCTACCCTTGGGAGAGGGATTTGTAAGCTCAGGGCCTTTTCCAGGTCCTGTGCACCTGAGGTGTGATCTAGAGGAAGGGGTACAGGAGAGGCATGCCCCCCCTTAGTTCAAGGCTCCCTCACCCTGAAGGGAAGGACTAGGCTGGCTGCAAGAAGGCCAGAGGAGTCTCCTAAAGTATGGGGTTCATGGCAGGGTGGGACTGGTGGCACTGATATTTATATACTTCCCTAATTATTTCCACAGATTGAAAGTGCATTAGTTGAATCAAAAAGTGCGACTGCGTTAAGGTATTTGTAACAACATTTCTGAAAGGTGACTCCACCTCGCAATCCTACCAGTAGTATAAGGAAGTGTCTGTAAGTACATGCCATGAACACATCTGCCTTGTGTAACAATTATTTTGCATTGTTACCAATCTAATAGATAAACATGGCATATTACTGATTAAATTTACATTTCATTACTTAATATGAGATGAATCCTTTTTCACATCAGTATTTCATCTTCTCTGAATTAATCACATCTTTTATCTTTGTAGTGGGTAGTTTAGATTCTTCTATTTGGGCTCTTGGTACCTTAAAGATATTAGTCCTTTGCATGTCCATGAACAAATTTTATTCTGGAGTTAGGTAAATTATGTTTATTCTTAGTATCCTTTTCTGATCTATTACCTCTCAAGGATGAGTTCAAAAAATGGGTCGTTATTAGAAATCAAAATGGTAGTCTCAATGACCTGGTTATTTACATAGATCAGTTCAACTTAAATATTTTTCCATCACCTATATGTGTCAGGCAGAGCGACAGATAGATTTCTATAGTTATGTTAAAAATGATTGAGGCTCAATATTAAAACAAAATCGAGTTAATATTACAGGAACATAAAAACACTTTGAAATTCTCCACCATCTTCCACTTACCACTAAGGAGGTGATATTCTCTTAGAGGCAGATGGTGAATACCTTGATATATAGAGATATTAATTACAAATAATTTCAGTTTTCTGTTTGGTACCTAAAGCCATGTATGCTGTACTTTCTTGGGGATCTATAAAATTTTCAAGGATAATTTCAATTACATGCAATTTATATCTTATACAATGAAGTTAGCCCTGTCATGATGTGACACCATTGTACACTAGTTATCTTAGAAAAGTAATAAAATAGTAATAGTAATAATAATAATGGCAATATTGTCACATTGGAGGACATGGAAGAGGAACATATTGATTCTTATTGATGGGGAAACACAGAGGCCTCATGAGAAGCACTGTCTTGAGAGAAAAGCATGGCGAATTAAAAAATTGCAAGTGTTTATTACATATAGGTGGGATGCCATTCAATGCACTAAGTCAATTGCACTATCTCATTTAATTCTTAAGACATTCTATTTATGACATGGATGCTCTTAAATGATTTTATAATCCCTGTTCTACAGATGAGGAAACAGGCAATGGAGCTTAAGTAACCTGTAAGAGGAGGCATAGGTAGCAGGAGGTTGACAATGGATTTATTCCACTGGGCCGTGGAGCCTGTATTCTTATCTCCTGCTCTGAGATCTCTACTGCCTCTCATGAGGGCCCATGACATTCTGGGAAAATTGAAGGTATAGAGATGGGGAGATACAGAGTACACTTGTAAAATAAACCTGTAAATCTAGAAAAGGATGAAAGGATAACAAACACCTGGAATTGGGCTGTCACAGCCCCCTTCAGAGAATATGGTGCTCCTTTCCTCTAAAAATGCATTAACCTTAGACTCCCTCTAAAAACTTCCCTCCAGGTCATCAGTACAGATTAGGAGAAGTTATGCTATCCTAGGACTACCACAGAAGTTCTTTACCTGAGGCCCAAGGATTTTTCGGGTCCATATTTAGAGAATATGATTAGAATGTACCCTTATAGAAATGTGTTCTTTCTCTGGGGAGATAGTCAACAGCTTCCAGCAAATTCTCAATAAGATCCTTGAAAGGTTATAAACCACTAATTAGAATTTAAGAAAATTCTGGGGTGTAACAAGAGATAGCTGTAACCAAAATTGGGGAACAAACTCTGGGGGTCTTCAGTTTAACAAATATTTATTGAGTTTATGCCACATGATGATCTTTTTGTAGGGGGCTAGTCATATAAAGATTTGAAAGCCACTTAAACAGAACGAAAGCTAATGGGTGCTAAGAATTTTGGGCTTTATTCATATACAAAGAAAAAGAATGGTTTTTTTGTATGGTGTTATATTGCATGATGTTAAAATTTTATGTTGTGAATTTAGAAGATGGTCCCAGGAAATCCCAGGATTGGGGATCAAGAATGAGAAAGGAAATGTTATCAAGCATTAATCCTGCTGGGGGAGCTCTGGGAGTCAGTATAGCACATGTAGTAGGAAGGAGATGTAGGTGTGGGCAGTGTGGACTGACCAGGCTCTAGGTTCCAGAGAAAGTCAGCAGGTGAAGACATAGAGGGCACAGATATGAGTGGAGTATCAGTAGTTCTCAGCAAGGGCATCATACCAGTTCACTTTCCTACCTGCCCTTTTACAGTCACTCTTCTGCTCTAGCACAAAAGAAGGGTCTATTTCTCACCCACCCTCTTCTTACCATGGTATGCTGCCCGAAGTGTACAATGCCCCAAGGTGCCAAATAGAGGGATAACTGAAAGTACTCAAACTGTGTCCACAAAACGTTTCGTGAATGCACCATAAACCTACTCCTATTCATTTCATTAAGAGATGCATTACCAATGAAATTTTACATTTTATGTCGTATAATATTTTATCAAAATGCATAATATATTTCTATTTTGATAAATTATGTATTAGTACTACATAATGACAATTTAACCCAGAAGAATTTTTTATTTATAAATTTAAGGTCACGGGAAATACAGGAAATTCGAAATTCTAGTTTATATGCATATTTGTGTCACAGAGTATTATGATAGGTAATCAATAAGAGACTTTCAAACATAGAAACACATTACATTAGTATAAGATTCCACAGGAAGAGTGAATGACATACCATTTTAAGGAAAAATGCACAATTTCTCACAGATGTTCATTTATATTTTAAATGGTGGGTTTCTAATCACCAATGTACTTCTGTTCCAATGGGTATATTTTAGGATGCTAAAACATTTCTATTACAAAATTTTTTTAATATGTTGTAACTGTTCAAACATGTTGAGAAATATTAGTTGTCAGATTGAAAATATGAAAGATCATACATGAGTTTTCAAAGTTCTTTTAAGAAAGAGTATAGGAGCAAAGAAATTTAGAAATGTCCTGATTTCAAATACTTTTTGCCTTCTTTGTCTACATTTAGGCTAATGGTTCTCACCCATCCTATACTAGTGGTATATATGTAACCTTTGTATGGTGAAAAGTAATATATACAGAGCAGTGTATAAATTGGAAATGTACAGATCAATGATTTATCACTAACTGAAATTCCAGGTAACCATCACCACATAAAGAAACAGAACATTCCAAGCCCCCAGAGGCCTACCCCATGCCTGATCCCATCCCAAAGGGGACCCCAGTCTTCATCTTTATGGAAATCATTTCCTTGCCTTCTTTTATGGTTTTGTCAGTTAGACATGCATTCCCAAACATTATAGTTTTGCCTGTTTTTTTTTCTCCCTGTGCTTTAGATAGGCAGATCCATGCAGTATATACTCTTTAGGGCCTAGCTTCTTTCACGCAAGAGTTTGGGTTATTCATCCAAGTTGATTCATTTTAATTGCTATATTTAGTTCATTATCATGATTCCAGGCTACATATTCAACTTTATAAATATACTACCATTTATTTATACATCTTAATGCTGATAAGATTTTTGGATTGTTTCTATCTCTGGGCTTATATGAGTAATATGAGCATTCCTGTGTATGTCTCTGGTGCACACTTGCTCACACTTCTGTTGACGATATGCCTAAGGATGAAATTATTGAGTAGTATAAGTATAAATTCAGGTTCAGTACTCAATGCCAAAAAGTTTTTCAATTTTTTACATTAATTTATATCTGAGAATTTCCATTAGTTCTCATTCATTCTAACACTTGCTATTATACAACTCAGTTTTAGCCATTCTGATGGATATGTCATGGTATCTTATTGTGGTTTTAATTTATAGTTCCTTGTTTATTAAAAAAGTTGAGTACCTTTTGTATGTTTATTGACCTTTTGGATATCTTCTTTGATGAAGTGGAGCCTCTTGCCCATTTTTCTGTTGGGTGATCTTATTTATGATTTCTTTATGTATTTTCAATACAAACTTTGCCTATTATATGTTGTCAATATCTTCTCCCATTTTTCTGCTACATTTTTTGTTCTTGTAAGGGTGTCTTTTGATGGAGTACAGTTTATCACTCTTTGCTTTTAGGGTTAGTGCTTTTTGTGCCCTGTGTAAATAAACTTTCCCAACTCCAAGGTCATGAGGTACTTTCCTATACTGGTTCTAGAAGCTTTATTGTTTCACTTATCACTTTTACTTCTTCAATCTACCTAAAATAGATTTTTGTGTATGGTGTGATATAGGGGTAAAGTCTTTCTTCTTCTTTTATTTTTAATATGAAAAGCAAATTGATCCAGCAGGACTTATTGAAACTATCTTTTCCCCGCTAATTTGTGGTACAAATTTGTCATAAATCAAGTGTCCATGTATGTAAAGGTCTGTTTCTGGGCTCTTTTATTCAGCTCCATTGTACTATTTGGCTAGTCTTCTGTTATTATCACCCTATCTTATGAACCATACATTTAATGTTGGAGAGCTAGTCTTCCTACATTTTTCTTCTTCATCAGGATTGCCTTAGCTTAATTTTGACCTTTGTATTTCCACAGAAATTTTAGAATTAGCTTGTTGACTTCCACAAAAATGGCTGGGATTTTGACAGGGTTGCATTGATTATATAGAGTTGAATTAACCTCTGTAAAGATTGAGCTTCAGATCTATAAAACATGTGTATTCCTCAAGTTATTTAGATATCCTTTAACTTCAATAACATTTTATGATTTTGATGTAGAAGTCTTACACATTGTTTGACTCTCCCCCACCTCAGGTCACGGATGTTTCTCAATACGATTATAAGTAATAAAGTTTTAAATTATTATTGTAATTTTAAAAATTATTTTTATAAGTTTTTTAAGTTCTAAGTTATTTTTTCTATATTTCAGTAATTTTAGATGGAAAAAATATTTATTTCATATTATTCTTGTATCTAGCTATCTTGATAAATTAATTCTAATAGTTTGTAGATCCTTTTGATTCTAGAAATGTGTATTTATTTTATCCATAAATAATATTAGCTTTTTTTCCCATTCATTATATATATTAATTATTTACCTTGCCTCTTTGTACTGACCGGGATGTGAAAGACAATGTAGAACAGAGTGGTACTAATGGGCATCACTGTTTCTTTCTCCATCACAGAAGAAAAGCGTTTAATATTTCACTATTGATGGCAATATATCTTATGTGTCTTTTGTAGATACTTTTATTAGATGACAGAAGTTTTATCCTACCTAAGGCTTGCTAAGAGTTTTTAATCATAAATAGGTATTAAATTTTATTTAACATTTTTTTTACATATATTGAGATTCTCATTTTCCCCATATGTTCTATTAATACAATGACTTATGCTGACTGATTTGCAAATGTTAAAACAATCTTGGATTCATGGAACAAACCCAAATTGGCTGTGATGTGTTAACCTTTCCATAATCAGTAGACCTAGTTTGTTGATATTTTGCTTAGGATTTTTGCATCTATGCTCATGAGAGAAACTGGATTCTAATTTTCCTTTCTGTAATGTCCTTGTTAGGGATTGATATTAGGTTATTCTGGCCTTGTGAAATGGGTTAGGAAGCATTTCCTCTTTCTGTTCTCCCAAAGTGTTTGCGTTTCATTGTTTCGTCTCTGAGCATCATTCTGGTTTTTTCACAGGGCCTATCTTCTACTTCACTTTTCAGTTGTGTTCAACGTGTTGTTAAACTGTTCATTTCAGTTACTCTATGGTTCAATTCTAGTTTCTATTTATTTCATTTCATAATTTTCTGTTGCCTGCTGAAATTTTTAGTATTATTTTTTTGAACGAAAACTCATCTTTGAGAATTCCATTATCTAATGCTTTCTGGATTTATTTCTACTATCTGTTATTTCTCTTGTTTTTTTTTTCCATTTTTCTGTCTCTTTGCCTGAGAAGGAGAATCAGACCAAGTTACAAGACCAACCCAGACTTATGAAGTGGAAAAATAGACTCCACTGCTTGATGGGAGGAGTCGCAGTCACTTTATAAAGGACAGGATCAGGAAAGGTACAATCCAGCTGCATTTTGATGGATTAATTTCTAATTCCTAAAATGAGCATGAATTAATCATGCTTGGTTAATTCTCACTCATCTCAGAACTGGGTCACATTTCCCTATTATTCACTCTCATATCACCACTTTATCCCTCCTTTGTAACTAACGCTTTTCACCATAATATATTTTAGATTTATATGGGAGTTTCATTGATAACTATGCATCTTCAGCATCATGTTTATGTATTAATAGTATTTTAAATAAGCCACACAGTAAAAATGGCATCAACTAGACTATGTTACCTGCTCTGTACCCCCTAACATGTACTAAGTACATAATAAATATCAGAAAAAAGTGGATAATGCAGAGCCAACCATTTGAAAAAGATACCACTACGTATTCCCATTTTCAGATGACAAAATTTAGGCCCAGGGAGATTGGAGTTGGTTAATGATAGCTCTGCAATCTGTCTGATTACAAAATTTATGCTGTCGGCCACTGTACCTGCTACTATCACAGCACTTCAAAGGTTACATACTTCCCAACAAGGAGCCATAGTCAGAAGCAGGCATTTTCATATTAGGTCCATTTGTGGATTAGAATTGGTTCTTTATGAAAGAAGAGATTTGAAATGCTGCTGGCTTAACAACCATTACACAAGCCATTTAAATGCTTTTTTTTTTTTTTTTTTTTTTTAGTAGGCAATACCAACTAAGATAAACCAGATTTATTACCTTTGTGGCACAGGGGGCAGAAAATGGTCAATTTGTCATCTCTTTCTTCTTTTTTACTCATGAACGATTGCATGTGGCAGAAAGCAGTTTACATTCAGAAATTTCCCTTTCACACCTGTCAGGTCAGTTTCTCAGGATCATTAATCCCTGCTGACCCCTGGCAGGCACAGAGCTGGTTGCTTATGCAGTCTGCTCTCAGGATAAAGTCAGTGGGGCACAAGGTGAAGATGGCCACAGTGTGGCCCTGTCGGCCAGTTGAAAGTCAAGAGAACTGTTGCCCAGCCAAGGCTTGATCCTAAAAAGGCCTGATATGGAAAGCAGCCTCGAAAGAAATAGTTTTTCACTGAGATTTGGCTTTGTAGTCAAAAGATTAAGTGTGAGTTTTAACTATGCTTTTTACTAGCAGAGAGACCTTGCAGAAAGTTACTTCATCCCTCTGAACTTCCATTTTGTCATTTGTAATATGGGATGGGTGATACCTAATCCATTAACCTCTGAGGGTTAATTTACAGAATCGTAAAATATTAAGGTCCTTGCTCTAAAGGAGTGTTGTCTTATCCTGACCAGAATCAAATCCCTCTTCTCCAGAGAACAGTGAACCATATTTCCTCTGGAGAAACACTATTCCTTGACAATTGGGCTCTGAGTTTCTGGTTGGCTTCCATTCAATTCGGGCCTGGCCAATAAGGAAACTTTATCACCCTGACACACTCTAAAGTGATTGCTTCATAGGCAGGCATGTGAACAAACATAATCACAGTGAATCCTGGACTCAAACCCAAAAGAATGTAGGTGAGGAGATGCTTTCTATTGTTTTGCCATCACAGGGAGCCTGGGCATGAAATCAGCAGAGATGACAGAGAACCTTAAGATGGATAGCACCAGGCCCAATTGATATCATTTAAGTTCCTAGATTAAGCCACTCCTGACATTTCTATTATTTAAGTCAATAAATTCCTCTTTTCAATTAAAAGTGCTAGTTGAACTTTTAAAAGAAAACTCTTCATATTGTTCCTCCATTTTACAGATGGGGAAATCAAGATTCGGATATGAGAATTAATAGTAACATGTATCTAAGTGCATGGTGAAATATAAACTGCCTGCATAAAAATGAACTTTGTCATTGCCAGGCCCTCCTCTCTTCTCTGCACTTTTCCCCTGCCTTTCTTTTCTTCTCCCCTTGTTCCACCAAATTAAACTCACCTAAACTTCCAAGTTCAGCTCAAGTCCTGCTCTCTCAGGATGCCCTCACTACTTTGCCTCATGATGTGTCTGATGTGAGTCCGCCTGTTCCACAGATGCACAGTTTTCTCTCTGACCTGTTTCTCTGTTGAAGTCTTGGTGTCGAGATTGCCCAGGTTGCTCAGATGTATAAAAGGGATCTAAACACTAATTCTCAGCTCCTCATGTTCACATTAGGCGCCTTTTCTTGCAGATAGATTGAAATATATCAGTCACCAATGTGTATGTGATTTTTAGCAAAAAGAGTTGATTAAAAGTTAATTCATGAAAAGTACATCTTAATACAGTAGGATGCCATATTCAGTTCAGTCTTTTTCTTATTAAGGTCCTGTTTCCTCTTCTTGCTGCCGAATAAAGAGATGGTTGGGCTCTGTCTTGCCTTTTTGACGGATAATACAACAGAATTTCAAAGTAGCTTGAACTTTTTGCATTTTAAAAACTATTAATGGCACAAAAAAAAGAGCTAGGTAAATTGAATTATAAAAAGCAACTATAAAAAAATGGAAGAAATAAACGTGACCCTTTGACTTCAGGATAGAAGAAGCTTTCTTCAGCATGGGGACAAGTACAGAAATCATAAAGAAACGTAGAGTTATAAAGAGATATGTATTTACGCTTTGCACATTAAAAAACCACTATAAGCAGAAGTAAATGATAATGACAAACATACGTGATAGGTGAAGATTGTAACTTGCCAACAAATTCTTTAACCAATAAAAAGTGAACAAAGAACTTGAAAAGGAAATTTACAATAAAAAGGGGGCTATTGATGGCCAACTCACAGAGTCAAAACACATGCATTTTCATGTGGACTCAGATAAGCCAATTTTAAAAACAATATGTTATAATTTTTTTTGTCTCTAAAATTGAGAAAAATATGTTAAAATGATATCTTGTATGGATCAGAATATAAAGGAATGAGCAACCAAATATGCTCCTGGCACCAATTGTGGAGGGTGATTTAACAGTAAATGTCAAATCAGAAATGTGCATTGTCTTGATCCTATAATCTTACAGAAATTTATCCTGAGAAAATAATCATAAAAGATTCCTGCACAGAGATCTTATTTTTCTTATCTCAGCCCTTAATAATACAGAAATATTGAAAATAACTTTAAAGTCCATCAACTGCATGTTGGTTAAGTTATAATAAATGATACATACACATGATAGATATAATTATCAATGGTGGTGAAATAAATCTATATTCAATGATTTAGAAAGATGTTCACACTATATTTACGAGTGAAAAAAAGAAAGCCACAAAATCTGCAAGATCTCAAACTTTTAAAAAAGTGCTTGTACTAAATATTTGGAGAATAATGGAAACATATATAACAAGTTGATAATAATGTTGATCTCTGGATTAAAAAATCATGGGTGACTTTTCTTGTTTCTGCTTTTCTGTATTTTCTAAATTTCTGTAATAAACATGTTACTTTTGAAATTTAGAAATATCTTTTATATGTAAGCAACATGTCTTTATACTTATTTTCGCCAATGTATCTAAAGCCTATATCTGATAGAGATAGATAGTATCTAATAAAGATTTATATATCATTAGGGTTGCATCATATGCCAACATATGGACCACTTGGGCTTCATATTTTTCACTGGGACTGGTATTTAGGGGTACAAAGAGAGATTTTCTTACTACTTACTCCATCCATCCACCAACTGGGCACAGACACCATAAACATTGTCATTTCCCAAGTGAAGAAGGTATGGCTTTGATGAGTGGAGCCTTTAATCAGACAAAACATCTCACTTTGCTCTAGTCATTAAACTGACTTCAGAGACAAAGGCCCAAGGCCCTTCATCTGTTCAGTTTGTATAAAGACATTCAACTGATGCTGAACACTGGGGATACTGAGTGTTTATATTAGAAGTAATGAACTGAAAGCAGGGCATCTAATCTTTTCTCTAGCCAGGAGGTACTTCCAACATTTTAAAAGTCTTTTTTTAAAGAGTAATAGAACTTTATAAGCTTATTGGTCCTTTCATCTCCCAGAAAGTATATTCAAGGCATAATTCAGACCTTTGCATTAGATCATATTAAGCCTAATTTGGTTCTTCAGTTCAACAAAGAGCCCGGAGGTCTTTAGGAAGTTGTAAGAGTCATAGAAGCTAAAGAACCCGACTTTTTAAACAAACATGCATCTTTCTCTATGATAATGAATGTGTTGAATGTACTGCCTGGGGGGTCTTGCTAGATGTCATGTTGAAGGGTGAGTAATTCCAACTACAAAGGACATTGGGGGAAGAGCACACCCAGCTGGTGTCTGACTCCCACGAGATTTCACTTTTACTAGGAGAGCTCATCTTCCTCCTTTTAACTTTCTAAGCAATGACCACGCTGAGGCTGCTTTTGGTGAGGCAAGAGTGTGTGGTAACTGATGGCCCCAAAATTCCCAAAAGGCTTGCTCCAGGAGCCTGACATTTGATTCTTAAACAGAGATGACTTCTATCATTTTGTTTTTCAGCCACATCTGAGATTTCAGATGATAGACATGAGTCAATTCTTTAAAAGACATATTTGATGGCATAAACCTCGCCAGCCGGTATATCACTTGTGGCAGAGTAGAAAGGGCATGAGCTCTGGTCATAGGCCTGGGTTTAAATCCCAACACTATATTACATAGCTATGTGTTCTGGAACAAGTTACTTAGCCTCTCTGAGACTCATTTTCCCAATTTCTGAGGGAAGGGAGATGGATGATAACGCTTGTCCAGCCTATCTCACAGAGTAGGAAGAAATGAGGTCATGAATGGGGAAACACTTTGCAAACTGTAAAAAACTCCATATTCTGACTATTGCACAAAGTTTTGTTATTTCTCCAGCTCCTTATGCAGTCCGGTATCAAGTGTCAGAGACTAGAAAAGTAGTCATGAATTAGTCACAGAGATGCTCAGGTCTGAGGCTGAGAGCCTTCAAGAAGTGTCTCCGAGTAAATGTAAACCTGAGTCCTACCTGTTTGGAATCATCAGTCTTCTTCCTAGGATGATGTGTCTTGTTTGATGGCTGAGAGATTTGTCGCAATGACAATTGCTCAAGTTCATAAAAGCTAGTTGCTCTGCTGGGACAAGGAAATCTTTACTGAGAGATTCCATTGGCTAATGGGATCTTCTGAAGGGGACTTGGCCAGCAGCCACCTTCATCTGCCTCTCCTCCCCAGGCTGACTCTGCATCTATTAGTATGAAAAATGAGGAATTGATTGGGCTTATATCATCCATAAGTTAGCTTAGCTGAACGGAGATCATTTGTCTAGTGCACATATTACCGAATCCAAGGGAGGCCCACCATTCTCTTTTCCAGTGAGGTCATCCTCCCTGTCTGCAGCTTTGACATCTAGCTAACCAAGGCTCTCACCACAGGCTGCATGTTAACAGATAAAATGGCCTTTCATCTAGGACTGATAGGCCAGCTTTGGGGTTTCTTTCCCTTTTTTCTGTTCTGTTGTCTTGTGCTACAATCTCTGCTTTGGTTGGGTTGATAAGACCCTTACGCATCAAACAGAGGCACCTCTCTTAGCCCTGAAGTGTTCTTCCCCGTGCAGGCCAGAGAACACATTTGCCTTTAAAACTCATTTTGAAGCTTTGTTTTTCATGTGGTATGCTCACAGAAAACGTTTTATTCATTGATGGGACTGCTCATCACTCTCAAGTGAAAACATGGGATTTGATCCAAAGGGATGGTCAGCCATGGAACCTCTGGTGGCACTTTATTAAGAAAACCAAATGTGCCTGAACTAAGACAGTAAAGCTCATTATTCTGGGAACCTGAAAAGCCCCATGTTGATCTCACTGTTCTGGGTTCATGTTGGATGAAAGATTTGTTGTCTTTCTACTATGTGCCAAACAATGCTGATGTATGCTTAGAATCTTGCAGTAAACCTACCCAGTGGGCATTCCCAGTTTCACTTTTGAGATGAGGAACCTAAAGCTCAGAGAAGTTAAGCAGCTTGCCTAAGGACACACAGCTAGGAAATCAAAGCTAATTGGCAGTGCCTCACAGCCCACATTCTTTGCACTGCTCTCAAATGTTGTTGGGTTGTTCATTTATTCACTTAGTTCACACACACTGAGCACTATAAGCTGGGCACACTTCCACATCCTGGTAGTATAAGGCTAAACAAAATAGACCAGATTCCTGTAGAAATGAACAAACAAATGATATATACAGACAATTTCAGATGTTGTTAAGGACTTCAAAGCCCTGATAATGAGGTGAATTGATGGAAAAGAATGGGGGGTGGATCAGCTCCTTCAGCCAAGGTGGTCAAAGCTACTTTGGAGAGAAAGATCTGATACTGCAAGGTAAGTCAGCCGTGCTACCTTCTACAGGAAAAAAAAAAATCCATCAAACGCAGACACTCTGAGGATGGGACAGAAACAAAAAGAAAGTCTGTGGGCTTGCTATGAAGAGCAGCTCTTGGTGGGAAGAGAAATACTTGGAAAGGCAAGCAGGGCCTGATCATGATCTTGTGGCCTATGATCAAATGCTTGTGTGGATGGGATAACAGCGCAAGGTTTTGGGTAGAGCATTTATCTCCTGTTCTAAAGATATTACCCTAATCTCTTCAGGGATGATGGCTCTGGACAGGGTAAGAATGGTGTCTCCATATGCTGGAGCTGCCCACAGAGAAGTCCCATCATGCCAATATGATAAGGAAGGCATTCACATAGAAGAGTGGCACAGTGTGAAATGTCAAAGCTTGGGCCAGGTGAGGAGGGTATCCACCTGGAAAGGCAGCCTGATTAGGTGGTTAAGCCTGAGCAGAGTGAGGGGGCATTCCATGGGTTAGACTGATGCAGGGTGTCAGAGCTCAGTTGGGGTAAAGAAGGCATCTGCATGAAGTAGGAGGTAACAAATTGGTTACATACAGAGGATAGGTCAAATAAATAAACATATTAGGATAATCTCTATCAATGGGAATCTCTGTCAAAGGGAGTCACAAATATAGAAGGCGAGAAAACTCTAGTTTTCTAGAACCAAGAACTCTAAGGTGGTGAGTTTAAACTAGAGATATTAGAGATGTAAACTCGGATATCAATATATGTAGACATGGAAGTAACTATAGAGGTGTGGATATGTTTGTATATGTATATGTGGTATTCACGCATGTGTATATATGTTATGTGCATGTTCCTATATGTGTATATATTACACATGTGTATGTGTACATGTTCATGCATGTGTGCATATATTGTACATGTGTGCATGTATATATGTATGTGTGTACATGTGTGTCTATATATAAATATATTCATGTACATTTATATGCATACATTTATTCCCTAGCTCTGTCCACTGACAGGACTTAGTAACAATACCCAAAAAGCATGCCTAGTACTTGAATCTTGGCTTCTGTATGCCATTCTTCTCTAAAAGGAATAGAGCTCCTTGGAGAAATAACCAATCCCTGGGATGGGACCAAGAAAGTGCAAAGTAAATCCAGAACATCTTATTATGCCAAAAAGTAAGTGCTTAAAGAGTGAATGGAAAGGCCAGATGGACATTTGAATTGGCCAATTTGAGGGCAATTTGAATATCAAAATAAATGTTAACTTATAATAACCCATTATATTAAATAAGAAACTATTAATCCATATTGAGAAAAATAAATGAATAAATTGAAAGTATGATGAGAAATAAGCTGCTTACATAGTTCCAATGTACCACCTTTCAAAGTATTTATTAATTGCAAGTGGGAAAATTATTTTACAGTGGATAGGATACTACCTTAATCAAGTATCCAAAATGAACATTATTGATAATGGAACAAACTCAAATTGTGTGCCACCTAATAGGATATAATGAGAATGCAGCATCACTTCTCTGATACTCCTGCCAAGGATGTATGACCTCAACTTGATCCTGAGGAAACACCAGACAAACCCAAACTGAGGGCATTCTACAGTATAACTGGCCTGCAATCTGCAAAAGTATCCGGGTCATGAAAGTTAAGAAAAGATTGAGCAACCTTTCCGGATGAAAGAAACAACTAAATCTAATGTGTGATTCTGAAATGGATCTGATTGCATAACTGATATTACTGTGACTATTGGTAAAACTTAAATGAGATCTGAAGATTAGATGACAGTGGTGTGTCCTTGTTAATTTCCTAATTTTGATGCTTTTACTGTGGTTATGCAGAGATCCTAATCCTAGGAAAGACACTACAGAGTGATAGGACATCTGGTTAGAAATTTATTCTCAAATAGTTCAGGGAAAATGTTCTTTGTACCCTACTTGCAATTTTTCTGTAAGTTGTGATGGTTTCAAATTTTTTTTAAAGTAAGGAAAAAAAGCTGTCACTGTGAAAATGTTTTTTCTCAATTAAAAAAATTTTGAAACCACTACAACTTACTGAAGAGTTGAAAGTAGGGTACAAAAACCTTTTAAGGTATATAAATTTTGAATCACTATATTGTAAACCTGAAACTAATATAATATTGCATTCCAACTATACTTAATTTTTAAAAAATAAAAAATATTTTTAATTAAAAAATTTAAAAATAAAATAAGAAAAACATAAATTTTAAAAATGTAGTTCTTGCTTTCTCAATTCCAGAAACAAGATGAATTTTAAATGCTGATCAACTATAGAGCTTCAGTTGCCTTTTCCCTTATTTGTAGGCTGCTGTGATTTGTTTTTTGATGGAAGAATTGTTGTTTCAGGAGTAACTCCTTTAAACTTTAATCTTCTACGATTCTTGCCTTATCCCATAAAATGAAATTCACTTTACCTTCAAAGTAAGCTAAAACTTAAAAAGAAATTCCATGTGAAGTCAGGATGAGGATTACATGCCATGAATAAAGACTGAAAAACATATTATTAAATCTTAACTTCCCAACAATTATCTCATGAAAACAAAAAAAGAGATTTACAACTTTCTAAACCAATCATAATTCACCCCAAGACTGTGGAATGAAGCCCCTGGAGAAATAGACTCTGGTTTTGTAGACAAGTAGAGGATTTCCGCTATAAAGGAAAATAGTCAAATAAAAACCATTTAGAAATGCATGTTTCTCTAACATTTTCATCTTCAGCATCCTGATAACTATTGTGAACTTTAAGGATTTTATAAATAATTTAAAATTATATTAAATCATGTTAATTATTTACATTGTTGAATGTATATTTCTATAAAATAAGAAACTTAATAAATGGGTATATTCGAATGTTTTCTTAAAAGATTATTTGTGTAGTAATCTCCAAATTTAGAAATTTCATAGGTGAGAAACAATTAGCAATTAAAGAAACTACAGAAAGTTTATGATTTTTAATTTTGTCAGTTAAGGACTTAAAATACAAATAAACTACTATCCTTTCGCTTTTGTCATCTCATAATGAAGGGTAATCTTTTAAGTGAAATACGTTTAACTTTAGGAAAACTTATGTTTGTTTGTTTTTCTTTTGAAACTGGGGACAGGTAGACATGTTTTCATCAACCAACCTGGACAGTCTAATGAGAGTTTGGAAACTCCTAGTCTACTCTAGCTACTTTGTTCTGCAGATGTTGGGTGCAGATTGGGTCTGGGACTTGCCTAAAGTGAGTCTGCTGTTGAAGGGAGGACCAAGATCTTACACTTGCTTCTTAGTTCTCAGCTTGTCACTACACTATACCAAGTAGTTTTTTTTTTTTTTTTTCACATAGGTCTGTCAGTTAGATTTCCTTAGGACACAATCAACAGAAAACTAATCTAAAGTGGATTAAATACAAAGGGAATTTATTGGCTCAGGTAATGGAAAAATCTAAAGGATGCTTCATGAAAGGCTTAATCCGGGATCTCACTTGCTTTATGTTGTCATAAGCCTCATAGTGGCCCTTCTAGCCATTCTAGGGAGTTCACATGTATCTGCAAAAATCCCTGTTCTTGCACCATCAAGTTCAAAGGAATAGAAACTGTCTCTATCTGTAGTTTCTGCACACCTTAGAAATTATTCTCTTAAATGAGATTACATGCTTCCTGTTAAGTCAGTCTTTGGTATGACTTTTGGCAAGTAGGAAAATCAATGGTTTAAGCCAATCAAGTCTTGCTCTTGGAGCTTGGAGTTGAGTTCACTCCCCATAAACTACTTGTATGACAGTGGGAAGGAAGAGGTTTCTCAAAGAGAAATGAGAATATTGTTTTATTAAAACAAATGTGAATAAACACAGGCCAAAATGATAAACCTATGTGTACATTACATTAAGTTAGAGACACTAATCAAGTTTATTGCATTAAAAATGTTTTTATGCAAAAGAGCACAGACCGTATGCAGAATATTAATAGCTATATGTCTACCATCTAGGGTGGTACTGGCACATGGAAGAACTTCCAGAAAAATGATGGAAAGAATTTGAAATCAAGGAAAGTACAATAAAATTTAATATTAAAAAATTGTGTTCATAATCCTATATTCTAAAGGTGATCACTCTTAAAAAGTTGGGATAATTTCTTTCTTCTTTTCTTCCTGTTTAAAGATGCATATAGTTATTCATACTTGACAAAATAATATTTACCCACATTTTACCTCATTTTTATTTTTCCACTTAATATTGTACCATATACATACCCAAAGTTATGAAATCACTTCACTTAAAAACACAATTTTAATAACTTTTGTGAGCATTCACAGCCTTTTCCCCACCTTGCATTCTAAAGTTCTTGCTGCTTGATTTATTGTGCTGATAAGGATGATAGAGAAAAGAATTGGAAGAATAGAAATGAGCTAAATTTTTGTTAAATAAATTTTTCATTTAACTTTTGTAAAATTAACTTAAAAAAAAAAAGACAAGTGGCTACTTGAAGAGAAAACAGGGGAAAGTTGAGAGGACGTGGCTAAAGAATGGAGACATTTTTGGAGGGGAAGATTTAAGTGTGAGCACCTGAGGTGATGCATGAGTCTTTAGAAGATGAATGTACAAAGAGGATTCATCATCTTGTTATGTTTTGCGAAGTGGAGTTCCCCCTTTGCTGTTCCTTCAAGAAGCCTCACAAAAGCAACACATTATAATTCAGGGTTTTTGGAATTGGACTTATTTTTCTTTCAGAAGTCTGATTTGACAGGAAATGAAAAAAAAATTAGAAAATCAGCCTCTCTAGTTCCACCTTTTCAGTTAGATATCCTTGGGAAAGGCTGTAGGAAGTAGAATTATTGAGTCAAAAAGGCTATTTTGACATCTGGAAAGGGTAGAAATTTATACTTCTACTAGTAGAGGATGAGAGAGTATTGCATGTTCTTTTGATAGATGCTCTTAAGATTTTGAAAAAGCAAATGTTTGCGTGAATTTCTTTCCAGGCATTTTGGTTTGGAGAAAGGCTCTTATGGACAGATGGCAAATTCTAAAGTGAGGCATCATATGTTTCTTGTAGGTCTTGCCCATTCCGGTTTGGGCCAAGATCAAGAAGGAATGTCAAGAACATATTAAGGTTTCCACAGTTGAGCTGAGCCTGCACTATACTGCCTTATAGACTTGGACTCAATTCTTTATTTCTTGGGGACATTTTGAATGGTTTTCTTGAGAAGAACCACATCAAAACAGTATTGGGGAGGTTTTTCCAAGAATAAAGTATGGATATGTTCTACCAACTGTTCTCACAGTAAGGATGGAAGTAGGAGGGCTTTGGGGAAAGTGTTCATTCGCCTGTTCTTCCAAGAGCTTAGGAATACCTTATCCTGTGTGCTGATACTGAGATATACAGCATATCCTCTGAAACAAAGAACCACAGAGCCATACTGAAAGAGTTCACGTTGACTTGTTTTTTCTGTCATTTCCAATACCTTATCTTTGGGAAATCCTAACACATTCCAATGGGTCAATGAGACATACATATCTTCCTGTTTTTTGGAAATGGCCAAGCAAGACAATATGTTCCATTTTGCTACCTCAGACATCTGAATCATTAAACCTTTTTCTAACGTAAAACCCCAACAAGAATGTATGCCCCCTTCTAATTTGAAACAGCTTCGCCCCCAGGTTTCCATCTTGAGACAAAATGCTCTCTGGTGCTCCTGGAGCTCTGAGTCAGGACTATTCTTCTTGAGACTGCTTGTGAGTCTTGCTTGCCGCTAAGTGCTTCTTGTAAAATATGGTAAATGTAGGGCCTCAGAAATGCTTTCCTTGGGGGAGGGAAGAAGAAAGCATTGTGTGAGATAGACAGCTGAGCACACATAATGATTGCCATATGTCAAAGGATTTTTGAGCCTTTAAAATGGACTTGGGCAATACTTTGCTAAGTGTTCACATAAAACAACTGCTTTTATAGGTTTCTGAGGTCTTAGCAATGGAAAACGTGGATTCCTGATCTTTCTGTATCTTGTTTAGTTTTACCATTCCTTTGTTCCAAGGACTCGAGGACTATCTCCCTTTGGTACCAACCGGAATATGCTCTGGATCATCCAGTGTGGCTCATTAGTTTACAATGAAACATTTTTTCTCATTATATTCCCAATTTTATTTAGCCTTTTAAAAACTGGAGAAATTGCCCTTTAACTAAAACTGAGAGCTCTTGGTGCAGAAGTTTATGAAAATCATGACCAAACGAACTATTTATCTGGCTTCCCATGTCCTTCTTCCCCTTCAGTGGGAAGATGAGGTGATTAATTTGATAATGAGACAAAAAAAGGTGGGAGGAGTATACATAAAGTAATAACTTCCTGTGTATATAATCTCTAATCCCAGAAAATTCCCTGTGAAGGCCTCTCTACCATCCAAAATGTTTCAGTTGGCTTTGATATCTTCAAAAGAGGCAAAGATTCTTTCAATAGCCTCAAGGGAGAGGTTCGATTAAATTTTTCAAATCAGGGAAACCGAGTGGTCTGCCCCCAACCTCTCCCATTTATCTCTTTTGCAAATTGCAAACTGCAACTTTCCACCTAACAAAAACTAAGGCTTTGTATGTATAAAGGAGAATTCAACAAAGTCCTTGTTCTCTTGAAACTTATGTCTTGGCTTCAGAGACAGAAATAAGAGAATAAACAAATAACGTTGCTATTTACTTTATTAAGTACTATTGAGGAGATAAACAGGAGGGTGTGCAAGAAGATGATTAAAGAGAAAATTTCCACTTGAGGTGAAGTGATCAGCAGAGGTGTCTTCAAGAAGCTGATATTAAACTGACACCTGAAGACAATTTAGACATGAGAAGAGCATTCTAGACAGAAGGAACAAAAAGACAGAAGTCCAAAGGCCAGAAAGGGCTTGGCAAGGACTAAAGAATGCTCATGTGGCTAGAGCAGAGTGAGCAAGGGAGAAAAGCATGAGATAAGGTTGGAGATGCAGGATGCTGGGGCTGCTATTGCTGGTGAGAACTTGCTGGGCCTTGTTGGCTATAGAAATGAGTTTGGGTTTCAGCAAACTCTAGGTAACATTAAAGCCTTCAAAGTAACCTGAGTCTAGAATGGAACTTGGAGCCTGGGATTTTGAAAGTCATATACCAATAAAGGAAATCTACATCATGAGAGGTGCCAAGATTATAAGTTTGTGTAAAGAAATAAAGGCGTAGCACAAAAATGCCATTTAAAACCGTCCCCTCTCATATGGATGGCTCTCTTCATTTAACATTATCTTCTGTCCCAACCCGTCCAGTCAACATCTTTGTTGGTCTGCCTCATGTTGATTGTGTAATGTAAATATTAGACAACACAAAGCAAATACAAGGCTAATTGACTGTAAAATGAAATTGCAAACTTTACAAACGGTGCAAAACTTCTTGGAGTCCCTGAAAGTTGAAAAATTGAGTTAGCCACACCCAAAGCCATGGACTAAGGAGGATTTGGCATAATTAATACAAAAGAGAAAATCAACCACATTTAGGATATAACTGGAGCTTTAAGGAGAAGATTTGGATATCAAAGATTAAGAGACACTTGGGAAATGTGCAATCTTTGAATAATTTTGAAAAAAGAGAAAGAGACAGTTTATGGTAATGTTGCGAAAGTTCAAAGCAAGTTTAATTTTGTCAGAACAACTGAAAAAAAAAACACTCTATAGTGAATATTTTCTAAGAGAGAAGAATTTTAATTTAGTCTTTTGATTTGACCTATTTTGTTAAATATTAAGTAAAATAAGCTTATTTTCATAATTACTAGATTCGTTTTTAAGTCAAAGCCCAAGTAACTGTTTTTTTACAGTTTATTTTGAAAATATAGTCCTTATTTTTGATGGTTCATGTTAAGTAGCTTTTTCCAGCACCAATTATCTTTAGATAATGAAGACCTCCTGTGCACACAGTTAGGAATGTGCTGCCTCTGCTTATTAAGATGGCAGCTCTGAGTCATTCACCAATGCCCATGTACCTTGAATTATGTCTTAAAGAGTGAGATGACTAGCATGAGTATTCATACTCTGCCCTGATCCTTCGCCACGTGTGAGAAGCTGTCTGAAAAAGGAAGAGAGCTGAGTCTAAGACCCACTGGCTTCAACCAAGTGAGTTAATTGGTCATAGTCCAGCCAGCAAAGGAAGACACTTAACCCCAAGGAGAAATATTTCTGCTTAGCAATAGCTTTCAGAAACTACATTACATTTTCTTTGTCCCAGAAATTTTCAGATGTCTGGGTAACAGTGTAAAGACTTCCCAGATGGAAGATGTACTCTATTCAAGAATTACAAATATGAAATAAGTACTTGAAATTCCTTCCCACACTGCCTTTGAAAATGTCTGTCTGTGGACACTTCTTCAGAAACTTCCTGAGGCACAGCCAAAAGCTTAGGACTTGGTATCCGAGGGACTTGAGACTGTATCCAGGTTTTTCTATTTTCTAATCGTATGATCTTGGACAATAGACTTACCCCTTCATTTATCTCTGCTATGAAGTTGGGCATAGCAATATCAACCCCCTTATAAGGCAGTTGTGAGAATTAAGGCAGACAATGCATAGAAAGTGCTTAGTATTCTGCCAGGTCAGGAATAAGCTCATTATCCAGGTTCTCTGTAGTAGTACAGCAATAGTACCTGAAAGTTACACCTGACAATTCTAAATTAGTTATCACATTTTGAAAAGTGAAGATTTTAAGAAGAGTTAGTGTCTGCCTTGGTTGACCGGTTGGCCGAATTGGGATAGGGAAAAGAAAATACAAAATTGAGTTTTGGACATAAGAGGTCTAAAATCCCTGGAAACATCCACAGAGAAATGTGAAAGAATTTTGTAAGCTATATACATGGCAGGAATTCTAGGGAGAAAGCAACATAATTTACCATTAAAAAACAAAAACAAGACAACCCACAGAATTTAACAGAATATTTGCAAATTATACATCTGAGACAGAACTCATATCCAGGATATATAAAGTCCCGCTTCAATTCAACAACAAAAAGACAAATCACCCAATTAAAAAAAATAGCAAAAGATCTGAATAGATATTTCTCCAAAGAAAACATACAAATATCGATAAACACATGAAATAATGTTCAGCATCATTAACCATTAGGAAAATGCAAACCAAAACCACAATGAAATGCTCCTTCACACCCTCTAGGGTGACTATAATAAAAAGAATAGATAATAACAAGTATTCAGAAGGATATGGATAAATTCAAATACTCATGGCAATGGATACATCGAGTTCTGCTCTTTATTTTTTGAATAAATTATTTATTTTTTTAAATGAATTCTTTAAAAGACTCATGAATGATATCTATGATTACAGAAAAAGCTCTAACTCTGATTAGTTGCTGGCAACCAGCAAGCAAATGAGTCAAATTAATGTTAAACGACCAAATTTCAAATATTTATGAAGTCTAATTCTCATCCTGTTTGAAAGTGGTGTTACTGAGTCATGGTTGCATAATGAATCCAGGTGGTAGGTGCTGGTAACTGGAAAAGACTCATCTCAAATTAATCTAAACCCATAATGTTACGAGTTTACAAACAAAGGTTGTTGCACTTTAATTCTAGTGGGTTTAAAAGTTTTTTTTCCAAAGGCCTTGTCCATCCAGAATAGCAGCACCTTTTATCTTCTCCAAACCAAGCTGATTTTCTATCGTCAGATGTTAGAATAATTTCATTCTTTCTAAAACCAAAAAAGCAGTTCTTGTTCCAAACTGCAATTCATTAGGAGAGGTTCTATGGCATTTGTCAGACTTCGTGCCACATAGTTTCACTGAAATGGGTTTCATACGCTTTCATGGGGCGATGGTCTGCATTCACTTAAGATGCCTACCATGTGGTTGGGAATTTTTATATGAGATTTGGAAATAAAGCAATGTGAGGGGCAGACAAGGACCTCTCTGCTCATACTGTGTCAGTGGGCAGCAGGGATAGAAAGTATAATAGCTGGTACTGGTATGAATCTTGGGAAGATAAGGTGAATCAGAGCATGACTACAAGCTAAGATCTTCCAACTTTGTTTGATGGTGATAAGGAAATCCTTTGAGGTTTTTAAACAGAAAAAAATGGAATAATCCAAGATGGTTGGTAGTAAAATTATTTCGATTGTATAAGATTTGTACCATAACTTCTAATAATGGATATTAGTGAGTGCTTCCTGTGTGCCAGGCACCATCTTTACACTTGACCTACATGAAAGCATTTACTTCCTTAATATTCTGTAAGGAGGTCTTTTATTATCCTTGTTTACAGATAAGAAGACCACGTTTCAGACAGGTTAAGGAATTGATCCAAAGCTACTCAGTAAACTGCAAAGCCAGGACTCAAATTTTCATCTAACTCAAAGATTTCCTCTGCACATTTTCTTACTTCAGAGGATGGTGCTGAGGCAACAGGGCTGGGGGCTGTCCTTTCAGTGAGGAGTGACAAAGGTTTGAAGTAAATGGGTGTGGGGGTGGAATGGTTAAAGAGGAGCCAGATTTGAGAGATGTGGCAGAGAGATGAGTGGGATTAGGTGACTGACTGAATGAGACTTAAGATCTTTCACTCTGTTCGAGCCACTGTGTGAACAATGGGATGCAGAACCAAGAGTCCCCCTCCCTTCAAGGGACTTCTTTTCTAGTACTGGGATGGGAGCCATAGATCACCACAGACAAAATCAGTTATGAGTTTGCTGCATGGTGAGCACAAATGGCTAAGAGAGATGATCAAAGCTGGAAGGACAGGTCAGATTTCCTCCTGCCAAGTCAGTGGAGGAGGTGAGTAAGATGGATATATAATTTTCTTATTGCTCCTGTCACTGTCATTCCATCCATGCCTGGGAAAGTTTGCTTCTCCTTGCTTTAATCCAGAGCTGTCCTAAATTTTTGGAATCACTGAATACTGAACCTTACTAAGAAAGAGCTTTCATTTTAAGCAAAACCTTGGAGATTTGGGGAAGGGTTTTGGATGATTCTTTCTTTTGGGTCCCAGTAGTGTGGGGCTCACTTCCTCTATCTATGGATGGGTTAAAACAGAATCCAAGGAGAATTGTCCAAGAAAGGAAGAAACATATTAGGTAAGGGACAAAAGAGACTGGACTGGCATGGACGAAACAAGGGAAGGAGGCAACCATTTGAAGCAGCTCATCCATTCTCATGCACTGGTCAGTAGAGCACAATGGACAGCGTTGAGGCTACCAAGATGTAGACCTGGGTGGGACCTTGGCCACCTGATTTCACCTTCTTCACTAAAATACCTTAGTATTCCCTTTTGTAGAATGGGACTAAAACCAAGCTCATAGGGGCCTTTTGAGGTTAAATTAAATGTTGGCACCTAGAAAATGATGAATGTGTAAAAATTGGCAGATATTCAGAGTATCTTTGGTTTCTCTATTTTTTTCAACTTTGTTCAGATATAATTGATAAATAACATTGTGTAATTTTAAGGTGTACATATGATTTTTTATATATATATATAAAATCATTTCACTATATATATATATATATATATATATATATATATAGTGAAATGATTACCACGATAAGGTTAATTAACACATCCATCACCTCACGGTTAACATTTTGTGTATGCATGTAGTGAGAACATTTAAGATCTATTCTCTTAGCAAGTATAGAATACAGTATTGTTAAATATAGCCACCTTGCTGTACATTAGATTCCCGAACTTATTCAATTTATAACAGAAAGTTTGTACCCTTTGACCAACATGTCCTTATCTCACCCTCCCCACACCTCCAGCTCCAGCCCCTGCCAACCACAAATCTACTCTCTGTTACTATGATTTTGACTTTTTTAGACTTGCCAGATAAGTGAAATCATACAATGTTTGTCTTTCTATGTCTGCCTTTTTTCACTTAGCATATGACCTCAAGTTTCATCCAAGTTGTCGCAAATGGCAGGATTTCCTTATTTTTTATGTATGCATACAATGGCATTACATTATTTCATATATATATATAAATATATATTATTTATACATATAATTTATTATATATAATTTATATAATTAAATATATATAATTTATTATATATAATTTATATAATTAAATATATATAATTTATTATATATAATTTATATAATTAAATATATAATTTATTATATGTAATTTATATAATTAAATATATATAATTTATATATTATATATTTAATATATATATCCCACATTTTCTTTATCCATTCATCTGGAGACTGGTACTTAGGTAGTTTCCATGTTTAGCTATTGCAAATAATGCAGCAACAAACATGGGGATACAAATATCTCATTGAGGTAATGATTTCAAAATACACTCTTTTGAATGTAAGCCCTGGAATTGCTTAATAATGATATAGGTATTGACACCATTGCTTTAGAAACAGGGAAACTGAGGCTGTGGAGGTTAAGCTCTGTATGTAAAATGAGGATATTTATATCTACCTCATAGTGGTGGCGGTTGTGACAATTATACATTAACAACAGACATTTAATAAGTACTGGAGCATAAGAGTGAAGAAGACATATCAAATGCTGTTTTTAGTAGAACATATTTTCATTGCTGAAGATAGACAATGAAGCTAATGATGAGGATTCCAATGGAAATAAAATAGAGTCACATGATAGGAAGTTACTAGATGAATACTTAGTTTCAGTGCCAAGACAGGTCTCCCTCAAGAGGTGATATACCAACTAAGACCTGAATGACAAAGAGATGCCAGCTATAATAAGACCCTGGGGGAGAGCATTCTAGGCAGCAGAACAGCCAGTGTCAAGGCCCTGAAGCAGAAACAAGGCTAGAGTGTGGAAGGAAGGAAGAAAGGAAGAAAGGAAGGAAGGAAGGAAGAAAGGAAGGAAGAAAGGAAGGAAGGAAGGAAGAAAGGAAGGAAGGAAGGGAAGGAATGTTTTTGTGGGTGGAAGATGGTGGAGCCTGAGAGGTTGGATAAGAATGCAGGTGAACAACACAAATAATAAGTGTTGGAGAGGTTGTAGGGGAAAAGGAGCCCTCATTCATACACTGCTGGTGGAAATATAAATTGGTACAGCCACTATGGAAAACAGTATAAAATTATCTCAAAAAATTAAGAATAGAATTACCATAATACCCAGCAATCCCTCGTCTGGGTATGTACCCCCAAAATTTGAAAACATTTATCTGTAAAGATGCATGGGCCCCCATGTGTTCATTGCAGCATTATTCAATGCCCAAGATGTGGAAATAAACATAGTACCTTTTGATAGATGATTGGGTAAAGAAGATGTGGTATATATATATGATAAAATATTAGTCATAAAAAAAATATGAAATACTGCCATTTGCAACAACATGGATGGATTTTGAGAATATCATGCTAAATGAAATAAGTCAGAAAGAAAAAGCTGAGAACTTATGATTTCATTTACATGTGGGATATAAAACTGAAAGCAACAAATGAGTAAGACAAACAAGCAGAAACTCAGACAGAGACAACAGTTTAGTGGTTACCAGGGAGAAAGGGGAGAGGGAGGAAGATAAGGGTAAACGGGGTCAAATACACGATGACAGAAAGCAATTTGACTTTGGGTGGTGTACACACAATGCAATATACATATGACATAATATTGAATTATCCACCTGATACCTATATAATTTTATTAACCAATGTCACACCAATAAATTTAATAATCAAAAAGAAGAATGCAGGCGAAGCTTATAGATTTCCAGAGCTTGGATTTTTTTTTCCCCTTAAGTACAATGGGAAGTTTTACTTTTAAATGTTTTCCCAGAATTATATTATGAAAATTTTCAAATATACAAAAGAGTTGAAAGAATTTTAAGTTGAACTCCCATCTATCTACCACTTAAATTCATAATAAGCATTTTATTGTGTTTTCTTTATTATATCTAGCCATCTAGCCATGTTTCTACTCACCTGTCAAGGCATTTTATTTTTTTTATGAATTTTGAAATAAGTTGGAGACATAAGTCCACCGCCAATGAAAAGATAATCAAGAGATGCAACTTGACCTGTCTTCTATGAGGAAAGTGGATCCACAGGTAGAAAGTGGGGTGGTGAGGAGCAGCACAGAGACCATTGAGTGGCTACATCAGTTGTTCTGTGGAGAGATTCTCACGGCTTCTACCAAGATTAACAGTGGAGATGGAACATAGGAGGAAATTTTTGAATGTTTTAGAGTGATGGTCAGCAGGACTTTCTGGGGGATTGGATGTGAGTAAGGAAGAAAGGAATGAAGACAGTTCATAGCATTTGGGGTATGCGACTGGCTGGTGGTGTTGAAGCTGGTGAAGCTGTTTACTGAGATAAGAAAACAGGAAGTAGCAGGATTGGATAAGAAAATACAGAGATATGTTTGGGGTATATCAAAATTGAGATGCCTCAAATACAGCCAAAGTGGCTGAGTGAAGTGAAAACTGGGTGTGTGAGTCTGGAGCTCAGTGGAAGAGTTGTGGATGAAGAGGTGAACCTAGGAGTCATTCACATAGTAGTGGCTTTTAAAGCTGGGGAGCTTAATAAGATGACCTACGGAGGGAAGGCAGATGGAGAAGAGAAGGGGTCTCAGAACCAAGAGCTAGGACATGCCGATATGAAAGGTAGGGAGACGTGGAATAATCATCTACAACAAGAAAAGCAGCACCTGATGAGGAAGGGGGAAAATCAGGAGAGGAGGGTGCCAGGGGCCGAGAGAAGACAGGGTTTCAAGAACTGGCAGCCGAGAGGACATGTAAGATGAGGACAAGAAGATAAATGCTGGACTTGGCCCCATGGAGGCTCTTGGTGGCCTCAAGAAGAACCTTCTCAGTGGAAAAGAAGGAATCCACTCAGGCTTGCATTGAGGGAAGAATGAGAGGTGAGAAAGTGGAAACCGGGAGCACTGGCAAGTAATTTAAGAAGTTAAGGAGTCGTGCAGGAGAAAAGCAAATGACTGGAGGGGGTGGGCCAAGATAGTGTCTTTCAAAGTGGGAGCATTAAGGGCTGTTGTGTGCACAGGATGATCCTGAGAGAGGGGAACTACTGGTGCAAAGGAGGGCGTATGAACCTAGGAGCAAAGCCCTGGAGGACTGAGGGAGCATGCAAGGCAGGGCACAAGTAGAAGTGCTGCCTTAGACAGGATGGGGCACTTCATGATGGCATCAGCGGAGCATACAGATGAGGCAGGTCAGTAGGATTTGAGGGAAGATGGCGGCATCTCCGTTTGACACGTGTTTTGGTCTGGGAGAGACAAGCTCATGAGCTGATAAAGTAGAGAGAGGAGAAAGTGTGATGTAGACGTTTTGGAAATCAGGAGACAAATACACAATGGAAGAATAGTGAGATTACCTGGTTATGGTCAGTGCTGGTTTGAAATATGTTTTCATAAATTTGAAGTATGACTAGTGAACTGTTTCTGTGTTTTGCTACGATCATGTTCAGTTACTTGGAGGAAGGCAGGGAACAAACAAAAGCTGGGTTTAACCAGAAATGGAGGCTTTGTCAAGTAGGGGTAGTTAAGGGAAGGAAGAAATTTTTTATGTGTGATTTTAATGTTGTAATGATGGGCAGTGGAAGATACGGTATTGCATGGTCCTAGTCAAGAGTGCAAGTTCTGGTACTCCGTGTAACTAGGTGGCTAAGTACAGAGGAGGGTCAAGCAAACATAATTGAGGTATCACTTCCTTACATTGTTATCATCTGGAAAAATCACATGTAAAGTGATCACCAACTTAACCCTTCTAGATCACCACTCTGGCTTGTCAACAGATACTGAGAGCCACTTGGAAGTCCTGTCAAACCATGTTGCCCAAGTAGCTATTGCCAGAAAGCTGCTTTCTATTTTCTAGACAAGATGGAAAGGACCAATCTAGGGGAAACCAGATCGTCTCACATGCACAGAAGAAAAGGTGTAGACTTCTCAATAGGAAAAGCATGACATTCATTTTAAGATCGCAGCAGCTTCCCAAGTCTTCACAAGATCCAGTCAGTGATTCTGCTGCCTTCGGCAGTCCCTCTTCTAGATTAAAGGATTTAGTGCCCCACTCAGTACTCTACCCAGCATGCAATTAGTAAACTTTGTAAAAAGGTACAAGGTTTCTCAGAAATTATCCACACTCCAAGTAGGAAAACTGTGGAATGTACACATCCTAGTGATAGGAGGGCTGAAACTTCATTTGGCATTCAGAGAAAACAACACTATTTTAATTGCCCATCATGTAGGAAGCTAGTTATATTGATCAATTATTTATTTATGCACCTCTTGCCAAAGTGGGAAATAATCTGGCTAAGCAGGGAAGAATAATGGTATTCTAATATGGTATAAGATGCATGGTTCAGATCCAGAGCCCTGGAGTGAAGCCATCTAGGGCAGTATGCTTGATTTCTGTATGTCTTAGCTTCCTTTGTGAAATGTGGATAATTACTGTGTTAATTTTAGAGGGTTGTGATGATTATATGTGTAAAGCACTTAGTACTGTACTTGACATGTAGAAAGCATTCAGTAGTGTTTCTTCTTCTCCTTCTCCTTCTCCTTCTCCTTCTCTTCTTCCTCCTCCTCCTCCTCCTTCTGATTGTCATTGAATTATTAGTACATTAATATCAAAGTAACTGATATGAACACAATTAATAGAGGCACAGACATGACTATGCTGAGGAATATGTTGACCAAGGGGGCTGATCCTACTGAACAGGATTTGGGAATATTTCTAAAGGTATAGAGAGAATGGAATTCTCAGACAAAAAAATAGCTTTTGCTAGTGGGAGGTGTTATGGACTGAATATTTGTGTCCCTTCAAAATTTATATGTTGAAGCACAAATCCCTCAATTATTGCACTGGAGATAGGGTCTTTTAAGACGTAATTAAGGTTAAATGTGATTATAAGGGTGGAGATTGGATATGATAGGACTTGGGTTCCTATAAAAGAGGAAGAGACACCAGAGATCACTCTTTCTACACCATGTGAAGACCTAGTGGGAAGGCAGCCACCTGCATGCCAGGAAGAGAGCTCTTACCAGACCCTGCCAAACCCTGATCTGGGACTTCTGGCCTCCGAAACTGTGAGAAAATTAATTTCTGTTGTTCAAGCTCCCCAGTTTATGGAGTTCTGTTACTGCAGCCTGAGTGGACTAATACAGAGGTTTTCCTCAGTGCCTGTCCCAGGTACTCCTTACACTTCCTGGGTTGGGTAACTAAATGAGGAAACTGAAGCATGAGGCTATGTTGTGTGCATGATATATCGGCACTCTATGAGAGTATTGTCAGAATATAGCCTTTAATATATGTTAATTATATCTTTATTAATAATTGAATTCATTAGTCTCTATCTACTGTTACTTAGGTTTTGTCTAGGTGATTGTCATATTCTGAGAGAGGTAAATTAAGGTCTCCCCCTGCTTTAATATGTATAACTATTACTAACTGTACTCCCTATAGCTCTGCTTCAGATATTTCAGTGGTTTCACTTGCTAATGAGCTGTGCCCGATTGTCTTAATGCTTTTTGTCTTAAATTCAACCTTGTGTATAACATTATGTATCAGTCTTTTTTTTTCTTGTTTAAGAATCTTTAAAACTTTTCCTGGCATGTTTTTTGATCACTGAAATGTGATGTCTTTCAAACTACCTGCATTTGAATATCTTCATGATATAGTTTCAAATATGCCCTTTATGCCATACAGAACATAGGTGACTGGAGGGGGCATCTGGGCTCTTCACTTACCATCTGTGCAATCTTCTCAAGTTATTAAATCCTTTGAGCCTCAGGTTTTGTTTTGTTTTGTTTTGTTTTGTTTTGAATCTGTGAAATGGAGCAATGCCAGTATCACAAATTTATTGTGTCAACTCATGTAATCACAGATGTAGTACACCAGTTTTGTGGTCAATATTGTAGTGGTTGGTCTTGTGTGGTCTTAAAGAAATATCCACCCATCTGGGAAGAACAGCATCCATTTTACTTTTAGAAATATTGTTTTACCTAATTTATTGGCACATGCTTTATTTTGACCTATTCATCTGTCATTAAAGAAATCAAGAAAATGTAGAAAAGTTGATATTATATGCCAAATCTGGGGTAATTAAGATAAAATAAAACAATTATATTAAGAATGCAACAGTTTATTAAAAGAAAAGGGGGAAGATATATGTCCAACTTCTATTTTGTTGTGACTTAACTGAGAACTTTATAAGTCAAGTTCATTTCTTCCTCACCTCCCAATCCTCTGTAACTTCCCCTCTACCTCCTACCTCCTTAAATTCTTATTCTACCGAGACTTACTAAATCCAAGGACAAGTTTCATTCCTTATACTTTCAACCTCATGACACAAATCACACTTTTAATTTTCCTTTCCTTTACAAAGCATACACATCTCATGACTTCTGCAGCAGGACACTCCTTTATTTTCTTCCAGTTGTTTTGGCCACTGCTTCCTGGTCCCTTTGTCCACTCTTCTTTAGTTCTTCAATATTGGAGCCTGTCATGGTCCTAAACCTTCCTCTTCTCATCCTATAGGTTTCCCCAGCCTCCCATTGCTTCCACTGTATGTGAACAGATGCCCTGGAAATGTTAACTTCAGGCCCAGCTCCTTACTTATGAACTCATATATCCATTTGCTTGCTGAACATCTTCCCTTGGGTGTTTGGCAGAGATCCTAAACCAGATATGTCCCTGATAGAACTCATATCTTTCCACCTACCTTCTCCCTTATGTCCCAAATGTATATTCCTTAGTTCTGTATTCCTTACTTTACTGAATGGCACCACCATAAATCTATTTGCCAATTCGGATGTCATTCTTGACTATTGTCTTTACCTCATTTCTACAACTAGACCATGACTAAGTCTTCCATTAACTACATTATAAATGTGTGTCCATTTCTGTTTGTGCCCACTGTTAGTTTACTGCAATACCTAATAATTGTTTCTTTTCCTTCTGTTCTTGGCTCTTCCAATTCTTTCTCTTCTCCATGGCCAAAATAACTTTTATAAACTTCAAATATAATGAAGTCACTTCTAGAACTAGCCTAAAACATTGACCATTGACTTATTTGGTCAAAATTTGAGCTTTATTTGTTTTCCACATACATACACACCCTCCAGGTTCTGTCAGATTCTATTTTCATTCATAAAACTATGAGCAAAGACTTTGGTGATACAAATGTGAGAACAGAATTGAAATGTATTAAGAGTGTAAAATTCTCAACAACAGATAGTGTAGTAAAGAATTTTACATGTTAACATGATACAGGTCAAAATATATAACTAAACTCCAAAATCTTACCCTGGAATTTAGTAACCTAAGAAATTTCTTACAATTACATGGGGAATTTAAGAGATTCATCACGTTCTCAGATGTTTAAACGTTTAAGACCATTAAATGTTTAAGATTATTGTTTGATGTAAATAAAATGAATTGAGTTGTGTTGGGACTTCATAGAAGTAAAATATTTTAATATATAGCAGACCATCATCTCATCATTATGTGACATAGTAAAAAATAGCACAGAACCTCTTTTGTTACAAAATTAGCAATAAAAAGTAATATTAATACTAAATTAAAAACAGTATAATTAATCTCTTCAATTGGTATGATTGCTAACAGCATGATAGCATGGCAATAATACTGTTGCCTGATACTGACTGACAATGACTCACCACTGATAAACTGTTTAAACTATAGGCAGAAGAGTGTAGAATGTCATGGCATTATCATTAACAGTATTGAAGGTAATGTCACCAATTGGGCAATATAGTAGTTCATAGTATAGCCACTTTATTAATATTACTGAGATTAGAGCATCAAACCATGGTGATATTAATATTATTGCTACTGTAATTACAAGTAGCATATCAATGAACAATTAGTTATTGATAGTATAATATATTGAAATAGAGTAGAGCACAGTGTGATGCAGTTGTGATGAAATGTATACATAGTATGACATAATTGACTAATAATATTGAGACTAATATGAATAGTAGTATGAGATTAAATTATTATAGCTATTACTATGAAAAGTAATGTATTTTATAGACTACCAGTATGTGCAGTGGTATGATATTACCATCACTGTCATCAAGCCCATATTGGACGTAGTATAAGTTAGTAGAATATAGCATAGTAGAGCTATATCAGTGTTACTATTCTGTACTAAACTTAAAATTAAAAATACAGCAATCTGTAGGTTGTGACATATACATGCCTTTCTATTCCAGCTTGACAGTCAATAAAAATTGACTAAACATAATTAACCTGGCATAATGTTGTAATGTCTGCATACTGCCATCGCTAGAGGTAAGGTATAATTTAGAATGGAGTGGTTTAAGGTTGTGGTTAAAAGAAGAGTTAAAAGTACCATCAATAGTATTAAAGCAGAAGAAAGTAGAGGAGAGCAATGCAGCATAGGATGATATGGTAGCTTTGCTTTTACAAAATTGGTTCTAATAATTGATGGCGTATTATATAGTAATATTATTTCCAAGTAGCCTGATAGTATTATTGTTACCAATATGAGTGTGAGGTATTAATATAATAGTAAAAATAATTAAGACAGTAGCAACTAATAATTATTGAAATCATCACATCCTGTGCAATTAGAAATATTCCTCATTTAGATGTATTGTCAGATTTAAATCTCAAAACAATACTATGAAATGAGTTCTATGATGAGTCCCATCATATATATGAGAAAACTGAGGCTTAAAATTATGACACATACTTTGAGCAAAATCACCCAAGGAGTAAGTTGTGAAGCTGTGACTCAAAACTTATGTGTGACTTAGTCCAACTTCAAAGATCATGCATTATATAATATTCATTATATTCCTTTTGGTGGTGTCAGAGTAGTATGCCAAATGTGACATACTATAGTTATAGCAACACTAAAACTTAAAAAATAATACTAATGAAAACTAAAATAATACTAAATTTATGGGCTGGTTGGTACTTAGGTGTTATTGCTACAAGTTAAGAAATGGTACCTGTTACATTTAAGTATATATAGCTTGGTAGGAAATTGTTGCTAAATAATTGCAAAACAGCCCCCATCTAATACAAGTGTTGCTATTTGAGGTAGAAATTTATCATGCTATCATTATTTCTAAACTTAAAGTAATTTTTTTAAAAATGTAGTGTATATTACTAATTTCTAGTATTAGAGGAAGTACATTATAGTAGAACATCATAATATTTCTGCTAATAGTGAAAAAACAATGTAGATCTCAGTATGGTACACTGCTTATGCATTATTAAATTATATTTGTATGCACTATATTTTATTGCACTATATCTGTTATAGTCATGCTATTATAGCAAAGAATAATAGCATGATTGATGGTAAATATAAAAAGCATAGTATAAGATACTTATATAAAACTATAAATTATAAATATTGAGACTTTCATAATATGTGTGGTTAATCAGAATATTGTTTCATTACTGCTCTAAATAAAACAAAATGCATTATGGTTTATCAATTCTGAAGATATTTGAAAAGTATATCTCTTCAGTGAGTATTTGCTATTGAAGTATTAGAATGCTTATATTAGTATTTTGCTAAAATTATAGGTATCACATGTTAGTTAATATTGTGGCAGGATCTCATCCAGTTTAGAAGCAAGTATGACATTGCTTAGCAATAATGTCATCATGAATGTTAAAATTATAGGACCATAATATAGAGTGGTGCTGCAAAGGTATTACTTTCAATGTCAGAGATGGCATAGAATCTAAGTGATTCTTAGTGTGACAGGCAAATTGCAAGGTATCAGAGATGTAAAAATGAGACACTCACAGCCCATAGTCCTGCTTTGAGGAGCAGTGACACTTCATTAACTATTTCACTGTGGAGTTGTATTCACCATGGTGCTTTTCTAGATACAGGATATACTGTAGTATAGATCGGTGGGCTCCATGTTTGCACTTTTGTTGTTTCTATTAAAACTGTAAGTCACATTAGCATAATGGTTCTGTCATTCTCATAACTAGGGAGGGCTATGTACAAGGGAGTGCAGCATTACTGTTAGAAAAATTATAGAGAGTGTGATCGTGTCATTGGTACTGAAGTTGATGACAGAGTGCCACTGGTACACCATCTGTGGAATGATAATCTTGTCAATTTTTCTGTTAAAACAGTATGTGGAATAATACAGTAGTAATCATGGTGCCAGCATTACAGACAATATAATGCAATATGGCCCAATGGAATTGTTCTTTACTGAGCCTCAGTGATAGCACATGGAGTGAAAGAAAGTGACATGATGAAAGTTGACATGGTGGCAAAGTAGACAGAACACAGGCTGGGATCCAGTAAGGCAGTTTCAAATTCTGGCTTTGTTCATCACCGCCTGTGTGACTTGGTCAAGGAGTGTAATGTCTCTGAATCTTAGACCTGTAATTTGTAACATGTGCCTTCTCACAGCTTGTGCCCACAATTAGTGAAGGAATTATGTGAAATAATTATTGTGAAGTGCTTTTCGCAGTCAGCATTCCATAAATACCCTCATCTCTAACCCAAGCTTATTGCTATAGCTTGGAGATTTTGTGGCAGCATAACTGACTAGCACATTCGAGGACAATATAGAATTATTTATAAATATAAGGATGGTATGATTATAATTTAGCAGTCTTCTTGATGCTACAGTTAGTGGTGACATATCATGCCATGGTGACAATATCTTATTTAAAAGATGCCACTGAAATACTTACTTCTCATCAATAGTTTATTGTTAATCATTTGGAGCTAGGATAATTACAATACGAGGTTGTTTGGTATAGAATTTTGTGGTAGGATTTTCGTTTACAAAATTCTTGGCAGCCTAACATAGTGGGATATAGCAGTAATATGACACACAGTATTATAGTTTAGGGCAATGTCTGGAGACATTTTTGGGTTGTTACAATTTTGGACAAGGGGAGGTGTTGCTGGAATATAGTTTAGGGCCACACAGCACAACATAGGCCGAGGGAAGTAACTGGTTTAAGACAACCAAGGCTGGCAGCAGCAATGAGATTTTATGATTTGCTTTACTACATATAATTATGGGAACAGAAATGATAAGATACTGTGCTAAACTGCATTATGTCAGCCTATACCCTTTGCCTTACAATTCAAGTAGCAGTAGTCCTAGCACACTATAGTGAGCTATGCTGTTTATATTTATAGTTACATGAATGTAAAGATATTAGATTTGGTGTTTGAAATACTGCTAGTTTTATGTTGCTAAAGTAAAAACTGTGCATCACATTTCTAGTATAGTATAGTAGCTCCAATATCTATAGCACTGACACTCAGCTAGAGTACACATCTGTAAATTACAAGCATATTTCTAATTCATCATATTATGAGAGCTTCAAAATTGGCAACAGCAATATTCTAAATGAAGGAGTTGACAAACTGTGCTACATGTCAAATCTGGCCCCCTGCCTCTTTTATATACTTTTCAAGCTAAGAGTGATGTTTACATTTTTAAATGTTTGAAAAAAAATTGATGTGTGAAAATGTATGAAATTCAAATTTCAGTGTCCTTAAAGAAAGTATTATTGAAACATAGTTGCTTTTCTGCTACAATGGCAGAAACAGTTGCAACAGAGAAAATATGGCCCACAAAGCCTAACGTATTTACTCTTGCCCTTTATAGAAAAAGTGTGAGGATTCATCCTGTATTACTTTTAAGGCGTTTATGAGTAGAAAGTACTATATTCTGAATGTAATAAAAATATAGCCACAGTGTTATAATAAGCTGTTTCTAATCATAGTTAACAAAAATATTACTATGATCTATTATTGCCTTCAGTGTGTCCAAATGCTGCTAAATTATAGTATGCTAAACTGTAAAGTATTGCCATCTTAACTTACTATCTATCCAAGGGGACCAGGGTCTGCTGCATGTAGAACCATGGTATGTTGCATTGATCCATATTGATCCATGGACATAGTATTGTAATGGTTAAGGGTAAAAGGTATGGAATAAGGCCCTGCCTCTTACTGGCTCTAGCACCTTTGGGTAACTTGCTTGTTGAGAGTCAGTTTCCTCATCAATGAAATGGGAATAACAGCAGCATATGAAATAATGAGGTAAAGTTCTCTGCATAGAACCTCATAAACAGAAGGCTTTGGTAAAGGTATTCTGGGGCTGTTTTGTTTATTCATTCGGCAAACACTTCCTGGGTGTCAATGAAGTTGAGGAGCAATTCTAAGCACTGGGATGTGACAGTGAACCAGAGAGGCTCTGTCCTCACAGGCTGTGGGGGTGGAGACTGACAATAAACAGAAAAATGTCAGGGCCTCCTGACTACCATTCCAGTATTCCTGGATATTCAAGGGAAGACGCTGAGGTCTGGATGACAAGCAGGAACCCATCATCCAATAGATTGCTAGTGAACTGAATCTAGTTTAGTATATTATTCTATGTAAGGATTCCTAGCATTGGTGGTGTGAACATCCACAATTTAGATGCCACTCAGGAATCCAGAAGGTCCAAGGCATCTATCAATTTATAAAGACAAAATCGTAATGATTGTTAAAGGATTACAGCAAGAGTTCTCAAATTTAGCCTATTGAAATATTTGGCTGACAATTCTTTGCTGTGGGGTCTGTCCTGAACTGTAGGGTGTTTAACAGCACCCCTGGCCTCTCGTCCACTGATGTCAGCAACACTACCCCTTGCCCCAAATTGTGACAACCAAAAAATGTCTCCAGACTTTGCCAAATGTCCCCCGGGGAGCAAAGTTGCCCAGGCTTTGTAATCACTAGATTAAGAGAAATGATGTCTGCAAAGTGCCCAGCAGGAACTGTGGCTGCTGCAAGATGGCTGTATGTGTCAAAGTCATATTAGCAAAAATGCCCCTGACAGGCGCCCCAGCATATATGTGCCAATTAGCGGCCTCTGTGCAAAGCTTCCAAATTGCAGATGCTGCAAATTGCCCTCAAGGGTCTGTTAACTTATTATGACTCTTATACAATTATTGGAATATTGATAGTAATAAAACTGTGCTCTTCTGCCTATAATTTTAATCTTACTAAATTGTACAAGCTCTTATAAAAAGAGGAATAATATTATCCTCTGTCATGCTATACTGTTCATAATTTAAGTAGTGATGTTACATTTCCTTATCCTAAACTACTTCAGACATTACATAGTAGTTTTTGCCACCACCCTTACTATCTTTCTTCAGTGGACTACGTTGTCCTAATATTGTGTTCAACACTGCTGGTGGAAGTACAACACATGGAATGGTCCTGTCATCAATTTTAGGACATAGGTATCATGTCATTATTCTCATCCATGATGTGTTGTGTTATTATACTCTCAATAAATATTGCAATTGTTCTGCTATATTTTTACGAAAATTTTTGAGTATTTAGATATAAAATATCTTATATAACTATATATGTATCTGTATACATACATAATATATGAAAGCTTTCCACATTTTAGGAAGAATATTGCTACACTGTTACACTATGATTAGCTATAGGTGCCTCCTGAATCTGTAACCAATTTTATAGTGTCACAGCCTATCATTTAATAACTAGTTGCACTATGTAATACTATGTTAAACTATCACGTTATAGTCCATTTTCTTAATTATAAGTGGCAAACCATACATTTTAATAAAAAGTTCTCTGATAGGATACCTTTGAATATAATTGGATCAATCATGTTAATGCTGTATATGGAAATCTTCAAAGTGTTGTAATGGCAGAATAATATAAACTATTCTATTACTCCTTGCTGTCTTCAGTCATGAGGGTATCCAATATGGCACTATACCATAGAGGTGCACACGATCACTCCCTATGTTGGCAGCACTGCTCTTACTACTACTACTTGCTTACTTGATTGAAAATTTCTTGAGGATCTGCTCTGAGCCAGACACTCATCTTTGGAGATGTGAATACAGCAGTGGAAAAACAAACAAACAAACAAACAGAAAAAATCCTTGCCTCCTTTGTGTTTATATTCTCTTGGAAGAGGCAAACAATAAGCAAATCCAATGGTGCTAAGTGCTATGGAGTAATATCAAGCATAGCCAAAGGTAAGATAGAGGGGCATGAAAGTTACAACTGTAAACAGAGACTTCGAAGAGAGCTGCTGTAGAAGGAGGGAACTCAAGCAGGGGAGGGAATAAGGCACACAGATATCTGGGGGAAAGAGTACCCCAGACAAAAGGGAATGGCAAGTGCAAAGGTCCTGGAGCAGGTGCCCACCTAGCATATTCGAGGAGCAGGAAGACCTAGTAGAGGGAGAGGGGGCATATGACAAGGTCAGGGAATTGATGGGGAGAGGGTAGACTGCATAGGACCCTGTGGGTCATAGTAAATTAAATTCAGTTATAGCCTGTCTTTTCCCAAAAGTATTTAAAGATAACAACATTCTCATTTTCTGCTCTGTTGTCTAGCACTTTATTCAAATGCTCTGTTAGTACTCTATAGCATACTATTTACAATGGTGGCAGCAAGGATACCAATGGAAGCTAGTTGAAAAACCATGCACAATTCTCTCCAATTTGAATAGTAAAATTGTTGCTATTAGATTATTTTATGCTGTAGCACACCTTACTATTTCATTTTCTTATGCCAGGACTATCTACATTTGACCAATAATAACATATATGATAGCGTTTTTAATACTAACAATACTAATGCTAGTTAGAATACTAATATTTTATACTCAGCCATAGCTGTTATTCTTGTCATTGTATACACTGCCCTAAATTCTATCAATTGACATAATCTATGTTAGTAACAAGACCCATTTCTATGGGTCTACCCGGATGGGCTCAGCAGCCCAGGTACCCACGAGAGTGCAGTTGTGGATTGTGGATTCTAAACTAGATTAAGGGAGAAGTGAAGATAGGACAGAGCTAGTAAACAGCAGAGAATGCTCTGGAGGTGGGAGGACAGGAATAGTAGCAGTAGTTAGGGAGGTAAGCTGATACTTGCATTGGAGAGCAGGTAGTAGAGACCCAGCAGTTTGGGGAGGTGACGATAATGTCAGTGGGTGGGACATGCTCAATTGTACCTAGGCATGGAAATCATTTCATTTTATTTGGTAACCATGATACAATGGAATCTATTTTCTTTGGTTCAGGATCCAGTGTTTTAGTTAGTACTAGGTTATTGGTCATTTATTCAGTATTTGATTGGTTGAGTACCCAGACATTGGAGCCAAATTGCCTAGGTTCAAACTCCAGCTCTGCCATTTCTAGCTGCATGACCTTAGGAAAGTTACTTTGCCTTCTTGTGCCTTTGTTTTTTCATCTATAAAATGGAGATATTAATGACGTCTACTCCCTAGGCTTGTTGTGAGAATCACATGGGTTAATTAAATAAGTATTTCAAATAGTGCCAGGTGGAGAGTTGTGTCTCAGTGAACATTTACTACCAAGTTTGTGATAGTTGGTGGTGGTTTATTTTTTATTATATGCCATATACTGCTCTAGGAGCTGGAGACAAAGACACAAAAGGTATTGGAGAAGTCCTCGTCCACATGGAGCTACAATACAATAGAAGAAACTGAACAGAAAACTATTCCAGATACAGATGTAAAGAAAAAAAAAAGGGTAGTGCAACTGTGTGAGAAGGCTGCTTTACCAGGATGTCTCTGAGGAAGAAATATTTGAGCTCATCATGAGCGGTAAGAAGAAGCAAACACATAAAGGCCAGAACAGGAAAACTTCCAGGTAGAGGGTACAGTAATAGCAGAGCCCTGGGTTTTCAAAGATATAAGGACACAGTGAATGTGGGACAGAGTAGCACATGACAGGACGAGAAATGGAGACAAAGCCCAGAGCTGAGACCCTGTATGGCCCACAGATCAGTGGTTCTCAAACTTGGCTCCATATTTGCATCATGGGGAGTTTTTTAAAGAATATGAATGCCTGGGTCCTGCCAAGATTTTTTGAAAGTTCCCCAGGTGACTCTAATGAACAGGAGAGTTTGAGAACCACTACTGTGGACTTAATGAGAGGTCTGTATATTTTCTAATTGCACGGGGCAGAAGTATGATCTGGTAATTTGTCTTAGAAAAATTGCTCTGGTTGCTGCATGGAGAATGGACCCTGGAGTTGGGGGATGGGGGTAGAGCAGAGGAGAGGAGACCAATGAGGATGTAGGGTGACGGGGCTGGTAACGGCTTGAAAGAGGATGGCAGCTGCAAGGGAAACAGAGGGCAGAGCTCCTGGTACTCGCTAAACTATGAGCTGGTGGGAAAAACACAAACAAGGGTGGTTTGAGGAGCTGAGTTAGTTGGAAGCAAAGAGTATGGTAGAGAGGGATCAAGGTTTCCACACCGGACACATTAAGTTGGAGAAATTTATTAGATATCCAAGTAGATAAATGGAGTGGCCAGTTGGTTGAAGACATTTGAGGGGACAGAATCTGAGGTTGTAGGTGGGTGAGTCGTTCACAAGAAGGTGATGCCTAACAATGCCATGGGTCACTAGCGTGACTTATACTGTCTTTATGTCACAAACAATATACTAAAAATGATGCCACGCCACTGTTCAGAATGTGATAGGGAATTAAAACAAATATTTATATTTACCATATTTTACATTGTTGACATGAAATTATGGGCATTATAAAGTATTATGCTGGACCTACTGTTGCCAGTCCTTTATAATTTTAATGAAGAATGGCCAATCATGTGACATTGTTTTTGTAAAAACATTACATTATGATTGCTTAGTGTAAAAATAACACATTTTGATACTTGTGTAAGCAACAGATGAATTCATTCCCTTACTTAGTGCACAGAAGTGAATAATATCAATGACCACAGTGGTCACAATACTACAGCCCCATTGTTGATAAAATTTTGACAGCTTGGCAGGTTATGGTATTGTTACATTATTAACAACACTGGGGGCATAGTAATTTAAAGAACAGCAATGAAGTATTATTATTCCTATAAGTATTAAATTCATTTTAGTATAAATTAGTATGATAACATCAGTTTTTCTAAAATATTAACAGCATAATGTGGGGTTTTTTTGTTAGAGTTTAAGTGGCTTTTTCCACATGGCTTTTAGACATCTGTCCTATAAAGCAACACATTCTTGATTGTACCTAGGCATGGAAATCATTTCATTTTATTTGGTAACCATGATACAATGGAATCTGTTTTCTTTGGTTCAGGATCCAGTGTTTTAGGAATGCTTACAGGTCTGGGTAGTTTCACAACTTGTAATATTTGAGATCTAATTTCATCTCTTGTTTATGGGGAAAGCCAGAAGCCAAATGCTCAAGCAATAAGTTTGAGAGTCATTTGTAGTCATTGTTCTTCTCCTCCTTCAAGTCTTCTCACAATGAATTCCTAGGATTTATGACTTCTTCATTTCTATTGCCAAATAGTTCAAAACTTGAATATTATGGGAGCATGTGTTTTCATCCATATTATGATTTCTATTGAAGGTTGGTTCAATAAAATTCAGGATTCTATGTAATAAATTCTTGCCATGTAGATGATATTTTTATTACGTTCTGTAAATATTTTTATAACTGATAGTGGAGCATCAAAACAATTGTTAAATATCTGTCTAGAGTCTGCTTTGGAGCAAAAACTCTGCCAACAATCATCCTTTTCTGGTCTCTGAAATGGCTAACATTTTCATGCACTTTTTAGTCTGCATCCTCACTGATAAAGTGATGATAAAATCCAAGCAAGGAGATTATGATTTTAATATACTTTATTTAAAAAGTACACAGTTTTAAATTGGTTTCAATGGGTTTCAAGCAGAAGGGACATTGCCCACTTGCAGTCCCGTTTCTGATGAAGGGTGATTACCATGTAGCAAACTCACATTTACATGACTGGCAAAGTAAAAAGATAACATTTTTTGTCAACATATCTTTAAGAGTTTATATCACACACAGTTCAAAATCATGAGATGCTGATGGTTGGACTATATTTCATGTCTTCTATGTTGCACCATATTTTGGTTCACAGTTTATCCATAATTTAGCATGCCAAGAGAACATCTCAGTCAGTGTCACCTTGAGAAGAGCATCAAAAGCAGAGGGAACAGGATAAGGACCATCTTGGCCTGAAGACTCGGTGCACCCCCACACTCCCGTGCATTCTCCTACAGGGAAAGGTAGGGGTAATTAGAGCAGAGATAAACTCCAAGATGCCTTAAACTTTCAAAGCTATATCAAGTCCCCAGACCTATCCCCACTCTTCAATTGTATAAACAAAGTCTTTTGTGACTACATAATTCTGGGAAATGAACTTGTGTAAATTTCATCAAGTTAGTATGAGAATCTCTGATATCAGTTGTTATTGTATAACATATTCAAAATCACTCTTTGCATACAATCATGTAGAGTATTCAAGAGGAAAACGACTATTGGTGGAAATGTCTGTTGTGATCATACTGTAAAAGGATAATATTGGCTTTCTAATTTTTTCCTGTCAGAATGTAAATAAAAGATCACATTGAAGGGGCATGATCATTTCAGTGACTTGGCTATGAAAGGTTTTGTTTCTCCTTTCTTTTCATTTGAGGGAAGGAGGGCTCTGTTTTATAAAAATAAAATCATGAACACAATGCAATATACAGATAATGTATTATTGAATTGTACACTTGAAACATATAATTTTATTAACCAGTGTCACCCCAATAAATTTGATTTAAAGAAATTTAAATAAATCTTTTAAATTGCAAAATAAAAATGAAATTGTAGTATTCATTACTTTCTGCAGCATGCTTTTTACCCACTGACCGATGGAAGTTTCTCCAACTCCATTATAGTCTAGCTCTATTTTATTCAGCTATTTTCTTATTGATGGGCATTCATTTTCTCATCTGTTATTTACTACTCAATGAATGCTGAATGTAGCTCCCTACCAGACAAAGATATTTGCTTCTGCCCCTGCCTATGGTAAAGATGCCCAGATGTGGTGGTACAGACCTACAGGGCACGTTATTGTTACCTGTATATTCTGATCACCCAAAGGCTTGTATCTTTCATGTTCATGGTTTATTTTTATATGTAGTTGTTTGACTTATCAATTTAAAAGAGCTCTTTATAATTTGATTTATAATTTTTTTTTCAAGTTCTATAAATTGGCTACTGACTTTATCTTTTTCCATAGGAAAGTTATAATTCTTATAGAGTTAAATAAATCTGTTTTTCTTCCATAGCTTCTGGTCTTGGATAGGAAGTTCTCTCTAATCCCTAGGATTTCTTGTGAGACTGTTATTTTACTATTTAAGTCTTATTTATATTCTTCTGTTTGAATTGAAGCTTTGTCAAATATAAGAGTTCTATTCTGTTCCACTGACCTCATCTTACTAGGTCTAGAAACTTATAAAAAAATACTGATATTTAAAATGTTTATCTTGTATCAAGATACCAAAGCAAATTATCTTATTAACTCTAGAAGATTTTTACTGTAATGACTTTAGTTGTATAAGTATGCACTTCTGGTTTTAACTGAAGTCATTTTAGTGTTTTGGAGACTATTATTTATATTTGCATTTTATGTACAGCTTTTATGAGGGGTGATCATTGAATTTTATCAAAAGCTTTTTCAGTATATATTTACATAATATGTTGCTATTGAACTCCCTTTAAATACAGAAGTAAACATTCTCAATAAATTCCAAATTCTTATTATTGCTATACTGACTTGAAAAATCTTTTCTAGGACTTGGATAGTTTAAATAACATTAAAATCATTTGCTATTTAAAAATGAGATTATCATTCAGCTGGCTCTGGTGGCATTCAAAAAAAAAAAAAAATAGATATCTTCCCAGTTTTCCTACAGTATTTGAGGTGGGTGTGCAGTTAATTAAAAAAATAATTTTTGCTATACTCAAAAATTTTTTGTCCGTAGCATTGTAGAAGGTATTCTCTTATAATTCACCTAAATTTATGGTAAACTTACCTTTCTCAGTACTAAGCTGAATTTTTCTCTGATCATCACTTTCAGTATAAATGGAGTTCCTTTGTAGTTGTGACTTCATGTGGTTAGAATGTTTAGAGGGTTATCATTTCACCTTCATAAATTGTGAATTTTATCTGGCATTAATATTGCTACTTTTGCTTTAGATGAATTTCTTATAAATAAAAGTCTGTCTAAAAGTAAGCAGGGGAAAATAATTTTTGACTACAATTTGAAATAAGTAAACCAAGATGATCAGAGCCACTTTGCGTTAGTGCAAAGTGATAAAATGACAGCACATCCATAGTATGGAAGATAGTAAAGATGCTTTTAAAATATATACATGGATATTATAGGAAAAGACAATTAGCACAGACTAAGAAGGAATTGGGGGGCTGAAAATAAAGTACCACTAGCCTTCCTGTATATTTTGCTTTGATTTGCCTGAAAGGGATTATTTTCTCACTAGTAAATTTATTAATTATAGTTCTTTAACCCTCGTGAGATGCTCATGGTTTAATCTGATGAGGAAAAAAAACAACAAACAGGAAGGGTTTTCAGACTTACCTCAGGGTGAAAGCCATGACAAGATTCCGGACGCCTTCTGATTTTCTGGGCCTTTAAACGTTCACACTTAAGAGATTCATTATGTTGACCGTAGTTAAGGCATATTTCCAAAACGTCACTTTCCCTTATTCTGCATTTCAGAGGTCAAAACATGGCACTAAAACTCCCTTAACAATTGCTCTTTCTCCAACAGTGCAGAGGATATCGTTTTCCCCTTTCTTATGTTTCTCCCCCAGGATTCTTTACTGTTGCTCCCTCTTACCAGCTTTAGTAGTACTGGCTGGACCTACATATCAAAGGATATACCTGATTTCAATGGGTGCCATCGTGATGGGAGCCACAGACTCACAGAGGCAACTGCTGTCCACCACCACCATGAACAGATTACTGCTTGGGATTTGCTGGATAACAAAGGACCTGTTAGGACAAGAGGTACAGACACAGTGAGTGGTCGTTTACCATTCCTCAAGTAATGAGCCATGAGAAAAACTTCCCCTTGGGTAGTTAACTACTGTAATACTTTGGAAAGCAAGTTTCAGAGTCTACTTAAAGTTGCCTCCTTTCATGAGGCACTTCACTTTCAAATATCAAGCTTCACTAAGAAGATAATAGCTTTTAACCTATAACTATAGCTATATACATCCCATAAAACCTTGGGAAAACTGGACTTTTATATGTACAACACAGTAGAGATAGATTTGGCTAAATCACTTAATTTCCAAGGTCTAAAGGGTAAGGCTTTTCCAAGCCTCATTTCCTGCTTAAATATTATCAAAAGTTGTATTCAATGTTCCTCTAAGTAGATTTTTCTCTCCTTTCCTCAAAGATTGACTGAAGCTGGGTCATATTGATGACAAAAAATTAAGCGAATTCCCTAAACTCTTCCCTGTACCATTCTGCATAATATTTGCCCAAAATAGAGGTACAATGTTTTAATAAAATTAATGTTAGTCCTTTAAGAAGTATCACTCTTCTCAGAGTCCAAATTGTGCTGGTATAAGGCTGTATAGCCACTCTGACTTTCTGTGTCCATTAGTACAGTTAGTCCAACTAAAGTAAGCTTAATGACACCTGATTTTCACATTACCCAACACAGTGAAATGACAAAGTAAAATACTCGTTTAAAAGAACCACAACTAATTCTTTGGAGGAAAAAACTAGAGACTGAAATCTCATATTCTTCCAGAGGCAACAGATTAGCTAAATATTTAGCCCCGGGCCTAGAACCCCTGTCATATAACTTTCCATGATATTTCATTAAACTCAATTTAGTTGGATGAAATAGACTATAACCTAACAAAATGTTCACTTTCTCCATAAATTTTATCTTCATTCATCTTTCTCTCAACAAATTTGTTCTATTCTCTAGAGTGTATCACTATGCTTTACTAAAATCATCTTTCTGTTTTGTGAGAAATTATAAAGAAGGGGAAAGGAGCCCCATTTTATTTTTATCTGTTACCACCTCATATTTTGAATTATCCAAGAATGCCTCTGAGATTAAAATACAAGCGGCTGCCTTTCTACAAATGCTCAGTGCTTATTCATCTAATATCCTGTACTTATATTTATTTTTTCCCTCCATAACAGGGAACAGGGCATGTCACTGCTCAACAATGTTTCCACAATGCTGAAACTACTATCCATACTCTGGGAAACTTGCTCTCTGTCTTTCCCACCCTTCTTCGCAACTACCCTTGGCTTGAGAAAAAAATTCGAACTTGCTAATTGTCCCAATAAAACTTTAAAAATCTCTGCTTTACCTCCCCCTTTTTGGCTCTAGGTGCCATCTCATCTACGTAAGTACGTTACTTTAGCAGTTGGCCTCTGTACTGGTATGCCTATCAGAATAAAAATAAACTACCTGAAATGGCTCTCATTAGAGAACCAATAATTTCCATGTTGGAAGCAAATTAACAGAGTCTCAAAAAAAATGCAAAACCAAAGTCACACAACTCATTAAAAACAAATGGTCGATTTGAAAATTAAGTAAAACAACTCTCCAGATAGACAATAAAGGATAAAGAAGTTAAAATATGAAATAGAAGCTCTGAAAGGAAAGAATATTTTCTAATTGAAGGAAAATCCTATTTTTTTCATTAAAAGGGTCCATTTAAGCATGAATGAAACTTCAGATCATCAAAGATACAGACAAATCCTAAAATCTTCTCTAGAAACAAATTACTTAAAGAGAAATATAAATGGCACCAACTTCTCAATGGAAGTACTTAAAATGAAGAAAACAGAGCAACATACTTAAAGTTTTAAGGCAATAGAAGAAAGGAAGTAAAAAGTATGCCAGGTCCAGAGAAAAACTGATTCTAAATAATTGTAGATAATGATAGAAAATTATGGTTTAAAATTCAAAAGTAATTGCTAAAAAAAATCCCTGAAAAATGAAAACCTGATCAATCTAAGATAGTATGGGAAACAACACACACTTACACACACACACACACACACACAAACACACACACACACACAGACTGGCAATATAAGACTAAAACTATTACCAATCACAATAAACATGAGATGATTAGATTCACATGTTAAAGGCAGACACTCTTAATTTTAGTTTATAAAAATAACCAGCATTATGATATTTGCAACAGACACTCCTAAAACAGCGTGACAGGAAAAAGATGTCAGGATGAAAGATGTCAGATAACAGGAAAAAATGTAGAAAAACGCTATCAACAAAAGTGAGGAACAGAAACAGGTTAATATTATTATGCAAATATTCTAAGTGAAAATCATGAATACGTAATAAAGAAAATAGTTCATGCTGAAAATAGTATAATTTGAATAATTTTTCATATTAAAAATAGTATAATAGTATAAAAAGGAATAACATAAACTTTTATGATTATAGCATACAAAGTGACAGAAATACCAAAAGTGATTGATGAATGCATGATCTATTAAAATATAGAGCAAAAACTCTTCGGATCTAACCAATGTAGAATATAAGTTATTTTCAAACACAGGGAACTGCAATGTGTCCAAAGAGCAGAAAGCATCAATTACATGTTCTTCTTTATGGCAGGGCACAATTAGAAATTAATAGCAAAAAGGTATAAATAGTGGAAATTAAAGGTTAAAAAACATATTCAATTAATCCTTGAGAATTTGAGAATAGCCCAGACCCAAATCTCATGTAGTATGATCTTAAATACTTTTATTGGAAGAAGAAAAATGTTTGCAAATAAATGAACTAAAATTTTGAATTTCTAAAATTTTGAACTAAAATTCCAATTTTGAGAAGCTGAAAAATAAGAATATAACGTTACACCAGTGCCCATAAAACTTGGTCTTCCCTCTGGTACATTGGACTGAGTATTCATGCCCCTCTCGAAAGCCCAGCTCTCAGGTTTCCGCAAGGATGTAACTGATGGAAGAGAAGAGAGGTGATTATTGAACAAATATTCTCCCTTGTCTATTATCCATTCCCTTCAGTTTACAAAAACATGCTGTCACATCTCTCATCTCAGGAAAAACAAAACTTTCCCTTAACCTTACCTCCACCTACTGCCTTGTTTCTCTGTCCTCCTTTATAACACAGTTCCTAAAAAGAATTATCCACAATTTCTCTCCACTTTCCATTTTTCTCCTTCTTTCACAAATCCACTCCAAAAAGGTTGGAGCCCTTACCAACACCACTGAATCAGTTCTTGTCAAGGACGCCACCTTTCTTCTCAATCTCCTTTACCTCCACTTGCTTCTTTCTTGCTCACTGTCTGCCTCTCACACCAGACTATGGTTGCCATCGAAGGCTGGTTGCGGAGGAAGGCCGCACCTATCTGTCTATGGTTATCTGTTATCCCCAGCACCTAGAGCTGTGCCTTGAACAGAACAGAGTCTCCATAAATTTTTATAGAATTGGTAACAGAATTAATTAATAAAGATAAAAGTAGAAGAATAAAATGCATATAAAAATGTGAAGATAATGGAAAGAACCAAACTCAGGTTTAAAAGAACATTGCCATAAATCAACTTTTGGCATTCCTGATCAAGAAAGAAGTCACAAAATTACATTAAAACTTGGACGATAAAGAAACATTTAAAATATTTTAAGTGACATTACTATGTATATTACTGCAAAAGATTTTAAAACTTTAAGCAAATACACCTTTAGGGATAAAGTATAAATTACCAACATTCGAACAGGTATAAAAAACAGGAGCAGATCAATTGCCAAGAAAAACCTGAAATGCTCATTGAAAATCTACCCCTAAGTGAATACTACCAACTCATCCAAGGAACAGATATCACTGTGTTCACAGAAAACCCACTGACCAACTATTAGACCTAATAAAAAATTCAGCAAGCTGACCAATCACATAATCAGCATGTAAAACCACAACCTTTCCCTGACACTGGCAATAACCAATAAAAAATATTTATGAAATAAAGAACCATTGATAGTATCTAGTAAGAGACATTTCTTTATTAAGAAAATGACCAAAATTTACTGAACATAAACAGACAAACTAAAAATTGTAGAGAAGTACAATGGTTGTGGAAAGGAACACATATATTAAAGATGTCGTTTCTCCTTCAATTGACCTTTTAATTCAAAGCAATCTCAATCAAAATCCCAATAGAATTTTTGATGAAATTTGAAGTGATGATTTTAAGGTTCATTCAAAAGAGTAAATATAAAGAATAGTGTGGACAATTGTACAAAATTGGGTTTTATAAAAAGGGAAGGGAAGTTTCTTGCCTTAACCAATATCAAAACCCATGAGACAATTTACAAAAGAGGAAACACAAAGGAACAACCGATATATGTGTGTGTGTATTTAATCCCATTGAAAATCAGAGAAATATAAGTTAAAATGAAATTAAAGTAATGAAATGAACTTTTTGCTAGCAGATTGGCAAAAATTTAAATTTGTGGTAATATCAAATGGTGAAGGGTCTGAAGAACTGAATATTATTCTACACTATTGGTGGGAAGGTAAACTTTTACAGCTATTTGTTATTATTACAATGGAAGTCATTTAGACACAAATTTTTCAGTAGTTTTACTTCTTAGTAAGAGAAACTCTTGTTTCAGATCCCAAGAAGTTATGTAGAAAGATGCTCTTGGTAGAGAAAAATGAAACCCAACTGAGAGTGCATCAGTGAGGACTAAGCAACAGTGTGTTATTCTATGGTCTACTTGATACCACTTGAGAGGAGGTTCAAAAACATATTAAATTAATCCTTGATAATTTGAGAACAGTCCAGACTCAAATCTGGTGTAGTATGATCTTAAGTACTTTTATTGGAAAAAGAAAAAAGTCTGCAAATAAATGAACTAAAATGTTGAATTGAGAAGCTAGAAAAATAACATAAAGTTGCACCATCTCTATTTATTGTCATGAAAAGATATCCAAAACATAGCAAGTGGGGAAAATAATGTTGTAAAACTATACAAAAGTATGACTATTTAAGAATATTTAATTCTGCTACAGAGAACAAGAAAAATAAATGGAACGGATAAGAATTATTAGATGTATTGAGAATAAATAGCAAACCAGTAAGGATTCTATGACTCATGTTAGACATAGAAAGAATAAATGGACTGAAAAAGTAGAACATATGTTAGTTGAACACAAATATAAAAGAACAGAAATATAATAAATATAAGAAGGAAGAGAAGGACCAAGTGAAATTAAATATTTAAAAGGCACAGACCATGTCATCTCCAGACTGACAGTTCTCACCTATGTCATCCTTCAATATGACCACTGGCAACTCCTGTTCTCTGCCTGAGACATACAGGTAATATTTATGGGTGCTCAGCAGGATAGAGGCAAGCCACAAACTTGCCTTAGCATCTCTCCAATGACTCAAGCCTGTATTGGCTTCAGGTATCTTCTATCTCCTGAGTTCACATCCCTACCCTGAAGTCTGATCCTTCTTCCACATCATCAGTGGTAGAGAGAGCAAGGAAGGAGGAAACAGCAGAGGTGGGGACAGAAGAGGGGAGCAGTGGAGGGGAAAGGAGAAGATTGATGAAATAATTGTCAAGGGAGGCTTGAACTTAATCTGTAACACTGAAGTCTTTATAAGCAGAATGTGTTCATGTATCCTTAAAGCATTTGTAAAATGGAACTTTATGATAAAGGCAAAGAGTACTGATTTTCTCATTTTACAAAAGAGAAAGCTGGGACTCAGGTAAGTAAATGCTCACAGAAGCTATATAAATATATATATATATAATTGTGTCCATTTTAGAGATGGGAAACCAGAGGCTAAGTAACTTCCTAGAGTAACAGGGGCAGAGCTCAAGCCCCTGGAGCCCAGGTGCATTGTGGGTTAACTACCATAGGCAGCAGCCCTCTGTCTTGTACTGGAATTATTAGTGCTCAAGTTCCTTGAGAGCAGATCCAGAGTCATTACTTCATACAGATGCTTAATGACAAGTGCAAGATATTATTGTTCTTAACACATGTACCCTCTTAGCGGAAGGCTCCCCAAGTGTTCTCACTGAAGCCCCACAACAAACTTCTCTTTTTCCCCCAAATCCTAGGAGATGAAAAGTCCTGCCTGCAGTGATACTGAAGCAAGGAAAACAACCCCCTACAAAGGATTTGCCAACGGAAAGATTAACTGCTTTTCCATATTTTAAAGACTTACTGTCTGCTTATTAACATGGTGCTTCGGAGAGGTCTGGGCAATGTTAGCTGTACGCTTATGTGCACAATGTGTATTTATGGCCCAGGGTGCAGGGTTGAACTTCATAAAACACACCTCCATCCAGCTGGGCCCAGCAGCCAGACTGACATCACTATGCAGAGAACTGTGGCATGGTAGGTTTGCCTGGGGGCCAAAAAAGGCAAGAGGGAAATGCCTCAACAGAGAATCACAGCAGTCATTTCTAAGCAAAGATAGGTCAAAACGCGTGAAATAAATTAGGTCCTCAAGGGAAAGACGAGTAAGGAAGAGAGAAGCAATTTTGATGTGTCCATTGCCAGAACTGAAATAACCCAGTCCTCCCTTTTCCATTCACTACAGACTATAAGACTAGAGGGGTAAAAATGATGGGATTTCAAGACAGCCTCCCCCGACAAGACAGAATACTTGCTGCATGCTATCTACTGAGAGGGGCTTTGCTGACCAGATGAGGAAAGCGATCACACGGCTTCCCTAAAGCTGCCCCTGAACAAACATGTGTAATGCGTGGGACCCAGGGATAAGATTCCCAGAACCTCCTGCGATGCACATTCGGAGAATTTGGTTGGCTTGCCTTTATTAACAGGGTACAAAACTGTGGCTTGAAAAAAATTGGACCAGGATACAATCTTAAAACATTTTGAAGTCTTTTGCTATAGGTTTTTACCATTTACAAATTTTCCAGATTTTATCTAAAAATAAAAGACAATGAGTAAGTCACAGGGAATTTATTTGAATTTAGCACTATCCTGTTTTTTGTTGTACTGCTCTCCAGGACAGCTGGGTCTCCAACAAGATCCTATTCCCTGTGAAGGTAGGGAGATGTCTGTCTTTCTGCAACATGCCCCCAAATGCCCACACTGACCCAGGCCTGTGTGTTGTGGAGAGCAAACATTTAGTGACTGGATGTTTAAATTCAAGCTAGAAATTAAATATTGAGGATGTGTTCTAGCATAACTCTGTAGTCATGCTACTGACCAGCATAGGGGAGGGGAAAGGGGCACACCAGCATCTACTCTTGTTCAGTCCAAACAGTGTGAAAGAAGGAACAGCAGTGCCTCACCAGCTCACCCCAAAAGTGGTAGGCCTGGGAAATTTCACAGGTGAATCGTGTTAGCATGTCAAGGCACATGTAATTCTGAAATATTTAAACTATTCCAGAGCACAGGGAAAGAAGAAAATATTTCAAAAAAATTTTTATGAAGGACCCTGATATAAAACCTGACCAAGATTATATTTTTTATATAATAATTTTAAGCAGCTATGGAATATCTTTAATGAATACTGATGCAAAGATCTTAAATGACATGCAGCAATTAGACATCAACAGGACATTGACTATAGCAGTAGCAATACAGTCCCAGTGAGGAATAACCCAAGAATTCAAAGGAACGAGATTATTGAGTTGTCTCAATAAAAACATAAAGCGATTCTTTTTTAAGTCTCTGTTTTCCACCCTACTATATTGAATTCCTACCTTCTCATCTTTAAGCGATATATAAATTTATAACTTTCTGACAATTTTAGGTTAATAAAATTAGTCTAGTTTAATATTCTAATTTCATATCTAGTTCTAAGCTCTACACTCACTATTTTTCCTTCAAACTTCTAGGTTCTTGCTTTTTCAGTAGTTTCGGGTGGGAAAAATGGAGTAGCAAAAAGGCAGAACTTTCTACTCACCAGGCCCTGGTGCAGTCCTCTCACTATGGCTTGTTTTCTTTCAACACAGATTGACCTTTGGTGCCCTCTTTGTGGCCCAGAAGCCAAATACTGGTTTTCTTGTGATGTTATCATGGATTCTTCAGAGGACGCTGAGCTCCTCAACATGGCCCCAACTTGACCACCCATACAGCTCCTGCCATCTGCAGGTACTTCACAACCCCTTGCCCTTGCTATGGACCTCGCCTGGGAAATAGCCCTCTTGTTAGGTTTAAGCAAGATGATAGCTATTTTCCACACTGTCCACTTGACCCTGAGAAACGTGCACCTTTGCTGGTCTGACCACAGGCTGCTTCAGTGCTGCCCCTTCTCCAAACCTTGCCCTCTCCCTCCAGGTGCCTTTCCCCTGCTCAGATAGGCTCAAGAATATATCAGTACATCCGCCATCTAGCAGATCTACTACTAGTGTCGGACTTCTCTTCTTTCAAGCACCCCAAAACATAGAAAAGAGTCTTAGAGCATTTGTCCACTGCCCATCTGGCTCTTGCTAGGAAAAAGCAACTCTGGAGGAAAAAAAAAAAAAACCTCTTTTCATGACCCCTGATCTCTTTTTTGTTAGGCCCCTCATCAGTCTTCACATGGCAGACTAAAGGTGGACCAGTTGTCTACCTTCACATGAGCTTGGGTGTAGGGGTTGAAGAGAAGGGTTTCCAACTATAAATTAGTACAGGCTAAAGACTGTTTTCTTTAGAGCATTAATGTCATTTTGTCCTTACCTCAATCTGAGACTACAAGGAACCCCCCACTTGACATTCTGTTCACATCTTCCCAGGAAATCTATTCATGTAAGACACCCTATACAGAGTTGGAAAAGAGCCAGTGCTGTGGGATCTGTTCAATAGGTGCCTAAAAGACTTTTGACAAAAATCCCATCGCTGAAAACAATCCCCAAGAGAACAGAAAGAGGCCCTTGATTGTGAAACAAATTTAGCACCGTGCTTCAGGATAAAGCACTCAAGAGTTAATTAGCGTCAGAAGTATAGGCTCACTCCCTCCTCTATTATTTATCATTGTTCTGAAAGTGCCAGCCTATGCAATTAAACCAGAGAAAAGAGGGATGATTAAATGTTGGAATAAAGGAAGAATTCACAAGTACCTAAAACTTGTTCCTGCCCCCAATCCCAATAATTATTTCCCAGTTACCTGTATCTCTTAATGGTACCACCATGCACTGAGTCATACAAGCCAGAGAATTTAAAGTAATTATCAACATGTTCCTTTTTGAACATCACCACGTGCTGATTTGACCATCTCCTCATACCTCTCCAGTCCATCCTTCCATCTCCCATTCCTCTGAGTCAGCTTTATGGGCAAGGGATTAATGCAGTCATACAGAAACCTCCACTCAAAAGGGCTTGTCATTTGGGGTTTATTGCTCTGCAGGCAGGGTGGACTTGAAATTTTTAATTTTATCTTTGCATTCATGTTTTATAAGTGAAGTCCAAGGGACAATGGAGCATGCATAGGGATAAAGGGAGGTGGGAAGTTCTTAGCTGCCTGGCTCCTGTCCCAGCCCAGAAGTCCCATCACCCTCCAGCCCTGGCAAAGGCTACAGTGGAGCCATGAAACAGACAGGTCAAGGCATGGCAGCAGCTGGCAGCACCACAACACATTCAGCCTATGACTTAGCAGGAGTGAACCTTTCATCCACCCCTGACCCGGTACCAAGTATATTCTGATGCTAAGATGAAAATCCTTTGTTGAGTGGCTGTCCACCATGAGTTGGGGTGGAGAGCCTGTGGTAAGAGAAGATTGAGTCCTTTTTCCCAAACAGGACATGGCATCTCAGTCCAGTGACTAGTAGAAGGGAGAACCCAGCAGCCACCGGGCTGCACACCCCACTGAGTCATGGGGGCAGAACCCAGGGGTGACTTTGAGTGTCTGCACTTACCCAATGAGTGTCACCATGTCCAACAAAGCACAATATTAAATAGAAATGTGTGTGTGTGTGTGTGTGTGTGTGTGTGTGTGTGATGAAAGGTCCAGAAAGACCACACAAAGAAGATAAATGTTTTATCAAGTATCTTCAATGGCACCTTTTTCCTGATTTTTGAAAAAGCATCTTACATTTTCATTTTGTACTGGGCCTGCAAATTGTTCAACTGTCCTGCTGACCTGAATAATTTTTGGCATGCCTTCCAAGTTATTCCCTGCTGTAGCCTACTCTTTATTCTCGAGGGAGTATAATCCTTCCCAAGTGCAAGGCTGATCACTCCATGCCCCTCTTTGCACCTTTCCATGGCCTTCTTAGCATCTACCCAATGGTCTATACCCAAGGGAAGCAAAGAAGGCCCTGTATGAATCAGCTGGCTCTCTCTCCACCATGATGCATTCTACTCTTCTTGACCTCTTTCCAATAACTAGGCATGCTGACCTACAATGGGCCCTTGAATGCATCATGCTGCTTCTTTCTCAGTGCTGAGACTCAACTGGAACTCTGTTTCTTAGCCTGGTCTGCTCATTGTAATCATCTATGGAGCTTTTTGTTTTGTTTTGTTTTAACATATCTGCTGGGCCACACCTAAAACAAATTATATTAGATCCCTGGATATAGGGCCAAGCCTTCTGTATTCCTTTAAGCTACTTAAGTGATTCCAATGTGCTGCAAAGGCTGAGACCTACTGGTCTAGAGGAGTGCTCTTCAGACTTAATATGCTCACAAATGACCTGAAGAGCTTGTTGAAATGCATCTTCTATTTAGTGGGTCTTGGGTGGGGCCCATGATTCTGCCTTTCTCACCTGCTCCCAGGTAATGATGCTGATGCTGCTGGTTCAGAGATCAGCAAGTCTCTGAATGTTGCAACCACCTCTTCCCCACCCTTTGGAGAACTCTGATTCAGTTCTAAAAGACGTATTAAATGTTACTCTTTCATGATATACACCCTCACATAAGGAAACATGTCCTCCTTCATTCTCCTATGGCATGTTTTAGGTACCTGTGTCATCCATAGAAAATACATACACTTCTAAATTGACTTGGAATGAAATGCTCACAACCATTTTACCTCCCTTGTACTACCCATCAGCAAAGGATGTAAGGATAGAAACCAACACTCTAGGCTACATTTGGAATGGTCTGAAAACTGTAAGGTATGGAACCTGTAGAAAATTCCCTTTTGGTATCCCAGGAAAATACATAGAACTATTAATCTCTAAGTAGTAAAAACAAGGTTCAATGAAGGTCCCTCTGGATGTCAGGTAGGAGGCACAGATTACACACATTAAGACATCATGAACAAAACAAAGATGAAAACAAGCATGCAATGGTTTCCCAGTATGAGCTCTAAAAAGTCAAAAGGGCAGATACTTCAAATTTCAGAAGCTGGTTGCCCACCAAGCTGCTGCTTCCCTATGGGTCCCGTGATATAACGTATTCTAAGGTTGGTGGTGGTAGAGACTGATTTACTCAACAATACAATACAGTGAGTAAGCCAGCTAGTGTCTTCTCTCCTTCCCTTCCTCCCTTTTATTCTTTCCTCTCTTTCCCCTTCTCTTTCTCTTCCCCTATTCCCTACTCTGTTTATTTCTCCAGATAACCAGACAGCTATTTAGTTTTTAAATTCAGGTTATTTTGTCTCCTACTAGACTTCTGAGAGCAAGGCACAGACCTTTATCATATATATATCATATATATTATATATATAATATATATGATATATAATATATATGATATATATATGTGCACATAAATATATATATATTTATGTGCATATATATATATATATATGCACATAAATGAATCAGCTCAGAACTAAAGCTTAATTAATAACAGTGGAAAAGGAGTGAAAGATATGAATATAATTCAAAGTAGCAGAACCTCCTTGGAAAATGAATTGTACAGAATGTAGTACAAGGTTTAAGCAGCCCAGAATTGTTTATTCTGACCACTTTTTAAGATTGAAACCTCTCTAGTTTTGGTTGACTTCAGAAAAAATAGGGCCCTTCTCTCTACAGCAGTGTTCTTTGATATCCAGTCTCCTCCTTTTTGGTACCAGTATCCTACCCTTTGTTCAAGAATCCACCATTCCTCCAGGCAGCCCAGTTGCTTCTAAAGCCCTAGCTATGCATGGGCATGGTACCTGGGCGTAAATGATTAGTACAATTCCTTCCCCTAAAGACAACAAATAGTTTAGAGATGGGCATTGGGCCTAAATTATTCTAATCTGACTGAAACCCAGAACTCTTATCTCTACTCCCAACACATAAGAACAAGGAAGCTTCAGCCTTAAGAGCCACTGGCAACTTTCTTGTGCTTGTGAATGGAAATGCCTGCTGGAACATGCAAATAGAAAACTTAGGTCTTGGTCCCAACCTTTGGGAAACCAGAGTAAACTGTACCTGCAGCATGCATCACAACTTTTCACGTTATTGTTTAAGCTTGCTTGAGTTGAGCCTTCTGTTATTTATAATGAAGGGATACTAGTTGATGGGCTCCTAGATTCCTTATGATGGTCATCATGTTACCTGATCAAATTTCAGTTGGAAACAGGCTTTAGGGAGCTGAGGCCCAGAAGCCATCAGTAAAGCTCCTACCAGGTATACTTTGGGTGGCTTGCCAAGAGCCAGACTGCTGCAGGCTTCAGCTGCTCTACTTCACTAGCATTGGAAATTGCCGTGTTTTCACGGTTAAGACCTGAGATTAAATGGGAGAGCATATTGTCTTTGTTATACTTATTTATTCGAAAATGCATACAATGGACACATTATGGTGTTCCACCTGTGACTTACAGTTTGAGAGGGCACACAAACTGTACAAATGATGTTTTGTCTGCAGGGCACAGTGTCCCAGGGTGGTATTTATTATATCGCAGACAGAAAGAAAAAAAAAAGCCATAATAATGACTCATCCTCAGCCCCACCAAGGATTTGTTGAGATTTACCGTGCTGACCCAGAGCCTGAAAATAACTTGGGCAGGAAGTTCTTTGGCATATTAGCCCAAGGCAGGTGGCAAGGAACGGTATTTTGTGTTTGAAATATGGCAGGGGTGGGGGGGTTGGGTAGCATAAAATGAAAAGCAATAGAGACCCAGTTTTCTTTCTCATCTCAAAAGAAGAAAATCTTAAAAGAGCTGACAACAAAAGATATTTTCAAAACTGGGCTATTATTTTAGCTTTTCAAAGTTTTTTTTATTTTTTGTACTAGTGTCTTCAGTAAATCCTCTTAATTATGACATGAACCATTTCTTCTAAGCCCTTAAGAAAAGTAAAGAATTTGTTAAATATTTTCACTGGAACTATTAGTGTCTTTTCTTATAAATAATGAGAATAAGAGCTAACATTTATGGAGTATTTACTTATTGCCAAGCACTTTCCTGAGCAGTTCTCCTTTAATCTCCACACCAACTCAAAAATTATCATCTTTATTGTACAGATGAAAACATTCAAGCATTGAGAAGTTAAACAACTTTTCCAAATCCTAAAACCCACCAAGTATCAAAGAATCAAAACTCTATAAAACCAGGCTTTTTGATTCGAAGCCTTTGTTTTAACCATTACACTATAACTAATCGCCACCACCATCATCCCTATCATCACAGTCATCACCATCTACCACTTCCTGAACATTTACCATATGCAGTGATTATATGAAAGAAAGTCTTTTACCTATAACTGACTCATTTCACAACTTGAGGAGGCAGATAATATTATCCTTAAATTATAAAAGAAACACCCGAGTCCTAGAGAACTTAAATAATTTGGTCTCATCTTGATTTAAGATCACATACGTAATAGATATCAGAACCATAGTCTGGATTCAAGCTGTCAGATTTTACAGCCTGCCATCTTATCTATTAAATAATAAAATTTCATGTGGAAAAGTGGGCAGTAGTAATGCAACAACTCACTGATAAACTGAGACCAAAGAATCTGCTCCTAGATTGAACGGGGAAAATTGACATTGCCTTTGACTCAGTTATAATCTCTCACTTTCTAGTGTGTTACATTGTCTTCCACAATCCTCATCTGAATTGCCAGGTTGATTCATCAAAATAGAACGGTGTCATAACAAACTATTAGGAGGACTGAACAGACTTTAAAGTAAAAGAATTCACTGGGGAATTAAAATTCTAATTTTAAAAGATCTGGCAAAATAAGATTCTGAAATTGCTTTCTAGAAGGTTGTACATCTTGCATTACATAAAAAATAAAAATAAAAATTTGTCCAGCCTACTATGTTAAGGGGAAGGAAACAATTAGGCTAAGTATGAGGCCAGTTTTGCATAGAGAAAAAGACTGGAAGGAAATGTGGCACTATTTAAATACTTCTACTTATCCCCCATTTTACAGATGCAGAAACTAGGTTTCTTACCCAAAGTTATCAAGCTAATAAGACCTGGAGCGGGGATTCGATTACAGGCCATCTGGCTTTAGAGCCTAAGCATGTAAATTCTCGGCCTCAATCTTGAGATTGCTTGTGATTTTTACTTTTTTCTTTATATATTTATCTATTGTTACATTTTCTACAATGACTAGGAATTACCTTTTAATAAGAACCAAGAACCATGTAATAATAACTTTCTATTCTATTGGGGTGAGTCCCCTCAAGGAACCCTCTATGAGCCCTTCTATAGTATCGGCTTTTATACTGTCTGGTCTACAGTTAATACTTAATACATTTTTCACTGATTAAAATAAGGGCTGAATCCATGCTTTCCTAATTTGATTCTAAGCTTTCCAAATAATATGTCTTGTAGATCTGATTGCTCCCAGGGAGTAAGACAAATCATGTAATTTGCTATATTTTGGGATCTGACTTCTGAACCCAGCACTGTTAATAATTCTTACCCCTATTAAATAGTCCCTTATCACAAAACAGCATGATTATTCATTTTCAGGTGGAGACCTACAGCCATAGAGGAATTTCAAGACAGACAAATATATTACAGAAACACTGTATCAAAGACACTGTTTTAGATTAGTCTTCACACAGATTTTTGAGATGATTGGTAATATGCTCCAAAACAGAAAAAGTCTACTGTAACAAAAATCAGAATATTTTTCCATATCCACACAGAGCATATCAATATGGAATAGAAGGGAGAAATAAAGGAAAAGAGGTGGACGATAATGGGTACTAAACCTTTGACTCATTCAAAAGTCAGTGGAATTGAATCAAGCTCTCAGTGTGAAATTAATAGGCAAACCACCTTGGGAAGTATTCTGTTGCCTATTTCAGCTTGAGTTTTCCTATCTCAAAAAAGTGATTTCTAAGGTATCTTCCCAATCTAAGATTCTAAAATACTTGGCTTTCATACCATTGTTTCCATACTGAATAAGACTCTTAAATTTCTCCATGCTGAAGTAATAGACTTCAGTTGCTACTATCATTCTTCTCTTCCCTTTAGCTCCCTCCACTGCCAACCCTAAAGAGAATCATAGTCTAAATATCTAGATATTTAGACTCTAAAAATTAAAATTCAAAAATTCTGAATGTTAAAGAGGAATTAATACCTATTCTTCTCAAACTATTCCCAAAAATTGAAGAGGAAGAAATGCTTTCAAACACATTCTATGAGGCCAGCATCACCCTTACACCAAAACAGAAAAAGACACTACAAATAATATTACAGACCAATATTCCCAATAACCATAGATGAAAATTTCTCAATAAAATATTAGCAAACCAAATTCAATAATATATTAAAAGTATCATACACCATGATCAAGTGGGATTTTTTCCAGGAATGCAATGAGGGTTCAATACCTGCAAATCAATCAATGTAAAATACCACATTAACAAAACAAAGGATAAAAATTATAACCTTATATCAATAAACACAAAATAAGCATTGACAAAATACATCTATTCATGATTTAAAAAAAACCCTCAACAAAATGGGTATAAAGGAAATATATCTCAACATAAAAAAAGCCATATATGATAAACCCACAGCTAGCATCATTTAACATTCTTTAACAGTGAAAGGCTAAAAGCTTTTCTCCTAAGATCAGGAACAAGACAAGGCTGCCCACTCTCATTATTTTTATTCAACATAGTATTGGAAGTCCTAGTTACAAGAATCATTGGATAAGAAAGAAAGAAAGAAAGAAAGAAAGAAAGAAAGAAAGAAAGAAAGAAAGAAAGAAAGAAAGAAAGAAAGAAGAAAGCAAGCAAGCAAGCAAGCAAGCAAGCAGGCAGACAGACATCGAATGCAAATTGAAAGCAAGAAGTAAAAATTGTCACTATTTGCAGATGGCATGATACTATACATAGAAAACCCTAACGATGCCACCAAAAAACTATTAGAACTAATAATTAAATTCAATAAAATTGCAGGATCCAAAATTAATATAGAGAAATCAGTGGCATTTCTACACACTAAAAATGTAATAATTATCAGAAAGAGAAATCAAGAAAACAGTCTAATCTATAATTACATTACAAAGAATAAAATACCCAGGAATAAATTTAACCAAGAGACAAAAGACCTGTACCTTGAAAACTATATGACACTGATGAAAAAAATTGAAGACAACACAAATAAATTGAAGAATATACCATCCTTACAGATTAGAAGAATTAATATTGTTAAAATGTCCATATCACCCAAATCAATCTACAGATTAAATACAATCCTTATGAAAATATCAGTGGTACTTTTTCACAGAACTAGAACAAATAATCCTAAAATTTATGTGAAACCACAAATGACTCTGAATAGCCAAAGTAATCCAAAGAAAGAATAAGAAAGCTGAAAATATCATGCTCCTTGATTTCAAACTATACTACAAAGCTACAGTAATCAAAACATAATGGTACTGGCACATAAACAGACACATAGATCAATGGAATACAATAGAGAGCACAGAAATAAACCTATGCTGATAGGGTCAATTAAACTATGACAAAGGAGGCATAAATATACAATTGGAGAAAATGCAGTCTCTTGTATAAACGGTATTAGAAAAACTGGATAGAGGCATGCAAAAAATAAAGTTGGACAACTTTCTTATGACATATACAAAAATTAACTCAACATGGATTAAAGACTTAAATGTATAAGACTGAAACTATAAAACTTCTGGAGAACACATAGGCAGTAAACTCTTTGACATCAATCTTAGCAATATTTTTCTGAATGTGTTTCCTCAGGCAAGGGCAACAAAAGCAAAAAACCAGATGGGACTATATCAAACTAAAAAGTTTTTGCTAAGTGAAGAAAAATATGAAGAAAAATTAAGAGATAACCTCTGAAATGGGAGAAGATATTTGCAAATGAGATATCCAATAAGTAGTAAATATCTAAAATACATAAAAACTCATACAACCCAAAAACAAACAATCCAATTAAAAAATAGGGGGAGGACCTGAACAGACATTTCTTTGAAGAAGAAATGCAGATGGCCAATAGATATATGAAAAGATGCTCAATATCAGTAATCATCAGGGAAATACAAACCAAAATAACAATGAAATATTACACCATACCTATATCAGATTGGCTATTATCAAAAAGTCAATAAATAACAAGTGTTGCTGAGGATGTGGAGAAAAGAGAACCCTCATGCACTGTTGTTGGGATTGCACACTGGTGCAGCTGCTATGGAAAACAGTAGGGAGGTTTCTCAAAAAAATAAAATTAGAACTACCATACGACCCAGCAATTCTACTTCTGGGTATTTATCAGAAGAAAACAAAAATACTAATTTGAAAAGATATATGAACCCTTGTGTTCATCGTGGCATTATTTACAAAGGCCAAGATATGGAAGCAACCTTGATGGATGAAGAAGATATTATATATACATATAAAATGGAATATTACTCAACCACAAAAAAACTAATGTACCTAGACATTATTATGTTAAGTAAAATAAGTTAAACAGAGAAAGACAAATATTGTATGATTTCATTTACATGTGGAATATGAAAAATAAATGAACAAATACAATAACAACAACGAAAACAAACTGACACAAAGAGAGAACTGATGGTTGCCAGAGGGAAGGGAAGTGAGAAGATGGGTGAAAAGATAAAGGGGAATAAGAGGTACAAACTTCCAGTTATTAAAAAGCAAACAAATAGTAAGCTACAGGTATGTAAGGTAACAGCATAGGAAAAATGGTCAATATTAACATATTAACTTTGTATGGTGATAGATGGTTATTAGACATGTTGTGGTGATCACGTAATAAGGAGTATAAACATTCAAATCTCTATATTCTAACCCTGATGATAATATAATAAGTTAACTATACTTTATAAAAAATTCGGAATGTTAAATTAACCTAGGTTGACACCTGTATACCAATTCTTACTAGTGCAGAGAAATTCTACACATGACCAAGGTAAGAAGTTTTAAGGTAGTTAAAATTTTTCCCACAAAGAAATCTTTAGGCCCAGAAGTCCTCACCAGAGTATTCTATTAAACATTTAAATAAGTAATAGTTCTACACAACATCTTCTAGAATATAAAAGAGGAGAGAACATTTCAAATGTCTTTTTAGAAGGCCAGATTATTCTGATACCCAATCAAGACAACAATATACAAGAAAAGAACATTATACATCAGTATACCATATTAACACATAACAAAATGCCTTAACATAATATTAGCAATTTGAATCCAGCAATATATAAAAAGAATGATACGTCTTAACCACATAAGTTCTATCCCAGGAATGCAAGACTGGTTCAACATTTAAAACCAATGTAACATATTATATCAAAAGACTAGTGTAGGAAATCCATATGATTATCAAAAAGGATGAAAAAAAATTTTGACAAACATTTATCCTTTCATGATAAATAATAAATGAATATATCTCAACAAGTTACAAATAAGAAGAAATTTTTATTTATATATTTTTTATATATAATATTTATTTATATATAATGTCCAGCATTTGGCAACTTTTTTTTATATTTATTTATATATAATGTCCAGCATTTGGCAACTTCATTTATCTTAGCATCATATTCAAGGTGTTTAATATCTTATAAATATCTCAAAAGTCATGAAAGACTTCTATCTCATTCAATCTGTAATGGAAATTATTAGCCTAACAGAGTGATTCTAAAGTTGAGTTTTATTCTGTTGAATATTGATAAATGTTTGGTGAATTCCTGGTTAAAAATAGCTCAATAGGTTTGTTTACTACAGGACTTCCCAGAACCTTTAATAGGCTAAACTGAATTCGAACTTTCTAAAAGAAATAATTAATAATAGGAATAATGAATAAATTCATATCTCCACACATACTACATTTCATATCTTTCATATTTTCCCATACATGTTCTGCACTTAATTTCATGCCTGTAGATGTATATTCATATATCCATATGTATCATTTTATTGAATTCTTATAGATAAATATTGACATATGCATATACAGTCTCTCACATTATACCTGTGAATCCCCACTTTCATATAGCACTTCTCAAACACACTGGACAAACATGACCTTAAGAAATGCAAGCTATGTCTCTGGCATGAAAATTTTAGGATAAAAATAAGAGAACTGGTATGTTCACCTTAATAAATGGAGGGGGACAAAACAAAGGTTTAAAAGAAAACAGACAAACTCATGGACCTTAGTTAGTATGGATTTTACTCTTGTTCTTCCAGGTTCCATGATCAAATTTTCCAATTTTAGTGAAATTTGGTTGCTTGAGGTTTTCATGACTGTCTGGACAAAACAACCCAACTTTTAGAAGCAACTACTTTACCACAGAGAGAAGGATGGTTTTAAAAATTAGGCGAAATAAGTTGTTAAGAGAATGCAACAACTTCTCAGGAAGGTCATATAACTAGATTATAAAGGACAACAGCTTAATTTACCTAATTTTTAATTCTGGTGCTTACCACAGCACCTGTCACCACATGTGTGCACCGTGAACAAATTATTTTATAAATACATGTATTTAACAAAACATTTATTTTGATCTAAAAACAGCAGAGTTATACCTTATTGTTTTTGCTTTTAGGAAAATGTTTAAAGCTAGGAGGAAAAAAAAGACTACTTCAGAGGGGAAAAGTGACATCACATCAGACAATATATAAAAAGAAATAAAACATACACTGAAATAAGAGGGGAAATGTCTGCCATAATACACTAAACAGTTAATTTGTCTCATCCTTCAAAATCACTGTATGGTAATTTTGAGAAATCCCCTTCTGTTTACTTTCTCCCCTTTCTAAATTGAAGGTGATGACTGACTTCCTGCATCCTGGCTTTGGTATATAGTGGGACACACCCTCTTGCAGAAAGGTATTACCTACTTTCTCCAAGATCCTAGGACACAAATGCTGAAATTCCTCCTCCCAAAAGTGTCAGTGATGTCTGGGTGAATTCTGTTCAGGTTTTCCTGAAGCTCTGATTCACAGTTCATTTATGATTTACTTATCTCTTTTTAACTGTCACTCATTTTCCATAAACCCAGCTTTAAATACTAGATTGGCCATCTTTCCTTGAGCCTGGCTGCATTATAACAACACATCTAAGTAGTGGCCCTGAACATGCAATGGTGGTTCATCATTACAAATAACTTCTGAATCTTTGGGGAGGGTGAGGAGCAAATGAAACCTTTGGAATTATTTCCCCTCGGTTTCTTTGTTTGTTTTTCTTAGTTATTTCTGGCTTCTTCCTACTTTATGCCAATAAGAAAAAAAAGTGAGAGTATCAAGCTTTAGGCAATGAAGTCCATGAAAATACTATCACGTCCTAGGAAATCCTGCAGAAGTCTCCAGCCTGGCTGTGCATCAGAAACACTGGGGGAACTTGGCCAAAATACAGATTCCCAACCCTATCCCATGGAGACTGGGTATCAGTAGGTCCAGGGTGGGCCCAGGAACATGTGCTTCCACAAATGCCCCTGGACAATTCTGATGAGCCCCATATTGTGTTCGAGAACTACTGATAAATATTCTGAAAAAGAAAAATAATATAGAAAAATGACATCATTTTAAAAAGCAAAAAATAAAATTCCTTTGTATAAGGTGACTATTTCAAAAAATAAATCACAACGAGTGCTTTATTACTAGATATATTACCAGAACTAGTCATTTAAGAAGGATAATGATCACAATGTGGCTAGCTGGCTTATCATTTGGTTAATAGTCTAAGCCAAATAAACAGTCTAATGAAATTGTCCACAGGTACAGGTCCCCAAAGAAAAACCGTCATTTTGACCTTGTCCAGTTTTACTCTTTAAAACAACTTAGACCACTGTTCAGGAAACACCTGATGGGACTAATGTTTTATCTGCAATAGCAAAACTTAAGTGGAGAATTCAAATTAATGTGCTTTCAAGACCTTTCTCTTGATTCATCTCCATCACTGGGGCCAACATATTTTAACCTCTACCCTAGCCCATTAATTACCAGATGCTCATATGAATTTACTGCTTCACATAACATGTAGAGACAAAGCTTGAAAATATTTTTAGAATTATCCTAACTACCCAGATCATTCAACTCTCCTTTCTCTAGCCTGCACAGTTTTCAAACACAGAAAACAAGGTTATATAGTATTTGTTTTGCCTTCCAATTCAATTTTCAGAGCTTGATAGACATGCGTTTGAAGCCAGAGTCCTTCATAATGGCAAAATGACATAATGAATAGGCCAGTCAGGAAATGGCTGAAATCAATAGCATTAACATCATTCATTTGAGAGATTTACTGTAGACTGAAATAAGCATTCTGGAACACACAGGCCTGTTCTGAGAACTGTGTGACTTTTTATATACCCTGAGCACTTTATCCTGTTTTAATCAGGGTTCATTAATCTCAACAATTTTTCTTGTTGCTTTAATTTCCTGATTAGTTGTACTTATAGTCATGCTCACACATTCAAAAAGTGTTTCTGAAGCTCATTTTTTTTCTGTGACCCCTCAATAAGACTGTGTAATGTCATTTTAATGTTTCTTATTATTAAGTTGAAATAATTAACCTAGCACCTTGTTAGAAGTCAATACCTTTTGTTAAAACTGAACTTAAAAAAATAATGTAAGGAAGTTTATAAATAATTACTAACAAAAGCATTAAATACATAAACCTGTCTATCACTACCATATTTTTTGTTTTTCTTATGTCTTAGGCTAAATTACAAACAGACCTCTCCTACCACCTAACGTTAAAAAAAAAAAAAAAGCTCACACTACTTATGTTTCCACTCTCAGTTGGCACTATATTTTCCTGGAGAAAGATTTTTGGAAACTAACTTCTGCCTATTATCTGTTCCTTGTAACACAAAGAGGAATCTAAAGAAAAATATTTACATCTATATTATATAACTAACCCTTATCAAGGTTTTTCTTAACAAAATTGGTTCCCAGCTATCGTACTTCTAGGAGTTGATATCAAAAGTACCATTACAAGGATACACAGTTTTAGTAATAAAGATATCCATCTAGGATAGCTTTGCTTATATAGCAAATATTACAAACAGCTTAAATGGGGTTGGTTAAAGAAACTAATAAATCTGCATACTATGTGGTTATTTTTAAAAATTACATTGCTGAACTATTTAAGAGCAATGAAATATGCTTATGACATTTCAAGTAAAAAAAAGAATATTATAAAACAATATTTATAATATTGTTCCATTAAAAAAGAAACTTACAGAAAACATGATTAGAAGCAAGTACTTCAAATTTTATCAGTTTTACTTCTGAATGATGAGATTGTTGATAATTCTCTCTCTTTTCAAACAGCCATGTATTACTTTTGTAATGAAAAAAATATGATGAGCTATGTTTTTAATACAATAAATGGGACAAATAGTTAATTTTCTTACTATATGTGGTCAATATAAAAGTCTGATACCTTAAAACAAGAGACTAACAACATAAGACTAACAAGAGAAAAATAGAGGTAAGGACATAGGTAGTACACAGAAAGAGAAATAAAAAACATATAAAATATATTCAATCTTAGTCATTAAAAGAAAAGACAAAAATGATATTCCATTTTTCGTCTATCAGATTGGCAAAGGGCAAGACATCTGATAACATGCTGTTCTGGTAAGAACATAATTAATATATATTCTAATAAATTGGGAGAAGGGCAAATTGGTTTAATATCTCCAGAGTGCATATTTGCAGGACCTATCAAAATGACAAATATGTATACTTTTTACCCATCAATTATTCTAGCAATTTATCATATGGATAAATTACATATTACACAGGGATTTTGCTTTCTATCTTGTTTCAAGTAGCCAATATTTTGGAACAACCCAAAAGTCCAATTTGGGCTCAATGAAAACATCCTCCAAAATCAAATCCCAGGTAACCATTAAAAAAAATCTTTATAATGATATGAAGATAGTTTCAGATACATCAAAGGGATAAAAGATGAAGTAGAATGCTACCATTCTTGTAAAAAGAAAAAAAAGTGAAACATTCAATATACCCATGTGCTTATGTTTGCATAAGACATCCCTGGAGCGCTCCACTAGGACCCAGAAACAACGGTCATCCTTCTAGAGAAGTTCCAGGGGATCACGGGTCAGGAAACTTAATTCTCATTACATATCTTTATGTATTACATATTCAAATTATTTACCATGTTCATGTATCATATTTTGTATAATATTTATTTATGTGTTTAATCAGTTAGCTAATAGTTACTTAAAAATGATCAGCTATGGAGAAGCAGCAATGATGCAGAGAAAGATTTCTAAATGGCTGGCTGTTTATTGGGCTCTGAGTCTGGTATCAGCTGTTCCTTCCCACTGGGACTACGGGCAAGTATTCTCCCCTCTGGATCACCTTCTCTTTTCCTAACGAAAATCACGAAATTCTCTTTTGGCTATTGGGAATCTGAACTTCTAGTTGTTTTCAAAACAGATACTTGTTTTCAAATATCACAATAAATAGCAGGTGTCTCAGCTACTAGAATTACACACCCCTCCTGTTGCTCACACTTTACAAGCTTATTATTCTCTTGGGAAACTTTGCCTTAATCAATAATTTTCTGACCACTATTTTATATACAAGGCCCTATGTTAGGTGTTAGGAATATAGGAATCAAACATAACATGTTCACATCTACAATGATTTCAATATAAGGCCTCCTAGCTATTGAGTGCCAACTAAATGGTAGATGCTGGAAGAAGACTTTTTTTAATTAATTAATTTTTTCGAGTGGATGATATTGATGAACAAAATCCAGTAAGTTTCAAGTGTACACTTCAACAGTAAGTCATATATATATATATTGTATTGTGTGTTCACTGCCCATAGTTAGATTTCTTTCTGTCACCATATATTTGACCCCTTTTATCCCTATCTACCTCTGCTCTCTTCCCCTTCCCTCTGGAAACCGCTAGTCCACAGTCTATATATCCATGAGTCTCTGTTTGTCATGTTTTGTTTGTTGCTTTTAATTTGTATCCCATGTATATGTGCTATCTTTTTCTGTTTGGCTTATTTTACTTAGCAGGATTATCTCAAGATCCATCTATGTTGTCACAAATAGCAGTATTTCATCTCTTCTTATAGCTGAGTAATATTCCATTGTATATATGTACCACATCTTCTTTATTCAATCATCTATTGTTGGGCACTTCAGTTGCTTTCATGTCCTGAAAGAAGTCTTTTTTATAATTGTACCTTGTGATGTGCACATCAACCCAATCCCTGTAGGTACAATTAGCATCTTCATTTCACAGACAAGCAGTTGGCAACTAAGGGGAGTAAGTCACTTGCTGGCAAAGATCACCCAATTAGGAAGTTATGGTATTGAGGCCTCCGTCCCAAGTTTGCATGATTCCAAAGCCAAAAGTACTTTTTACCACTGTTCCAGCCTATTTCATCTGATTTGGTGAGGGAGGAAGACAAATAAACAGATGCTTAAACAGTAATGCAGTAAGTGCTACTAGCAAACCCTGAAACAGGTCTGATGGAGATTTACACAAAACTGGCACTCAGGAAATGTATGGCTCTTGTCAAACTGGATGTTTGTAGTTTTCTTCCCATAGGTCAAGTGAATGGTGGAATTGTCAGTTTCCAAAGCAAACCCTAATGGTGAGATGAACTCAGTTTGACATGTGGCTACATAGGTGACTTGGTACTGTGACAGAGAGAAATTTAACTGGATGCCACAGGAATTCTCTGTCAGGCTTTGGAGTCAGGCAGACCTTGACCCAATTCAAATCTAGCACTTAGTAGCTCTGTAACACTGGTCAGGAGACTTAACTCTTTTGAGCCTCAGGTTCCTACTGGGTGAAATGCATATAAAATTTAAAAAAAAATAGAAAGAAAAATAAATGTGGAAATGTACATGAAGCCCTTGGCAAAAAGTAAGCATTCGATAAACAGTGATCATATATGAATTCTCACATAAGCTTGGATTTACCAAAATAACCAAAGATTGCAGGGCAATGTACGTCAATAGAAATAGAACCATTCATGAAATATATAATTTGTTTTCTAAAAGTGAGTGTAGCAATTTTTATTTGAGAAGCATCTGATAAAATGATCCTAGCCTGAGAACTTCTCCCACATCCTTCTGACTTTGATCATCTACACCTCTAATTATTATGGATCGTGGGTAACTCAGATCCTCATTTTGTACCCTCTCCACCCATTTTTCTTCCAAATGCATAAAGAACCTTGGTCATTAGCCAGTGGCTGCTGTGTTTGTTAAAGTTCTTGGACTACGTCTTCCTAGGCATGAAAACTATATTGAGATTAATGCTTTCTTTTACCCTAGGTTGCCAATGGGTTTTCTTGTCAAAATCATGAGTTATCCTAGAAAGGTGGGCGTGGAGGTCACCTGAAGGAAAAGATAAATTCCAAGTCCCAAAGAAAAACTGGTCATTAAATAATGAATTTCCTTCTTGAGTATACAAAATGTCTCATGAAAAAAGTGGTTTGTGTCTAGAAATTTTAAGTCTATATTCAATATGCTGCATTTCAGGCAGCATTTCTACTTTGATCCTTTGAGCTCCTTTAATACATCAGATGGGTTTTTAATACCCATAGGAATATATAAAGTCTCTCCAAGCTAAACAAATGGAGGGTAAGCTAGAGAGTTAATAAACACACATCTATAGGATTTTGGCAACTTGCTAAGCCACTTCAGGTGCAACACTGGGCAGCCCAAGGGAGGAACACAGACTGCTCTTTGAGGCAGAGATGGTGGGCGTCACAGCACAAACAGCCATCGGGATGGAGACAATACACCGCAGAAATGCAGCTTGCAAATGTCAACAGTGTGGATACAGCTCTGCACTCCTCCATTCCGCATGCAAATAAACATTCTAAAAATATTCCTTGGCTCTGCTGATCTCCTACCCTCCAGCATAGAAGAGGAAAGCTTTGCTGTGTTATGAGCTTAGCCACACCTACATGTACTCCCACCCCTCTTTCCCACACATTAAGACATGTACAAATAGGAAATTGTGAGACTAATTCATGTCAGGTAGAGACCTGCCTAGTCATTATAGGCATGTGTCCCTCTCATTTTGCATCATGGACTGGTGAGGGAAAACAGTAATTTACAACATTTCCTGTACTAAAACCTCTCCAAACACTGCTTATCAAAGGGCAAGTAAAGATAGCAACACTTCAACAACAACGGCCATTCTATCTGGAGCTTCAAAGTTGTAATCATCGTTGTGTCTGAAAATAAAGCACTTTTTTTCTGAGCATCTGAGAAACAGAATCAGTGAAGTTCTATCTCCAGTAAAGTGCTCCAGTGAACTGGGATTCAGAAGAATTGGAAGAAAAATCCAAAGTTTTAATCCCAATTATTCTAATGTTTTTGGACTACATTTTCATCTTTTGGCACTATTTCAACAAGTCAAAATAAAACTCCCAAGGTAAGCACTTATCTCCCCTTACCCCTATTTGAAAGTTTAGGCAAGATGTTTTTCAGCAACCACAAACATACAGCATTTACTAGGTTGTTCAATGTAAGACCGAGCATTGAATTATTCAGACTTGGTCTCACACCCATAATATAAAAAGAACATAGCTTGGTTGAGTAGCACATCTTCAGCATTACATAAATCATTGAAAAGCTTTTAGATTTGACAGAATCATATTTGAAATCTTTAGTCATGGAAAGAAATCACTTTTAGGATCCAGAAATTATGCCTACCACCTTCTGAAATGCAGAACAGGAAGCAAGAACACATAGGGAGATGGAGGTGGTTTCCTCCACCACTACATGGGCATGACACTATAAAATTCAAAGTGACAAGACCTATTTTGACTTAGGTGATCCACAGCTCTGCACATTACCAGCCAACACAGCTAGGTGTACGTGAGTAAATGACATCAATGGGAAACCTGGAGAAAATAAATGCACAGCCCTCAATCTCTAAAGGGAAGAATTGAAACTTGGTATTAATCTCACTGTAGAGCAGAAAGTTGAGTTGTTTAGAAGTGAACTAAGCTCGTTTGAAAGGGCCAATGATTATTTCATGGGAAATTGAATCATATTTATTTACATGTTTTGAACAAGATTGAGTACAGTAGTTTGGCAGGAATCTATAAAGCAGGAGATACAAAAATATTTCAACAAATTAGTGTATGCTTGCAAATCAAGTGGTTAAACGTGTTACATTTTAACGCCTACAAATTTTATTATTCATGACACTAATGTACTCCCACTGGCAAAATCTGTGTCTAATTTGTGTAATGAAGTATCTGATCATTATTGAATATGTAGAGTCCCTAACTTAGAATTCCAAATTTTTTATGAATCAAGAGCTAAAGTAGATCCAGGCAGTGGTAAAAATCCAAGATCTGCTTTATCTAGGACAGTTTCATTGGAGTAAAAACCTCACCAACTACTTTCTTGGTTGAAACTATTAGTTTTACCTTCCAGGCTAAGAAATTTGGAAAAGGGGACTGACCGGAATTGTGTGGTTTTCCTACATCCCTCTCAACACAGATGGATCTATTGGATTGTGCTCTATAAAAATATCTCCCATTTATGAAGCATTTACTCTGTGCTGGACACTGTGCTAAGTATAAGGATCATAGTTTTGTGTGTGTGTGTGTGTGTGTTTTTAACCCACATATAGATCTTCTGAAGCAGGTATTATGCCCCTTGCAGAGATGAGCAGAATAAAACCCAGAATGTTTAACTGGTTAAAGTCTTTGCTCTTAAGTATGGTAGCCCAGACTGTAGTGCTCTCCCAGAGGCTAGCCTCTCAGCCTTACTTAGTGAGGACACCATGTCCCCATTGTTCAGTGGATCCATTTTACAGGTCATTTTAAGAAGGCCCCTTGGGTAAGAACACCTGCAGCGCATTTGCTGAGAACTGTCTAAAGACTTGTGGCAAGTGGCCCACCCAGTGTGAGACCTCAATAGGAAATTGGAGTAGTTTGTAGGAAAATGGAATCCCGGAACTATGGTTCTCTGAACTGCAGCCCACGAAACATGTCAACACAGCTTCGAGACCAATTACTTTCTTTCAGCTTAGTGGATAAATGCAAGGCGCATGGGGAGAAGTGATGAGAGAAGAAAAGTGCAGCCATAGCTTTTGGGGCTTCAAGAAAGATGAGCAAAACTTGTGTTCAGATCCCAAAGTGAAACTGATGGCAACATAATTTTTATGAAAAGTGATGAGTGATACTACCAAAAAAGAGATACACTCAAAAATTTTTTAAAAAGAACCCAAAATCTGATTTGCCTTGGAAATCAACATCTTGTCAGCATTGAAATGTGACAAGAGTTTTAAAGCTCTGGCATTGCAAATGTTACATGTTTAATTTTATTTGTGATTACATTATTTTTCTTAACTAGTTATAAGTATTTAACTTAGGAATTGATTTTCATTCCAAGGAAACCTTTGTGGATCCTTTTCTCAGCAAACGTTGAGGGGGTATCAAGAAGAAAAGCAATGTATTGAAAAATAGTAAAACATTATATTCTTTTTAGATATCCAATTTTGTTAAACTTGTTGACAGTCACAAATACTCAGAAAATATGGGCTGAGTTGTTTTCGATTGCTGTTTGAATAACAGATTAATTTAATAATCAGTGGGATATTGAATGACGAAAATTATTGGTTAAAGCAGCCAAACCACCAACCCTAATGACATTCTTATGTAAATTCTTATTTTCTTTTAGGCTCCTGCATTCTTAATAAACCCTATATTTTTGAAAATCCTTTTTTAAACACTGCATACTGTCCCTCTGTTATAATATATCTGTCTATGATATAGACAGATAAATGTCCACTTTTGGAGTTGCCAAATTAAGGTTTCTATTTAGAGCAATTGAGTCACCTCTTGATGTATTTTCCACATAAAACCATCAAGTAATTCTGGGAAAAGGACACAGAAATGGAGTTGGGAGCAGCCAGTCTTCGAAGGAGACCAAGAAGACTTTTTCTATATGGCTAGAACCACCTGATATGGTTTCCTGAGATCTAGAAGATTGTTTAGGCACCAAGGTCACCTGATTTCTTCTAAGAGATGGGAGGACTGTTAATGTCAATCCCAGAGCACACTACAGCATACAGCATGTTCCCGTGGGAAGCACACAGTTCTTATGGTTTGCTGTACTTGTGGAGGAAAGTAATCGCTGCCTTGAGAATGGTTTGTAATGGACATAGTTTTGTATGTTCCATTGCGGGAGGCAAGATGTTTTTCTTTGAAAAAGATCTTAGTGCATAATTTCTGAAATACTATAATTTTCACCAAACTCAGTTTCCAACTTACTTCTGGCCAAATGCTGTAGAATTGTGTTATTTTTGAATGTCATGGCTCCTGACCTGAAGTTACCTATGAAGTTGGTCAAAAATTAGTAATTGTCTTAGAGAACAAGACCTTCAAAAATTTCATTCTTTCCAGGCAAAGGTTGACAAACTTCTACACAAATGAGACATAAAGCAGATATGCAAATCTGGCTTCCAGGTTCCACCCAATGTGTTGGCCAGTATACTGAAAAGTCAACTAGCCATCGAGAGGGGAAAAGTGACAGAAGTCGATATTATTTCTCTCCTTAACATGTTGCATTCTACGAATACAAAGATCATACAAAATGTAAAATATTATCTTCATAAATATTTTGATAAATACTCAGATATATCATCTAATAAATTTTATCTATAAAATGGAGCAATAAAATATAGAGAGAAGAATAAAGATAATAAAAGGGTTTGAACCATCTCAAGTCTCCAAGAGACTATTTTTATGAGCCTATTTTTATAAGCCTAGTTTTATGTGAGCATTATACCATAATTTTATAACAAAGCCTCACAAATATTTTTGAATTAGAAAAAAAGTTATGAATTGATTTCCCAACTAGTTATCCCAAGTGATCTATCAATTTCTAATCCTAAAATTGGAACTTTTCTGTTGTTCCACTTGGGCATCCTTTAACTCCATTTGAAGTCCTTTCACTTTAGTGTTGAAGTCCTTCAAAGGTCTCGTTCTCTTTGACAGGATCAGAGAGGCAACACGATTTGGCCGTTACTTGTTCCTTGTTTCCTCTCTCATCTCTCCTCACTCCCAACTGTGTTCCAGCTTCCCTGAACTTCTGACAATTTGTTGAACACAGCACAACTTCTCTTGCCTACACAAGGCTCTTCCCTCTGCCTGGATATTCTTACCTGCTAACTCCTCCATATTCTTCTGGTGGTCTTATATCAGAGGTCACTTCTTCCTGGAAGCCTTTTGTGGCCAACCCAAGTCTCCCTTTCAAGTTCCTGTGTAACATTTACTCTCTAATCCTGGTACTAAGTATGGAGTGTTGAGATTGCCTCGTTAGTTGTCTGTAAACTCCATGAGGACAGGAATCAGGTGTATCTCATATATTACTGTTTCCCTACAGTTGTAGCTCAGTCCCAGGAAATAAAAATCATAAATGTTCACTGAAGTCCTATTATGCTTGAGTCAAATGTGGTCATTTATTGAATACTTACTCTGTTCCTGGCACTATGCTAAATTCACAACATAAATTTTCCCACTTAATTCTTACAAGAAGCTTATGATGTGCTTACTATTATTGTCTCTCAAATTACCAAGGAAGAAGCTGAGTTTCAGAGAGTTTAGGTTCTTGCTCAAGGTCACACAGTTAGCAATTGCTGGAGTTAGGACTCACACTCTGAACTCTGATTCTACAGCTCCTGCACTAAACCACGATACTGCAATGCTTTCTTGTGGTTGCTTCATATGTCCTCAGTCAGAATAGTAAACGATAAGATGGCAGATTGGGCAAGTATGGAAGCCACTCCGTGCTAAACACTTAGACATGCTGGGTAAAATAGTGAAACAAAACAAGTATGTTTAAACACACAAAAATATCTTATAAGATACTAACAAGCCAAATTGTACATTATACTAAGTGTAAAAAGCTAATAATCTGGTGTTGTCTGGGGCTCTGAAAACAAACTTTAACACTAAACTACATGCTGCTCAGAAAAAAAATATATTTGCTGTAATTATATGATGCAGAAACTTCTAAATACAAAAACTCACATAATAATTATTCCTAGACAGTCAATGCCAATAAGATACATGACTAAAGCCCAAATATAAACCCATTGTGAAGAGAAACTCAATCTCTATTCAGTTCTCACAAAAATAATAATTAATAATAAAGATCAGCTTACAGTCAAAAATGACAAAACACATGAGCAAATAATCCTCCATGACAGAAAGCAGAAACAAGAGGATTGGTTCCCTCAAAATTTAAACTACTAAAACAATCTTTAAAGTCCTTTATAATCCAGTGTGGAAAATGTAAGAATAAGATTCTGTATAGAAGAATACACAGATTTTTAAAAGAAGCAAATAAACCTTCCAGAAATAGAAAAAGAGATATTCATATTAAAAACTCAATGTATTCTTTAAGCAACAGACTAGACTTGATCAAAATGAAATTAATGAACTCTAGCATAAGTTTATGAAAATTACCCAGAATAAAATACACAAACAAACAGAAATAAATTTATATCTAGACATACTTCAGTGAAACTTCAGAGCATTAAAGAGAAAGTAAACACTTTACAAGCTATTAAAGAAGAAAAAAGCCAGACTACTTACAAAGGTACAAAACTAAAAGCAAGATGACAATGGAATAGTATGTTTAAAATATTTCAATTTAGAAAGTATGAAATTAAATTATTCCACAGAGTATATATTAAATAAGGTACTTTAGACAAAGAATGAGAGAATTTACCACTCTCAGAACATTCCTGAAAAACTTTCAAAGTACTGTAAAACAAAGCAATGCTTTAAAAAAAAAAAAAAGCAATGGTAAGTAAACAAATTGTAAACATTTCATTTATGATAGGCAGCAACGACAATAATACAGTATTTAGTGGGTTTAAAACCATTATAGAGCTAAAGTGTTAGAGAATATTACATGAAAGAGATGGGAGGTAATCTAAGTTAGAGAGTTACAAGTTTTTATTCTGGAGGAGAGAAGAGGTTTGACCAACTAAAATAGATTTAAAAAGTCAAGGATAACTACTAAAAGAAAAAAGTGTATACTTCACATACTAGTTAAAAAAATGAATAGAGATTATAAATCTAATAGAAGGCAAAATAAAGAAAGGGAGGAAAGGAGGGAGGGAGGGAGGGAGGAGGGAAGGAAGGAAGGAAGGAAGGAAGGAAAAGAAAAGAAAAATTGGAGAATAGAGGACATACAAAATGACAAAAAAAATTAATACAAACCTTTTGGTAAACACAATAAATTTTAAAAGATTAAGTCTACCAATAATAAAGTTATTTCAAATTCAGTTATATTCAATTTATAAGACAAAATCCAAACTCAAAATGACAAAAAAGAATTTAAAATGGAGGGGAGGGAAGAAATAGGCCTAGTAAATGTCATCAAAAGAACTACTGTACCTACACTATTAGCAAACAAAATAGACATTAAAGCATAAAGCACTTCCATATAAAGATTATTACATAATGATAAAAGGAATGATTTATTAGAGAGCATACCAATTCTGAACAGAGATGTCCATGGTAATATAGCTTCAAAATATAAAAAGCAAAATGCATTGAATGACATGAAGGAGTTGAAAAATCCCTAAGCCTAGTAAGAGATTCAGTGACATCTAAAACAGACCCTATCCCTAAACAAAAAGGAAACTCTGAAATACAATTAACACACTTGAGCCAATAGATACATATTAATATATTAGTTCCTATACCCAGCTATTAGAGAATAAAACTTGCTTTCAAAAACACATGGACAAGTATAAGAATATAAAGCAAATCTCCACACATACTAAAATATATGTGTTATACAGACCACAATGTCATTTAATTAGAAATCAATAAAAATTAAAAGATAGTCTCAAAACTCACATATTAGGAAATCCTAAAACATTATTTAAAAATGTATAGATCTACGTCTGAAACTTACAGGATTTCATTAACCAATGTCATCATAATAAAAAATAAAAATAAATTTAAAAAATCATAGATCAAAAAATTGTGAAAGTTAGAAAATTGTTAGAGCTAAATAAAATGAAAGTTTTATATATTAAATTTAACAAACTAGAAGAGAGAAATTTTATATACACAATGATATTTATATATGTGTGTGTGTGTATATATATATATATATATATATATATATATGTATAAATGAAGTTGAAAAAGCTCAGCAACAAACACAAAATGTTAGGGAAAAAAAAAAGAATAAACCCCAAAACATAAAAGAAGGGTAATAAAACAGATAAGAAGCAAAATAAATGAAATAGAAAGTCAAAGAAACAACAGAGAGAATCAGATAACTAAATGATGGTTCTTTGAAGAAAACTGAAACAAACACATCTCTGCCAGTACAGAGAGGGAAGGAGGAACTATGAAAGGTGGGAGGGAGGGAATTAGGAGAGAGAGACTTATCTGGAGCAGAAGGGGAGGGGAGAGAATAAGGGGAAGAGGAAGGAGAAGAGGAGGGATAGGAGAGGAAGGGAGAGAGAGAAGTTGACTTAAAAGGGGCAAAATCACAGATATTACAGCATGTTTAATCAAAAGAAAACACTATTAACAAATGCATGGAACAAACTGAAAAAATGAGATGAAATAGGCAATTTTTAAAGAAATATAATCATCAAAATAATTTCAAAAAGAAATAGAAAATCCAAAGAGACATCTAACCACTAAGGAAACGAATTCAATAGTTGAAAATTTACTCAATGCAAAGCAAAGAAATAAACAAAAAACCCATCAGTTACTGATAGTTTTATGGGTAAGTTTCACCAAACTATAAGAAACAGATCATTTATTGTTTTACAAAATATTAAGATATTAGAGAAAGAGGAAAAACTCCAGGTAATTTTGTGATAATAAAATGACCTTAATAGCAAAGCCAAATGACAGTACACGACAGGGAAAGTATAGCTCACTCACTCTTTTTGAGCACAGATGCAAAAGTTCACAATATAATATGAGTAATATAATAATGAATATAATAATGAATATTATATTCAATATATAACAATATAATAATGAATCCTGAAATATGGTTTTTGTTATTTGTTTTTTGAAATCATGACAGTGAAAGTCCATCCTGGAAAAACAAGTAATTTTCACAGTAGACAACTCATCTACTACTAAAGACACTTATTTTATATATATATATACACACACACACACACACACACACACACACACACACACACACGTATGTATATATATGTATATATGTATATATGTGTATATATGTATGTGTGTATATATATATGTATATTTGTATATATGTATATATGTATATGTATATATTTAAAAACTGAAAATGTTTCTAGATTATATCTATGTAAGTTAACATATTAACAAATTAAAATTATTTAACAATGAATATAGAAAAATTTTTACTTGATAAAATTCAACTTTCTTTGAAGTTTCAAAGAATAACAACAGCAGCAAACACTCTTAAAGTGGTTTTCTTTAACTTAATGAATGGTTAACCACCAAAAGCCTCTAGCAATTTGAAAAATGGATTATAGTTATCGTTGTACAACATTGTGAATGTACTTAATGCCCTTGAATTGTACACTTAAAAAGTTACAATGATAAATTTTATATTATATTTTTCTACAACTTAATAAACCCTATTGCAAACATCATACTTAACATGGAATTATTAGAAGTGATTCCTTTAAATTAGGAACAAGACACAGCTGCCTACTCTCATTGTTTCTATTCAACTATGTATCAGAAGTTCAGTGCAATAAAACACAAAACAATAACTAAATGTGAAGATTAGAAAGGAAAATTTTCACAAGTGATATTACTGTCTATGCAAAAAAGTCCAAGAGAATCTATACACAAATTACTAGATCTAAAAGAGCAAATAGCAATTTGTTGGATATGGGATACTCAATGTATAGAAATTAGTGATGTCCTCATGTGCTAGAAATTACCAAATAGAAAATGTAGTTTTAAATATATACCATTTATGATAGCAAAAAAAAAACAACTATAAGTTGTCTATGTATAAATCTAACATAAAATTATAAAGCTGTATTGAAAGGCAGAGAAAAAGACATGTAAATAAAGAGATACTTAGTTTATAAGAAAAAAGTTACAATATCATAAAAGATAGCAGTTACTTTCAAACTAATATATAACTTATAGGAATTTTAATGAAAATGCTAGACTAAATCATGGAAATTAACAAGCTAATTCCAACATTAATATGAAAGAGTAAAGAGGAAATAAAAGCTAAGACAACTTAGAAGAAGAATAAGGGAGAAATACTTGTTCTCCTAAATATCAATCATATTATCAAGCTAGAATAATTAAAGAGACATGGTGTTGACATAGGTATTGACAAACCATAAAACCTGGAAACAGATCTGCATACAGATGGGAACTCAGCCCATGGCACAGGTATCATAATAAATCTATAGGAAAATAAAGACTGTTCATTAAATAGTGCTGGTTAAAAGGCCAACTGTATGGAAAAGGATCAAACTAGACTCTACCTCATGCCACACACACAAACAAATCCCATAGGGATTAAAGTCCCAAATATGAAAGGCAACCCTGTAAAGCACTCAGAATAAAAATGAATGAAAATATCATTATCACATTAGGGTAGAGACTAATTTCTAAACAAGGAACACAAAGCAGAAATCATAGAAGAAAAGAAGAAATTAGACTATATTAAAAGAAAAGCAAAAGAAAATTTCCATGCATTTAAAGATATCCATAAATGTGAAGAGACAGAAAGACACATATATGAAGCATATGACACCAAGAAAGTATATCCAAAATATAGAAAGAACACCTAATTATTTAGTCAGAATAGCTCCACAATCCAACAGAGAATTGCCAACAGGAATAAAGAGGTCAGGAATCCAAAATGATGGAAATGGAATTGTTAAAAAAAAAAAAAAAAAAAGGCCCACCTTCATTAGGAATCAGGGAAATTCGTATTAAATCACCAAGAATCATTTCCAACACATCAGATTTCAGTGAATCCTGAAGATTTGGTGCCTTCAGTAAAGACACTTAACTTTCCTTGAACAAACAGCTGAAATTGCCAACTGTCAATTAGGGAAACACCAATTAGGCCTTTTTCCAACCACCAACAAACAGGACCAAAAATCCTCCTATATCCTAGGCTGCGTTCTCATGCATTTTGAATGTTTCCCAAACTCTAAATGATCTCTCAAACAAAGCCAAGTGATGTTTCTTCCAAGCTGATGGAAATACTTCCTCACACAAGAGGGCAGCCATGCTTCCATCTCTTCATGTAATTGTGTGCATGCCAGTCTCACTGGCCCATCTGGGAAAGTTCTATACTGAGCAGAAAGGTGGGGGGCTTACTTGGAGCAGTCTTCACAAGCAATGTTCCCTGAGGTTTCCTTGATCGTGCGCTCAGAGACAAATGCTGGATATTCAGTATCACAAGGCTCCAGGGTCTGTTTCAATTTCTGGGCTGCAAGGATAAGGAAAAAAAAAAAGATAAAGAACGCGAAGCACAGGCTTTATTGTGACTGGCAGCCCATAGTAACTCAGAGCGCAGTTCCGCTCCTGCAGCTCTGTGATTTTTCTAGGCACAGCATAATGCATTATTTTCTAATTAGTCGAGTGATTTCATCTGCCAAGCAACTCTATAAGCTATAATTCCTCAAGCAGTTGTGTTGGCTTGATCAGCTATCATTTATGCATCATAAGAATTCTACTTTCTGGGACAACATCAGTCCCCAGGTCTGTGACCTCAGACTTTCTTGAACTTAGCAACAAACACATATGTATATCTAAATAAATGTATAAAATATGTTACACCATATTATTTAGGGTGAGACAAAGGTCATGATACAATTGCATGGTTTTATTACAGAAACAAAATTGAAATATGGACTAGTAAAATACGTAATGTCTTTGAACCACAGCCATGAGCGTAATCCTACTATTATGAAGTTCCATGTCCAGTAATACAGCACTAAATAACCCTGGTAAGTAAAAGAGTACATAGTAGGCACTTGGTAAAGGCTGTAGTTGATTAAATTATTTAAACAAGATAAGTCCAGTGAGCAAGTTCCAAAACCTAAGTCTCAACTTTTTTAAATTTCTAAGTTGAGGATAATATGGTTCTATCAGAGGTTGATGAAGAAGTGAAAAGGAAAAAAAAAACAATATATGTTGAGTACTTGGTACAGTATCTGAAACATAATGAGTGCTAAGTAAGTGTCAGTAAATGATAAAAATAGTTACAGTAAATAACAATAACAAACACAATGTTAGCATTCTAATGAAGCCATTGTGACATTAACATGATGACTATGATAGATGGTATAGTATAGTGGTATAATGGTTAAGGGGGAAGGCCCTGAAGTCACAGAAATTCAGAGTACAAATCCCTGCTCCATTGCTTCTAGCTAATCCTCAGTATTCTCATCTATAAAGTGGAGATGCCAGTAGTACAGGTATCTTCACTGGAGGTGTGTACTCCTTAACATTTTCCAATACCCAGAGTGCTTATAGGTTTCCAATCTCTGAACTCTGCACAATGTTTTTGGCTGATGTTTATATAAAATAAAAAAAAAACATATTTATAAATATATATATCATATATGTTAGATCCATATATACAATTTACATTTACAGCTGCATAACTCAATAGGATTTTAACAAAATGATGTGTGGACAAAGTCTTCTGTCAAAATACAATTGGTTGGATATCAGAACCATGGGTAGATGCTTTGTGGAATGTCCATTTGGAGGCTGCTGGCACTAAGTGAGCCATCCATCACAGGGTTACTGAATGCAAAACAACTGTTTGGTAACAATTGATAACCATTTGGTGATCAGGAAACCATGCTCTAAGCATTTATATTCTAATGTAATTGTTTTTTATAATGCAGGCTTTTCACTGAGCTTTAATTATTTTGAGGAAATTAATTCGGTGTTTGTGATTGAAGTGTAATGCATTGTAATTTTTCCTATTTCAAACAAAAGGAAGTAGACTTTTAATCAGCTTTTTAAAAAAATGCAGACCATGGTATTCAGGACCTGGTAACTGACATAAATAGGAGATACCCATGCTAACTCACAGGATCCTAAGGAATAAATGAACTAAAGCATTATAGCTCTCAACAGAGTGACACACATGCACACTTTCACTCATATGCATGTACACACACACAAAATTTTCATGAAATTCTAGTTGTTACAGAGTGTTACCATCCACATGCTGGGAGTTAGGCTAATTGTGTAGTAGCTAAGACCATGAATCCTGAGGGTTGTGTATTCTGCCTCTGCTGTGTGATCTCAGATGAGTTTTTTTTTCCCCCTGTCTTTATTGAAATATAATAGACAATTAGTTGCTTGTATTTATATTGTAAAATTCAATGAGGTTTTCTAAAAATTATAGTTGGCATACAATAATATACCAGTTTCAGGTGTATAGCATAATGATCAGAGATCCATATAACTCGCAAAGCCATCACCCCACTAAATCTTACATATTTATTACATTATTAACCATCTTCCCCATGCTACACTGTACATCTCCATGTCTATTTTGCAACTATCTATTTGTACCTCTTAATCCCTTTGCATTTTTTGTCCTCTCCAATCCCCTCCCATCTAATATCCCTCAAAATATTCTCTGTGTCTACGAGTTTATTTCTGCTTTTGTTTCTGTTGTTGAATTTGTTCTTTAGATTCCACATGTATGTGAAATCGTGTGATATCTGTCTTTATCTAACTTCATTCAGTACAATACCCTCTAGGTCCATCAAGGCAATATTTTTTTCCATCCCCTTCCTTTTAGTCGGTGTGTGTTTTTTTAATCTGAAGTGAGTCTCTTGTAGGCAGCAATATGTAGGGGTCTTATTTTCTTATCCATTCAGTCACTCCATCTTTTGGTTGGAGCACTTAATTATTTTCCACTTAAGGTAATTGTTGGTAGAAATGTAGTTATTACCATTCTTTATTCCTGTTTTTGATACATGTTTTTTCTTCTCAAAAAAGTTCCTCAACATTTCCTGTAATATAGGCTTGGTGTTGATAAATTCCTTTAGATTATTTTTGTCTGGGAAGCTTTTTATTTGTCCTTCAACTCTAAATGATAGCTTTGCTGGATAAAGTATTCTTTGTAGATCCTGGGTTTTCATCTCCTCAAATATTTTGTGCAAGTCCCTTCTGTCCTATATAGTTTCTTTTGAGAAATCAGTTTCCAGTCTTATGGGTGCTCCTTTGTAGGTAACTATCCCCTTTTCTCTTGCTGCTTTTAAGATTCTTTCTTTGTATTTAACCTTTGGCATTTTAATTATGATGTGTCTTGGTGTGAGTCTCTTTGGGTTCCTGGTGTTTGGGACTCTCTGAGCTCCTTGTTATTTCATGTCTATTTCCTTCACCAGGTTAGGGAAGTTATCCATCATTATTTCTTTAAATAGCTCTTCAACACCTTGTTTTTTTCCGGTACCCCTATGACACAGATATTTTTACCTTTAATAGTGTTTCATAGTCTCCTTAAATTGTTATTACAGTCTTGGCTTCTTTTTTCTTGACATTCTGATTAAGTGTTCTTGGCTTTCCCATCCTCTATATAGGTCACTTGATTCTCTTCTTTATTCACTCTGTTTATTCCATTTAATATACTTCTCACCTCTGTGTTCTTCATTTCTGACTGGTTCCCTTTTATAATTTCCATTTCCATTTTTATGTTTTTTATCTCTTTGTTAAAGTTCTCACTGAACTCCTCTACACTTTCCATAAGTCCATCGAGCATCTTTATAATCAGTGTTTTGAACTTCAAATATGTTAGATTGCTTGACTTCATTATTTCTGGGTCTCTGTTCTGTTTTCTCACATGGTTTCTGCTTCTTTATTTTCCCATTTTGGCTGCCTTTCTGTGTCTGTTCCTATGTACTAAGCAAAGCTCTTAAGTCTCCTGTGTCTTATTAGTGTGGCTTTGTGTGGTTGGTGTCCTGTGGCACAATCCTGAGAGGGGTTCAGCTGCAGGCCAAGTTCAGTCCCAGCCTGTGACCTTCCAAGGCCACCTGTTAAGATGCAGCAAGCAATCCACAGGTGCTATGCTTATAGTTGCCTCAAAAGTCCACACCAGAAACCAAGGCCAACTGCCTCCAGTGTGAGTCTAGGTGCTACTCAGCAAGGGGCACCTGACTAAACAAGGACACACCTGATCGTTGCTTGGGTGGAGCCACGAGTTGGGGGAGTTTCAGGGAATCCACTGGGCAGAGTGACCTCTGTTTTACAGTGTGATGATGTCTCTGCTGTGATGGCGCTGAGTCTGCACACTGCGAGTGGGGAGGGTTCAACAGAGGAACAATGGATACCACTGGCATTTCTGTACAGAGTGAGTCTCCACTTGGCCTTCACTCTGACAACTCAGTTTCCCCCTGAAAGTCCCTGGTGCCTCCTGCACAGCCGAACCAGTGCTGGTGCTCAGAGCAAGCAGGTCCATCACTGTGAAAGTCCACTAGCGGATATGGCCCCTTTAAGAGGCATCTGCAGCTGCCAGCTGCCACTGCCATAGCCTTTGTCCCACTCAGCTGCCACGGACTGGGCAGCCTTGTGTCCTCACCCCATCCTGCTTTCTGCCGTTGCAGGGTGATTCTTAGTTCTCTCTCTAGTTGTATGGCTTTTCCATCTAGATCCCAGGCAATTTTCCTTGCTGTTTGCTCCTTGTTTCTGTCACAACTTTAATTTGGTTGCCAGAGGGATGAATAGAGCCTCTATCATCTATGCCATTTTTTTTCTGACCTAGATCTCAGATGAGTTTTTAATCTTTCTACACTGTAGTGTTCTCATCTGTACATGGGAATAACAATATCAACTTCATATGGTTGTTTGAGGATCAAATGAAGTAAAACAGAAAGTGCCTGGCACATTGCAGGTGCAGCCTAAGTGCCTATGCTTACTGCCACCGACCTCTACCAACCATGTTATGTCATTGACTCTTCAAATTGTTTGCCTTTTCAAGCTATTTCTTTTTGGTTAGAAAAAGCAAGCAGATGGCTGCTTCCCTGCCTCCTGACTCCACTAATGGTACAGCGCTGGCAGTTGTCATGCTCCCAAAGGGCTAGGTCGCAGACACTGTCTGTCCCCCGTGCCCTGCAGTGTTAGCTCGTAGGAAGCATACATGCTTGTTGAATAAATGAATAATTCCTGAATGGTGTTTTTTAGGCAAACAAAATGGACAAAGGAAATGTGAGCATCTCAGTCCCTAATGGCAAATTGCCTGCCTTCAGGGGAAAGGCAAGGTGAGTTTAAGTGGCCAAGCCATACATTAACAACATAGAGAGGGGATCGGTGGGAATATCATTCTCTTCCCAGTTATTTCCCAATGCCTCTGGTTTTGTCAGGAAGACCTTTTTGTTTGATGCCAGGGGGTTTCTATCATCTTTGCTTCATTTGCTCTTCTCTTTTTAACCTTGGGATGTCATACATAAACCTCAAAGCATTTGGCTACAATTTGGTAAAACTTTTTATATTCACTGTCCTCATTTTTACAATTAATTTTTCTGTATAGCAAATGATACTGACTTTCAATTTGGGAAGATTCCTTTTAGTATTTACATTATTTAAGTGTCAAAATATGAGTCAGATCAAATGAAATAAAGATTAAATAAACAGAATAGATTATGAGTGGGTATGGCACAAACATATAATGAGTGGATATGGCACAGACAGCATATAATAACCTAATGATAGTAACACCTACATTTATTAAGAAATCACTATGTGCCAGATGATGTTCTGCTTTACATGGATTAATTTATTTAATGGTTAAACAAGACAAAAAAAAAAAAACAAACTATGAGGTAGAAATGATTGTTATCTCTGTTTTGCAGATTGGTGAATGGAGGCAAGGACCGGGGAAATTGCCCAAATTCATCCAGTGAGTATGTGACAGAGCTAAAATTTGAACTTGGGCTATCTGGCTCCAGCACATATATATCTAACTGCTCTGTGAAGTTTGGCCAGTGAACGAAAGGAAGAAAGGTCTTTAGGGCAGGCTGAGATAGGCAGCACACATGATTTAATAAGCCCGATAATTGCACCATCTCTAATTCTAATTGTCTGGGCTCAGATACTATGGAATGAGTCCACCAAGTTCAATGGTGAAACTCATTTGGTTCTGATCTTTTCTGGAGATGAAATTTTTGTTCCTTGATAATTGTAGGGCACTCATACTGATGTGGTGATAAACTGTTGAGTCAGTTTGCTGTGTGACTATAGATTGGCTGGAGGTTGCTTTATGTGCTTTTGTGAAACACAAATTCTCATATAAAATCAGGGCCACATTTAATATAAATAACATGGTTTATTACGAAGCCCTTTCTTTGTCTGGAGTACTATGAAAAACATCACATATATTTGCTAGTCATTACTATTTATCTATGGAATTTCAAACCAATAACTAAGTCTTCCCGTGATCTAATGAGTACTGTTTTAACTCCTAGGCATTTAAAATTCATTATCTTCCAAAGGTGTAGGTACACAAGGATCATGGAGCTCAGCTAGGCTGATTCTTTCCTTTTCCAGAAGGGAAAGTTAGGTTTCGGAAAGTAGATATAGCCTGTCTTGAGCACCACAAGAAAGTGACTAATCGCCATGACCATCGTTTGCTTAAACAGCAAAACCACCACCACCACCCTCAAAAACAATACTCACTGAGTGCTAACTACACACCAAACATCATGTTAGACTCTTTGCATGTATAAAATCCTCACCATAACACAGCAATCAAGGCCCTACTGCTATCATGCTTTACATATGAAGAAACTAAGATGCTTGCCCCAAGTCACACTGCTGTTAAGTGCTGAGGCCCAGATACACAATGAGGTGGTCACATCCAGAACCTGTACTCCTTGCCATCTCACTGCTCTCCTCTTACCCCACTTACTGGAGGTGCAAGCTGAAGCTGCCGTGACTTATCACTCACTCATAATGAAATACCCACACAATTGAATATCTTTAATTTTCCCTTAGCAACAAATGTTCCTGATGAGAATAACTGACTTGGGTTCACAGTAATTATGTGCAGACAATTGGGAATGAATAGAGTTGCCATTTGAAAGGCTTTCCTCTTCTTTTGTCTTTGTGAATGCACCCCCATTCATAACCGGGTGCCAGCAAGCTCCATTCTCTTTGTGCAACTTCGCCAAAATGATACCTTTGTGATAATCAAGCAGAAATGGGCTTCCACAGTTCCCTTCACTAAGGAAATGAAGCAGATAAACAGTGTAATTATGGATTCCATTTTTAGCTAAATAAAGATGTACGTCTCAGCTCAGAGTCTTTATCTGGTGAGGGAACAGTAAATGTAGAATAAAGAAACTTTGCAAGTCGATATAGTTATAGTGCTTGAAACTTTTCTCTCCTTACACTGGGTCCAAGGTTTGCGTTTACATTTAACGTGTGTTCTCTTTGGGAGCTCATATACATTTACATCTAATAAAGATATCCAGGTGAGAGCAGCCCCACAGATGAGTTTATTCTCCCTCATTTGACTCAATTTCTTCATCTCCAAAATGGAAAAAGTCATAATCATGCCCAGTAAAGGGCATTAGGCCTGAATGTGACAATTCATGTACAACAGCCTGCTTGACATGAGGGCTCAGAGAAGGCCAGCTGTCTAGCTGAGGTGGTGGGTCTTGGTTTAGGTCTGAGCCCATTATTTTTAGCTATCTGACTTAGGTGCCTTAGAAAGTTCAGTAATAAATTCTGGCAGTCCCAAACTCTCAGGTACATCATGTATCAATGATATAAATAGCTGACAATGTCTTTCTGTAGTCTGTGGGGAAAAGGTCTCATAGTGTGGCAGTGGAGTGAAGTGACTTGGATTTACCTATTAAAGGATCTTTTTATACAGCTTCCTCAAACAGAAATGGAGAAGTGAAGCACCATATTATTCTCCTAAGCTAAAATTTTGTCCGCTGTTGGTACTGGTGGACAGAAAAGCAGGAGAGAGGGGATATGAAATTTCAGCATGAGAACCTTGCTGAGTGTCTGTAACCATCAATGAGTACAAAGACTGTACCCTCTGTCCTTGTTCGTCATCACCTACTCTATACTCTTGGGTCTACACCAGGGATCCCCCACAGTGATGTCACTGCAGGGCCCTCATATCCACGGGTTTGCATTTTGTGGTTTCAGTTACCCGTGGTCGACTGTGGTCCAAAAATACAAAATAGAAAATTTCAGAATTAAACAATTCTTAAGTCTTAAATTGCATGCCATTCTGAGTAGTGTGATGAAATCTCACACTGTTCATCTTCATCCCCCCTGAGACATGAATCATTCCTTTGTCTTGTATATTCATGCTGGATACGCTACCTGCCCACTAGCTACTTAGTAGCCATTGTAGTTACAAGAGACACCACATTTACATAACGTTTATTATAGTATATTGTAATAATTATTCTATATTTATTATTAGTTATTGTTAATCTCTTAATGTGCCTAATTTATAAATTCAAATTTATCACAGGTATGTATGTATAGGAAAAAATATAGTGTACATAGGGTTTGGAACTATTCACAGTTTTAGGCATCCATTAAGGGTCTTGAAACATACACCCCGCAGATAAGGGAGGACTACTCTCTATTGATATTTTGAGTCAGATAACTCTTTTTCGGCCGCTTTGTGTTGTAGGATGTTTAGCGACTACCCTGATCTCTACCCCCATTCTCAGTTGTGACAACCAAAAATGTCCCCAGATGTTGTGGTCACCCATGGGTGGCAAGATCACCCCAGGTGGAAAATGATTGGTTTAAATAAAGATTATTGTAGCTGGTATTCAACAGAGACTCAAAAACTAATTGTCAAACCTGAACGACCAGAACAAGGGTGTGGGTAGATGCCTGTGGTGGCATCAGGTAATGGGGAAGGAAAAGCAGGTGAGAATGAGGGAAGTCGGAATGGAGATTGGCATGAAGAAGGTAGGCATCCTTCCTTCATCATCTTGTTCACCTTCAGTCAGGGATGGGTAGGCACACCAGTGTGAAGAAGAATGCCAAAAACTAAACCACTGAAGATAACTAGCCTGCTCCCGTAACATGGAGTACATGCCAACCAGCCAGCTTTAGCCAGAAGAAAACAAAAACAAAAAACTTGAAACAACCCACAACCACCCAAAACGTGAGTACCGCCTGCCAGGCGTAGATCTCTTGTTCTATGCCATGTCATGCACATGGGCTTTGCACGCACTGTTTAATTCATCTCCCACAACCCCATCATGTTATCTGAGGAAATCAAAGCCTAGAGAGACCAAACGATTTGTCCAGAACCTCACAGTTCAAGTGGCAGAGGAAGGCTGCCTGACTCCAAAGCCATAGTACTTAATCTCTAGGTGGTGAAACAGCCATTCTAGTCTCCCTGAGCTCAAAGTCTATTCCGCAGGAGTGGTGATTTGTCCCCAGGAACTGGTGCTGCAGAGAGAACAGCCACTTAACCAACTTATAATCCATTTTCTTAGCCTCTATTAATCTTTCTACTTCCTTTTCTCTTTTTAAATCTCATTTACCATTTTTTAAACCCCTAATAATAAAATTGGGAAAAAGCTAATCAAATAAGAAAAGTGAATAAAAAAAGATATAGCAAGCACACACTTAGTAGGTTCCTTCTCACCTCTCTTTTACGAATCATGTGCACTTTTAAACAAAAGCAGTTTCATGCCATAGGTAAATTTTTCTTTGGGGTACATGATAGCTCTGCTTATTGACACCCCATTGGCTGTACTGTTTGCTGATCCTTCTTGCCTCATATACTCCTCCTCCACCATTGAATGTTTTTTTGGAGTAGATATAGTTTTGTATATATTTTTTATTATATTACTTAATTTCATGAGCATTTCTGGTTTTGATAAAAAGTTTTCAGAAACAGAATCTTGAAAAAAATTTTCTGTGCCTCTCTGTGGATGGGCTTTAATTTATTTTAAAACCTCCTCATTGTTCATCATTTAAAGAGTTACCAGTATTTGCAATCTTAAATTCCCTGGTGATTATCACCCTGTCAAGAACCCTTTGTTCCCATCTCAGTTTATTTCCTTAGGCTATATTTCTAGAAGTGGGAATACCGGCACTCACTGTCATTCAAAGATGGTACCAACCCAGCCAGAAGGGGCAGGAATACCTGGAGGGTCACCAGGATAATGTGTGTGTGGATGAAAGTAGAGCATCTGGGTCTGGGCCACTGGGCTGTCAGCTTCCCAGGACAGAGCCAACCTTCAAGACACTTAGATCATGTTCTCCGTTATCAGTGGCTGCTCCATGCAGGCGTATGTTGCTCTGTCTCATAGTCTAACTAACAAGAAATTAGTGAGTTCCTGAATTTAGGCAAAATAGGTCTATTTGTAAAATAGAAAGCTATGATGGCAGCGACTATAATGGTCATACCTGACAACAGAAAGATGTGTTAGGGTATTTAGTAAACAGAGATTGATACCCACTAGGCACTAAGCACCAGTTAGGTGCTTAGGGATAAAAATGGTTAAGACACAGCTCCTGCTATTGAGAAATTCTAGTTTAGTGTGAAACAAACAACTGAGGCAATAGTGGTGTGGAAGAGCTGAGAAATATGTGAGCTGACTGAGACAGAAGCAAGAAGGAAATGATGCTAATTCTTCCTAGGAGAATTGAGGGAATTCTCAGGGACTGGGATCTTAGAGGACGGGAGAGGGAATGTCAGACAAATATATCCAGCATGTGGGGGAATGCTGCTACATTACTAATCTACCTCTTTTTAAACAACATATAATTAAAAAAATAATAATTGTAGTGGTCTGCTCGTATCTGGTATCTCAGGTAAAAAAAAAACAATCAACATAAATAAATGCACAAAGGAAAGAAAGAGCAGAATGTATCTGAGAAACAAAGAGTGACTGAACAGGCAGGGAGATGCCTGAGAGACAACTCTCATTAAAAAGCACTGGTTTTGTAGGCCATGGAGACTCAACTATTTATTCTTCACTATTGTGGTCAACACTATCACGACCATTATCATGAATTAATTACAGCTACCATTTTTTGAAAGCTTCCAGTTCCTGTGCTCAGCATATAACATGATCTATCTCATCATAACATACACATGTGCACATGCACACACACACAAGTGATAGGAGATAAATATTATTTATTATTTTCCTATTTTGCTTACTGTGGAAAAACTGTGCCTTACCCAGATCAGCTAACTTGCCAAAGCCTAATCTTGGAGCCAGGAGTCAAATCCATAATGATCTAACTCTACAACTCATGCCTCTGAGAGATTCTACTAATTATTGCTCAAATCACTAAAGGTTTTTGGGCATGAAAATGTTTATATTTTATGAGGGTGATTATTTATTTATTTATTTATTTATTTATTTATTAAAAAAGAGTAACTATCTCTTCAGCCTGAAAAAGGCAATGTGTCTGTCTCCTTTAATGTCTATAGCACCTGGTATTCCTAGGTGGTCTCCCATCCAAGTACTAACCAGGCCCAACCCTGCTTAGCTTCAGAAATCAGACAAGATCTGGCATGTTCAGGGTGGCATGGCTGTTGTCTTCTTAGATTTTCGCTTTGCTCACAAGTTTTTTGAGGACTTCGCCTGTGTAATGTATAACCTCAAAGTCTTAGTTTAGGAAACAGGTCAAAGTATATATTCAACATGGGCTGAATGAAGCTCTGGGAATTTTAGTCTGACTGGCTGGTGCTGCCCTTAGCACAAAGGATGCCTTTTGCTGACTGAGCTGAAAAATCATCACTTTGTCCTGGGTAGTTTTACGCAAGCACATCCCTGATGAAAAGTAGCCAGTGAACCCAGGGCTTATCACTCTGAGCTAGGAAATAGAAACCAGTTGCTGCTTACCTTTAGCTGTCATATCTGAGTGCCACCAGCTGCAGAGGTTAAATTCCACCAGGAACCTAAATGGGTGATAGAAAGCCCAATGTTACCTGGTTATCCACACCCTGAATAGAACAGTGATGTCCTATTATTTGGCAATGCTCACCCCATTTGAAAGAATAACATCACAATCTGGAAATATCAACATGGTTAGTTCAGTTACCAGTGAATTTTTACTGGGCTTTATCTTATTTGTGATAGGCTATTTTATCACCAATGCCAGCCGAGCCATGAAATCAGGTTCACCTAGACTCAAGGATTCTGCTGAGAAATATCTTGCTTTCTAGGCAGAAATAGTTTCTAGTTGTCTTCTGAACCCACAGTAAAAATTCAAATTCTAAAGGGCTTCCTCTGTCTTATTTCAGAAACACAAATATAATATTCTCAACTAGATTATGATCTGTAGTAATAAAGGGTGTTTTCAAAATTTATACTGTAATGCAAACTCTTTAGCCATGTGTGTGACTGTGTGTGTGTGTGTCTGTGTGTGTGGGGGGGGGGCAGATAAGACAAACCTCTCTTTATGAAAATATGCCACAATGCAAATTTTAAAGAATTAAAATTTTTCTGTTGTTCATAACGAATGAAAAGTAATATAAATCATCCTCCAAATTAATGAGACAGACCAAAACATGGTCATTTCTTTTTTCAGGTACTTGGTTACATTCTCTAGCAATTCATTCTCAATCAAAATCCCACTATTATACATTACTGTATTTTGTCTCATATACATACAGAACTTACTCCTCACTTGAATTTATAACTGTGTTAAATTAATATGTTACATTAACATAATAGAGAAGAAGATGTCTATTCATCAATGTCTGTTCATCAAATGATTTCTCCCTTAAATCCAAAGAACTAGAAACTTAATGGGGAAAATAAGAATAAGAGTTTGGTGTAGCTCGAATGATCTGGTTCCCAAGTCTGTCCATGGACACCCTCTCTTTTGTGTGACACAGTGTTTCTGTGATGTGTCCAATATCTCATCTGGAAGTCAAGCCTTTCATTTTTGTGCCATTTCAAGTCTGACCCAAGTCACAGATGCATTCAGCACCCTCTAAACAGGACTAAAACTCCACAGAGTAACAATTAAATCACACCTTGAAAAGCCCCCAGCCCCTGGTCCATGACTACACAGGCCCTATTCCTATACATGGCAAGACATTCGAAGTAGCACAGTGGACAGCCCTGGCAATTTGTTCTTCTGACCACAGCCCACCCAGGCAGCATTAAAAACAGCCAGACATCTATGTTAAATTTAACAGTAACCACAATAAATAAATTTGGTTTGTGTATTGCAAGCTGTTAGTCTGCTAAACAATTACATAAGGGCATAAGCAGTGACCATGAATAACTTAATAAAAGATAATTTTTTGGTCTCAACATTCAATATTTTGAGATTTTTAATGAGGTTATTCAGAGTATTATGAATCAGTTATTGAAAACATGAAGCAGAGACTCTCAATTCACTTAATAATACAAAAGAAAAGAATAATAGTTTTTTAAAAATGAAACAATTGTACTTACAAGACAAGTTCTGTCATTATCCATTTTACTGCAGCAAGGAAGGCATTATAAGGCTGAACAGAAGAATTCAGTTCATTAAAAAAAATGTATCACACACAAAATTTTTAGTTTAACTTAAGGCTTTACATAAAGACAATGTTATTCTTTTAGAGAGATTGATATCATGTTAAAAACAGTGAAGCTCTAGCTAAAAGAAGAAAATGGTTGGATACTGTATCCCAAAACTAACATTTTAAAACTTTGAACTCCCCTGTAGTAAGAAGTGATTTACAAGTAAAATAAACATGATCTAATACAGGGGTTATCTCTGGGAGGAAAAAGGAAGTTCAGCAAAGGATGCTTAAACCTTTACCCTCTAGGGGCTAATATTTCACAGCTTAATGCTGAGGGGCTGGAATCTTATAACTAATTTCAAATGGTAATTTACAGGGCTGCCTCTCAGAGAGGTGATTCTCTGTTCTCCATCACTGTATGTCATTCATTGAAATAAGCAAAAATTGCATATACTTGATTTTAATGTTGCCCATGAATTATGTATGATTCAAGCTGCCTTTTCTCACACTTACATATTTGGACTTGAAAAAAAAATGATAACCATATAAACATGTGATTTTATCCTTACAGAAAATCCCCTTCACTCCATAAAAGAAGGCATTGACAGCTTGATCTTTATTTCAGAATATTTTAATTAAAAAAAGCAGTTGGATTGTTTACTCTGTGATATTTCCTATGTGGATAATTCAATTTCCTGATTCTGGAAAATACCAAGTCTCCCCCTCAGTTAGTTCTTTGTACCTAGGCATGCCAGATATGTGAGTGGCGGGCAGATTTGAGAGACAGGCAATGACACTGGCCAAGCCCAGGCTCCAGATGGCAGGTCCAGAAAAATCTCAGAACCTTTCGTGGTTCCATTTAGGTATCAGAGAATTGAAATGCCAAATCTTGGTTTCTTAAGTGATGGTTGCTTAATCCTACCTTCTGAGCCTTTTGATGGTAAGGACTAGTGCTAGGAATGGGGGAATTATCCAGTTTTAAATAAAACAAGAACCAATTTTTATACCATTAACCATTCTTGAAACTTCCCTATTTCAAGCCAGTAGGTAAACAGAACAACAATAAAACTCTACAGGGGTTACTAGTGGCCCACCCAGATTTCAGATGCATTTCTTGCTCTGATTTGACTGAGTGTATCACCATAATTTCCTGAATCGCAGAGCCCTCAGGATAAGGGTCAGATAAGAATATGAACTGTTAACTATTCGCTAAAACCAAATGTAATCTTGTAGTGCTGTGGGTTTTGCCATTATGATTCCTGATCCTTAGGGCTTGAAAAATAATCATCTTTCTTTCAAAATGACCCAGGGAGTCAGACCATGGGACAGTTTTGTGTCTCTGTACCTGCTAGGATGGGTAGTGACATTTCAGTGGTCCTTGGTAGTGTGAGTCTACCAAGGCAGGACAGAATGAATAAGGAGATTAAGGAGGTTCTGAAAGGGGAGAGGGGCAGACACTGGGGCAGCTCTCCCAGAGGCCAGGGGAAAAGGCACTCAAGCATTTCCTGCCAGACACTGGCTCAATGTAAGGATAAACAAAGGGATTATGTAAATACGGGATTAACAAATTTAAATACACATTATCATTCAGAAGGGTAAAGCCATTGAGCTTTTAAGCCTAATGATGAAAACATACCTTGGGAACATTTTAAGTCTGGAAATACTCATGCTAAGGTTAGAGAAGTTGAGTTTGGAAAGACAGGTTGATCCTCACTAAAAAGCAGTATTTTTTTAAAAAATGTCAAATTCTTAGTTCTTAGTTGCCTCTCAGATATTTTCTAGCTTTGAATCATTTCTTGTTCTCTTAGTGTAGGAGAACTGTGTTAAATACTTGGTTTTAAAATAATCCCCTTGCAAGATCCTATATCTGCAAATGAGAAGGTGTGTATGTTTTAAAACAATAATGACTCTTAAATTTTGTTTGAAACCAAATTTTAGGATAACTTTTTGGAATTTACAAAATAATAACACATAAGCGTTATATTTATACGTATATGCCAGACTATACCAAAGTATCTATATCTGGGTTTTTGGAGTTTTTTTTGTATGTGTGTTTTCAAATCATTGGTGGCCAAACTTACATTGCTTGCACATTGTAAATTATATTTTTAAACTGAGAGTAAATTATAGCAGTTACTGGCATTCAGAAAGTCATTTTCTAATGCTACCAGAGTTAAATTGATTAATTCTCAACTCTGACATCAGCCATGGAAGTGGCTTTAGGAAAAATGCTGCCGAAACAAAGCAGCAGTATGATTAGGATGGAGAACCTACGATCGAAATGTGAATTTGTTCATGGGCTAACAGCTCTATTAAAAACCAAAAGGAAGATTTCTGTTGAACCAAATCAAATTCTCTTTTATATAAAGAATAAGAGAATCCACAAAACTTCTCCCCTTTTCTATCCATCAAAAGGGGACCGCTACATTAATCCATCAGAGACTTTAGATCTGTTTGCCATTCATATAATCACTAAATTTGGGTTTAAACGGAAGAGAATTTTCTTAACCAGTAAAATCAAGAAATTCTTTCAAACATTCATGGTTTTGAAAAAGATAACTTGACCGCCCCAACGGAGAAGACACACTCACACACAGAGACAGAAACATAAAGCTGTTTTCTGGGTGAATGCACTGTACTTACATCCAGTAGACCATGGGCACCATCGCTGCTCTCCTTATTGGCCCTGCACATGGCTTGATAGTCATAAAGGGTAATTCTACAGGAAAGAATGGAAAGGAGCTTCACTAAATCGGGAAATGCAGAAACCAAAAGATGCTGGGACCAGCAAGGTGAACAGCTACTAATACTACTATCAAGTGCAGCGGTGACTTGTAAATACAGACCTAACAAGAATGATAAACCAGTAAAGGGGTCCAGTAAAGTTTTGCCACTCCAAAATGTGCCTTTTGGGATATTGATTTTTAGGTAGTTATTAAGAAATAAAAAACTCAGAAGGAACCTTTGACCTCCTCCCCCTTCCTGCCTGAAGGAAGTCAGATAAAAAGTCCTGTTTTAGGAAGGGTATTTTAGCATATCCACCATAGCCTATTTGAGTAAGATATGGTAGACATGAGGATCTATGCAAAAATTTGTTCTGCAAGAGTGATCCTCTGTCTCATTGTCTCTGGTTGCCCAGCAGGAATTTGCTTGTAACGTGTTCCCTCTTTCTTGTCTACCTGTGAATTACCCACTTCCCCTTTAAAATTCCAGACCCTTGCCCCTTCGTGTGCCCGGAATGACATATAAACTTCAACTGCCCAATGCATCACGGGTCACATTCTTAGAGACCCCCAAGTCTACATATAAACTTTGGACATTTTCTCCTGTTAACCTGTCTCTGTCAATTTGATTATTAGCCCAGCTAGTAAAACTTAGAAGGGGAGAGGAAAGTTCTATTTTTTTTTCAGCCCCCACACCAGGAACGTAGTAAAGTTCAGCACTGGAGACACAATCAGAACCAGCTCAAAATTGTTCTATTTTGTTTAACAAGATACCGAGTTGTTTTTCAGAGACAGCACATCAAAACCACAAGTTATGCAGCTGAAGCATGTGCAGAGGAGAGAACTTTCACCTCCAGCTGCACCTGGAACCAAAGTCTCCACGCCCGAACCCGCCACTCCACCAAACCAAAGGACTGGGACATAACTGGAAGTTGAACACTGGAACCCTTTCAGAAGCAGAGGGTCTGTTGCCAGGAAGATCCTGTGTTGACGCCCTTACTAAAAATGACCACGCTCCCAGGCCTCCAATTAAAACTTGCCCTGCCAGTGCTTCTGCATACCAGGTCTCCCTGTACCTTTAGAAATCCTCCCCGAACCCTGGATTGGGGAGTTTGGGATTCTGAGCATTAGCTTCCCATTCTCCTGGCTGGTGCCATTCATAATAAAATAGCCAATCTTTCTTCACTCCAATTCTCGGTGTTTAGCATTTGGCTCTCAGTGTTTAGCGTCAGGTAGACAGAGTCTCTCTAGTCTGCGCCACTTGGAACTTGAAGAATGAAGGAAATAAAGGTATTGTAGTGGAAAGAGAAGAAGGAGAAAATCTTCAGAATGATGAAACAGTCGTTTTGGGTTGACAAAGATGATCTGCATGGATCAGGATACTCCAAAGGGAATATGCTGTTCTGAACTGGATTCTGGGCCCTGGATGGAATCTACCTTGGCCATGGCTCCAAGGTCAAGGAAAGCTGGGGAAGGCCACTTTGGACTAAGGAATGGAAGGATCCTCTGTCTCTCTCAAGCGCTGAGAGACATGCTTGGACCAAGATAAGCCTAGCACTTTGATGATTTGTTGGAAACCAGCTGGCTCGTTGGTTCTAATTCTCACTCCCCACTACCAGAACCATAATAATGAGTGTACTTTTACTTTCGAAACCTGCAGTTTATGAAACAAGAAAATGGGCATTTTTTTCCTCCTTAATGAAAGAAGTATAGCTTTTGTCCCAATTATGAGCCTTAGTCAGTTGCAAAAAAAAAAAAAAATGTCCTACTTTAAAATTGTTCCAGATATTCTAATTTCTCATCGACAATTTTACATAGTAAAAGAGAATGACAATTTCTGGTAGCAAGTTAGCTTTTAGATGGAGCAAACACCTTATCCCAAAGGAGACATGCATTCCATCCTTCCCCTCAGCTCCTCTTCCCACTATTCCAGGCACCCCAAAGGAGAGACACTTAGAGTCCAGCCTGAGTTATATAACAGTTGCCAGATGACATGTTAACACTACAATACTACATGAACGCCTACGTGACTGGAAGGAATTTTCCCCACAGGAATTCCTTTCTAGAATAATACAATGCTTAATGTGGAGCATACTTAATGCTATGCTGGGAATGAACAACTAGCCAAGTATCTGGCTCGGGGAAGTCCCCAAACAAACTTCTTACAGAAATCACTGACACAGCCCTGACAGTAACCCAGCTACAGAATCAATGGCAGACCACAATGGACAACTGTAATCGGTCCCTGACTGACCCCCTGTGCCACGGTCTACAGACTCATCCAGGGGATTTCTGCAGAGGACCCAGGAAGGGCTTTCGAGGATTTGGCAAGAATCATGGTAGGCGTCATCCTTTTTATACTGCCCCACTCTGTCTCTGCAGCTGACACGGGGGCCGGAGCTGGGTGAGAGGCAGCATGGGTTGAGTTTCCGGTTGTACATGTGGATATAGTTTGGCCTTGGTTTTAAAATTTGGTTCTGCCATTAATCTAGGGTGAAATCTTGAGCAGGTTGCTTACCTTTTTCTGAGGCTTCATTTTCTCACCTATAAAATGACTCACAAATATGTTCTGAGATTTAAATGGTCAGGCCTATGAAAGTATGTAGTGTGCTGGTCCTGGTATGATCTTTATGACTGAAGCCCTAATATTGTTCTTTGTTAGAGTCTGAGCTGTTAAAACTACACTGTTCCCGAAGGCCCAAGTGACACATGGCAGTGTGACCTACTGGTTAAAATGCCAGCTTTGAAGTCAGTGACACATAAGTTTACATCCTAATTCATCTACTTATTGAAATGTTTTTTTTTTTACCTTCTTTGTGCCTCAGTTTCCTCATTTGTAAAATGGTGAGAATAATGGCTACTTTATAGGGTGGACATGATGATTAACTGAGGTTACATATGTGTTGCATTTAGCACAATGCATAATACAGAAGAAACACTCAACAGAAGGCAGGGTTGTGGCTACCATTATAATTTATTAGTTTGGTTTTCATTGCCATTATTAATTAATGGGGGTGGTGTTTAAGACAATGAGAATTGACTCAGGCCTTACCCAGCTGGTTGAAAGATGGACAGGACTTCTGGTTTTCTTAGCTCATTGGCACATATAATATACTGTAAAATTCACACATTACTACAGCACAAGTAATCTTCAGAAGCTGTACTGCGGCTTTCAAAAGATAGTGCAAAAACTTCTATTCATGGGTTTCTTAGCTGAGGACCATGAAAACAATAGCTGATGTCTGATGAACTCTATTCAGCAGCCATAAGCAAGGTACTCTTCTAAACATGTCCCTACAAGATAGATTCTAATCATCCCCATTTTACAGAGGCAGAGGAGAGGCAAATCAAGTCTCAGCCAGCCTAAACAATGTGCTTAATTTCACATACCTAACAAGTGGCAGAACCAGAATTAGATGGGGGCCAAGCTATATGCACCCCACTCTGCCTTCTGCTCAGTAGCAAGTTCTGACACATTCTAGGAAATACATAGAATCCAGCCCTATGCCCCATCCCAGAGTCTTACTGGACAGAAAGTGCTGTCCAATATAAAGTCTCAGAACCAATGTTCAGAATCAACTTTCAACCCAAGCTGAAGGGCTGTTGTGGGGTCACTGGGCCAGTCTGGACCAGCTGGCTAGGCTAGTGAGAGCCTCTTGCCATGGCAACTGCCCTGAAGGACAAATGGCAGGAAGCTCAGGATTCTCCTGGGATCACTTTCAAAGACTGTAGTTTACATATTGGGGCCAAACTCAGTTGCTCTGCAGCAGCCTCCAGGCCAGGGCATCTGCCTTTCCTTTGACCAGGAGGCTCTCCTGATTCCATTGCCACTGGGGGGTTACAAAACAAGTCTTCCCCGTCTTCTCTACACTTAGCTTTAACTAGACATTGCAGAAAGAGAGACTTCCAGATTATTACCCTTTCTGAAGTGATTTTGTTACTGTTTTAAATAACTCCATTTTGTGGATACCTGTATCCTGTTTGGCTGATTATAGTTAAAGAACATGATAATTGTCTGCTTTCGTTCACCTCTGAAATAAGCCCTGAGCATTGCGCCCAGCCCAAGATTGGTGCTGCGCTGCTGCCCTCAGCAGGGGGAGTTTATTCCTGTATAGGTAACATGCCTTAATCTCTGTGACATCACCACCAGGGCTTATCCTTAGAATCTCTGTGCTCCCCAGACAGCTCTCTTTGAAACTTTGAGAGAAGGCAGATATGGCCTCTGAAAAAGAAACTCAAAGCAATGCCAACAAAGCCTGGGCAACCTGACGTGCTGCTGTACCAGAGAGAGACTTAGGTGATAGGGTCATGACATTAGGACTTGATTAAAGCCATTTTACTGATTCTGCTCTTTTCCAACTTGACAAAATTCACGACCAAGAACAATATTTCTTCTAAAAATTAGAAGGTCGAATTTCAAAGGCATGATGAGTTTAGCTACTTTAGGCTTGTTAGTTACTAGGAACCAGTATTTATTAAACACCTACTATGTGTCCATAAGGCCAGGTACTTTATTTAGCCATAATGACTCAGTTAATTAGCTCACTTTGTCTAAATAGTTTGTCTAAAAAACAAACTTGACACAGCTTACTGTTTGCAAATACAGCCCTAAAAGCAGGTCAGGGAAGCATTTGACATAGAGACCCACTGAGGGACATATTTAAGCCATTTTAAATGTAAAATTATGAGAAGTAAAGTGACTCACTAGGGTAGCATGCAAAAATATGTATTCTTTGTTGATCTATATAATGTGTTCTCTGGGGCAGTTTTCAATTTGTAAGCGATAGGGCACAGAGTAGGAACACAGAAAATTCTCGACAGAGGGACTATAGCCATGGGAAGCTTTATTCGTTTTTTTACCTCTCAGAAAGCCAGGAAAGTGGAAAGCTCAGTCTTTTGATCTGAGTGCTAACAGAAGATCCAAAAGGTGCTCTGCCTTCTCTCCTTTTTGCATCAGTAGCCATGTCACTCCACAGCAACTTCTCACAGAAACTGCACTGTTCTTGAAGATCATCGCAGCATATCTAACACAGCAGAGGTGGCAAGTTTACACAAACTTGGCCCTCCTGCTTTGAATGCTCCAACTGGAAATCACTAAAACAAATTTAGTTTGAGCACCTATCATTAGCAGAACACCCATCATTAGCGAGAATAGCATCATGTGGCTGCACTGGCCTGGAGCCCAGAGCATGGAGTACTAGGGCCGCTAAGGGTCCAGAGTGGAAATGGAGAGGCGAGCCGTGAGAAAAGCCTCACTCATTCTACAGATTAAGCAAAGGGTCTATCAGCTTTTCACTGACAGGTGCTGATAATATAAAAAATAAAGCTGCAGATACTAATCACATTGGTGTCTCGTTCAGATAATAAAAGCAGTAACAATAAGAAATGGTCAATTACTTTCTGCCAGCAATGTAGGCATTATTTCTGATGTCAAGAGCATAGTACATTTCATAGAAGAGGAATCGAATGCTCAGAAGATGAAGTCACTGTTCCAACGTTATTACAGCACTGCTGACTTCTGAAGGGGCTGGGATTTCAACCTACGTTACCTGTTCTTTAAAGCTATGCATTTAAACTGCTTCCCAAACATGGAGTTCCACTGGATATCCTGCTTCTTAGGGTCTCATGGGGATAGGTCTTAGCAGAAGAATCTGGAAAATGGGATGTAAACTTACTCTCAATTCCTAAGACCACTTTTGAGCATACCGGTTGGCATTTGTTCAAAATAGCAATTCTCAACCCTGCCTATCTTTTAGAATCACTGGGGGAACTTCAAAAATTTCATATATATGCTGAGGTCCAGGCATCACCCCCGCCCCCCAAATTTCATTGGTCAGGGCTGGCCCTGGAAAGCCTAAGAAGCTTCCAGCATCAGAATCAATCAGAATCACCTGGGTCTCCATGCTGAGTAGAACATTGGTCTCCCAGCCACATCAGCTTCAATCTTAGGTCAAAGGATAACATGAATGAGTGCCAGGAGGTGCACCTATTCGGCAGCTTGTTTGCTCATTCACCTGCCCCTTCCATGAAAATTATCTTTATTTGGTGAACCAAAGGGGAAAATGGAACCATGATTAATTCCACATAGAAAAGATTAAATTTCGTTTGCTTCTTTGAGAAAGAAATGCAAAGAAGTGGCTGAATTCTGCTTGGGGAATGAGTTAACACAAAACCCATTTGAGGCCAGAAACTTGGATGCTGGGAGAGCTTCCTGGGCTCTGCCAAGCTTGTGAAGCCATGTCCACATTTCACAGCAACTGTACCGAGGTAACACCAGTGTGGCGCTTAGCACAGTGTAGGGCTCATAATTGAGGCTCTGTACACCAGTCCGTAGGGGTGCCAACATTGCCATTGCTGCTACTAGCCAAACCCAGTGGGTGTTATTGAGTATTCCTGCTTTCATTGCTTGGGGTCAGGCACCAGGGACAGATGAGTTAGATGGTGGCTATGACCATTTGTGTTCAGGACTACACTGGGCATGTGGGGTGTGGGGGACACTGGGAGTGGTGAACACAGCCTCATCTCTGGAATATTTTCAGAGTGGATTTCACAGGGTGACAACATGAGGTCCCCAAATTAGTATTTTCAGACTTCCTTCACATAGAAGAGAAAAAGACTCATTCTTTAACCCCTTGTTATATTGCAATTTCCTATCATTTCTAGTAGAACTTGCTACTAACTGATACATGAGACTCCTAGCTTGATTGAGAAACTTTCTTTTGCTATCTCTTGAAGCACAACAATCATGAATATGAAAAAATATCTCTGCAGAAAATACTTTTGTCTACTCCAACTATTGGGAAAGATGAGCAGTGATTAACAGACCACGGTCTGCAATCTGGAATCCAAGAGACATTTCCCTCTCTCACTGCTGTGGGTGAACTTGGACAAAAAATAAAATAAAATGCTTGGAGCCTCCACTTCCAGTTTGTCTTTTGTCAAGTGGAAATAATGATAGTAGTTACTTCATGGAGTTGTTACGGGGATTAATTAAGGTAATGCATGTAAACTGCTTGAAGTAATGGCCTGTATTAGTATTCAATAAATCAGACACGCTATAATCACGATGAAGTTGAAGGCAGCTATTGTTATTGTTGTAACTGGGCATCGTCAAGCAGCAGCTTTCGGATTTTAAAGAGTGGTCCATTGGAATCTCTACATCTCTGCGCTCCAGAAAGTTTGGCCCAGAAACACAATTGTCCAAACCAATCCGTCGTCTTCTTCCCTTCAGCACCACCTTTGACAAACATACTTCTGTGGCCACGGTCAGGTCCACAGGAAGCCAATAAGCCATTACATTCATAACCTAAGTTGTTGAGAACTAGACTTCAGTGGGGCAGTCGGCATTGGAGGAGAGCAGACATCCACATGACAGACTTCTCTTTGAACACTCTCTAGACTCCAAGGCGAGGGCATTTACTGAAATGCAATGTGATTACGAAGGGCAGGGAAAGCTCCTTGTCACCCACGGTTGTGCCAGGGCAGTTCCATCATACCGAGACAGAAGTACAAATGGCCCCGCTCTTGAATTCTACCTGATGTGTCACCTTTCTAGAGAGGCTATTTAAATAGCAGAGGGACCCACACGAGGAATTCTACACAAGGCAACTATGTTAATGAATATGTGTGAGATGAGGGGAGGAGGACATTCCCCAGGCTCCATAGGGAAAATATAAATGGTCTTGAGGGGTGAGAGCTCAGGCATGCTGCACCAAGCACAAAACAAACAGTCCAGAACAAAACAGAAAAGACATAGCTGAGAGAGATAGGAACTATCAGTAGCTCCCAAAGTAGAAACAAATTATTAGCAAAAGGTCCCATTTCTCTGTAAGCCAAAGGCCAAGGGTGCCCATTTGGTCTTTCCTTCCTCAATCTTAATTAGATACACAAAGAACAAGGGAAGACTCCTTGGCAGAGGCCACAAGAATGTTTGCTAGAAGCATGCATTATTCCATTTAACCCTCACTTGCAGGTATATGAATAATTCTTCAGTTCTATTTTGCTGCAGAGAAAAGTAAAATTTAGTGAGTTAAAGTTGCCAAATTTCAGGCAGCAACAAAGTGTGCAGCATCTAGACCAGTACCCAGGTACTTTTAACTTAGTATTTCTTGACCCTGGTTAAGGACGAGAATCACGTGGACGCTTTTAAAAAGCATCAATGCCTGGGCTTCGTCCTCAGAAGAATTGAATATGAATCTCTTGGGGTGTAGCCCCAGCATCCACCGAAAATCTTTCCAGGAGATGCTAGCAGAGGCCAGGCCCATAGGCTCACCCCCAAGGCTGTGCTGTGGAGGAAACTGCTGTGCAGTGACCACCTTTGGGGGAGGGAGGGGGGCGTCATTAGTGACTAAAAGAAGTACATATAAAAAAAAAATCTCAGTCTTTTGGAGCTCTTATGCAAGAACTAATCCTACATCCTGTTTGCAATAGTTTTGTAATTTGCAAAGCATTTTCACATATCTTGTTTTAGTTGATTCTCACGAAATCCCCTGAGGTACCAATTTTGGTGACTAAAAAACTAAGGCTCAAAGAGACCAAGGAATCTGTCCAAGACCACATGGTGGCGATTCTCATGCTCAACCTAAATCTCCTTATTTCAAGTCCAGGGTATCACAGAGGCCCTATCAGGAAGCTTGAATACTCTCCTATGTCTGGCTATATATATTTTTTCACTTTTTCCTGGATATTTGACATTGACTTTGCATCACTGGGGGCAAGGAATGTGGAGGAATAAACAAATTCTAATAAGAATATTTTGGAACTAGGTTTTCTCTCTCCAGTTGTAAGAGGGGCGGCATCATTGGTGGTGGGCACCAGAGTGTGGATGTTAAGAAATATGAATGTAAGCCTCTTGCCAGACATGAACAAGAGCGAAACAGAGAAAGAGCTAAAATGAAAAACCCGAAATGAGTCATTACTCAGGGAGTCCACTTTCTTCTTATGATAAGAATGAAAAAGTATTTGAAGCTCTCTGTTTGAAACACAAAAAGGCTGACCAGGCATATAGTATCTTATGAGAAAACACGTGAAGCCTGGGAATGTGGCTTGGTTCAACAATTTATCAACTTCAGCTGAAAGAAATCTGGGTGATCTTATCACTCAGCTGGCCTCCCATCCTGAAAGTTCTGCTTGTCCAGATAAGACACTGCTGAGACGACATCTTCCTCGGCTGTCCTTCATTTCTCAAACAGAACTGAAGGAAGCTCTAGGGACTATACCATGCTATCGTACATAGAAGCAGGTCAAGCACAAGAGCTAGAAAATTCTCTCTGTGCCCAGACTGTAGGATGTTTGAAACCAGCTCTGTTACACAGAGACTTGGGGGCAAGTTCTTAACCTTTCTAAACCTCATTATTTCCATCTATAAAATGAGTATATTTACACCCAGGGTCGGCTTCATGGGCACACAGCCTGTGTATTTGCACAGAACCCTGCACTTAGAAGAGCCCCATGCTTGGTTCGGTGCTCTGCTGTCACTGTCTTGAAATTCTTGATACTTTTTGAACAAGGGGCTCTGCGTTTTCATTCTGCACTGCGCCCCGCAGATTGTACAGCTGGTCCTGTTCATAACTGTTTTCACAGAGTTGTCAAAAAGGACTGCAAAGGGTAAGATCTGTCAGGTGCCACCAAGGCCTGGTGCATGGAAGTTGCTCAGGGAAGGTAGCCATGGTGATTATGATTTTTGTACTGCTGTAGTGACTGGTATGGTTTCTGGCCCCTGGATGCTACGTCAGATGCAAGCTGGGTAGACAGGGTCAAGTCAGAGACTCAGCTAAAGCGACCAAGAGTGACCATTCTGTCTCTTAGGTCGTTCGCCCATGCTGCTGCAGAGCTTTCTCAAAGCTCCCTCAAGTTGGCCATTTGTTCACACAGATCAGTGGCTTTCTTTCCTTCTACGTGGCACTACAGATGTGGAAGTGGATGTTATTTCCCTCTAATGTCACTGCTCAGTAGAATGGCTGTCAGGTCACCAGGCAAGTGGCCAAACAATCCACTGCTACGCAGGCAAGCGTCAGAGAGAGGCAGCAAGTACAGAGCAGGGGAGGGAGACAAAAAAGGAGGTTGATAAAGGGAGGCAGTGTCCTTCTCTTTGAGCTCTGTCTTTCTGGGTGTAGGGTTTTTATACATGAAACTCATTTTTTAGGACTTGGTATAAGCAGATCAAATCAAAAACTTTGTGTCACCCTGGCACTGATCAAGATACTGGAATCAGAGGTCATCTCAGTGAACCGTTCCCGAGCTTTACCTGGGTCCAGCCATGTCACCAGAGCAACTCAGCCTCCATGTATCCTGTGTTTGGGATTGAGGCTCAGTTTAACATGATGCATGACTCCTGTCCCAGAGCACTGTCAGTTACTTCTGCATACATTCTTTCAGTGCTTCTGAAATACAGATCTCTTCACAAAAAGACTGTCAACCTATGCTGTGAGTAAGCACTGCATGCTGGAAAGGGCAGGGCTTGAAGATCTGATTTCAAAAAGGACTGCAGGACCCCAATATTGGAGACCCCATCATCAGGTGTCTTGGGAAGCCTGATGTGAGATGTATGAATGCTGAAGAAGCACTACCTGGTGCCAAGCAGAAAGCAAAGCCAAGACTAAGCAAAGATCCACAACCACAAAAGTCACAGCAGCAGCTAGCAATTATTGAGCCCTTAATATATGCCAGGCACTGTGTAAGAACTTTATGCTTATTATTATCTCATTAACTCTGACAGCAATCCATGGAAGTAATTATTATTATCATCTTCATTTTCCCCGTAAGAAAACCAAAGTTTGGAGAGGTAACCTGACTTATTCTCAGTCATGCAGCAAGCAAATGTCAGAGCCGGGATTTGAACCCAATCCATCTGACTCCAAAACCCAGACTCTCCTTGCTCTCCTGGCCTCAGGGATGGGGGCCGTTCAAAGAAGCCTGGGAGGTTTGTCAACTAACTCCCAGATGACAGCAGTTGCTGTCAAAATAGAGAAAAGCCCCCAGCCCTTCCTTTTTCTCAAAATATTAGCTACTCTCATAGTAAAAGAAAGTTCTAGATTCATGCCAATCATTTTTCACTCACGATAAGGAGACTAGGAATTTAAAATTCCACTACAAACTTTTTGTTTTCTCCCACCAAACTGTTTAAAAGAAATATCCAAGAGGGAAAAAGAAAAAAAAAAGATTTTGTTAAAGAAGTTGAAAATATGCTTTCAAATGAGAAACATGTGTGTGATTATTCTTCATCTTTTGTCTCCCCCCCACCCAAACTCCAAGTTGAAAACAAGCTAACACGATACAAATGTATACATCCACATAAAGATGTGAAAAACTAGAGGTGCCCTGGATGGCAGACAATCCAGAAGCTGCCCCGGGAAGCTTTAGAAAGTCCAGGAAAACTCCACAGCAACCCAAGCCCAGTTCCAAGCAGTTTTCAAGCATATGTACAATGACTCCTGGCAAAAAAAGTTAAAAACTGGTTGAATTTGAAAAAGGGAATTGAGCAGGAGTGAACACTCCTGCTACAAGCAGGCCTGAGAACAAGTGTGTCAGAGATTGCAGAAGTGCTGAAGTTATGCCAATTTTTTTTAATACCATTTCTTTATTCCCTCCTTCTGGCACAAACAAGCTATGGAATCTCAAAAATTGGGTCATCATTTTTGAATTCCCTGCTTTCAGCACAGTGATCAGTTGGTCTTGTTGACTGGCTTAAAAGTCTGATTTCTTGAGCTAACACTTCCTGGCCATTCAGCTGCAGGAGAGCAATAAACTGCGAGACTGCCTTTCCCACCGGCAGCCAACGTGCAACAGTTCTCGCAGGCAGGCCGAAGTCCATCCTTGTATTTCCTGCTATTACATATTTAACAGCATCAAATATGCCCATGAAAGAACCACTTCAAAGGCTGCCATTTCCTGGGAAGCCAAGAGAAGGGAGACAGGTTGACTCCCGGAGGACATTCCTGGCATCCTGATTTCATAGGGTGATGGCTTTTCCCGTAGGCTTTGGTGCTCCCCAAAGCATGCCTGGCCCTCCCCGGAGGGACACGGTGAGGAAGGTGTCCTATACGAGCTTCACTTAGGGTCAGTGAGAGCTGTCAGGACCTAGTTGAGTAGTACATGTCACCAGTGGAATTTGGTAACATCTTGGTTTTCTTCTAGCAGCAGATGTAAATTTACCTCCATTTGGGAGCAGGTGTTGAGACCTTTCACTTGATTTTCTAAAATTATATCAACAAGTCCCTAAATATCACTTTCCATCCCTGATTTCCAGATTTCTACCAAGCGTCCCTTGTTTGTCAATGTGAGACAAAATACACTCCTCCCGCTGACCAGGTGAAAACGTGTTTCCTACTCTTCTGCAGTCACTTGTTTGAGACTGACATAACTGTGTCCCAGCGCAGGCTCCAACTTCAATATTGGCCTCCAGTAAACTCTATGCTGGGTGAGCAGGAAACTCATTGTGAGCTGTGGTTCTAAGACTCTTAACACTCATACAAGAGGAATCAAATTTCAGCGACATCTTCTAGAGCATGACACAAGTACAAACCAGCCATGGGATCAAGTCCGGGCTTGCTTTATTTGACCTTGGTTTGTTTTATTTTATTTAGGCAAACTTTCTCGGGGGGTGCAGGGGACCATAAAATCCTTACCTTTTAAAGGAGCCCATTGTTAACAATTTGTTCATCACAGCTCCCTCGACCTCACCAAAAAAGTCTCCAGTCTGTGAGGAAGAAAAGAAGACCCATGAGGAGGTGGAGATGAATAACATGCCCAAACACCAGAGAAGAAAGAAAAAAGGACACAGTCTGTTCTGGAGCTGACAAGGGCAAAGGTAGGTTTTTAGGACTACTATTACATGAAAGTGGAAAAGTTCCTAATAGTCATGAGAAGTTATGGGATTACAGAGCAACCTAGTAAGCAGAGGCAGAGCAGTGGAGAGGGGGTTTGCATTGCATAACACATGCCAAGTGCTGGAATTAGGACACAGTGCACACATGCGCCTGCGCGAGCACGTGTGCATGAGCACACACACACACACACACACACACACACACACCACATCATTACCCTTGGATGGAGTAAGCATTAATCTGCACTCAATCCCTTGTGATTAAAACACTACTTCATACAGATAAAAAAGAGGCTGTGAAAAGGACTTCCTAAGCAGTAATAAAAAGAATTGTTTAGAATTCCTGAATGACCTGTTTAGGGAAATATAGCAATCCTCTTCATTGGCCCTATAAATTTCCTACAGTTGAGAATGTATCCTTTCTCAAAATCCCTTTCTGAAGAACATTCTTATTTTGTCCATAGGCAGTTAATACATTGAGAAGGAATAAGACAGTCCAGCCCCTTGAGGACATGGCATGGTTGATCAGATTTCAGTGGCCTACCCCTACTCTGGGCTGTCTTCAGGGCATTTGAGGTCGAGTAGTCCTTCCCCATCACCAGGCTGATGCTTTTGCAAATTTACTTCATGGGGCTGGTCGAGATTGCAGACTCTGAAGGGTGGATCGAAGGATTAACATCCTCGTGCATCCCTCCAGACTGCTGGTACCAGTAATACCAGGGTCTCGTGAGGGAGGGGACGTGCAGTACAGCAAGACAGAGCTTGGGGCAACAGCCGTCCTCGGCCAACACCCTGGAATGCGTTGGTTTAGACCAGTAGAGAACCCCTATGTCTACTGCGACTGCTCTGAGGATTTACAGCTTATGTGTGGGTGGGTGGAGGCAATACTCTAAAAGCCTGATTAATACATTCTGTAGGCTTTATAGTAACTAAATCCCGATTCCATGACAACTGAGTGACTTCAATCAGGTTCCTCGGAGTTATCAGGCAGAAAGGCCTATATAGACTGCCAAAAAGTCAAGAAAGAGACGTAGAAGAAGGAAACATTTCACTGACTGAATATTGATCATTGTCTTTTTCACTCCAGGGACACCTGGAAGCTTTAAATTCTGCAAGCATGTGCTATCGCTATAGGCGAGAAGGACATTGCTATTTCATGTGTGTGAATATGCCGGTGTCAGTGGAGCTGGTAGTTAGATGAAGAATTATCCGAACTAGGGTACGGGAAACCAGATAACCTCAAACAGGCCCTGGCATAGCAGGCTGAGCAATGCTGCAGGCCTTTTCCACAGAGAGACAGAGCAGGGCACAGAGCCCACACACAGTGGCCATGGCTTTGTCAGAGTCGCTACTTCAGTGGTTCATGTTGTTGGCTAGTCCAGGGCTCATCACTGAAAGACACCCAGCATGCTTTTCCTCCCCCAGGACCAGGTTCCTATCTCAGCCCTTCATGACTACAGCAGGAGGACAGAGTTCCCTCTCACAGGTGATTAATTTGGGTTCTTGTCCATCAATGAATTCTTCTACTCGTTTTCTGTTGCGGTAACATTGGTTAATAACATTACATGTTTCAGGTATACAAGGTTATAATTTAATATTTACATTTACTATAGCGTTTTTCCACCAAAAGTCTAGTTTTCCTTCTGTCACCATCCCTTGAATATCTCAGTGTTTTTCCTCTCAGCCAAATGGGCATATTATCATAGGCATATGGACTTCCCTGCTCTCTCAGAGACTTGCCTTGTTTCATGGGCTTACTCCTCCTATATAATGTCCATTAACTCCATTGTCCAGTGATGTTCAGCATCTAAGAGATGGAGTGTGGGCAGTCTGAGTCTCAATAGTATGTTTTCTCTCTCATCTAAGGTGCATTTAAAAAGCCCACAACAATCTCATGGATAAGAGAGACAATTCTACACGTTAAAAGCACTGGGGCCAGTGCTTATAAATTAACAATCATTAAGGTCCGACCCTAAGGAGCCACACTTAAGGACAATTAACTAATTCACTAAGCATTAATGGGCCGATTGTACTGTTGACTACTAGAGAATTTCAAATGACGTAAATGAGACTTCATTATAAAATGTGAGCATCCTCAAATATTAGAGTCAGAAGAAGCCTTATGTAGTCAACTATCCTCCTTTTAGAACTTGCCTGATGGCCCAGACAGGTTAAGTGACGCACACAAGATCCCAAAACTAGTTAAAGAAGAGAGCTTACACAAGAAACCCTCTGCCTTCACCTCTATATTACACAACACTGCTAACCATGCCTGTTTTGCTCTTTTAATATGCTAATTTAATTTCTTATTGCAAAATAGTTGTAATGCAAGGTTTTAAAAGGGAAACCTGTGTTTCTCTATTGCAATGCTATTGATTTTAACTCTTATTTTGATTTCTAAATACACTGCATACTTACTTCTATGCTCAGCCCCATAGCTTATTTTTTTTTCCATTTCTTTCCCTCCTGCCCCCACATGGCTCAATCAAATGAAGAACATTCTTTGTCCATCTCTGGATCCTTGTCCCTCAGTATTGAGAGCCCAAATTAATCCTTAAACTTAGATAACTGACATTTTAAAAAGCAAAAACCAGAAAGAAAGCCATAAAAAATAATTATGTTGGTATATACATATATATATCTGTGTCTGTGTGTATATATAAATTATATATATATGGAGATAAAATATCAAAAGAAGGAAAACTCCTTAAAATTGCCCGAGCTCTTTAAGGCACCTCTACCCTTGAGGCAAAGAGTTCTATAAATTGAACATTTTATGAGTGAGCGAGCAGACCCTGGGCTCTGTATCCCCTCTCCCACCACTGGGAGGTAAAAACTCTTTGGGGCCTGCTGAGAAGTAGGCTGTGACATTCTTAGAAGGATGGAAATAAGGTTTTATAAACTTCTGTTATTACCTCTTAAATATAGATCATTGTCTAAAAGTTTTAACACCATCATTTGTTTTCCTTGACCCAAGCACATAATGAGTGCCTTACTTTGAATTGGTAGAAATTTTTCACTCACCTGTGTGTAGTCTTCAGACACCAGAATAAATCCATTATTGTCTATGAGGTAACAGTTCACAGTCTAGAAAATAAAAATACCACAGTTTCAACTTTGTATCCTCAGACTGCTTTTACACAAAATGACGTACTTCCAACCTGAGAGAAACCTATTTTAGGGTGTTTTTGGAGAATGGAAATGCCTGCTGGCTGTAGGATTGAGTGCCGTGGTTAAGCCAATCCCACATCTACTTCGCGAAACTAACAAACAGAAATAAAATACCGAGCAAACCTGAACATCCTAGATTAGGATAAAAAGAATATACATTTAAAAAGTTATTAATTACGGTTTCTCTTCCCTTTTCCCCCCTTTATATGACCTGAATAATATTTCCCAAGAACAAAGTGTTCAGAGGCCCCAAGCCTGTATTCATAGTAGTTGAAGTATAGGCTGTTTTGAAAGCAAAACACCAGCACAATGTCATTACTCTAATGATGTATTAATGAAAACACCGTGTCAGCTCAGAAGACCATCAGGGGACCAGGTAGTATTTTTTAATTTGTTCATAGACTTAGGCAGGGAGGGAAGGGGCAGACTTCTGTTAAAGGGGCCCCTCAGGCCTCCTAAAGGTTTTCAAACTGTGTTTTTAATTGGGAGCTGGATTTGGAGGCAGGGCTGTTAGCTTTTGGTAGCTCAGACTTATAAATTGTGGAAAGAAAGGTAAGCCCAAACCTCTGCTTCCCCCACACTACTTTAATCTCAAGTGAATGATTTGCTACAGGCTAAGTTTTAATTACAGTGCTGTGGAGTTTAAACTTAAGGTTTAATTCCGTCCTTGATGTAACTCAGTTTCTATTTATTGCAGCTTTACATACCAACTGCAACATTTAATTTGTAACATATCTTTACCCTGAGCTAAATTCCCCCTAGCTCCAGGCCACCGCAGGGCTGGTGTTTTCTGGGGTATTTACCTATCCATGTAGTTGGTTTTAGTCAGGCACAAAAAGTACAGCACTGAGTTGGTCAGAAAGAGTCATCTTTTATTACTAGGCAGTGGTGGAGAAGCAGCAGAAAATGAAAAGCCCTGCTAGCACCTTTTATGAAAGAGTTGGCTGTTTTGGTGCGCGATGAGGTTTCTCTCAGTTATTCAGAGGGGCCAGATGAATGACTATGTGAAGATTGCTATTTGAAGAAACTCTTAGTTGCATGGATACTACTTTGGTCCTGGTGGGAATTTTGACAATATTTCTCCATTTTTAGGAGACAGTATTACGGAAGCAATCTCATTGAGATGTGAGTTGTGCTGTCTAATATGGAAGCCATGAGCTATATGCATATTTGAATTTAATTTTAAGTGAATTAAAATTAAAAATCCAGTTCCTCGGTTGCACTAGTCGCATTCAAGTGTTTCATACCAGCTGTAGCTAATGATTATAATTTTGGACATTTCCATCACTCTAGAAAGTTCTTTCAGAGAGCAGTGTTTCTTTTTCATCCTTCCTTCCTTCCTTCCTTCCTTCCTTCCTTCCTTCCTTCCTTCCTTCCTTCCTTCTTTCCTTCCTTTCTATTATACTAGTACTCCAATGAATTTTAATCCAGTTTACATTGGATCATATTAGACAAATCCATATCCTTGTTTATTTGAATGTCATGATCCCCATTTTGCAAAGCTGGACACTGAAGCAAAGATCTGGACTCCATTCAATCAATAAATACATGTTCAATATAGGAGCAGCTTCCATATTCAGATATTGACTCTCCAGATCCTCCCAAGTGTGTAGAGAATCAAGTCATTATAAATCACTCCCCCAACCCTAATTATAAAATTATTTCTTACTCAAACATTCCTAGTCAATTAGTACTGTTGCTATTAGACCTATATTTTTGGTCACTATCTCTCTGTTTATAGACTACTGTAAATATTGGACAATATAAGGCAGATACAAGGCAAATAGATCATAAAGTCAATTGAAAATCTTAAGAGGCGAGATTTCATGAAGTCCATGAAAGTGATGTTGGTGATCACCTCCAATTACATAGGAAGCCATTGGCACATTAGGATCTATCAGGGGTAACATGTGAAGAAAGAAAAAAAATCACCGTAGATAATATGAAAGATGGTCCCAAAGAGAATGACTACAAAAGCAAGAGACTAAGAGAGGCTCCTGGGAAAATTGACCAAACTCTACCATATTTGACTCTCCTCTGATCATTCTGAGAAAATCAAATGTAAAGCAAAAGACCCTATATTGTGATATTTTACAATTGTATCAGAAATATTACATGGTTGACCCTTGAACAACATGGGTTTGAACTGTGCCAGTTCACTTACGTGTGGATTTTTTTTTCAGTAAATACTGTAAATGTATTTTCTCTTCCTTATGATTGTCTTATATTTTCTTTTCTCTAGCTTACTTTATTGGAAGAATCCAGTATACAATATATATATAAAATGCAAAACATGTATTAATCAACTGTTTATGTCATTGGTAAGGCTTCCAGTCAATAGCAGACTTCTAGTAGTTAAGTTTTTGGGGAGTCGAAAGTTTATAAAATTTCAACTGTGTGGGGGGTTGGTGCCCCCAATGCCTACAGTCAAGAACTGTACTCTCTACTCCAGAACTTCACTAAATTTATTTCTTTGTTTGGAGAATTGAGTACAACTGCAATTATAACCTAAATTCATTAAATAAAATAAATGTATCTTCACAATTTCCACTTCATTTAGAAATAAAACTTCAGTGAAATGTTTCATTATTTGCTGTAAATGGTTTTTGGAATGAGGACCTTGGTGCTCCTTTATACTGGCCAGCAGTGGGTGAGATCGAGATCGGACTGGCCATTAGGGGGCTCACTTCTGACGAGCTCGCCCTGGCTCCCACTCCGAGCTGGCACGGAGGGAACAGAGGTGAGTCCTAGGGCAGGAGAGAAGGCCGTTTCAGCTCTGAACTTGGCACACCAAGTTGCAGGAGTAGAATGTGATCCTTTCCAATAATAATAAGACAACTTAATAGACTTAATACAGGAATAACAATAAGATGAAGAAAGGAGAATGGCAGCTACAGGTTAACATCAACTCATGCAATTATTACTTGTCACATGGCCAATTAGGAGTTATTTTGTTGGACAGAGGAGAAAACTGAGGTCCAGAGATGTTACCGTCCCCAAGGTCAGACAGAGAAGCAAGTGGTACCTGAATCCAGTGCTATGTGACTCCAAAGCCCACTGCTTCTACAGCCGACCCCCTCTGCCTTACCAAAGACAACAGGACACAGGGATGATTCCAGGTCCTGCTGGTTGGTGGAAGGTTTTCCTTGTTTGAAAAAGCAAGATCTCATCTGCCACATGTTACCAAAGGAAACAGGACAAACGGCAGAAAAACTAGCCAGACCAGTTAAGACACTAAGTATCTGTAGTGTTATTTTTATGGCTGAAAACAAGTGAAAACAATAAAAGTGACTGGTGTTTGGGGTCACTTGGTCAAGTGGTATTGATCTCAATTGTATGTCCCTGGACTCCCCAAGCACACAATTTTTAAGTTAATATCTGAAATCAAGAGGCTTAGTCAGACACAGTTGAAGAGGATTTTGTGTACATCCCCACCACTTGCTAAGAAACAATTTATGGAAGGAAAAAAAAAAAACATTATAAACTAGAGTATAAAAATACACTTTATGATCCACTTATTTTTGTCAGATTGGTCTGCATCCTACCAGTTGATGATGAGCAGAGAAACAGAGGACTGCCCAAGGCTCCTAAAAGATTCCATGCCTAAGATTCCACTGGTCATAAAGGTGCCTTACATTTTGTTCCAGTATAGCAGGCATGTTCTCCTGGGTAAGGGCTGGGGAATAGTATTTGCTTCGTCTATACTGAGTACCAACTGGCTTTTCTTAGACCATGCTTCCATTTAATAATTTTTTCATTCACTTTCTCTTCCTTAAATAAGGATTCCATGACAGGAATTTGGTGGCAGAGAAGATGTCATACTGTACTTTAATAATGCGTGTAAACTTACTCATGTTTTGAATAGCAAGGTTACACAGATTATTAAAAGATTTGGCCACACCATTAAGCAAGAAACAGATACTGCCAACAGTGTGAGTCACCAATTGCTGAGAAATCTCAGGTCAAAAGCAAGGATGCTATACCATTGATCTATTATTGATCTATACCTGGGTTGCTAACTCTGAAAGGTGGTATTAAGTTTTCATAGGCCATACTGTTAAGTCAGGTAAATTTAGACACCATGATGACTTCTCGAATAGACCTCACTGCCAACAACCACTTTGATTAAATTATAAATTATCATTAGGAAGTGCAGTGGAGTGGAGTAAGCCCACTGGAATTAGGTGAGTAGGATGGTGGGTTATGGTACAATCAGGACAGAATTAGCAAGATTTTAGTCTGACCAATTGTTATATCTATGTCTTCATAACAAATGGCATTCAATTGCCTTCTCCATACTTCTCCTTCAATAAAAGGAAATAGAGGAGATTTTAATTTTTTTTTTTTAGCTTTCCCTCACTATTCTATTTTCCCCCAAATTAAACCAAACATCTTAGAAGGTGTCTGCTCATAACCCTGTCCAAAGGGTAGACTGACAGGCTGGAGGGCTTAGAGAAATTAGGAACTCTAAGTTTTGACAGATATTGTAAGCACCTACTCTACAGCCACCTTTGACAAAACACCTAGGGCTGAGGTTGTTTGAAAAACACAGACATAAAGACAGAGAATGAAAGAGTCAGAAGTGTTTTAGTTTTTGTTTTTTGAAGACATCTTTCTTCAACTATATGATGATGCAATATTGCTCAGAGTCCTATTCCAAGTCACAAAGGCAGAAGGGAGAACCTTACATTAAAGCCCAAAACCAGGCCACGGATATCTGGCAGTCACAGATGGTAACGAAGGGTGCCTGTGGGTGAGAGGTAGAGCACCAAGCTTGTGTTAACTGTAAAGTGGTATGAGCCTCATGGAAGCTAAGATACTAGCTTGAGAATCAGAGACTCTGACAGTTGCTATCAGTGTGACCTTGAGCAAAGTCTGTCAACACTCTTAGTCTCAGTTTTTTTAATCTAAAAGATGGAGACAGCAATGATTATTTCATAGAGTTGTTGAGAAGATTAAGTGGGAGGGTGAGTACAAAGTGCTGAGTAGGTGTAAAGTGCATAGTGGATAGTAAGTCCTCAAAGAATCTGTGCTTACATCTGTAAAAAGCAAATAATGTTTATTGGTCACCTACTGTATGCTATCTTTACAAGTATCCTAATGCTACAAATTTAGAATTTCTCAAAAAGGAAAGTTGTTCCATAGTTCATAGCAAGAGGTTGTGGATGCAGGTTGGTTGAGCTTGGTTGCATTTTCTTCCGCCGTTTGCTTTTGGGGGATGATTTTTGTATGTTTCGATTGGTACGGCCTCAACAATGATCACTTAGAAGCCCAATATTGTGCCTGTTGTTTTCATTTGTGGGCAGGGTGAGGGTGGGTGGGAGAAGTGGCGGGGAGAGAAAGAGGAAAAAGCAGAGAGAAAAGGAAGAAGGGAGAGGGTTGGATTCTTACACCTGAGGATGGGGCCTGAGTCTCTGCATCTCAGGTGCACATGGTGCCACTTCTTACTACCTTTCCTCCAGGTGTCACAATCTGATCCCTAATACTTGAATTGTGGAACAGACTGACCCTTGACACCACTTGATGTATCTTTCCATCATAGGTCAACTATCATGTCAAAATACTCTCTTTTTAGAAATAATTTTATTTTCCAATTATAGTTGACATACAACATTATATTAGTTTCAAGTGTATAATAGAGTGATTAGACATTTATATCCCTTATGAAGTGATCACCCCAATAAGTCTAGTATCCATCTGACACCATACATAGTTATTACAATGTTATTGACTATATTTCCTATGCTGTAATTTATAGAACTGCCAATTTGTACTTCTTAATCCCTTCACATTTTTCACCCATCCTCCCAGCCCCACCTCCCACCTGGCAACCATCAATTTGTTCTCTGTATCTATGAGTTTATTTCTGTTTGTTCGTTCATTGATCAAAATACCATTTTTTTTTTTTTTTAAATCATTGCAAAGGGGTTACTTTGGACAGAAAGTGCCTGGTAGGAGTCACCTGTGCCCTTGTCCTCAAAAGCTATTCCAATGACTCTCCAGCCCCAGTGGCTGGGCTGGGTGGTTACAGAACTGGAAGCACCTGGCTACTTGATTTAGCTCTCCTCCCGGCTCTTCGAGGAGGTGTTCAGATTCTAGAGGAAATGTTCAAAAGGGCTTATAAAGTCTAATCATGATGATTAGTCTCTATTCCTTTGGAACAAGGGAGGATGGCAGCTGAATTTGAACATGAAATTTTCTACCCACTCGCTGCTCTCACACCTCCTCTGAATGTCTCAGTAGGGGAGAAGCTTCACATTTTCCATTCTTTTTTGCAAAATACTGTGCTCTCATCAGGAGATAATGGCTATTGGAAAGCTGAGTGGGAGAAGAGAATGAGAGGAGTGAGGAGACAATAGTTCCTATCAGTCAGACTGACACCAGAGGTGGCATGGCCTTCTTTCTCCCTTCCTTCTGAATGGAATTATGTCTCCATAGACCAAGATGACGTCTGCCACCTCCACAACACCTTTCACGTGGTACTTTCTGTCTATAAAGAACTTCTCTTGCTCTGGGCATTGCCTTCAATGTCATCTCCTTCTTTATTTTCAGTTGACTTAATTGCTACTCCTCAAAGAAGCCTTCCCTGACCATCCTATGTTAGTTTAATCCATAGCACTATTACAGTTGATAATCGCATGTGCCAAACAGTTAGTTCCTGGAGGACAAGAAGCCATTTCTGACTCTGCTTCTCATTGACTCCCCAGGGGTCAGGAGGTACCAGGCACAAAAGAAGGGCTTAGTATATGTGTCTTGAAGGAATTAGTGAGTATATGAAGTATTGCCTCTATGCTGTGAAGTTAACACTCACTCTGGGTGGAACAGAGCCCCTTAAAAGATTTAGTGTTGCTTGGGCCAACCAAAAATAATATTTCTATAAGATGGGAACACATCTGGCCATACCAACTCCACTTGCCAACCTAGGGCACTCCAGCCAAGGCCCAAGGAGTCCACTGATGGGTGAAACAGAGGGGCTGAAGTGGATCCAAGGTCAAGTGTGTCTGATAAGTCGGAGAAAGCTGGGCCAGGTCTTCAGTGCAGAGGAGAAGCCATAAGCATGTGAACTTAATGAATCCCCACAGCTGTTTTTAATGGGGACCTGATCACTTGAGGGCAGTTCGGGGAGAGGCTTAAATAAAAGTTATGAAAGGAGACTGACACATGGAAAGAGTCTGCTGAAAGGTTGGGAAGGCAGGACTGGATTTTCCATTTAAAACTATGTCAACTGGTCGCCTGAAGCCAAAACTTAGAGTCAGAATGGGAAATGGATGATAGTTTCAAAATGCCAAATGAGGGTGTCTAAGCATCACATCAAGTTCAGAAATCAGAGAAAATTCAATGCTTAATTTTCAAAGTGTGTAGACCTTTAAATGACATTTGAATGGGGATTTATCCCGATGGCTGATAAAAATGATCAATAATAGTGTAGAAGGCATCTTACCTTGTGCTTATTGTGCCCAGGGGAAACTATGAATTGCCTAAAGAGCATATTGCTGTCTGAGGTTTTAGATTCAGGTGAAACACTACTCTAAGGGATGAAAAATTCTGCAGACGTTTTTGGTTTATCGCTAACATTTATTGAATGCTTTGCATTTGCGTTTTCTCATGTGTCATCTATTCATTCCTCACTATTACTCTGTGAGGTGGATATTCCTACCCACATTGTATAGCTGAGGAAACTGAGGCACAGAGAAGTTCAGAAACTTGACCAAGGTTGCATAACTTATCACTATCAGAATCACAATTTGAAGTTATCCTTAATCCACAGCCTACCTGCACCTTTAACCACCATGCTATATCACCTGTGAAATCAGTCATTGAACAAGCATATACGGGATGCTTCTAAGTGGGAATCCATTTCTACTTAAAAAAAATATGTGTGCTAATTTAAATTATGAATTTGATGACTGTTCTAGTTGTCATTTCCACTTGTTTTTATATGTGAGAATGCACAGAGGCAGAGTGGGTTGTAAGAAGATTACTGTCTCTGGCATTATTCATCAGGTTGTTTAACCAACTATCCATCTACCATCCAACCAAACAACTAGTAATCCAACCAACCAGTTCGGCAACCTACCCAATGAGCCAACCAACCAATCAATCAACCAACTATCCTCAGTTCTCTTTCCATTAACTGGGATTTGTGATTGTACCTACTGTACAAGTGAAGGGCTTAATCAATATCATTATTGAGCTATATTGTTTTGAGCTGAGCACTCCCATATGACAATAAATGTCTCAAAGACAGAGGAGAGGTTTGAGGTCACTTGTCTATCCTATGAATGGCATTCCCAAACTTACTAAAAAGGTGTTGGCCATAAAATGTCACAAGTTGCTCTTTCCTACGAGAAAATTATTTCTGATCTGACAATCAGAAAAAGTTGGGCTTTTGCTAGAAAGCCAACAGAATGGCTTTTACTCTTTGGATAGCAATTCACGCAACAATTATAATTTTTTAAAAAACTGGCAGCCAGATCTTTGGGGACAGAGCATTGCTATGTTTTAACTTCTTTCTCTCTTTTATATATTTCTCTATTTGTTTTTCCTTTGCTTACTTTTTTGAAATATACTTCTAATCTATGTTTTCCTTGTTGAAATTATGTTTGGCTAGGATTTCTTTAATCCCTGTGGTAACTAGAAGAAATATAAATATAAGATTATTTATAAATTCCAGTTTATGTATTGACTAACAGTTTATGTTTAGCTAACAGAGAGAGAGAGAGAGAGGCTGCCGGAGCCAAAGAGAAAGGCCACTACACATCTGCTTGCTCTAAAATGTGGGGCAGAGACTGTGTGGGACTGAGTGCTGTACAAATGTAAGTATGACATACAGACTTACAGCGGTGGCACTTTTTTTCTTCTATTGCTCATATGTAGGATTCAAATTCCTCTTCGAGAGGGAGAGAGAGAGAGAGAGAGAGAGAGAGAGAGAGAGAGAGAGAGAGAACAGAGGGAGGGAGAGACAGGAAGTTGTAGGAGGAAAGCACTATGCTAGAATAAAACAAAAAAGTTTTTGTGTTTTTAACTCCTAGATTGTCAGCTCACTTCATACATGAAATTAAGCAAATCACATCATTTCTCTGATCCTCAGTTTCCCCCTTTGCAAAACGGGATAACTATTCCTATCCATTTCATGGGGTTGTTATGAGGATAAAGAGATAACACACGGGGGAAAAGCTTTGAGAACTGTCATGTGAGCTTCAAATGGCAGCAACATTTTTTTTCTATAAAATGCCAAAATTCCAATGGTGCTGTCCACCGGACATTAAAAGCACATTTCTCCAGCTCTCATAAATTGTTTGATTGGGAGAAGAAGGTAAAAAAAGAAACAAAGCAAATACCCTTGAGTTTCGGGAGTTGGTCCAGAGCAATCTGTCAGACCTGGCTATTTATAGTGGCATTTCCTCTGTGAGATGGTACCCTCTGTCACCTCCCGTTGACCAGGGCAGAAGTAGGCCCAGGAGGCCTTCTTACCTCGTCATCGCAGCTGATGGAGCACTTGCCATCCAGAGAAGCACACTGTGGGTGGGAAGAAAGCATGGGGAAACATGTTACTTGGACATCCCAGGGCTGGCTATGGCTGCCGCTTATTTACTTAAGGACAAGCTATAGAAGTTCTTGCCTGTTATGCAAATACCAATTTCATCTATAGGGAATGCTCCAAGATGAGTCTTGCCTGCCCTTGCTAGGAACAATGGCAATTCCAAATAATAATATAAAAGACAATTTTTTTGGGGGGGAGGGAGAGGAAGCATGGCTTTTTCATTTTAATTTGTTGTCTATTTTAATTTATTTCTAAGTAATACATTTATGTAATTATTTATTTTTTAAATTAATTAATCACCAGTGATTTTTTTTAAAACAACTCCTCTCTGTGTGCTTAGTATAGAGTTTCCTAAAGTATCTTCATTTAAGAAACGATATATCATTCCAATATTTAGAATGGAGGCAACTTATGTGTTGCCATTTCTGCTGAATTACTGAAGAAATACCACTGACATGACTTAGTACAGAGAACATAGTATCCGGAAAGAAAATGCCCAGATTCTCCAAGGCAGAGGAGTCTCTGGCCAGGGGAGGCAGATGCATGCATGGTCAAATCTAGTGATGCAAAGGCCTTCAGAGCACGACAAGGATATTCACAAATAAATAACCAGGCATCTCAAGGTTAAAAGTCACTATGAAAAGTCACAAAAGTCTCCAACATTTAAAAGAAAAATTTCTCCTTTGGAAGATCATTATCTTGATCTCACAATTAAAACTGTTTATAGGAGCAAATTACCTGCTTTTCCAGAATGTGGTGTCTAACATACTGACAGCCCCTTATTTTGCAGTAAAATGAAAGGTAATCTGAGCAGCCAGCAGTTCATTTTACAAACATTCATCGGAAATCTGGTACTTTTAGGCTCCAGGTACCCAAATGTGAACACCTGTATAATAATAGTGCTGCTAATGCTTCGATATGCTGATTATAACTTACCTGTCTGCTGGCAGTCCAGAACTTCCTTTGAAAAAATTCAAGTTTCATCTGAATGCCTACAGCTGGGAGACGTTATAAATAAAACAAGGCATTAGAGATCCCGTTACACATATTTTTTAAGATTATCATAGAAAATTATCTGTCATGGCAAGAAGCTGATATAAGCATATCAGATAAGAACATGTAAAAACGAAATTTACAGTGATGCATACAACTAAGGCTTTTTTTTTAAGGTAAGGACTTCTGAAGGTTACCTGTACTCACAAAACTCTTGATATCGAGCAAACTGAGAAAAGTGCAGATGGCTCTTTAGCTTAGAGACATGTTACTTGAGTATTTCTAAAATTTATACACTTGTGGTTACCTCCCTTCCCAACACAAGCTAAAAACAGGAATAAAAAAAAGATATTCAGAAGATCACTGTTTCTTTAGAGTTCCTTTCTAGAAACTTGCATTTCTAAAATGTATACTATACATGTGTTCATGAGATATAAAATTTGAAAAGCGCTTGTCATGAAGCTGGCATTTGGAAGTGAGTCACTTTGCTATGATGTGACTTAGGTTTAACTGGCTCCTAGTTTTCACATCTCAAAGATCTTCTCTCCCCAGGAACTCTGAGGGAATTGTGCAATTCTGTTTGTCTGTGGAAAGTTCCCTAAGGCAACAGTGAATGCCAGTTCTAGTGAAAGAAACATGCAGAAAGGGAAGAATTTAAGAAAGTGCCTTGAACTTCGGGAAGTAGAATTTGGTAGATCTTCAGAACTGTGACAAGAACAAGCTCACAACATTTCTCTCCATGAAGCCAAGACAACGTAACTATTGAAACCATTTCAGAAAGTGTTCTAGTCAGGGCAGAAAACTTGTCAGATAGTGAAAAAACTTTAGAGGAGTTTGAAAAGAAAGAGTGAGACTGTGCTGGAAACACTGGACTCCCTGTGGAACACCACTTACCCTAGAGCAGTTTTGCAAACTTCAGTCCATTACATACAACCTCCCCAATTTTTGCCATATCTGTATACCAGCAGTACTGTTATTTATCTTTCCATATTTTCCCCCTTTTATTTAAGTGCTTAATGTACCTTCAACCTAAGTAATAATATGTATCAAAAGACATACACAGTTACAAAAAAAGGTCACTCGATGCTCTTAAAATCTTGCATGCCGCCATGTTAGGCTCCCCCATTTGGGTAATCACTGCTGTGTTGGCTTCAGGAACTTGAAGATTCATGAAGGTCTTGAGCTATCATTCTTATAACTATCCAGTGCATTCCTACCTCCTAAAGACATTGTTGAAGTTAAGCCCTGAGAGTCAAGGTTGACTGGGGTCTGTACACTTGCAGAGAGTCACCCTCTATCTATGTACTTAGAATGTCAGATTCTAAGATAAGACTAGAGCTAAGCATGGCTGCAGTATGCAGAATGGGAAGTCTCTGAGATGAGCCATTTCAGCACTCTGGCTCCATCCTGCTTTGCCTTAAGTGTCCTCCACCCTCTGGACCATAAGCTCCCCAAGGGCAGGGACCTGTTCATGCTCCCCACCGGATCCCTGACCCCAGCAAGGTGCCAAGCATACAAGTGATTCATTAGTAAATGCTTGCTTTCTAAAAAAACCTTTCAGATGATATTATAGTCAGTAGTTAGAGAGAAACATGAAGGAGTAACATTAATACGAATTATAAGGACACCCAAGTAAAAGTTTTTCAATAGCAGTTTTCAACACATTAGAATAACCTGGAAACTTTTAAGAAAAAGTTTAGTGATTAGGAGATTCACAAGTCAATTGGTGGGTCAACTTCATGACCACGTGTTCAGTGGCTTTCTCCGAGCTGGGTACTGAGGAGAGTGAGAGCACACGCTTCCTCTGAGTCTAGACAGGGGGTAGGAACAAGGTAAAGAAGACATCAGGGACACAAACAGAGGAGTGTTGAGCACAGAGGGTGGGGCAGCCTTGGCCTAGGGGAATTGGTGAGAGCCTATGTGCCTTCTCCCTCCACACTAAAACCAGTTAAATCAGAATTTCTAGGAGTGGCATCTAGGCATGGGTGGTTTAAGAAAAGCACCCCAGGTGACCTGAATGTGCACCCAGAGTCCAGCACAGCTGCTCTACAGGCCTTAGTGAAATGGCTATCAAGGACCTACCATGATGTGGGCCGCTTTGTCCGGCCACGACCTGAGCTGCTCTGCCCAGCACTGGAGGAAATATCAGAGACTACCTGAAGAAAGCTGATTTTGGAGCCTGAGGGCTGTTTCCTGCAGTTTCAAGTGAATCTTGTCTTCTAAAATGCCTGACAGGCCTTGTCCCTGTTGGGATGAGCCAATTAAAGAAGCTGTGAATCAGAGTACAGGCTGGGTTTTCTCAGATCCTCCAGCAGGCAGAGGTGAGAGCAGGCCCTGTGCTCTCAAGGGCTTGGGATGAATATCTCTGGTTTTATCAAAGACAGGGAGGGCAGGAGAAAGCTGGCTTCAGAGCAGAGGGCCTCAAAACTGTCTGGACATCCAATCACTGGTATCTAAGAGGAGAATTAAAAATAAGTTTTTCTCTCTTCTTCTATTCATCTCGCTCTGCAACTCCCTTCTGCATCACTCTCCAGGTTGGCAGTCTGAGAGTATTTCTGACGCCACCTCTCAGGGCCAACGTCAGCAGCCATGGCAGGCTTTGAGACCTTACAGGGTAAAAGTAGAGGGGTCTCTGAAAGAGTCACCTCATGGTGACCTTTCCATGGTGTTTCTAGTGCTAGCAGCCCAGAGCTGTCATGGCCCATCTATCATCTACTGAGTTCCTCCGTCGGTGACCCATGCCCTTTCTGAGCACCCCTCCCCTTCTGTGGTGGAGCCCTGTTTTCACCTCCCTAATGAAGTTAGTTGCTCCCTCCTGGGTGTTTATCCATCTCACATACTTGCAGCCTGCTATCATCTGCCCCTTTCAGTCTGTACCCCAGCTCCTCAGAGCGCTTTAATCTTTCTTCATGAGTCAGTCCCTCCATCCCATTAATCATGCGGGCTGCTTCTCTCTGATCTCACTCCAACAGGCTGCATCCTCTCCCTGGTCCCTGATGCCCTAAACTAGACACCGCTTCCCTTTGTCCTTACCAACTCCCTTGTCTGGGCCATGAGGTTGGTGCCAGAGAGCTTGCATGCAGTCCTGACTGCCACGGGTCATCTCGGTTTTGACCTGGCTATGTTTTTGGCCACTGACCCCCGTATCCTCTCCAGAATCTCTGACTTCTGACTTCCCACATGTCTGGGTTTGTAGTACTTTCACCTATAAATTACTATTCTTCTTTATGATTAGGAGATTCACAAGCCAACTGGTAGGTCAACTTCGTGAACATCTGTTCTGTGTTTTTTTCCTACCGGAGTTCCAAGCTGGGTACCAAGGGGAGTGAGAGCACACGCTTCCTCCTAGTCTAGGTGAGGAGTAGGGACAAGGTAAAGAGGACATCAGAGCATAAACAGAGAAGTGTGGAGCACAGAATGTGGGGCGGACTTGGCCTAGGGCAACTGGTGAGAGCTTTGTGTAAGGTAAGGCATGGAGATCTATCTGATAGGTAGAAAAAGTTAGAACAGAGAAACGATGGTAATCCAAGTGCAGAAACAGCACAAGAAAAAGGATGAAACCTTTTTTAGACCACTGTATCCTCTGAGGCTTGACAGAATGGGAGTCAGGGATGTGGCTATGCAGACTAAGGTCAAATGGCAAAAGTGCCTGAATGTCAAGCCAAGACACCTGAAGAGTATCCTGGAGGCCTGGGGTTGGCTCTAAGGCCAAATCCAGCCTTTGTTTGTAAATGAGGTTTTATGGGAACACAACCACTCTCTTTTGTTTACATACTGTCTATGGTACAAAGACGGAGTTAAGTAGTTGCAACAGAGACCAAATGGCCCACAGAGGCTAAAATACTTAGTATTTGGACCGTTACAGAAAAAGTTTGCTGACTTGTTGTAGGGTCTGAGGAGCAATTTAAGATCTTTAAGTAGAGAAATGTCAGGACCTCAGATTTATAGTTTAGAAAGTCCATAATGAAAGAGTACTAGAGAAATGGCCCAGTCAGTGGGAGAAGAGGAGAAAGAGATGAGTTTTTTGGCAGTCACAGCCAATGGGGACATTTGGCTAATTATCTCTTAAGCATGAACATGATGTAAAGTGACACACACACACACACACACACACACACACACACACACACACACAGCCAGAATAAAAACTGCCCTCCCCCATCCCGCTACAAACAAAAATGCTTCAGAACAACATAGCCAGCTCTACTCAGGAAAATATATATGAGGTTCCACAAACAGAAATTTATCTTCCTCTCACTAGTTTTCTTTGTTTTGTTCCACATTTTTTTTCTTTTTTCAATTTTTATCAGGAAAAAAAAAACATTATCATTTCAGCACGTCCCACTCTTTCTCTCTCCCAACATGTCCTAAAAGGAACCTGAAGATAATTGTCATGCCCATCTACTTTGCTCTTTCAACAACATTTCAAGCCAAAACAGTATATTCTGATTCAAGTCCATTTGCTAATTTAATAAGAAAAACAAGGACAGAAAGTACTTTAGTGAAACCCAAGTCCCAAAGAGAATCCAAAAAGAAAAACACCATTCCTGGGTTTGAAATTGCTTAGACAGTCCAGAGAATCATCAAAACACTTGTCCAGGAGCTGGTGGTGCCTCTCATTTCCACTGATTATGGATGCTCCCAGGCTCCCGGCTAGGAACCTTCGCTCCAAGGGTAGAGGCAGAGTCCCTTTTCCAAGTCTTAGAACATGGGAGCACCTTGCATGAGCAGAACAGACCCCTAAGATCCTTCCCAAAGTGCCAGTACATATCGGGTGAGCCTCTTAGGACAGTGACTCCAAGACACTGCAATGGTCTTTGGAAACCAGCAAAATAGTAGGATCATGTTAAGACAGTCGTCATCCCAAAGAGCCCCAGTGTCTTTCACATGAAACGTTCAGGCACTGGAAGCACTGACATCTCTTCTGGTTATTCAGGCTACTGTTCCTGTGACACAACTGGATACTCACAGGGGCCAGAGCACAGATTTCAGTACAGCAATATGAACCACAGACCTTCCACTGAGTATCTAACTTGAAACTCCTTTTTTTCTCCAACTTCCTAACTTCCTTCTTCCCTATTTCCCTTCTCTCTATTCCTCCTATGTTTATCAGAAACCTGGCACATGCTAGGTGGTTGGTGTATTGAGATGAAGATATGAGGGATGCAATAGTCATGGTGGAGGTCTACAGAAGGCAGTCAAATCACTGAAGAAAGGATTGCACTTCAGTATTCTCAGGGCTGATGGAGACGAGCATAGAGCATCATCCAAGCACCAAAACAGACCATTTTATTTGCAGAATGTCAATGATGTGTGCACTTGAATTGGGACAGAGAGCTGACCTCAAATGTTCTGGCCCTCTACTGTACAGATTGGTGGCCACTAGCTACATGTGGCTACTTGAATTAAATGAAATAAAATTAATCATTTGGTCCTTGAGTTGCAATAGTCACATTTTAAGTGCTCAATAGCCACATGGGGCTAGTGGCTCCTCCACTGCACCATGCAGATCTAGAACCTTTCACCACAGCAAAAGGTTCTGTTAGACAGTGATCAGTGAAAATAGGAGGGAGTCACAAAGAGGTGGACACTGGAATTCCTTAAGGATCAAAGGTAAAGTTCTCCACAGATCTGTCCATGCTACCTAGTCCCTGGAGGTGGAAAAAATAAGAATGACTTAGGTTTGAGGATTTAGATCAGCTAGAACTGCCAGTGTGAGAAGACCTGGATTTGCAAGGGGAAGTTGGTAATTAGTTTGAAAGAAACCCAAAGAAATCAATGCAATATGCTCAATGTGGCTACCACCCCCCAAGATTTATTTATTTTGCTTTAGAAAATTTGAGAATACAAATTACATTTCCAGTGCTATTATATTCAAATGCATTCAAGATGAAATCATGCATACATCTTATATCAGGTTAATAGACATGCATTCAAGTGTAATCCGAGACTCACCAAAGAACAATGTTACACATAAAATTAGAAATAAAATAACTTTTTCATATTGTATCCATTTAGAAATAATTTTCTGGGGCTTGGCCTCCAGTTGCAACATACCCCTAGGAGCACAAATCCGGTTTGTAAAATAGCGCTCATCATGCCTGGCAGGCAAGCTCACATGAACACCCCACTTCTATTTGCCTGGCCCTCCAGCCATACGCTACATTCACATACATGTGAAGAGCTGTCCAGGAGACTGGAGAGCAATCCTGCCACCATCAATGAATTATAACCAGGAAATTTTTCACCAGGAGAACTGGTTGTGAACCCTGTTTCTATGACTACTGCAGTGTGCTCTTGGGTCCATCATTTCACCTCTCTGTCTCTACAAGGAGAATCGCACTGGCATTAGCTTCTAACTAGAACTTTTGTGGGATTTGTGTAAAATGAACACTCTAAAGCCTTGATAGTGTTGTTGGCATCATGTTATAATTTGTTCCTAGAATGTTTATCCGTTATTCTTGTATTTTAACAAGTATACTACTCATGCCAATATATTGAGACTGAACAGAAAATTCATCCATGATCATCCATTCTGTCCACTGCTAACAATGTTCTTTAGGGTATAGTATTGGTGAGTAAACACTCTACAAAATTATGATACTGAAGGAGGAGAAAAAAAGACAATGTGAACACTGGCAAAGTGAAACAGAAAATGGAAGATGGTTGTTTCAGTTGAGCAAGCTTTTAGAATGGATTATATTTCCTCCAGGATTAATGAAAGGTGGGTTCCACCCTTCAAACTCCATCACTCACCCCTTCTGAAATTGTGATCATTTCTGCACACTCAGGACAAGGCTAGACAGGCCAGCATAGAAAATCAAGAGGGTTAGTGTCCCAATACTGGCACAATTCTCTCCATGTGTTCATCAGCAAGGCTACCTGGGCACAAAGCTTCTCAACTGATTGGCTACTGCTGGCAGCCTGGGGACAATTATTTCATTTCAGCACGCATGCAGAGAAACAGATCCCAGAGCTGCCCCAAACTGGCTTAGCCCACAAACAGGAGTGTTTTCCTCTAATAGATTCCAATCCATAGGAAGGGATAGGGTAGAAAACTGTATCTTTATTAGAAAAAAATAAAACTATAATAAGTTAATAAATAAAATACCCGTTGAGGCTTTCCTCTGTATTTTATCACTGAGGAGTGGAACAAGTTTTCTTAAAACTCGAATTCTGCAAAGAAATACTGGCCATGACTTATTTCATGCAGAAAAGGAGCTCTTTACTGGTTGTTTCTCAAGCAGAGTGGTGGCTATCTTTGCAGGGATGGGGTAATGTCTCCTACCCTGTCCTCAGCCCCCCTTTGACAGGGTTTCTGAATTTCCATTCCTTTGTCCACAATGGCAAGGACTGCTGGCAGTGATAGTAACAAGGCTTGGCATATTTAGATTCCAACTTGCCTTAATTAACGGTCAACTGTAATAGCTGTTAGCCAAGCCACATTTGTTTAAATGTTTCTTCTGTTTGTTTTCAAAACAGTTAATTGCAAGTAGAACTAACAATGCATCTGCATGTCACTTTTTGGAATATTTCACGATTAACTGGGGGTTTGGAATAAGGCCACTGTTCTGGAGTGTTGAGGAGAAGAACTCTAACCTTCCTTACATCAAATACAAGCCCACTCCAGAGGTCTGCTAATGTCCAGGATAAATGACTTACCACATGAATAACAATTTAAAACTGTAATGTGAATTATGACATAGCTCATCTGTTAAATATTTCATGTGGAGATTTTAATGAATTGCATGATGGAATGTTGGACAAAAAAAGACAACTGAAATCCTGGGACTAATTTGGGCGAAACGGAGAACAGAGTATCCTCATGAAGATGAGGGGGAAGAAAAGGCAGCTGCACTCACGTCCCTCTGGGTGTCAGACTGGCAAGCCCAAAGACTTTCTTAAAAGATTATAGGGGAGGGAGAATGATCAGCAACAACCTTTTGAAAAATATTCAGATCAAAGAAATATTCGTTTATTATAATCTTGGTCAAGCCTAAACATTAATCTCCAATATATGGTATTATTTCAAAAATTAGGGGGAAAAGACATTCTCGCAGCAGCAGACTCACCTCATATTTTAGCCTATGCCAAGTGAAGAAATACAGTTATAAAAAGGGAGGAAGTATTTTAAATATAACCCCTTAACCGATTGCATATTTCACTTCTGAAGTATTCCCTGTGGTATTGGGGGGGGAGGGGGTGGTGGTGATCTTTCTTATATGTGCTTTTAAGTAACAAAGAGCTACATGATATATGTCTGTGGTGAGAGAGAGGGATGGGAAATGGGACTCATTATCACTCGATTGACAACGCAATAACAGAAGATTTTCTTTGAAGGCTCATAGTTGCGGAGGCCTATTTTAATCTGAAACCATCCCAACCCGCTGTCTGGTACTGTCTTCTGGGAATGAGTGTCAGAATGCCTGATCCATTTGCCTACACTTTTCTTTCAGAATCACTTTGTTTTTGTCCCGTCAGAGCTCCTTGGGAGCAGTCACCTTTGGTGAAGTATAATAAATGACAATTATAATGTTTCCTCCATTTGAGTTCTAATTATTTGACAGAATCAATGTTGAAAAGAATTAGCTGGGCTGTGGAATGGAATAACAATTTTCTTTTCACTCCTGAGCTAATCTGGAAGCATTTTTCCAGACTTCATCCGAAGAAACCTATATTCCCTCAGCTTTCTGAGGCCAGTGGAGCTGGCATCGAAAAGTTTTTGTCAGATCATTTTATGCTCACAAAACTCTTCAAATAATATTATTTCAATAAAGTTTTCAAGCTAGTACATTTTTAGAATCAATTGCCATCCTTTCAACCTTTCAGAATAAAACATTTAAGCCTCAGGCTTCACTGTATTTTAATCAGGGTTACACAAATCAATGTCCATTAAGAAAATTATAAACTTCCAAATTACAGCTCCCCAGTTAATAATTTCTTATTAGGTCACCACCTAATAACAGTTACCAAAGAGATTATAACAAAATCAAGTGTCAGATTTCCAAATATTTCAAAACCCATAATAGAATGGTTATGTGTATTTGCCAAACACCTCTGAGCTGGATGTTTGTGACAGAATTTAATCCCAAGCAGCACTAAAATATCTGCGTGGGTGGTTCATGGGGCTGGAGGGATGTGTCCAGCTCCTCTGATTCTCCAGTCATGTTCCGGGGCACAGAGAAGGAAAGGGGCTTATCCAAGCACACTCAACTCATCTGAGGGAGCCTGAGTCCATTGCAGAGCCCCCAAACTCACATCCCTTCAGTGCCGGGTGGGAGCTGTGGTGAGTGAGAGACCACTCTGTGCTGGTATGAAGGGAACAGCTCAACGCAGCTCAGTTGATGTCTTGTGAGAATATGGTCTAGACTCTACAAGTTAGTCTGATGCTGCAGGAGAAGCTGAACACATAGATGATTACCTATATCTATATCTATATCTATAGATATATATCATTGAAAAATTACCACACTCTGATAGGGTTATCAGATAAAATACTTCTAATTTGCTAAACCTAGCAACTGAGGGTCAAATGGCACACCCCAGGCAATGACCTCTGTCGCTTACTTAGCCCTGAGAGCCCCGAGATAGCTTGTGTTACACAGCTAAATATCAGGGCTGCCAACCAAGGCTGCCTCCATCAATGTGAGTTTACTATTTGTTAGAGAATTTGTGCCTAGAAAGATAAGACTATAAATGAGTAAAAATACTTCATGATTTACTTGAGAAGTTTCTCCCAAATGAATTTGTCTGAACAAGAGTGCTTAGGACAAGAAATGGCTCAGCTAAGAGAACCACTCACTTATCAAACAACTACTGATTTATCAAGACTTGAGAGGTCTACAGTTCTTCAAGTAGCCAAATCTCAATCAGATCCCCAAACCGAGAGAACTGCCCAGACCCCAGAACCCTATCAATTCCTGCTCGATCTTCTCTTTCTGGGACCCTCACTACTAAGACCTTGTGAAGGTGCTGTTTTCCCTCACTGCAGTAGGGAATAAACCACTTTGCTTGGTCTACCAAATATTCTGATGATCTTCTTATCAACAGTCAAAACTGCTTTATTTTTCTTCAAAGCATTTATCAATATTTGGCATTAAAACATTAAATTATGTTATATATTATTTATTGTGTTTCATTCCCACCTGGCTAGAGGTAATTTCCTTGAGGGCAGAGGCTGTTTGTTTATACTTGTATTCCCTGTACCTAGAAAAGTGCCCAGTTTAGGTAGGCACTTGTGAATACATGTCAAAGGAATGACTGGCAGTTGAATGCTGTGCTGATGGGGATGTCAGCTATTCTCAGACAGCTTCTTTCTCAGAAGACCTACCTTTGCCATCCAAGAGGCCTGGGCTCTGTCCTAAGAGAAATGGAGAGCCACAAAAAGGTTCTCAGCAAGGAATGAATGTGAGAAGTGAACAGATCTGAGCTTTGGAAATATCTGCAGGTAAAGGTGGTGGGCTGCATGCTGTGTGTGAGGCGGACTGGTGGGGAGGTGGGAGCATTCACACAATCAGGTAAGAAATGACAGACTTCCACAGAGCAAGGGCCTGGGGGATGGGATGGAGAGGTGTGGTGTCCTGACTGAACAAAGCCTGAAACCCTGAGTTTTGCCATTAATACATCAATCTACACTTTGCCAGATACTGCCCATCCCCCTGACTTCAAGTCTTTTGTCATTTCAACATGTTTCGATTTTGCTTACAAATGAATTATTTCCTGAAGCATGTGTCCCTGCTCACAAGATACATCTCAGAATTACATGACATATTACATGATAAAAATTACTTTATAAATCGGGTCATAGGAATTATATATCACATAATAATAGTAGCATCAATAATAATACTAATTAATACCATTTTTAAAACTCCCTACTGTGTGCCAGGTACCTGCTAGAAGCTTCAGATACTTTATAACCAACTCTTGTATCACTGTGCAATGTAGGCAGTACTCTCAGCCTCACTATATATGTAAGATTAAGGACCAGAGAAGTAAGTTACAGGCCTAAAGTCTCCCTTCTAGGAAGTGATCTTCAGCCTTGTTTTCACCTCATATAGTGAAGCCAAACAAGTTTCCACAACTGTGAGTTCTACCAAGCTCCCCGTGTTTTTACGGTCAGATAAAATGCAGGCTGGAGGTTTCAGGACAAGTAACATATCATTCTCTATTTAAATAATCCATAATATTTATACAAATTATTGGAATATTCAAATTGGTTCTGTCTTTTCCAGATACTGACGAGTAATTTGTTTAGGTGATTGGGCCATTACCTTAAGATGACTCAAGAACACATTGCCTTCTCTGGAGGTAGAGTTAGGGAAGTATTTAATAAAGGGGCAGGACATGTAGGATGAGTAGGAATTCATGAGGACCTAGTGACCAGGTGAACAGGAAGGGCGAAGAGAGTATTTTAGGTTACTTGTAAAATCCCGTGGTGGGAATGAGCCTGGAGAGTCTGAGAACCCCAAGACCATCTACAAGGCTGATGCAAGTGAAGAAGCTGCACTTCCCTGGTCTTTATAAGACAACGACCAGCACCTAAGGCAGAGGTTTAAACAAACACCAGTGACCATTCTGGGGATAGCTCATCACAGGCAGGATCGCCCTCTTGATGGTGGGTCAACAAGACCATCATTCCCAACCTCTACCCAGTGTCTCCATTTCAATGGACCACAAGAAAGACAATGACAGAAAACAGGCAAGGCAAGACCATGTGCTTGAGAGTATCAAGGCAGTATGCTAAGGCAAGTCCAGCATGCCACTGGGCCTGGTTCCCTCTGGCCATCTAGAGATCCATTCTGAAGTCAAACACCTGGGTGGCAGATGTGTCCGGCTATAGTAGACCTGGCCCAAGGCAGATCCTCTCAGAACAGCTGTGCATGAGCTGATTATGAGCAGGGAGGGAGAAGGAAATGGAGAAGCACTAATGAGAGGGGCAGACAGCATTTTGGAATAATCAAGCATTTTTTTTCTTCAACCTCTTAGAATCTCAGGAGCTTGGAATATTTGGGAATCAGCCTTGGAGTGAAGGATACCAGTTTTGTCCTATAATTTAATCAGGCAGATGTTGAGGATGGAAAAGCCATCTTCTGTGATTAAGTCATTGCTCCCAGACACGTGCTTGGCAACACCCGAGTCTCTCATTTGGGTTCCCGAACAGGCTGCACTGGTCAGGTCCCTGTGCATGGGTGGGCTATGCGGTGAGGCAGGCGCTTCTTTTTCTGATTTGGCAGGGAAGTCCATATCCTTCTCTATAAGGCCTACTCCCTAGAGCACTCTGTGTAGACAGAGGCCTCTATGGTGAGCCAGGCTGACTGGCCTCAATGTCCCTCAACTCAGACCTTTATCCTTTCCACAAAAGCTCCTCCATACCCAGTTGGCTTTCAATAAAAATGGAATGAATGAATAAGCCATGCACTGTATTCCAGGCACCAGGCAGTTAATCAGCTGCCTCTCATGCTTCTTTTGAGAAATAACAGCTTGAAACAGGGTTGTTACCAACATTCTTCTCAGAATTTCCTGTCACCCCCTGGCTATTGTCCATTCCCTCAGCTAAAGCATTCCATGCTTAGGGCCTCAGGGAAGGGAGGACACAGAGCAACTCAGGGAACAAAGGCATAAATTCTGGATTTTTGAGTCTCAAAAGCCAAGGCCCCTAGGAATCTCAGGGCTATAAGGATAATTGGGGAACTGCCCAGGCCAGTTCTCTCTTCACTTGCCTCCAGCCACCTCAACAGACTACACAGGAAAGATGATTTGACTGGAAAAAGAAGAGAATCCAGGGAAGCCAAGGTCACAGAAGGCCTAGGGAAAAACCTGCATGTGTTCACCTTCCTGCTTTACTCTGGGTCTAACCCCAAGGTCAGGGTGGGTGTGGGGGCTCTCAGAGCTGAAAGTCTACTTCCCAAAACAGCTTCTTGCTCCAGCAGGAAGTGGCAGGACACTGGAGCTTAGCCTCTTCTAGCCCTGCTCCTGGTGGGAGCTTTGCAGAGGCCACAGACACCCCAGTGAAGGCTCCCTGCAGGCTTGTCAGTGTGGCACAGAGAGCTGCCCACTGGCCTGTACATGGACTGAAGACAGAGGACTAGAGGGGACCAGGTGACTCAGGAAACGCCTGCATGATTAGATGATTAAATGTCTCCTCCCACCCTTCAGCTCAGGTAGGCCCTGGGGAAAGAGAAGAGAGACACTGGATTCACTGAAATTTCTCTCCCACCAGGATAATTGAGACTTCCGTTATAAATTAATTTTAGTTCAAATAAAGCTGCATTGATCACCCTCTTGAAGTGTGTGGACTGAAATTTGTAGCCCTTTTCCAGTTCGCGATCCAAGAACAGAAACAATGGAGCATTTAATGAAAGTGGGCAATCTTAGGAGTCCAATCAGACGCCATCTCCTAGGTCCACTCAAGGCCAATCCTGGGACAGAATCCGGGGCTGTGGGGACTGAGCGCCACCACCTTCCTCTTAGAGTAATTCAGAGTCTGCTGTACAGACAGATCTCGGAGGCTGCCTTCGGTGTCCCAACAACTTTCTTCACCGGCCGGGGGAGCAATGGATACAAAGGTTTAACATTAACTCCTCTCCTGCTTGGTGGAAATTAGACCTTTCAACATGGACAAAAGGCTTCAAATGGAAAGGATTATGGGGGTCCTCTGAGGGTCCCATTATAATGACCAGTATCTCTTCTCTACCCATAACACGGTCATCCGCCTGCCATACATTGGGGCCTCAACAGTGCCCCATGATCTTGGCTCAGTGTTGTCTGTACTAGGGGTGGGGAATTTCAAGAGTATCATCTCTATAGGTGAGAAGCCTTAGCAATGTTATGAAGCCCCACAATTTTAGTAGTTTCTTTGTTGTCATCTGTATGTTTCCTTACACTTATGCCCAGATTGAAAAATGTCAAACAAACTGGGTCCGAGTCCTGCCTGTCTCATATATAGGCAGTGTGCCCTCCCACTTGGTTTCCTCATCTGCACAATGGGACAGGAGTCGTGCACACCTCTGAGGATGGTTGTGAGCTAATGCATGTCATGACCCTAGCACAGTATTGTAGTAAATTACTACAGTTATGTAGTAAATAGTCAATAAATGTCATATGTATACATGAAGAGGAACAGTTAATGTACATTAAATATGTGCAATATCTAATATAATACATATTTTTCTGTTCCATTTCCCTGTAGCTGTGTCTCCACACAGTTTTTCCAAGACTGATGCACTGTGTGTCTGTAACTCACCAATCTGCTAAGTAGCTGAGGTCCCTCTATCTGAGGCCTGAGATTAATTTCATTTGCTGGCCTGGACTCCTTGTAGATTCCATGTGACCTGCAGAAACATGGGGCTTCAAACCACTGTGGAATGTTTCATCTTTTTTGCTGAAAGGTAAGCAAGCTAGATCTTGTGTAATTGCAACTACCCAGAATATTCCCAACCCTCTTGAGAGTTTTAAAATCTGAAGATTTGGTAAAACCCTCACAGGTAGATATTGTCACTGTCACCTCTGTTTTACAGCTGAGGACACGGACGTTTATGAATGGCCCAGCTGGAAGACTCATGATAGAAATTTCCATTTTGGAAGCTAGGAGGGACTCTGGGAGAACTAGGATTTGAACCCATATCTTTGACTTTGAAGCACAAGAAACAAATATCTAAAAATGAATGAACTAAAAGGAGTCACCTAAAATTACTTAAAAGGAATATGTATTTAATGAGCCTATCCCTGTAGAATATTTTGCTTTATGTTTACGTTTTCTTTCCAACTTCTGTGAGCTGATCAGTTTCCCAGAAGCCAAAAAAAGAAATCTTAAGATGCTTATGACACCTTTCAAAGCCTTCTGCCTTCACACTTGCTGCCACTCTGAAGAAAGAAGACAGGAAAGGCGGCTCCTTAGAAAAGAGTCTGAAGCCCAAAGGAAAACCATGCCCATGGGAGACACTGCAGAGCAGAAACGAAATCCTTTGTCTCTAAGGAGGCAGATAACATAGAGGAGACATGGCCCAGGACACACAGGGCTGCAGGAGCTGCCTCTAATCACAGGGGACATGCAGGGCACGGTTGGGGCCAGGTGCCCAACTAGCATTATCCCACTTAGCCTTTCAGCAATCTCAGGAGAAAGATGTTCTCTCCATTTTAAGGATACGATGCAGACAATGAAGTCACTTAACTAGGGTCACACAGCTGCTAAGACTTGGTGGAACTAGATGTCAGACCATAGGCTGACTCAGATGACTGCAGTCTCCCAGGTCCCCTGTGGTTCTCAATGAGGCTGCATCACCCCCTAGGGGGCTGCTTTGGAAGTTCATAGCTTGCTTGCCACAATAACTAGAAGGCCTATATTTCATGGGATAGCCCCCAACCCAGAATGGTTCCATGTCCTCAGTGCTTCAGGTGCTCTGCCTGGTATTGATGTGCTTGGAAAGCGTGACCCACATCTAGGCCTTGAACTGAACGAACTTTGTTTCAATCTAAATCCGAAGTATGCCTTGCACATGGAATTTTCAAAAAACGTAACTACGGTCCTGTGAAAGAGAGAGATGAGTATGTGTTCCTGCAACCTGACTATTTCAGAGAATCCCATCACCAAGGAGGCATGGTTTGTGGTTGAGATGTCTGTACAGCAGCCACTGTGTTTACAGGGATTCCACACAAGCTTCTGGCTACTTCCATCTTCCTCCTCTTATAGTTGTATCCAAGCATGTACACATTAAAATATATATTATCTTATTATAAACTACTCTCCTTTTATTTCTTGATATTATAGTTGCAGTAGTCTATAGCTTTTTTTTTTTTTTTTTTGGCATGTGGAAAAACAGGTTATATTTTCCATGTATTTCATTTTGGGATAGTAAAGAGAATATTACAAATTATTATAAATAAGGGGCCTTGGGTGGGATAGAAATGTGAACTGTCCTGACTATACTTTATTCTCTGCCACTGAGTCTGGTGACTATTTCCCATTTTCTGCAATACCTACCCCCCACTCTGATTTTGTCTGTGGCTCCTCTGCTCCCATCTTGCCTTGAGAGCATAGATTTGGCTGAGCCAAACCTCATATGTCGCCATGGCTTCCTCTGTGCTTCCCTTCCCATTTATATTGGCTTCGATCAAGGTGCAAGATATTGGTATCTGAGGCTCAGCTCAACTGCTGGATTTCCCATCTCAGAGGTGAGTAGTAAAGGAGTGGCTTCCTCTGTGCTTAGAGAATCGAGGTTCTCGATAAGGAAAGCTTCTCTCAGGGCTGCTCTGCTGGACCCTGGAGCTAGGCAAGTCAGCTCTGCTGTTGGTGTGTTTTCTTTTATTAAGCAGCACTGTCTTTGAATTCCAGGCAAGCTGTGAAAGGGAAGGGAGCCTTGCAAACTGCTTTTTCTTACACAAAGCATCTTAATTATAATTATTGTCACCACTTATGTCATTGCCTTGAGAGATGAAGAGGGAAGGAGGGAATACTCTGCAATTTCACAGCATACACCAGTTCCCTAGAATGAGGAGGGGGGTTGCAGACAGTAAAAGAGCCAGGAACAGAGCCCCCATTCGATTAAAAGGGGCCTTTGTAGTGGCTGCATCTGTACATTAAAATAAATCTCTCCTAGCACTAAAATAACATCTACATTCATTTGGGCCAGTGCCACATTCAGCATTTAAGAAATCTGACAAAACGTTGTTTGAGCATGTTGAAGTTTGCCAGCTCACAACAAAACAAGAAAGCTACCTCTACGGCATGGAAATACTTCTCCCGGTTCCCCACTTTCGCTTATGACTCCCATTTTCCGGCTACACTTAAAAGAAAAAGACTGCCCTTTTTTCAGGTGCCAACCACTTAACATGGCCCTGAAATGGGCAGCAAATTGCCGCTGGAGGTGGTAAACTTCAAGAGGAATCTTTTTCTTTTCCCCTAAAGGAAACTACTAGAGACGCAGTGTGCCCGATAAAGCCTTTAATAGCTACAGAAACACTGTTTGGGGTGGCCCTCAGGTAGACTAGACATGAATAATGCCTCGTAAAAATAATTCCTTCTACCCAGAGCACAGAGCACCAGATGAGTTTGGCGGGAGCACTGTTTCCAAAAGAATTGCAGACAAAAGAAATCTAGGCTCCAACAGGATGTACTTGTCTATGGCGGAGACGATGGTCACTTCTGTGGAGTGTGTTCATTCAAATTTTTGAATTTTTCTGAGATCCTAAACAACAACATTAGGCGATTTTTCAGACTACTTTTTGCCACTTTACAACACAATTAGACCTGAAATAAGCAACCAATCCACTTGTTGAAAATGTTGCTAATGGACCACATCCCAGTACGGTCTGTTTGGCTGTGGCATAGGTGGGTAGATTTGCAGAAGTTGTTGGAAGTGGTGGAGTGAACCATTGAACCCAACATACTTATTATATAAATCAGTAACTAGAAGTTAGCAACTTGACTGAGATGATTCAAAGATGGCTTAGACTAATTCAAACTCCAGCTGTGCTGGAACAACAGACAGCTGTTGCTTTTGCCAGCTGGGCACGCATGCCCTTTTTTTTTGGGTAGCAGAGCCCCACCCCCCCTTTACCCACACCCATACCATTTCCTTTAGGGAGTTGTCCTGCCTTCAATTTCAATCCATGTGGTTTGTGTAGGGTTTGCCCCCTAAGCGAAGGCATAGGAATGCATCTTCCTGTGCCATAGTGATGGGCACCTACCCAAGCTTTGCCAATGAAAGCCAGCCCCAGGACTTGGAACTGAAACTTTCAGGAAATAAGAGGATTCTTTCCATTGAGTTTGCCAAGCTGGTCAGATGATTGCTTGGGGGCACTGCACGAAGAGAGTCTGCTTGAGAATAAGGCCCACACAAAGACAAGTAAAACAAGAGACTAAGAATCCTGATGACTTCAACTGAGCCTTCGATCAACTATACCTGAAGTTTTGGACTTTTTAGTTATGAAATAATGAATTTCCACCCACACCAATAATTCAAATAATGAACTTTCTTTAATTCGCTTATTTTGCTTATGCAACAGAGTTTGTTTTTTGTTGCTTACAGTGGGATGACATCCTGAAAAATGCAACTGTAGTCTAAGTTAGCGCCTCCTTCCAATAGGAGATGGGCATCTCATCCTCACGTACAGAGATCCATCATATAAGCACTTCCACGCACATAGTCAAAAATGATTGCTGATGACGGCAATGGCATGGAGTGCAAATCCGTGGCAAGCATGCTGACCTTCCTGACTTCATGTCAAGGATCACTAATCAGACCTGGTACTCCTTCCAAGGAAGCCTCACCATCCACCCAGTGTGGCTCCCCAGGCAACCATGGCCATTATGCAGTGATGCCAGGTCAGCATGACCACACTGATGCTCATGGTATAACCTTTATAGAAAACACGGTATCTTTTCTCAGACCAGCTGAACACACACAGGCCCTTTAACTACTCTCAGAAACCATATTGTGGGTAATGATAAAGGCAAACACATACATCTCCATGAATGACCTGATTGCTCACCTTTTGGGACTATTTTAATTACTTCCCATCGATGACTATCAAGAATTTTGCAGTTTTTACTGAGGCAGAGTGTGAGTTGATACAGTGAGAGAACAACTCAGCTTAATGGGCTCTCAGGAGGTTACCTGGAGTGGACCTTAGGCTCACGCCATACTTAAACTTTCCCAGGAAATATGCTCCCTATCTCACCCCCTCACCAAGACAACCAGGGTAAGTAGGGGGAGGGGGAGACAAATAGAATGCCACTGTAACATGAAGTCATAAGTTCCAGGGTACTGATGGGTGATATTCATCTGGACGTCGCCACCTCCTCCTTAGAAGGCCTCTCCTGCACTGAAGATGAGGTAGGATTGCATTTCCCAGAGTCCTGCCCACCTTCCTCCCCGCCATATGTGGCTCTAGATTAGAGTTAGCTGGTGAGAGAGCTAGTGTTAGATTGGCAGCAAAGAGATAGAGGCCATAGTGCTCTGGAGGCAGTTACAGGCAGATGTGTTGGTTGATGTGAAGTTTGAAGGCGCTTCCAAGAGAGTTCTTGAGAACTATCTGCACTGATGCTTTCCAACCCACATTCTCTACCCTTCGGTGATTACAAAAGTTTCTGGTTTTCTATATTCAAACCCTTAATACAAGAAATACCTAGAGTAGCTTTTTTTCCTAGGATCAAGTCCTGACTGACAAGGCCAGGACCTCCTGTCTTCATGGGGTACAGCCAGAGGAAAGATTTCCTTTGCACAATGCTAGGTCTCTACCATCTCCTCATTGTAAGTATGGTCTTTCCCTAGGATACTACACCACTGCGGGGATACTTAGTATTTAGGATGCTGTGGATCTATGGTGCTATCACTTAGACATTATATTCTCTTGCAGGTCTTTAGCAAAATGCCCCAGCAACTCCTGCAAAGTACTACCCTGCTTTGGTAACTCAGCCTGATTCTGGTACTCCTTTGCTTTCTCCATATCTTGCAAGTCCTACCTACAACCTTTTCTGCTCTTTGTTTTCTATACTTTTTAAGTTTGTCTTAGCACTGCTTGAAAGATTACTCCAATCTTTTTCTGTTCCTTAGTGTACCGAAAAACTCAAGAAGCACATAGAGTAATGGTGGGTTCAATATTAGAATCCAGGCTTAACCTCCCTCCATTTGGTTATAAAAGCTTGATGATAAAGTTATATCTAGCACAATGTCTGGCACATAGTGAGAGCTGAATAATTGTTAACCTTGATATTTTAATATTCCCCCAGAAGATCACGCTCCTTATAGGGTTCCAGAAAGGATTAATGATGACCCTTCCGCCAGCTAGTCAGCAATTTACTGTCCTCTTTCCAACAACAGATGCTCAGATCCACAAAGTCTCCTTGGAACTCTAACACACACATGCTCTCTCGCTCTCTCTCTCTCTCTCTCTCTCTCTCTCTCTCTCTCTCTCTCTCTCCTCTCTCTCTAACTGCTCCTATAACAAAACATTGAAATCCTCCTTGAATGGTTGTTGCTTAGAGCAAGCAACAGCAAAAAGCTGCAGATTCCCTGCCTAAGGCTCTCCAGGTAACTCTAATCATCTTAAATGCACTGTAATCACAGGCAGATTAATTTTTCACAATGCTTAACTATTTTTAACAATAGATATTACTATTACAGCTAAAGGTCATTCACACTCAAGCTCAGTGCCCTATGAGTAACTCAGCTGGGGACAAATGGTCCCAAGAATTTTTTAAAAACTGCATCTGCTTCCCAACTGGCATTTCTTACCTTCTATCTCTTTCTGTTTCAAGTGTTTAAGAAAGTGTTGGATTCTTTTCATTCAATGGAGAAGGGAGCAAAACAATATATTTTTCCAGTGTTGGGCAGACTATTTGCTCCTTCTAGGTTTGGAGCTGGTTCCCATGAAGTTACATAGCCACTGTCCTTATTTGGAATTCTGGAGCAAGGCATTGGTGAGGGTGAACTTGATTTTCTTTGTTTAATCGAACTTTTAACTTTTATTATCCTCTGGGAGGATTATTCCTAAGAGGCTTCATCTTCTTTCCTGCTGTTATAGTTCCTCACATTGCCTCTGCCTTTTACTTACTTCCCCTTTTTATACCTCTCTTCATTCAATGGACACTGACTGAGCATCTTTTGTGCTGGAGGTCACAGCAAAGAATATGACGGGTACAGCCCATGCGTTCTCTGGGCTTAAAATCTCTTAAGGTACACATATATTACACAACCAGTGACCATTGTGAGTGTTTTGAAATACATGTACAAGATATATGAGAGTATAAAAAAGGGGTGCCCAACCAAGCCCAGAGGATCAATGGGAGAAATGACACTTGAGGCTTTTAGTACATGTACATCAAGGTATATTGCTTTTTACATGTGTAGAAGTTCCACTTCTTATCATGGCACCTTAGATTCAATGATAATGAGGCAAGGCATAAATTTTCCTACAGTTTGGAAACAGCTGGCTGAATGGGAGTGGTGAAGGACCTATGAGAGGAGAAGAAGCTAGAGCAGTGAGTAAAGCCCCTCCTTCATTCCAACAGGGAGGACCACTCACCACCCTAACAGCACCCTTACACTCCACCAGCTTGGCTGCATTGTCCATTGACTGCCCAGAGGTAGTAACTTGCTGCAAACCCTGCCAGATCCCTGATTCCCCACATCCTTATAATGTAATCTTGAGAAAAGGGAAGGGGGGTTGTAGACATGTAATAGAGGAGTGATAGGGAAGCATTTCACACCTACCTTTGTGGGTAAGGGAGTGATCGAACTAGACAACTTGAGATTCCATTGGGCTGAGCAAAGAGTTAGTGACTCTTGGTTAATATATTCAAAGAGATCAAAAGAGATATTGTGTCCTTGGAACAAGAAAAGTTTCTGTAAAAAACTCTTGGAAATTTAAAAGAATATTCAAAATAAATTTAAGAGAAAAAACAAGTTTGAAAAAAAATCTCTCAGAAAATAAAACAATAAGACTTGGAGAAATAATGTGAGGAAATTTCCTAGAACTGCATATCTAAATCAAAGAAGCTTACAAAATGTCCAGCACGATAAATAAGGGAGACCCAGGGCAGCAATGAATTTCAGGCCACTAGAGACAAGGGGTACATTCTAAAACCTTCTGGGATGGAAATTGGGCAAAGCTGGTCATATTAAAGGGTCTGAAATTAGAAAGGTATCAGACTTTTTAACAAAAACACTGAAATTCAAAAGAAAATCAAGCAATGCCTTCACAGTTCTGAAGGTCAGTGATCTCCAGCCCAGAATCCTATACCCAGCCAAATGATTAGCATGTGTAGGAGTGAATTAAGACATTCTCAGAGCTATAAGGACTGAAGAAATTTTATCTTCTTTTCTTAAAAAACAAAACAAAACAATGGAGAGTGATTATGAGTGAAATGAGGGATTAATTCAGGAAAAAGGAAGACAGGATCTAGGAGAGAGAGGGCTACAACAGAGGAAGAGGGGGATGAAGGGAAGTCTTAGGAGTCCAGCTGACCAGCCTGCCTAGAGAGCAATTATCCAGATGGAATGGGATGACAGAGGGTGCACAGAGCAGGGTCTCTCCAAAGAACGATGAAATAGCCAGAAACACTGAACATTTAGAAAATAGTTAACACTGGGCGTTTGAGATATCTGATGAAACACATGGGGAAAAAATAGTAATGAGCAGAAGGAAAACTAAGCAAATAAAAGGACAGGGGATTTTTCAGCCCAGGGAAAAATGTCTTAAAAAAAGGAAACACACAATAGCACTCCATTTAACATAGTAGGGAATAAATATAATAATAAAATCACTGTCTAATTATTCAAAAACTGAAACATACATAGTTGTGTTGATAAAATATGGAGAGGGCTAGAAGGGCTGGTATAAAAAGTACAAAGCACTCACTTATTAAAAGAAATAAATAAGTAATGTCTAAAAAGAAATAAAACTCAGTAATCTCAATTTGCTAATGAGAAATAGAGATGCTAAAAATGGCAGAAGCTGTTGTCTACAGGAAGTGGGACCAGGGTTTGAGTGTGGAGGGGGCTTGGGGGGTAGGGGCTTGCTTTTTATCTTTGTAGGCTTTTAAAGTACTTTCTAATTTTTAAAAACCATGTTAATATATTTGTTCTATAACTTTGTTATAAAACCAAATTAGTTAGAAATAGAAAGTGAAGCATTGACAGGAGCAGGTAATCAGCAGATTCAAGCTCCTGGCACCAGACTCTGGCCTGAACCTACCTCTCACCTTGCCTACTTCTCTCTGTGCCCAAATTAGAAAGTTGCATACCTAGAAGGTGCAGCTGCTCTGAGAGGTGGATGGGAAAACTTAGGGAGGAGTCAGTTCCTGCTCCTTGGGTCAGGGTCTGAATCTTTCAGCTTTGTCTGACTCTACTTAGCATTTCTTCTCCTGAACAGTGAGTCTCAGACATGCTGTGACCTTAGGACCCTGTTCCACGCATCAGGGGAACACAGACGTATGAGATATGCTGACACACTTGTGTAGGAGTGCATTAGTGTGTCACGGCACTGTCACAGAAGTCTTTCTATAGATGCTCTCGGATGCCATGGCTAAGACATCAGTGATTGCCAGGTTCTTGTTAACAATCACATAGTAAACCCATCTGACGTTCATACATGACTGAGGACGTGTTTTTGTATTATGGAAACTGATTCCACAAATGCCACCTATGATCTCACAGTGGAACAGAATTCCAAATAAATCAAGTAGGTTTGCTGAAAGACAGGTGTCTTTGACATTCCACCAGGCTGAAGTTTATCCCATGCTGAGTAGTTTCAATTTTTACTGCAGCCTAGACAGGTGCAAACTGAACCACAGAACTGTGCAGTTAGGAGGTCAGTGAAAGTCCTTGAAGTCTCTGCCCAGGGTTCCGGGGACACTCACCCCAGCTCCTGGATTAGTGCCCTTTCCTCTAGTGGTCCAAGCCATCCATTTGAAACTACCACAGTTAGAATTCTACAAAGATCACATTAGCAGAAAAGAAATTATTACCTTAATAAAACTTAATCTTGTAATGTCCCACAAATCGTTAAACCTTATGGGTTATCTTCTCTTGTCACAAGAGACAATGAAAACAATATATGGGGTATGTTTGGGGAGTAATGATACATATTGAAAACTCCAAATGTCATCAAGACTTTATTTATTGCTCACCCACATAATCCCAGCATTATAAAAGCTATGAACAATGAATGGAGGGGGGAAAAATTGACAGACAAAACTGAAGTATTAAAGCTCTATCCCTGCGCCAATAAGTAGTTTGAAAATAGTGTCAGAATCCATATGTTTTCTGCATGTGTAAGAATACTCTTACACAAGGGGCTTACTTCATAACTGAGATTCTTTTTCATTTAATTCAGTCATATTAGATTATGGGGCTGATTATGATCATATCCACAAATCAGTATTTTAACAGAGTTTCCATGGAAACACTATATGCCCCTGTTTTTTAACTTTTTGGACAAGGCTTTGCCTGTTTAACAACTTGAACAAGTTTGACGAGGACAACATGTTTTGTTTAAATTACATTAGCTGGGGCCAATATTTCCTAATTGCATTACCAGGAGAAACATTCACAGCATTACTTGTACCATGGAAAACCTCCCCTAGCCCAGCGTTCGATTTGCTTTAATCACTGGAGAACAGGAAACATACCAGGATTGCCTTGTCTTATCAAGTTTTAAATGTGTTAACTGGTTTTACATTTATGAAATAATCTCCCTTATTAAATGACGAAGTTAGTCTTGTTAAGAGGATCGGCATTTATGGCTACATCCATTTCTTAAAATGCAAACACACAGGTACCTTTGACTCCCTGCTAGAGAACTGAACTCATTGTACATAAATACATATCCTTTTTTTGCATATGGATTTCAAAAATACTCCACCCCCAAAATTGGGCCCCAAAAGTGGTGAAAAATTTTTGCACAGTTAAATGCAAAAATTATATCCAAGAAACATTCTTATTTTTCATTCTTTTCATAAGACAACTTTGTTTTGCATTCGTACCCACACAACCAGAGATGTTTACTTCCAACAGTCCTCAATTTGGGAGCAGCCTGTAGCAAAGTTTTTGAAAATGCTGCACTTTAAAAAAAGTGGGGAGGGGGCTTTACCGACTGAAGTCAGAGTTCACCCTGACAGCATATAAAACATATGGCCTGAAGCTCTATGAGATGTCTGCGTCTGAAATGCTGGTGGAGCTTAATAAAATATCAGCGAGGAATAGTTTAATTTTACAGCATTAGGCACCAAGGCAGTAATTTGAGTGGGGTGAGCTGTATTTTAATACATCAAAGTATACTATACTACAGGGAAGTCGAATATATATTTTAAAAGTCATACATTCCCTATTCAAAATTATTTGACTCAAAAATTTTCTTTTCTGAGGAAGGATAAGTAGAAAACAGTCTCCCATGAGCTACCTGTCTTACTTTTTTTTTAAACTGTGGATATATTTCAAAACTTAGCTGCTCTGTTTCCAGGCCAATGTCTGTTATCTGGGGCATGCAATTGTGGACGGAGACTGGAAACCAACATGGTGAGTGAGTGGTTCTTTCCTGACCACAGAAGTCTAGCTGTCCAGTGGACTGGCCATCAGTTTAGCTACATCCTCTCCCTCTCCTACCCTCTTTGTGAGTGACCTATCTGTATAGATGAGTTTGGCATCCCCTCCTCTGTATTATGACCTAGATCCTTCAGTGTGAAGGGGGCAGCCATTCCACTTCTTTCTTCCAGGACATGCTTTGTCTTGAGTATAGAGGTTCTAAAGTAAGCATAGCCAAGGGACTTTGTTCCTGTGGCCGTCCAAACACTCAACTGGGTGGAGGGGAAGGAACAGGTCCATGAAATTCCATGCTTCTCCTGCTACCGGTCTAAAGATCAAAGAGAGTTCTCCCCTTCCTGCCCAGCCATGAAGAGAGGGTGGGCCTGCAGGGGCAGCTTCTAAACAGGGAGCAGCCATGACAAATATGTCCGAGATCTGACTGATAGTGCTCTTCTGGGGATGGACCAGATTAGTGCTAACTCCGTGCACAAAGTACCCTGCTTTCCTCATCTCTGGCCCCAGAACCCTTTCCCCAACCTGTAGCTGCTGCAGACAGGCAGCAGGCTCTCCTCTTCTCTAGGTGGCCCTTGGCCTGAAAACGCAATGGGCAAAAACCTACAAGGGCAGAAGTCATGGGTGTGGTGCAGTTAAAGTATCATTTCTACTAGTCTGTTTTGTCTGGGCTAAGTCTCTTTTAGGACCCTTATTCTGAAGGGGAAGGGGTTGGGAAGAATGAGAGGAGACAAAAAACACTGGAGGTAAAAGGTTTTGAAATCAGATGGATGTGGGTTCAAGTCCTAGCTCTACTCCTTACAAACTGATCTCTGGCAAGTGACTCATTCTCACCAAGACTCAGTTTTTTCTTCAGTAAGATATAAAACAATAGTTCTACTCCTGGAATGATGGAATAATTTATGATTGTCTTCAGGTAAAGCACCCTATGTCTTAGATTTTCTGAGTGTTCTGTGAATTTTAGATGTTTTGATTCTGCCCAGAGAATTTAGAGACTTACTGTGTTAGAGCAATCAGATTTCTGTACAGAAGAGCTAAACAAAAATTAAGCTGCTACTTAACTGCCAAGTTATCCCAAATGTTATAAGGAAGCATGGAGAAATAAATAGGGAACTAGATTCCCAGTTTCTTCTTGGTCTCAGTTTGTTGTCCAACATTTGTTATCCTTTCAGATTGACTTTTGGATTGGGCACTTCAGTTTCTTAAGCCAGTGGACATGCTGAGCAGGGAAAGTTTCAGTGAGCTAACCTACATGAAGCTCATGGCTAACCCACCACTCCCAGCAAACCCTTGGCAATAACAGAGAGCTCTATCTGGGGATCATCCATGTGCCCAAGTCAGAAATATGAAATGCCTGCACCATCTTCTGACTTTTCTGGAATCATATTCTAGTGCAAACCATGGATTTCCTATGCAAACGTACAGACCACAGCCTAACTCCTTCTTCAACATGCCCTGAAATTTTCTCATTTTTGAAGGCCATTTTAAAAACTAAAGAATTAACTTATCACTGTAGAAAAATTATCACACTCACGAGGACAAGGAGAAAACACCAAGTTTACATCAAAATGTAGAAGTTGGGGGGTAGGTAGAGCTGGATCAGTAGCTTCCTAATGCATGATCCAAATTCTTTCCTCAGCAAAATGGCATTTATATTCCAGACTTACAACTCAGATTTGCAGATAACAAGGATTTACTTCAGGAACAGCAACAAGGATCATGTCAGCATGATGCCACCAGTTGTCTGCTGTTGTCTGCCTCAAACACTGAGCTGGAAAGGATTTTGAAGCCATGCTGGGGACCATGGGGCTGCTGGTAGGGCCATCTGGGCCCACAAAGTATGAAACTGTGGCACACAAACACTTGCTTGCCATCCCTTGTCTGCTGGGTATCATATCCACACTAACATATACATGAACACTCAGGAGAGAAAGTTCTGTCCCATCAACCTAGCCTCCAAGCACCAGAAGAGCTGGCTCGTCCTTGACTGTACTTGATTCATGCACCTTTGTGGGGAGGATGACAACTCCACTCTGCCACTCCTCAGGCAGGTGTGGAGTGGATTTGCTCACAACCACAAACTGTAAGTAAAAGCTCAGGATTTGATAAATGTGTACTGAGATTTTGTAATGCTTGCCAAATTGCAATCCTCTCTACATCTGTATAGAGGACAGTGAGATGCATCTCCCTAGCTTTGGTAAGATGGTAGAGCTGCCACAGGATACTGCCTTGAAGTGCCAGCACCTCCCAAGGCATATTACAGGGCATACTGCATACTGCATACTACATACTGCAGTACTCTAAATCTGACCCCAGCAACAGACAGCTGCATGTTTGCAGAGGTGTGTGTGGGGGGGGGGCAGAAAAAGAGATAGCTCTTTCTAATATTAATAATACAGTTATAGTGGATACTGGGGATAGGGGGTCAACAACCAGTTTCTTCACCTCTTCTCTAGCATCTTCTCACCTGGCCTCTTTCCTCACCTTCTGTGTTATAGCCACATTGGGCTCCCAGTAGCTCCCAGGGTACACTGCCATCTCACTGGCCTTTGAGAGTTACATAAGCCATGTCTTTACCTGAAATGATCTTTGTCCCTTCCCCTCCCTGCAGTAAACTCTAGCCCATCCTTCCATTGCAAACTGATTATAAAATCCATAGGGATGGCTGCCCCAATACCCCAAATCAGATTCCCTAACTGTATTCTCTTATGGTACCATGTACCTCCACTTCCTAGCACTTTTCACAGCCTCAGTTTTTCTTATATTTGTGTGGCTGCATCACAAATGCTGGTCTCCTTGCTAAACTGTAGGGGCCATTTGGATTGTGGGTCCACCTATTTTGCTGTGTTTTATTTTCATGCTTATAATATCCCCAAACATAGAGCTTAACAGTTAAGGAACACCCAAGAGATATCTTCTTAATAAAGAAATAACAGTGAATGAAATCTATGACAGACTTTTAGAGATGAGATGAAATAGGGGTCAAGAATGAGAGTGCCTCTAATATACCCTATTTTTATATAAGGGTGTTTTCACTTTCAGGAGAAATTAAAAACACCAATGAGTAGAGAAACGCTAGTCCCTAAGAAGTAAACACCTGCATTGCCATTCTCAGGAATGTCTCAGTAGATTTAACCATCTTAGCTCTTCATCACACACAACAGCAGCTCACAGCTGCACTTCCAAATGTCTTCATGCTAAGAGCAACTCGGGGCCATGGACTTATAAACATCAGCTGTAGCAGTGGAGAGCCGTACACCAAGTTTATTTTCTCCTCGGCCCTCATTAGAATCACAAATGAAATGTTGACAACACATGAAGGAGCTTGCTTGTTGAACACAAATGTTTCCACTCCTATCAACCTCGAAACTCTGATAGTCATGCTTCATGATGAAAGTTAAACAGCCCTAGGGAGATGACTACATGTTTTTGCTAATTACGCAAGAATGGGGAACAGGGCCCCTACCAATGAGGGACTGACTAGAGGAAAGATCGGTAGGTAAACCTTTAAAAATAACAGTACAAGCATAGTAGGTGGCCCAATATGGGATACTTGGATTAAATGAAAGGATGAGAACATTACTACTAGACCAAAATGGGAAGTTGTTCATTATAAACTGGGTTAGCAGCTGCATCAAAGTCAATGCAGGACCTTTATTTTGCTAGCAAAAGTCCCACATGAAGGCTGCAGTCACATGACACCAACAGCCAACTTTCTTTTGTTTGTGGAATTATTTTGATGACAAGCAGAGATATGTTGAGCATAAATTCACTCAGATTGCAGCTGATTCTAGGCAAATACACATTCACAGACAAGCTTTATAATCCAAAAAGATGGTAAACTGCCACACCAGCAAAATGTTCCTTTGCATTTTACTCACAGGTTTTTGTTCCAAACAGATCAGTGCATATAGATACAGGCTAAGTGCCTAGTTGATACATATCATACAAACACAATAATAGGGGATACTAGCTAATGTATATTGCTATGTGCAGAGGCATTTTTGCTAAGATTTTACATAAAATGTTATTTAACCCTACTTGCAAATCTGCTAGTTTTGCCAGGGTTCTTTTGTATAGATGCTTAAATTGAAGATCAGAGAGGTTAAGTAACTTAGTCAAAGTCACACAGCCAGTAAGTATTAGAGGCAGCATTTGTACCTAGATGGTTTCACTCCAGATTCTGTCTTTTATAACTGGGACTCTGTTCTAAAATGAAATGGTGAGACAGATGAAGGCTGGAATAACAAAAAGGATTCCTAAAGCACAGGATCTGTAATTGGTGGGTTACAATATAAGTCCTGTTTGAGACAATTGTGTTTTCCAGAATGTTTCAAGCTACATGTATCAAAGAGCTAACACAGAGCAAACATTAAAGAGAAAAAGGAAAAACAGATTTATTACTGCAACACAATATACATACACTAAGCTATAACTTGAAAGTATGAAAAATACATTGTCATTTATTTCAGAAACTGAACTATCATGTTATAATAAAAGTACAAAAGCAGATAAAGATTCACCAAGAAGAACTGCACAAAACATTCATTTTATGGGTAACATGAACAAATAATCAAACATGAATTTGATTCCAATTTATATTTTTGGGGCAGGGACAAAAGTAGTCAATCAAAAGATCTAAGTAAAACGAGTCAGTGTGAGGCCTTGGCCAGGCTTCCTAAGCTGCCATGTTTCTTGATCCTTTTGTTTCTTTCATTAGCTTTATATCAACCAGCATCTGTCTATGTTTATTCTACCCGCTGCATGAGCTCACTAATTACCTTTAATCATACTTATCTGAAATCCATCTTTATCTTCACGTACATCCTGTATGCAGACAAACTGAGCGCTGGAAGGCTGAGGTTGGGAAGACATTGGAATGGGAAGCCTGTATTTCCTCTAAACTTGACAGTACAGAGTGAATGTACCAAAAAAAAAAATGCATCTAGGTCTGGTCTGCCTCTGCTACCAGCCAAAGTACTTCTGAGACTTGGTTCTGGAGAGTTGAGGAGTGTCAGTGTCCAACAAAGTCATACTTAGTCTTCTCATGGGTAATAGATTCAAGGTGATGAGATGAATCAGCATAGAATCTGACTTAAATAAAGATTGCTAAATAGCTCCCTACAAGCTGATTAAGTTCTTCGAAGGCCAAAAGTCAGTGTGTTATGTCTTTCCTTGTTCCCACAGCACCTGGCTCAGAGCTGGGCTCTGTGGACAAGTGGACATTGAAAAGCAGTCTCATGCATTTTGGCCACTGTCTCCCTTAGTTTTAGAGGGGTTGGAGGTACACATCTCATATGAACTACTCCACTAATTTTATTTCAAATCAGTTACTTTACTAATTTTATCAGACATCTAAATGCCAGGTGAAGGGAGTTAAACTCCACAGAGAGTCATGTGAAATAAACTGATGGTAGCCTTTGAACCTTAAGTTTTATTTTAGCATAAAGGCAAGCAAGAATAAGGAGGGGCACCCATCCTTCCCACCTTCTCACTAGAGAAACCACATACCTTGATTCTCCATTGAACACCTCAAAAGGAAACCATGTTCTAATCTTCTGAGTTAGTTAAAGCTTTTAGATCATTAAGTTTGTAACTTAAGGAATTATATAAAAAAAAGACCTTAAGACATAAAATACATAAAACTATAGGTTCCCTAAATAGTGTACCTAACACGGATACTCACAATTCATGTATTTGCAATAAATATGCTAGAGACCTTGGGAAAATTAGCTTCTGTCCCTCAGGTTGATCATTCATTCATTCACTCATTCATTAATTCAGCATTTACTTAATAAACCTACTATGTGGCACTGTAGAAACTAGGGGAAGAAATACAAGAAACCATCTTAAGCTTATAGACTAGTGAGTTGACACTTTTAAGTGAGATATTGCAAACAAAATGTGGAAGCAGAGATGCTCTCCAACATGTATGGCTCCTCTTTTTCCAAGGCACATAGTTAGATTATATTTCCCAGCCTCCCTTACTGTTAGATATGATCATGTGATTTCATTCTGGCCATTGAAATGTAAGCATAAGTGATAAGTACCATTTCCAGGCCTGGCCCATGCCTGATCCTGTCTTTTGACATGAGCCAGTTGATGAGGAGGGCTCTGAGAACTAAGAGGAGGGCATAGTAACAAAAAAGAATGCGCCTGGGTCCCTGAATGCATGGAGCCTAGCCCCCGTGTCAACCTGAATGAGACAGTGCTAAGAACAATAAATAAGCTGTTGTGGTAAGCCACAGAGATTCAGGATTTTCTTTTCACAGCAGTTACATTACTTTAACTGATACAAATCCTTAGCAATATCTGGCCCATTGTAAGCACTAAATGAATGATATGATTGATATTTTAAAAAACATACCTAGTTTTTTTGCTATACATTTTATAAGCTCAAAGAGAAAAAGAGAAAGAAGGAAGGAAGGAAGGAAGGAAGGAAGGAAGGAAGGAAGGAAGGAAGGAAGGAAGGAAATAACACTGAGGCTTTTTAAATAGCTATGTATAAATTTTATACCTGGGTGCCATTTTGTCATCTGCAATTCTTAGGGAAATATTTTCCAAATGTCATATCTCTTCCACAATCAAATGAAATTTCTGAGTGGATATGTGGTAGTAAGGGCCCCCCCTTCCTATTATCTTGAGCTGCAGCTGTCGCTCAGTCTGGCTGCCTCCCTTGCATCAGATCACCATAGCACCTGCTTTGGATGGGGGCCCACTGGCAGGGATGGGGAAGCACTTTGCCATGATTTTACCAAAGCAGACATTAAAATTGGGAGAAATGCTTGTATGCATTATATGGTTTGGTCACTTGTGCAGATCATTTGGCAGAGAAAAATGTAACCTTTGTGGCTAATCCTGTAGGATGAGACGATGTTAACACTAGGAATGCTGTATTTGCACATATAATACACCTAGTCACTAGAAAATAAGCCATCTCAAATATCCCACCAAATAAAATGTACCTCTACTTGCTACTTAACAAAAGTCAGTTCTTCTCCTTTGTATTTTTAAAACTATAGATGTAATACATGTTGGTTGTAGCAAATTAAATACACAGAGTTATAAACAGAAAAATTTAATTTTCCTTTCTTCTTCTTAAATTATCCCTGCCCCTTGGGTAATCAGGGTATTCTGTCTTCAGACAAACCAATACATATTTTCAGGGTTAATCCGTCCACCACTGACTTTTCTTTTTTTTTTGCAATATAAATGGGATTATACAATGTGCATTCCTATTCAAATTGCTTTATTTAACCTAACAACTTATTATGAGTACCCTCCCTGTGAATATATTTAACTCTAACATATTCTTTCAAAATAGCTGTATAGCATTACCTAGGAGAAAAAGCTATCACATATTTGCCAGATTTGCCAGACATCATCAATTTTAGAAGTTAATAATATTATTATTTTTTTGGAGTGAGGTGAAATGTTAAATAGACTAATTTATATTAGGAAACATTCTGGCTTAACATGGACAAAGGTATACAGGAAATAGAAACTAGGAAATTCTTGATGTCTGAGTGTGACAGTCACCACACACTCTGAGGGTGTAACTGAAGCAAGTTTCTGTGCGGGAAACACCCTGTACTCCTGACTAGGTCTTGGTATCAGGAGCACCTCACAGTGGAGCGTTACCCTCTAGAGAGCAGATTGGCCTGACCTGACATTCAGAATCTCTCCTTGGTTACTGTTTTGCATGCAGAATTGACTTGCCACTTCTGGGATCTGGTTCATCACAGGCGGGAGGGAGAGAAGGCACTGCAGGGAGAGATTAGCATGTAGATCACGCACCCTCCCTTTGTTCTCTGGACTGAGGTCAGACAGAATAAATCATTCAGCCTCCCAACCTCCATATGCAAAGTCTAAGTGTGCGCTGCCTATCTTTTAATCACCATTTAGAGTCAGCAGAAGCAAAACAGTACCAAAGAACCCCTCTGAGCAGTAAGCAACTGCTCCCAAGAACTCAGCTGGGAATGTTCTTTGCGTGTTCCAAGGGTATTCACATCTTGGGTAGGAGCAGCCAGTCCAGACTCTTTGAAGTCTAAGAATAACCAATGCTAAGAAGAAAGGCCACTTTTGATCATTTGCTTTGCAGGTCTCTCCCAGACCTGTGCTATGCACTTAACACTGATCCCTCCTGTATCCTATGAGGTAGCTACTATCTGCATTCTACAGATGAGGTAGCTGAGCCTCAGAGAGATTCTAAAGTTTGCCTAAGACCAAACAGCTTTAGGGTAAGCAGCATGAATGTATGCTGCTTCTTTATCACCCAGCCTGGCCTTAACTGCAGTTTCATGGACATTCTCATGGATAACTGTGAACATTTATTAAAGTACTCTGGTTGGCTGCAGTTTCTTTGCAGGTGTCCTGGCCTCCTACACCAGCTGTGCTGTCAATGTATTTATCTTTTTCAGGCTTCTGAGTCCACAAGATGTGGACCCTAGTTGGGCTCTGCAAGAACACAACTTAAATAGCTGTGCTACAAACCAAAAAGACACTCAAATTCTTTGTCTAACCTCCCCCTGAAGTCTGTGAATACAGGGCCTTTCAAGTCCACTCAGGTGTTCTGATCAGAATGATAGGTTTTATACATAAGAGGGCCTTCAAGATCATCCTACCCACCACTCCTTATTTTATAGATGAAGAAACAGTATGGTGGATATGTCCAGCTGGGTGGTGGAATTTCGGGTTGGGTGACAGGTGACAGTGATAGACAGTTACAGCAGTGGCTACAGAATGGGCTAGAGCAGGGTTTGCAAACTATGGCCTGTGGGTTGATCCTGTCCTCCACCTGTTTATATAAATATAGTTTTATTGGAGCACAGGCACACCCCTGTTTTTATGGATTGGCTATGGCTCGTTTCATGCTACATCAGAGTTGAGTAGGTGCATCAGAGACCATTTAGCCCTCAGTGTCTAAAATATTTACTATCCGACCCTTTACAAAAAAACATTTGCTGACCACTGCAAAAAACAGTCATATATGAATATGCGTTATTGGTAACCTTCTAGTTCTTAGAGTGAGCTTTAGGTTCACAGGTATTTGTTATATTATGACAAATTAATGACCGAAGGCTACATATGGGTCATTGCTAGTCATGTATCATCAAGGAATGATTATTATTAAACTCTCTGCACTGGAAACAGACAGGATGGCGGGAAGGCAGGAAGGAAGGAAAGATGAAACCATTTAGCCCTTATTAAGATTCAAATGGCTCTCTGTCACCGACATCTGACTTTTCCCCACTGAAGCTCTCATGCTCAAAGAATACTGGAGAGAGGACAAAAGATGGCAGGCTGAGTAAGCAGATTTTTCCCAAAAGAGGGCAGGATGAGTATACTGGGTTCTCACTTGGCCAAAGGAGAAGAGGGGTCCCCAAGAGCAGGGTATTAAGGATAGTTGCAATCTGATTTTTCATCTTCATTCTCTTGAGATCTGAGGGGCTAGTCTTCCTGGTCTTTTGTCAGGATCTCCCTCCACCCGTCAAGTCAAGGTTGCCCCTTGAAAGCTAGCAGCATGAAAGTCCTAGGAAACATTCTCATGGATAATTGTGCACATTTATTAAGGTGCTTTGGGCAAGGACATGTATTATTTAATCCTAGGAACAATCTTGTGAAGCAAGGAGTGCTGTTATCCCCATGTTAGAGAGGAGGCCACGAGGTTCCCAGTGGGCAAGTCACTTGCTCAGAGACACTGAAGGGTGAATAGTAAAGCCACATTCAAATCCACATTCACATGATTCCAAATCCCACACTCAGCTGCTCTATTATACCTGGGGCCAGGGAGTCCACTTCATGTCGCCTCAAGAAAAGCACAGTTTTTTACCTTTACACGTAGTCACGGTGGGCACACGGAGCATCTGGGTGTGCCAAAGGGCAGCTTTAAGCATTAAAACCACACCTCAACAAATGGTACATTTAAAGAGACCTTCTAGTCCCTGGTGGGAAAGTTCCCAACAGCTTCAATTAGAGAAGTCACAGTTCATTGAAGCCTGATGCTCACAGGAGCAGCAGCTTTATTGTTTTATATGTGAAAAATCAGGGAAATGATGAAAGATTGTGAAGAATTTCCAAAGTCATATAAACAGAAAGGTCAATTCAAAAGGGGGTGGGGAGAGGAGATGGGGAGCAAGCAAAGGAGCAGCTGAGAAATGTCTGTGGCACCAGGGAGAAGAGACTGTGATGTCCACTAAAGGAAACCATGGCTATGAATTTCAGGGCATCAAGACCCTGTCAACACAGCTAATCCCCGTGGATGCTGGCTGAATAACCCTTCGATGACCAAACATGTGCACTGTGAAACCGTGTCAGCCTCCAGCAGGTCAATTTGTCCTCATATTACACACTCTGTTGGCTCTGTTGCTAGACCCCGAGATCAAGGATCCATGGCGAGCATCCCCCATCCTGACAAGGGTTGACACAGCATGGTTAATAAGTCAACAGAATTCAGAAGCCACGACCGGATTAAGAAGGCAGTTTTATTTTGGTGCCTTGGACTTCAAGCAGATTAAATAATCAAAAAGGCTGAGCCATTGGGGTCATGTTTGAATGCTACAGCTGTTCACCGAGGTTTGACAAACATTCTTTCTGTGGCTCGTCGTCTGAATGGGAAAGGCAGGGATGATCTTGGGGAGGTCGACACTTTAAGAAAGAAGAGGGGTACAATCAAAAGATCCTCTAATGGAAAACAATCCCAGCCAGATGGAGACAGGGGAAGGATGGCTTAAATAAGTGGTCTCCTGAAAGCCACAACTGTTTTCTGCATTGAAGAAAAGCATAAGCAGGATTCAAAAGAAGTGAATGAAAAGCTGGATTCTGATTTTGCTATGTCCTCAGTTTGCTGATCTGCAAATTAATGAAGGTGGGCTACGGGTTCAACAGGGAAGCCTGTGGAGACTCAGTCATGACAGGTGAGCCATGATAAATCCCCTTGTGCCTTAGAAAAGTTCCCTAAGAGAAGAATAAGATCCCCTCAGAAAGATATCTGTGGGAAATCTATTTTCAAGTTGTGTTTCTTAAAGGACCAAACAGATATAAAAGTATGTATAATGGAGAGATTTGTTTGTGCCACGCTGGGTCAGAGGAAGGGTGTAGGAATGAATGTACCTAGCCACGATCAGATATGAAGTTGGCATGTCACGGGCCATTTCATAGAAAACACCATGCTTCAAGTTGAAGTTCATATATCATTCCTTTTGGAGGAGGGTACAGTTGGATGAAAGAAAGAATGAACAAACTGGCTACAACCTCAGGAAGACAAGCCCTTTATTAAAGATTAGCAGATTCTGTGGAAAACACATTCTCATTTAAGATTTAATTTCTTACAACTAATGAATGCTTGAGACCCACAGCTAAAGTGTGGGGTGCTGACTATCTCTGATGGGAACATTTAGCTTTGAAAGGTATCATTTAGGTTATTTGCAAAATTATAAAAAGGAAAACATGGATTTTGCTCTTTTATATTTTGGAAGAAGAAAGGGGACTGTGATGTTCTAAATCTCTTGAGCTAAACTAAACTGAGCACAATCTGCTTCAGAAGGCTCTCTAGGCATCTTCCCTCTTACCCTAAAGCACTGTTCACATTAGGAGAGAATTAAGGAACAGGCTCTAGTGCATTTGATGGCCACATTTTGTTATCCCTAGTTAAGGCCCAAAACAAACAAACAAACAAAAAATCCTCTTTCAAGGTCATTTTTATGAGTAGATAATTATCTTGAGTTTTAAATATTATTGTGTAGCGTTGTAAATTCCTCTAGACCAATTTAACAAAATGTCCTTGACAGATGTTTGCCATATTTTGAAATTCAAATCTCTGGAAAAAACAGGGACTGATCTAGCTACTCTGGAGGATGACCTAGCAATGTCTAAGAAAACTCAATATCCTCTCTGAGCCTTGCAAGGAGGTGCCTACTGATTCTAGAGACCGTCTTCCATGTTTCTGCACAGTGCTATGCAAAAATGCTCTTTGTAGCATTATTTATAATGAAGAAAAACTTCAACAACTCAAATGTTCATCAGTAAGGAAGTGGTTAAATCATAAATGGTATGGTCTCACTATGGAATATTCTACAGCGGTTAAAATAAGGAATTAGCTCTGCATGTATCCATTTGGATGGATCAGTTTTGAGTGAATAAACTGCAGAACAAAGCATGCTGATGATTATATTTCTGTAGGTTTTTAAAAGACACTATAAAAAACAGTAGTGTGTGTGTGTGTGTGTGTGTGTGTGTGTGTGTGTGTGTGTGTGAAAAAGCCTTGACAGGAAGTAAAGCACAGCAAGTAAGAATGCTGACAAACTGTAGAAGCAGACTGCCTGTGTTCAAACCATGGCTCTACTACTTTACCATATGTGTGACCTTGGGCAAGTGATTTGAAGCTGTTCTTGAGGCTAGTCCCTGTGCCTCAGTTTCCTCACCTTCAAAATGGGGATAACAGTAGAACCAGATTTACAAGGTAATGAGTATTAAATTAATTAATATATACAAAGCAGTTAGAATGGTGCCCAGCTCAAAAATACATGCTGCATGTTTATTTGCTTTTGTTATTGTTATTAAGGCTATTTTTAAAACGTCTAGTGGGATACATTAGCAATGGTGGGGGCAAGGAGGATTCATGTCGCAAAACATAACTTCAGTGCTAATCAAAAGGAATTCAGCTGTATCAGTAATGCATTGTTTCTTTGAGTTAGAAGAAAAAAGGGAAGAAATATGACAACTCATGAATGACTGACAGAACTGTGTTATAGGAACACGGGTGTTTATTATCCTTAATGTGTTTCTGTACTTTTATAGAATTCTTGAATAAAAAAGGGGACAATCATCATTTATGAATTATTACACTTGCAAAGCTCAACATCAATATACAGGAATGCCTTAGACCTGCCCTATCCAATAAGGTACCCACTGGCACCATGTGGCCATTTATATTTAAATCAATTAAAATGAAATGCAAATAAAAATTTAGTTTCTTGGCTATATTAGCCACATTTCAGAGCTCAGTAGCCAGTGTAGCTAATGGCTACCATATTGGACAGCAGATAAAGAACATTTCCATCACCACAGACGGTTCTATTGGACAGCACTGACCTGGAGCATACTTTTCAGAAATGTGAATATCTGAATTCCTTATTACTCTCCCATACTTCTGGCCCCAGAAAATTCTACTGCACCTTACAAAAGGCATGTGCCTCAGAAAGATTTCTTTCATCTTTCTAGATATCATTAAGTCTTCCATCTTCTGATTTCTGAGCCACTGAGGAAGTATGTTTTCTAAGGCCCCTGTCAATATTTACCACAGAGTGTGCAATAGTTATTGATGCTTGGGAACATCCCAGTCCAGCCCAATTCTGCGAAAGGATGGTGAATGAAAGAACCTCTCTTTCAGGTTGTGGAAGGTGGCTGACTCAGAATCACATGTGAATTCAAAGGCAAACAAATGGTGGCACTACAAACCGGTTCCTATCCCAATTTCTTTCTGTTTGTTGTAGGTGAACTGCTCCTGCTTTCAAGTGTGATTTTCCTGCTCCAGGTGGTGTGTGGCTGCCCAGAGAAGTGCCGCTGTCACTCATCCTCAAATTCTGTAGACTGCAGTCAGCAGGGTCTGGCTGAAATCCCTTCTAACTTGCCTCTTCAAACTCTAACACTGCATTTACAAGATAACCAGATACACCAGCTTCCTGCTTTTGCATTTAGGTCAGTGCCACAGCTCACGACCTTGAACTTGTGTAACAATTCCCTTTCAAATCTGGCCCCTGGAGCTTTCCATGGACTTCAGCACTTACAAGTATTAAACCTGACCCAGAACTCCCTGCATTCCCTGGAAAGCAGACTTTTCCATTCCCTCCCACAGCTGAGGGAGCTTGATTTGTCATCAAACAACATAAACCACCTTCCCACATCCCTGGGTCAGCATTGGGAGAACCTAACCATGTTTTCAGTCCAACAAAATCAGCTTCAGCAGCTCGATCGCACGCTCCTAGAATCCATGCCCAGGGTGAAGCTACTACTTCTCAAGGACAATCTCTGGAAATGCAACTGCCACTTGCTTGGTCTTAAACTCTGGCTGGAGAAATTTATCTATAAAGGTCAGTAATGTCTATCTGGAAAACCTGCCTAGGATAAACTTTATCTGTTCTCTGCATTAGAAGGAATGTTGACTAATGTGCAAGGGGCTGGTATAAGCTTTTTTCACATTGATGTCATTTCACAGTATGGCAAAAGTGGCCAGTAAGTCATTAAAGGGTGTTTGAATTTATCTACAAATATGATTCATGGAGATAACTTTCCACTTTTTGATTAACAACAACATGAAGTTATTTATCTAGAAACTAAAAGCCTTTAAGAAGGAGGGAAATTCAATCGCCACCTGAATAACTGCTCAACTCCAAAGTGACATCAAATTCTATTTTCGAGTGTGATCCAACTGGAGTGGATTGAGCTTTGCCGTAGCCACTAACCCTGATGTGAACTGGGCCACCATAACCCTTGCACTGCAAAATGGCCTTATCTACTAACGGGGCCATGTAGCACTCGGCTTATCAGGGAATAGATGCGAAGGCATTCCCAAAACTCTGAAGTGCTATGCAACAGAAGGTTCTAATAACATTGAAGTGGTGACCTCCCACACGTGACTTTCTGGTATAATTCTGCAGTCTCCAACTTGGCTAAGAGTGGTGCCAGGCTTCACAGCCATCCTGGGGTAGAAGTTCATGGGCCATAGGTCATGGGGGTGGGGTTCTGCCCAGGTAAAGAACTTTACTGAAGGTCACTGGGTAAACTCTGCTGACCTCAGGATGCTCCAGAGAGGAGGAAGTAGAGACAGGCAGCAAGTGTAGTGGGAAAAACTAGGATCAAGGGTGTGAGCTGGGTTTGAGTGTTGTTTGTCCACTTATGGATAACCTTGGACAAGAATTACCCATTACAGCACTTATTACCCATTGTGAAGACTTACCTAACAGTGCTTTACCAACTATCAAGCTGGATACAAATATGTTTTTATGGCAAAAAAAAATTTAGTCAGAATAGTTTATTTGCCTGAGGTCACATAGTAAATTGGTGGTCAAATTTGGCCAGAATGGAATGTTAGCCCAGTGCTCTTTCTAGAAAAGAATTACTAGTCACAAAAATTCTCCATGTAGTCTATATACTTGAGCAAATCAATTGCCTTAGAGAGAATGAAAACTGGGTCTAATAACCCATTGGAAAGTTTGGTACTGGGAAGTATTAAATGTTTTAAGGCCTGAGGAGACATGTTAATTGTACTTAATCCCATGAACTCAACTAACATTCCTGCCAAATCTTCAGATACATGAAATACGAAGACCACAATGTCTCCATCTGGCATCGCTGAAGTGCCACTAGACACATAGGGTCTTTGTAATTAACACATAACATCACAGCAAAGGATGTTTGTTTTATTTACTTAGAGTCCAGTGGGAATTTGGTACAACAGACTTTTTTTTGGAGGAGCTCGTTAGGGGTTTGAGTGGCAGGAATGTCGTCAACGACAGTGCCCTCAGGTTAGCCCCCGTGCCCCTTCTTGTCAGCTTTTGCCCTGCTTTTCCCTTGGCATTTATAAGGTAAAGGTGACCCGGCTTCTAATGAATTCTTGGTCATACATAATTGCCAATTTAGTGTGTGGCATTTTTAGCATTTGGCCAATTTAGAAATCCTAAAATCATAAAATATGGTTGTTAAGTTCTTTGACTCCAGGAGGGGAAAAAAAAAGATGCTTTATAAATTCCATCTGCCTAACTTTTTGCAGGTTGAGGATTTTGGAATTTAGTTGTGTCAGACTCTGTTATCATCCTTTCCTTTTGTTTTTTAAAGGGGGAATAGTGGACAGTGTCATCTGTGCATCGCCGGACATCTGGAAGGGCCAGGACCTCCTTAAAATCCCTCATGAGCTGTATAAGCCCTGCCCTTTTTCATCTCCAGATCTGGAACCCTCGCAGGTGCAGCAGCCAGGTTCTGCCCACCAGGCTGTCCCAAGGCCTCCTGGGAGCTACAGCACTGGGGAGCGAGACCACTCGGAGTGTGAGCTCAAACCCAAGCCCAGGCTGGCCAATCTGCGTCATGCCGTGGCCACTGTCATCATCACTGGGGTTTTGTGTGGGATTATGTGTCTCCTGATGTTGGCGGCCGCCATCTATGGCTGCACCTATGCAGCTATTACAGCCCAACACCATGGAGGACCTGTGGTTCAAACCAATGAGCCTGTAAAGGCAGAAGGAAAAGAGCCATTTGACAGCTCACCAGCCTGAGAGCTTGCATCTCAAATAGAAAGAATCACTTTAGGCCAGAAGAAAGTATCTGAGTAGGGCTGATGTGTTCACTGTTTACTGCTTCACTTTGCTTTTTCCAACAGGGCGAAAAAAAAGAATGAGTTGGTAAAAAAAAAAAAAAAAATCCCTGGGAAGAAATTTATGTTGAGATTTGAGATTTTTAAAATACCACAGATGAAACAGAGATGATATTTGTGTTCTGTGCTTGAGAAGTTATTAAATTATCCTATGTGGGAGAAGGCAGTATGGAGAGAAAGGGGAGATACCATCTATTTAAGGTACTCTTCCCTGCATTAAGTTGCTTTTACAGAGAACAGAAATTCAAATATGTGTGCCAGTCAGCATTCCTGGGAGCTATATGGTCCATTGGAAAATTGCCCAATTTCAAGCGCCTGGGAAGAAGCTGGTGATCTTACCCAAGGGGCACTGAATGCCTCTATAATTCAAGTTCATGCTAGATCGGTGATACTTTTAGATGTTGTGTATGTTATATATTTAATAGGAGCGTCTATTGGTTGGGAATTTTGTAGCTTGCCACAAGAGTCAGATTATATTTAATTTTCTAAATCAGAAAACCATTTTGGGCTTTCTAGGCCACAGAGGAAGAGGAGGGTTCCATGTCTGGATAATGGGACTCAGGCCCAGGGTCTGGGGAAGTTTTTTGATGCAAGGGTAAATAACACATAAACAAACACAAAGAGGACGGGGAGCCGGAATTCGGGGCACATATTACTGAAAAGCCATATCCACCAGGCGATTGGAACCTTCCATTTATAACTCTCACAGCAGGAATGAATTTAGGGTGGGCTGAGAGCGAGATAATGGCTTATGTGTATCTGTATCCACATACACAGTGCACAGAGTGCATAGACTTGTACGACCACACCCACACATAAACATACTTGGAGCAATCAGTTTACCCACTAATGAAATGCAGCCGTGGCAGGGTGGAAGCCAGCAGCTGTTGACCACCACCCAGATTGTCTACTCAACACTCTGGCATAGGAAGTAAGAAGGAAGTCTGAAGAGAGTGGGAATTATCAAGAGACTCGAGATATGTGGCAGCAGCCATCCTGAACATTATTTAGGCTGTCGTTTTAAAAAATCAGGTGTGGCTTGCTTTACTCCACAGACACGGTCCTGAAGAGTTGCATGCAAAGTGAATTTTTGCAAATTGAATCATCATTTTAATGCAGTAGGGGAGCTCGCTATTTAAAGGAACTTTTCATGGAATCTTTCTGTAATGACAATAATTGGCTCCAGATTTATGAATTTTGTAAATTGGCATTTTCTCGTGCTAGGTTTTCTTAAAGTGGAAACTACCTGCTCGCTCTCATGATGCCCCATCTCATACTTAGTCACCTGTTAGTACTAAAATGACTTTACACAGGAATGTTAAGGACAAGTCAAAGCAGAGCATGGCAAATATAGGGCAACCTGTCCCTCCAGAAGCCTTGAAAGACATTGCTAATCAAGCCCAGCTCTCTTCCCAGCTGAGCCTGGATGCACCACAGATGCCTTCTTAAGACGGCACTGTAGGGAACCACAACTCATCAACTGAAGTTGGTTCAAAGGATAAAACACTTTTGCCATTCAGGGTACTGGCTCTACGTTCACTCCTTCAGGCCATGTAAAAATGGGTTTGAACCCTAAATCAATAGTCCATTCCCTTACCTGGGATGTGAATGAGAGGTCCATATATGTGGGAGTACTGTCTCCCAAACTAATGTGGACAGAGCCTTGCCCAACACAGTAAAGAGGCCAAGGAGAAAAGACTGATGAACCTACCAAAACCTACCCTGCAGGACATACACCAACGTGCCCTTAACTATTACAGAGGCCATCTACGCCTGCCCACGGTGCTTCACAAATGTAAAAAACATCACATATGAAAGACCTCCCCACACCCCCACCCACCCTGAAGCTAATGAGGGACCATCTTTTTGGAGCAGGAATTTTGCTGAATGATTTTTCTGGGGTAAAAGTGTAACTTTGTTGTTAATTTATTCTGAATATTAAAATAAACCTGGATGTATTAGTAGATTGAAAAGTTAGCATGGATTTTAAGATCAAAAGGAGACCCCAGAGAAAGCCAGCTGTTGTATCAGCTCCATCCCCAGTCCTGGCGCCTCCTTTCTGCTCTGACTCCTGCACCACCGCATTTGGCAAGGCTGAGCAAACGGGCCTATGGGTGTAGTGAAAACGTCTTTCTTTTCCTTGCCGTGGACTGTGAGCCCACGGCCAAGAAAGTAATATGAGAAAGGAAATTTAGAAGATCTTTTTATATGTCATCCCCATTTCACCAAATGTTTCCAGAGCTCACGCTATGTCCTAGGCATAGTGAGAGGTGTTCTCGTAGGCATCGTCATGTAATCCTGGCAACCATCCCGTGAGATACTCGAACAGATATTACATAAGCTGGGAAGTACTGAGGCCAATACGTGTGCTTCCTCTCACTACTGTGATTTAAGACTGCAAGTGCACAGTGCTCTGGCAGAGGTCTGGTGACACTGCACGTCAACCCCATCCCCCTGCCCACAGTGATTACATGAGAGAGCATACAATTACATGAGAGAGCACACCACAGAAAACCCTGAATGTGGTTAGCACCCTCACTCGTCAACACCCATTTCCCGTTAGATATCTAAGTAAAGATGATAATTCAGGCAAACAGATTCTTGCTTTATAAGCAGTCTTTAAGGGAAATGATTAAAATGGTGCATACATATATTCAGATTTCTATCTTTTGCCTACAATCACCACAAGCAGCAGTTGGCAATGAAAATAATTACTTATCCTGAAATGTCAACAGCTTCTCAGCACAGAAAAATATAAATCAAATTGTTTAGATTAACAAATGCAGAGTTATCATTTGTTAATATGAGAAATGAAATGTTTTAACTGTAAAAAATATCGCATATGAAAGACCCAATTTGCAGGGTATTCTGTGAGAACCACAAATTATCTTTCACAACCACTACAGCTCATGAGGGGTAATTTGCAAACGCCTCATAGATTACTTTCAGCTGTTTATTGCTGCTGTCATATTCATAGATTCCCCTATAAAAATGCCCTTCCATCATAGAGCCTAGCTGAGGGTACACTGTGAACAAAAATCATGTTTAGTGTCGACTGTTTCTGAGAAAGCCATCTAACATAGTTCTTCTTCATCATATTTAGTGGAATGGTATGACTATAGACTGGCGATTTTTACTTTGCCAGAGATCACAGATTCACAAGAGCAAGACTCAAGGGATGCTGTAGCTGTCTGAAGTGAGGCATTAAGGAGAGAGTATGAAGAATGTGGAGAAAGAAGACCCAGCGTCACATCTCTACCTGAAAAGCTTTTAACATTAAGGCAAATATCCCTGACCCTGTAGGAAGATGATAAAATGCCAATTACAACCAGGTGTTTAATTTTGTCTTACAGAAATGGAAGCCTGAAAAGCTACTTACATTATTTCCTCCTAAAGGTTTATGAAAATCAAATCTCATTATTTGAGTTAACCAAGTTACCCCCAAAATAAGACACTCTTATCTTAGGTCCTAAATATCAAAGGAAGTGGCTAAATCAATTTATAAAATAATTTATTTGGAGCACACATTAATATAATTATACAGTTAGAAACATAATTTTCTGTTGCAGATCAGGAAATAAATGCTTCCAGTTTGGTCAAACCCACCAGGGTGTCCATTGCTAAATGCTATTAGAAAGAAACCTACCAGTAAATATTACAACCCCACATGGCATCATTAAGCTATGATACACACACACACACACACACACACACACACACGCATATTATGTATATATATGTGTGTGTGTGTGTATATATGTGTACATATGTGTATATATAAACATGTATATACAACTTTAGAAAATTATCCTTTTTTTCCCTTTTGATGAAAATGCTTTATTTATTTATTTTTATGCTCAAATTGCAAGGAAGTCTCAATGAAACTCCCATCTCATTCCAAGACACAGCTTCATTAGTCTTTCAGATACTTGACTGGAGTAGCCACACCTACTTTTCAATCTGATGACCCTGAATATTCATTTGGGTGAACAGAATGTCACTCAGTTACAAAAGCCCATTAAGAAGACCCAGAAAAAGAACCAGAGGACTGGGAAATGTGATGGTCTTCTGGAGTCTACGCCTGGCAAATTTCGGGAAAGCTGTGGACTAGCATCCCTACTCATTTAAGACATTGCTGACAGATGATAGTAAACTTATCTATTGAGCCCAACCAAGGCCTCAGAATCCTTTTAAATCTGTTTTCTCAGTACCTACTATTGATCAACTGGAGCTGACATATGAGATTAAACCTAATTGCTACCCTGATATAGTTCCCTGTCCTTGTTTTACAAATGGGAGATAGAAACATGGAAAAGGAAAGGAACTTTCCCAAAGTCACACAGATAATTAATTATAGGCCTGATAAATGCAGTTGCATGAGCACAGGGTTGGCATGCGTGGTACAATTCAGCCCCACCATTTTTTCATTCATTCTGTCAAGCCTATGACATTATTATGTTGTTTGGATAAATATAATCATAGTACCACCGTCGATATTTATTGAGCACCCAATTTTGTGCCACTTGTTTTCTAAGCATAATACTTTCATTTTCTCTAAGCCTCATGATTGACCAGAAACATGTGGGCATTTTAGGGCCATGTTAGAGATGAAGAAACGGGATAATTGGGTTTGGTTTATTTGTTCAAGGTCACGCCAGTAGCAAGTAGGTAGTAAAGAATTGGGATGCTGGTCTTTCCAAGACCAAAACTTGGGCACCTTTGGGGATATGACATGTTTGAAAAATTCAGAGTTGGGATCCTTTCCTGGCCCTGCCAGCATTTACCTTAAAAACATGGTAGAGAAAAGAAACCCAACCACCAACCAGTATGTCTCTGCTAGAGTCTGTTCCCACCAATATCCAGAAAGCCAGCTGAAGAAGCCAAAGCTAAATGGGAAAAAGAGGGTTTTTGCTATTACCCATGACTATGCTAGAAAAGATGTTTTTACATGGGAGGGGAAGAAACTCAGGTGTACCCTCTTGTAGCTATTTGAGAAAATGAAAAAATTAGGTGCTGGCTAATAAGTAGTGTTTCCCATTGCAATACTCATGAGTACACAGAGGATCCTAGAAGTCAGATATAATGGTCAATGATATCCAAGTCTCCAGGAGGAATGCTCACTATCCATAGCAAAGATGTGATCTTTAGACAAATGAGTGGGATGTAAAGGAAGAGAGTAATAGTCTACACTGTTCTTATGCTGCTATTCCTTCTTCTGAGACAGTGGGCTTCAAAAGCCAGAGGGAAACCATTCCCTCCTATATATAAGGCATCTGAGGACATTTAACTCCTATAAACCTGCCATTAAGGCCTTGCTGTCTTCATCCACTAGAGATGAAGAATCTCTACAATACAGTATATCATAGGATGATTAAAGGAAGGGAGGACAATAAGATATGTACAGTCTAGGGGCTATAATTTTTACCTACTGTTTCTTACAAGGAGTGAAAACTACAAATGACTTTTAGATTTATCTAGGTTAAGTAGTCAGACTGCCAAGCCGCAGGGAGTGTCATCAGTGTCATCCTTTACCAAATCCTGCAATGCTGCACTAAGTTGAAGACATCTAGACACTAGACATTTGTCTAGGGGCTGAGTATAACAGTTAGCCTTTCATCTTAGTTTCCAAGGAGTGCTCTAAAGTCAACAGTGGGGGACACTCCAGGGGAAGCCATTTACTCTATTCATTGGCAAACACCCCATATTTTAACAATGATTAAAATTAAGAAAGATACCTAACTTAGAGCCCCATAAAAGATACTTAGGGAAAAAAGGGAAGAAAGGCAACATGCCCCACAAGATGCAGAAGACACACGAACGATCTATTTTATAACATATCTCAATACGATTTTTAAAGTTTCTGGTTGAGTTTGGTTTATATTATACCTACTCACATTCCATTGGCAAAATCATAACATATGGCTAAGTTCAGAGTTAATGGAGGCATAGAAGCACATAGCTCCAATAGGAAGATACTACGAGTGATGTGGCAGTGGGCAAGGACATGCAATCCCTTTACAGGGAAGGAAGAAGCAAATAATTGCAAATAATCATAAAATAATATTAAATAATAAAACAATTACTAATAATAGCAAATAATAAGCACATATGAATAGATAAATAAATGATCATAAAATATACCACGTCATCATCAGAGGTACAAAACAAATCCTGCAGCATACTGATTCAGTGATATAGAATAGATAATATAAAGTACTCCCAGAATATAGAAGGGAAAAAAAAAGAGATAAAAACAATAGAAGATGATACAGAAAAGAAGCAAGAGTAAAGAACTAATATATGGATAATTGATTTTCTCAATAAACAAATCAGAACATATCAAACAGAAGAAAAAAAAATATCTGTGAAGGTATTTTCCTAAGCCAAAGAAAAACTCAAGTTATATACATCAGGAAAGGCTTACTACAAGACAGATTAATAAAAAAAGAAAAATCAAAAGTTAGTCCAGGTTATTGCGTGGATTATATGTCTCAATCAGTACAAATCAGAGAAAAACAAATAAATGAAAGAAAGGGATTCTGGTAAAATTTTGAAATTAAAGAACAAAAATAAGAATTCTAAAATCTAGACACAAATAAATTAAAAAAAAACTTAACAAGGAACCAAATAGTGATTGCAATTTTCAGATATGCAAGGGCTCAGAGAGCATGTTATCTACACACTGCTTTTGAAGGAAAATCACTCAAGATAAACTTTAATTGATCAAGAAGGAATTATAAAAAGCTAGAAGAAAAGGAAGGGAGAGGGACTTAAAAATGTGGAAGTCATGTCATTAAAGTGCCAGTGCTAAGCATTAAATCAGTTAAAGTCAAAGTTAAATCTCAGTGATTTTGCTAATATGGCTACAAAACAATGCAAAATGAGTAAGTTAGCAAATTTCTAAGCACCTACTGCATGACAGGCAATTTCTAAGTTTAAGAGGTGAAGGGAAGAACAAGAAATATAAAGTACAGGTCCCATGGAACTTAACATATAGCAGAGGGAGAAGATCAAAAAATTAAAAATGTAATAGGTGGTGAAAAAGGTGTAAATGGAAGATGGTGCTGGGAACATGGGAGAAAAAGAGTTTCTATTTTATAGATGATCATCAGACAAGCCCTCTCTGAGGAAATATTTGAGTGGAGAACTGAGGGAAATAATGAAACTAGTAATGAAGATATCTGGAGGAAAATTGTCCCAGAGAGAAGGCATAGCAGATGCAAAGGCCCTGAGACAGGAGCAAGCCTAGTATGTTTGAAGAGTAACAAAGGCATTGTGGCTATGGTTGAGTGGACAAAGGCGGAAGTACAGGGAGCTGAGGTTAAAAGGTAACTAGGGGTCAGATTAGATAGTACCTTATGGGTTGTGGCAGGAAGCTTTTAAGATGACAATGATTCCCACTTCCTGGTACTCATGCCCTTGGTTAACCACCTCTCTTTTCTTTTGTTTTGTTTTCTTTTTTTCTTTTTTCTTTTTTGCCAAAAAAATATGAATGAAGTGACCTGTGTCATTTCTGGGTAGAAACAGTTAATTTCTAGAATAAAGAGCCTAGAATGTTGAGTTAATACCTGCAGGTATAAGATAGCTGCCTTTGAGAGTCACCTGTACTTTTAAAAGTAAGAGAAAAGGTTTTGTTGTGTTGAGCTGCTGAGATTTGGGGGATTTTTGTTGCTGCAGACTAACTTAGTTTATCCTGACTTACACACCATCTAGTGTATTTGAGAGAAAAATGCCTCTACTAATAAATATATTTTAAGTGACCCATTTTATTGACAAGTACTTTGTTATCAAAATTAAAATTAAAAAACCTGTATTAAAAGTGAATCTATTATTGTCCCAGTAATTTAACTGTAAAATCTTGGAATTATCGGTGATTCTTCAATCTTGACATTCATATTTAAAGATTTGCTAAGTTTTATTGATGTCAGAATTGGCAGGCAGAAAAGCTGGGAAAAAAAAGGATTGTGGCTCCAATTCTTGTGCTCTGAGTTGCTAACAGATGTTTTGGGGCAAGAGAGTTAACATCTATATGTGTCTCTGTTTCTATTTTTTAAATGAATGTTGGGCTATGATATCTTAAAATTAATTTTCGGCTTTAATATTCAATGACTTTTTGAAATGTTTCTCAAATGAGATTTTTGTTTTGTTTTGTTGTACAATCTCTTCTCTCTGAGAGTTGGATGGACCTAGTGACTTGCTCCTAACAAAAACAGTGATAGGATACCGCTTCCAAGATTACATTACAAAAAACTCTGGCTTTTATCTTGTCTGCTCTTTCTTGTTCATTCTAATGAATTCAGCTAACACACTGTGAACTGCCCAATGGAAACATCTATGTGGCAAAGATGTAAGAGAGGCCTATGGCCAATAACTAGTTAAAAACTAAGTCCAATAATCCAGGAGGAGCTGAATCCTGTTGATGATCTCATAAATGATTGTGGAAGAATTTCCTCTGCTTCTTGAGCCTTCAGATGAGACCACAGCCATCAACACTTTCACTGCAGCTTCATGAGAGACCCTGAGCAAACACCTTGATTGCAGCCTTTGTAAGAGACCCTGAGCCACAGGACACAGCTTATTGACCACCCAGATTCCTGACCTAAACTGTGTGATAGTAAATGTTTGTAGTTTTAAGCTGCTAAGTTTTGGAATAATTGGAACTGGCCCAGTGGGTTAGCACTGGAGGTATTGAGAAGTGGCCAGATCCTACACATAATTTGAAAAAAGAACCAACAGAATTTATAGATAGATTGGTTGTGGAGAGGAGCAAAGAGGAAGAGTCAAGAATGGCTTCAAGTCCCTGATTCAAACAAAGAGTAAAACAATAAAAATTAGTGCTTTGAGACAACTAAGAATTTAAACACTGACTAAGTAATTGGTAATTAGAAATTATTATTTTCAGGTATGGTAATGGTGTTGTTATATTAAAGTACAATGAAGTTACATTAAAATACAAAAATACATCATTTAAAGATGTATACTGAAATATTTATAGATGAAATGATTTAATGACCAAGATTTGATTTAAAATAGTTCGAGTGTGGTGGAAGTGTTTTGAGGAGCGAAGGGCACAATGGCCATGCGGTTGATAGCTCCTGGGATTGGCTGAAGAAGATACATGGAATTTTTTGTTATGCTTCTGTCTATTTTTGAGTAGATTCAATATTACCCACATAAATATTTAAAAAATGATTCCAAGTTTGCGGACTTATGAATAACTCGATAACTAGAATTTATCTAGATGAGCGAGGTTGCAGAGGAAGAGTGGAGGGTGAGAACGTGAATGGAATCAGGACTTAAACTTGGAATCTATTGCATTTGATAAGCCTGTTTGAGAAGGCTTGCAGCTGCTGAGTAGTTGGGGAAGGGTCAAGTGAGAGAGGTCTGGCTTGCCATTTAAATTCCACAAATGAGAGTATATAGGAGGCACAGACAGAGACTTCTGGGGCATTATGACATTTATAATTAGGGAGATGAGCAAAGGAGACAGGGGAGGTAAGCAGCTAGGTAGGCAAACAACCAAGTAAAGGGATACTTTAAGGAGAACGTGATCAATATGGACAAGTGCTGCCAATAGACCAAGAAAAAAGTGAACACTCGAAGTTCAATTTTGGATCAGTAATGTGGAAGTCTGTGGTACTTGTGACAAGAAATGTTTCACTGTGGATGAAACCTGATTGGAGTGAGTTCCAGAGAATGAGACAGGAAATGGGAAGAGTATACAGTATAAAAGAATGAGAAATATATAATACAAATAGAATAACAAAATAACAAAAATATTTTAGCTTAAAAACCTGAATATTATCAGCAAAAATCTGGAAGATAGTAGAAGAAGGCTAGTTAAGTAGAAGTATATAAAATGACCATGCACTACATATTCATTTTGAAATTTCTTTTCGTTTTCAAAAACAATTGCACACTACCATCTGCCTGGGCCTGGTCAAATATAATTTGGCCTTGAAGTAGGAATGACATTCAGACACTAATCCTGACTTCATGTAGATTTTTTCTCTCAGAGTAAAACCCAGGAGTTCTTGGTGAGTGCAAACTTTGGGGGACTATGAGAATAAAAAGGCTTGGATCAGCACTGTCCCTTTTCCACCATAAACTAGCCAAAGCATTTTTAATGAGCAAGGAAGTCCAGGGACTCACTGCCAAAGCTTATATTCCTGCTGTAAACTCTGATCATGCCCATCCCTCCTTCCCAGGGAGGGGAAATGCACGCCAGCTCATTTATCCTTTGCTGGCCCTTCACTAGCATGAGTCATATATATTCTAGTCTTAACTGAGATCAAAATCCCAACAAGGTCATGAGGAGATTTGCCTAGATAAAGGCGGGTAAATAAATCCCCAAATCTCTCATGAACTATGTCTGAAAAAAAAAAATCCCAGAAACTGTTTTCCACCAAAGCATGTGAGGGCATTTCCAATGTTCTCCCAAGCATTATGCTGATTATACTGTTCGGAGGTTTATAAACTAGAGCAGAGATTAAGTAAATCACCATCCTGACTGATAATGGGAGCATGTATTTTTAGAAAGCTTAGGATCTTTGATTGGGATTTCTGTCTAACCACATATACAAAAACATCAGGCACAACTGACGGACACTGTCTGATACATAAAGCTCTGTCTTCAACATCTACTTATATAGCCTCTGATTTAAATATCCATTTTACTTCTATAAGATAAAAAGTGAAAGAAGTGAGTGAACAAGCCAACATTTAATTTATTTATTTAATGGGCTGTGATGTATTTTCATCTAAATCAACAGTTGGCAAACTTTTTTCTGCAAAGGGCCAGGTACTAAATATTTTTGGCTTTGTAGTCCATACAGTCTCTGTCCAGTGGGAAGGTGTCCATTGACAATACAGGTATGACTGGATTTCAATAAAATGTTGTTTGCAAAGACAGCTGATAGATATCTGATAAGGTAGTTATATCTAGACCATATAAAAAACTTTTACATCTCAACAATAAAAAGACAAATAACCTAATTTAAATACAGGTAAAAGATCTGAACAGACATTTATCCAATGAAGATATGCAAGTAGCCAAAAGCCTATAAAAAGACGGACAGTATAATTAGCCATCAGGGAAATACAAATCACTTCATATCCAATAGGTTGGCCAAAATTAAAAAGACAGACAATAGCAAGTGTTGGTAAAGATGTGAAAAAATTGTAACTGTCATATGTTGCTAGTGGGATTGTAAAGTGGTGCAGCCATTTCAGAAAACAGCTTGGCAGTTCGTCAAAATATCAAACACAGAGTTACTGTATGAACCAACAATTCCACTCTTAGGTCTCTACCCAAGAGAAATGAAAACATATATCTACACAAAAACTTGCATTTAAATGTTCATATCAACATTATTAATAACAGCTAAAAAGTGGGATGCTCCAGATGTCCACTGACTGATAGATGGATAAACAAGTTGTATAGTCATACAAGGAAATATCATTTGGCAATTGAAAAAAGTATTGAAACATGCTACAACATGGGTGCACCTTGAACACATTGGCTAAGTGATAGAAGCTGATCACAAAAGGCCACATGCTGTGTGATTCCATTTATGAGCAATGTCCAGAATAGGCAAATCCATATAAACAGAAGGTAGATTACTGGTTTTCTGGGGCTGGGGTAGGGAGTGGGGTATTTAAAAAAGTGTGTGTGTGTGTATGGAGTTCTTTTGGGGATGTTGAGATTGCCCTAAAATTAGATTGTGGTCCTGTTAACATAACTGTAAATAAACAAAACAAGACAAAAGAGGTGGCAGTCTATTGGTTGGTCCTGTGGGCTACAGTTTGTCAAACTCTGTTTTAAGACATAGGTATATAAAAATGAGTTTCAAAAATTTTACTATAAAACATGTCAAGATATTATAATGAAATTCCAAGTTTTCACTGAGAACAGCACATAGCTATAAGCATAAGCATTGTCTACTGAGTAGTGGTAGATGTAACATAGTTATTCTTAACAATATAACAACATTAATAACCAATAATAATTTAGCAGATAACCATTATTCAGCATTTGACTATAAGCATTCTCTCTCTCTCTCTCTCTCTCTCTCTCTCTCTCTCTATATATATATATATATATATATATATACACACACACACACACACACGCACACACACACAAACATACACATATATGTGTATATATGTATGTGTATGTATATGTATACCTAGTGCTTAAGCAATGCTATAAGCATTTATATATATATATATATAGTTAGTGCTTATAGTTGAGTGCTCAATAATGGTTATCTGCTCAAATATATCTATATCATCTATATCTATATATCTATATATCTATATCTATATCTATATCTATATCTATATCTATATCTAGATATATTCATTTATTTCTCTCAACAAGAAGCAGAGGTGCCCCCTAAGGCCATAAAGAATCTGAATATAATAAATATTCCATGATTGGTTAATAGTGAAACATATATCCATCTCTTAAAAACAGGCTTTTAGAAATCCAACCAAAGCACTCATCAACCTCATTTTACAAATGTGAAAACTCAGGCCCACTGCAAAACAGGGAAACAGCCTTGTGCTCACTCCTAAATCCTTGGTTCACATAGGCTTTAACGTTGAAATCTTGCTACGATCTCAGAAAGAGGGATCTCGACTTGCTGATATAGAACATGCAAGCCAGGTATGAGGACCTGTTACCCTAAAATTCTGCTGCTAATTTTTGGGTGGGGGATGGGTTGAGGCTTTTTACTTAGGTTTATAAAAGGACAGTAACTCTTGGAAGTGAGTGTCTTGGAGAGTTAGCACAGAGAATCCAGTTTCACAAAACTCTGGGCTATTTTTATTTCTGCAGCAGGAATCTTCACCATGACCCTGTCACTGGCTACTGTGGTATGCAGAACAGCTGTTCTACATGGCTAACTGTAACTCAAAATCTGTTGCAGACTTGAAATACACCATAATCGGTAGCTACATCACTAATCCATTTCTATAAAGGTTGCTGCTGTCAGTCCTGCTGGCTTAGACCTCCTTTTGCCCCTGCATTGAACTGATTTATTGAATTTTTAAAAAAATGCCAAACATATAACAAGTCCCACCTCACTGGTGACATTTTGAGCAAAGCTTTACCTTGGGTTCCCTGCCTCATCTTGGGTCATGGATCATCTGACCATCTTCCCACCAGTCAGTTCTGCTTTTAGATTGTACTAAACACTCCCCACACCTGAGAGACTCATTCGTGTCTCAGAGTGTTCATCTGGAACATGGGTACCACATGTACAATGGATCTTGTTCAGGATTCTTGGAGAAGTCCACTCCCTTTGCCTGGAATGCTCTTCCTACAGATCCTTGTATAATGGCTGCATCTCATCTTTCAGGGCTCTGTTCATGTCACCACCTTAAGGAGGCCTTTCCTGAGTCTCTGTGCCCCCAATCTAGAGAAGCATCACCCCTGCCGCACACCCAAACACATGTATTTATGAACATGAGTATGCATCCCTGCCTTTGCTAGTTTCTCCCTTTATCCTGATCTTTTTTCTCTAGAGCATTTACCACTACTAGAAATTCCCTCTTCTCTTCATTCCTCCATTCATGCAATATTTGTCTGTTGTCTGTATCTTTCACACAAGGGGAAACTCTCTTTGGCAGCAACTTGGTCACCCTCAGTGTTCTCAGGGAGTGTTGCAGCATTTGGGTGGACTGATTCTTCATGGGGCAGCTGTCAACTCAGCCTCTGGGCATGGGATGCCAGTAGTACCCTCTCACTGAACAATCAACAATTCCTCCAGTGCCCTCTGGGGTGCTTGTTCACAGCTGTATCTCCAGCACTAGGTACACAGTAGATGCTAGATGTGTATTTACTGAATGATTTAATTAAAAATGAAGAAATTAAAAAAGATATTGCTGTAAATGAGCCTATAAGAGAAAACACTGAATTTGAAAGCACCAAGACCTGGGTTTGCCTGTCAGTTATCCCAGTATTTCTTAATCCTATTTATATTTTGAACCAAGTAATTCTTTGTTGTTGTGAAGGGCTGTCCTGTACCTTGTAGGGTATTTAGCAGCATTCCTGACACCTACCCACCAGATGCTAGTAGCACCCCTCCTAACCAGTTGCGACAATCAAAAAAAATGTTTCTAGGTGTTGTCAAATGTCTCCTGGGGGCAAAATTGCCCCTGGTTGAGAACTACCGGTTTAATCAATAAGTATTAATTTCTGCCAAGACAAAACACTTCCTTTGCTCAGATCTAACAAACTAGAGGTTTACCCCAGTAGACTGGATATATAATTCCTGACATACAGGTTATCTCATATGTACCAAATACATAAAGTCACACCAAATGAGTGGTGGTGTCAAGCTGAGTGTTGGTCTATACCATTTTGCCAACATTATTCATCCAATTCTAATGAAGGGTTCAAATTAAATGATATATGCAGTTTAAATACCACATAGTTGACAATAGCTAGTGATCAATGATGTTAATCTCATTCTTAATTAGTTGGTATCAGTGGGATTATTTGTTCTATCATCAAGCATTTCTCTTCATCACACTGCTCAAAATTACGCAAATGAGACTATATAACCCACATTTTCAAATTTCCCTCAAAGAATGAATCTATTGTGGTCTGTATTTCTTACAAAGGAATAGACTGGCAGATTAGCGCCTTCTCCTCCAAAAAATTTACTAAAAATCATTTAATTTTACACTTAAAACAGGCGAATTTTTGGTATGTAAGTCATACCTCAATAAATCTGCTTTTAAAAGTTTCTGCAAGAAATTAATGCCTAATAGACAGATAGATAAATGGAAGAGAATAGAGAGCCCAGAAATGAATTGACACCTATATAGTCATTTAATCTATGACAAAGGAGCCAAGAATATACAATGGGATTAAGACAGTCTTTTCAATAAATGGTATTGGGAAAATTGGACAGATACATACAAAAAATAAAACTAGACCACTTTCTTACACCATACAAAAGAATAAACTCAAAATGTATTAAAGATCTAAATATAAGGCCCTAAACCATAAAACTCCTAGAAGGAAACATAGGCAGTAAATTTTCTGACATTGTTCTGAGTAATATTTTTATGAATGTCTCCTCCAGCAAGAGAAACAAAAGAAAAAATAAACAAATGGGGATACATCAAACTAAAAAGTTTTTATACTATAAAGGAAACCATCAACAAAACAAAAAGCAACCAACTGAACAGGAGATGATATTTGCCAATGATATATCCAATAAAGGGTTAATATCCAAAATATATAAGGAACTCATGCAACTTAACACCAAAAAGACAAACAATCCGATTAAAAAATGGGCAGAGGACTTGAATAGACATTTCTCCAAAGACTACATACAGATGGCCAATAGACATATGAAAACATACTCAATATCACTAATCATCAGGAAATACAAATAAAAATAACAATGAGATATAACCACACACCCATCAGAATGACTATTATCAAAAAATCAATAAAGAGCAAGTATTGGTGAGGATGTGGATGCTTGTGGGATTTCAAATTGGTGGAGCCAATATGAAAAACTATATGGAGTTTCCTCAAAAAAAATAAAAATAGAAATACCATATGACCTAGCAGTCCCACTTCTGGGTATTTAACTGAAGAAATCCAAAACACTAATTAAAAAAGATATATGTGTCCCTATGTTCATTGCAGTATTATTTACAATAGGCAAGATATGGAAGCAACCTAAGTGTCTATCAATAGACAATTGGTTAAAGAGGTGGTGTGTGTGTGTGTGTGTGTGTGTGTATAATATACATATGTTATATGTATGTAATATATATTATATATAATATTACTCAGCCATAAAAAAGAATGAAATCTTACCATTTGTGACAACATGGATGGACCTAGAGCGTATCATGATAAGTGAAATGTCAGACAGAAAAAGATAAATATAATATGATTTCACTTATATGTGGAATTTAAGAAAAAAAAAACAAAATAAACAAAACAGAAACAGACTCATAGATACAGTGAACAAACTGATAGTTGAGAGATGGGAGGGGAGTTAGAGTGCTGGGTGAAAAAGGTGATGGGATTAAGAAGTACAAATTGGTAGTTACAAAATGGTCACGGGATGTAAATTATGGCATAGGGAAGATAGTCAATAATATTGTAATAACCATGTATGGTGTTGGGGGGGGGTTCTAGATTTATTGGGGGATCACTCTGTAAGTTATATAAGTGTCTAACCACTATGCTGTATACCTGAAACTAATATAATATTGAATGTCAACTGTAATTGAAAAATCAAAAAAATTTAAAGACATTAATGCCTCTAATATCCATAATTTATGTCTTTCTGTTGCTGATCAGATTAATTATTGTAAGCATCACGTTTTACGCTTGGACCTCAGAAAAGACATCTGCTGATGCAGAGATAACTACCAGACCAATACAGTTGCCATTAGAATGGGACACTAACCAGTTTTTTTTTTATTCCTTAAAATACCCATATTAGTCTGTATTATATTACTATGGTGTGGAGTGGAGTTTTATTGGCTGAGTGCCTCTTGTAGTGTTTTTGTCAATTACTGTGTTCCCATGGTCTGGACAGTAAATTTTGCAAGCTTATGTACCTACATATAAGTGAAAATGAATCCCATCTTCTTCAAGTCATTTATTCAGTCAATATTTTTGACAAATTTCCCACATGTCAGCCCTCTTCCTTAGCACTGGGAATAAAAAGATAACTGGGACAATTCTTGCCTTTGGAGAGTCTATAATTTATTTAAGAAATCAAAATATTTTTAGGAGAGATTTTAGATTTCGATATGCTCAAAAGTACATTTTAAAGCAAATGCAAATAATTCAGAATTTATGATCTATTATTTTAAAAATCCAGAAATTTGGATTTTAACAAAAATTGAGATTAGGTTTTATATTTGTCAGAGGGGAGTCTAGAAGGAGAATAAGGAGGTCAAACACTTGAAGGAAAGGAGGAAGGAAGTTCCCTGCATGGTTACAACTTCTAACTTGGCTCAATTTCTAGCTCCTGAGCATTTCTTTTCTTCTCCAGGTCATTTCCATTCTAGTGTGGTAGAATCAATGCCTGCGACTATTGGTCACTACGGCCTTGTCTCTCCATTGAGAGTAAAGTGAAGAATTAATACCATTATCTAGGTCATTTATGGTACTCAAGTCAATAATAGCTAAGTAAGGACAAAATAGGTTTCTACAAGTTCAACTCGATTTATAGAATTCTTATTGAGGACTGAGTCACTATGTTTCAGGTACTCCATTGGGTTATGCTGTGAGGGACAGAAGATGCAAAGAACAAAGTCTTTGACCTCTAGGACCTTCAAGATATTTGTTCAGCTTTTTAATTTATTTGCCCTGTGTGGACATGGCTTTAAAAATAACTGCTATTTTGCAGTCTCTGGGGCAAGGAAAGGTATGCCGATTGCAGGCCTGGTTATTTTTAATTTATAATGAGAGTGCCTGGTAAATGCAAGAGGTCAGGAAATATTTATTGAATAAATGAATTAATGACTAGATATTCTGCCAACTTGAAGATAAAAATGGGTTACCCCAAATCCCAGCATTTTTATACTTCTTCATATTCAGGTATTTTCTTGTTTGTTTTTTCATTTTATCCCCAAGTCAACCCAGAGTAAGGTGAGAAACGTAATGATCCCAATCTTGTTTTAGATCGACCTTCAGAGACCCAAAACCACACACTTAGCAAGTTAAAGAGTGAGTGACAAATCTTTGTGGACCTTACAGTCCAAGGTTTCTGTTTCCAATAACAACAGAAAAATGGATTAGGGGCCCAACACACATGGAAGATTCCAGGGCTCTGGAGAGACTTGGTAGGTCAAAGAGAAAGTCCTACCACTTCTTCCTCTGCAGTGAGAAAGCAATTAAGAAAATTCAGCACACTGGTGGCAGCTGGAGAGCTGGCAGCTTCCTCAAGAGAAGGACTGTAAGCAATGTCATAGGCCAAGAAGATGGATGGGGCCCATTTGTGCCCTGAGGCTGACATAGAAATGGAATCCTGCCCGGTTTGACCGCCTTTTCTTCAAAGATGTCATTGACAGATGAGTATCTAAATGTTTTTGTTTAAAAAAGAAAACAAGAAAAAAGAAAGAAAGAAGAATCAAACAAAAAAACAAAACAAGAAACCTTTTCTACTCCAAACAGACACATGTAGCCAACGAACATGAGAATACCCGACCATGCCTGGAAGCTGTGTAGGCCTTTCAAAGTAGTCTGAGATAATTGATTGCAAAGTTGTACACCTTTCCTTTCAGATAAATTTTAACTTAACACAAGGATTTCATTGAAACCCCAAATTACTGCCAGTTGGCTGTGTCCCATCTGCTGCTAAAGGCACACTGGTGGGGGACAAGCCTGCTCACATATTCCATATTTATCTGCCAAAACAAGGCTTCTTCCCCAATTAAAATAGGCTTTTTAAATTTTAGAGTAGTAAACAATGTCTACTTAATTTGAGGAAAACGTACGTAAGAAAGTTACGGAACCTAATCACAGAGTGACATGATGAGTGAGTCAGATCAGCGAAACCCGGGGGACTTGCCGAAGAGGTCGCTCTGCCTTTGGAGACAGAAGGATCTTCCGGAGGTCGCTTCCTTCACGGTGCTGCATCCATGGCAGTCTTCAAGATCAAACCGAGCAAACCTATTTTACCTTATGTCTACCAAATACACTATAAAAAGGAAGGTTAATAATCACCAGTTTTAAGGGATAAGAACTAAACATAATTCCTCAGATAACCTTGCTTCTTTATTGTGCTCTGTCATTATCTTCTGAAAATGGGGACCAGCTGACACATACAAAGTAGCAGTAAACAGGAGGATATCTCTTCCACCAACTCAACGGGGGCCACATCTCCCTACTCAACAGCAAACCAGCAAACCACTTGGAAAATTCATGTTCTCCAGACTAGATGCAAAGTAGCCAGGCTAAGTCCAGGTTTCACCAATACTTAGCCACAAAGACATTTATGAAATATGAAGCATTGGAAATACTTGAGCATAGTTTGTAAACTTGGATAGAAATGGCTTGGATGGGCACAGCACTCTTAAGGCCAACACAGAGCATCCTTTGTGATGGCTGAATGAGAAACCCAAGAAAAAGCTTTTGAAAAGAAATTTCAAACGGAGAGACAGCTTTGGTGAGCCCATGTCTTTAAAAGCTGCTGCATGTGGCACCAGCTTCAGAGAGATAACACGCCTCCAGAACTAGCGGGCTGGATCAGCCTGGAGGTAAGCAAGTCTGACCTCCTTTAAGCACAAATAAATCTTGCTGAGTTAAATAATGATCCTGTCTTCTACCTTCCTCAAGGAACATGAGACTCTAAGTGACAAAATTTGAAGACAGCAGCCATGAATTCTCAGAGTCCTTATCTCCTGGCTGATTAGTTACAAGCTGCCTAGTTCAAGATGAGCTTTGGGTCAGATACAGATGACTGTTTCCTTGCCATACCCAATAACCGAGAAAAACCAGGGCAGCTGTCCCCATATCTTTCAAACCCTGCTAATACAATTATAATGTATAGGCTAAGTTGGGAATAAAGTGGGGAAGAAAACCCAGTGCTTCCTAGCCAAAGAACAGCCACTTCAAATATGTCTACCCTATTTGCCTTCCTTCCCACAAACATTTGAGAAGACACAGAAGTTGATGTTCAAAGTCACCCTCCAGTACAATTTATTGAGGGAGGCTGCTCCAAAACAAAATGACTCCTGTTGGTAAATCTAGCCAATATCAGGGTGCTGCTTGGAAGGTCTCACCCATCCATCAACTAACGGATTCGGCAATTTTTTATCAGACATAGATGATGTGCCAGACATGCTTTTAGGTTCCGTTTTTCTCATCAGCTATCTTCCAAGGAGGGCTTGTGGCAGTTTCTGGCCCTGTAGGCCAAACACCACCAGGGAAAGCCCCTAGCCAGACAGAGGCATTATACTGATACTCCTGAGAGTGAGAGAGATTGAAAAAGCCAGAAACAGAATTTCTTTGACAATTCAAGATTCCCCATCATAAAAAGTTTTGGCTTTCTCCTTGTCCCAAACTGGCACTTGCAGATACATTTAACTTTAATTCCTCAGGGAGACTAAGGGTGATGAAAATCTCAGGCTCTCAGCTAGTATTTGCCTAAAACAAGCCCATAATTTCCTTGTATGCCCACTGTTAACCTAATGATGTGGCAGTGGGAGATCTAGAGCTTACTCTAAATGAGCATGCTACCCACTGTTGAAAAATTCTCCTCTGCACAGACCAACAATTTCTTAGGGGCTCGGAGTGCGGAAATAAAAGTGCTGGGGGAGATTTCTGTTTTCACATCGAATGCAACCAGTTGTCAGAGTCTTGGACTGGTAGAGATGACAGCACGCTAAAGACGGAATAACTTAAAATTTTTTCCCCTTTCAAAAACCAACATTCTGGTACATGGAAGTAATTCACTGGTCAGATAAGTGGATGCCATGCTTACTTTATATTCATCAATTGAAATTCACTATTTACCTGCCACCACAGGAGATTTCCGTTCATCCAGGAGCTGGATGGAAGTACTTGCTGTCACCACATTGCTTTTGTTTACTGTTCCTGTAAGAAGAAAAACCATAAATGGAGATAGTGTCAGTGCAGGTGCTAAGAGGGTTTTCATGGTGACTCACAGTCACCACTTCTGCAGATGGTGCTGGGGCTCACCTCCCAGAAGACAGAGCTGGCTGATTCTGTCAGGCCACAGATGCTGGGTCAGCCAGTCCTTTCAGGTGAGTTAGAACCACCTCCACTGAGGAACATCCAGCCTCTTCTCATCAAAATTATTGACCACCACGGAGGGATCCCATCTTTTTTCTAATTTGTGGTTACTGATTTCAGTGTTTACTTGCATTGATAATCACATTTATTATTGTCTGTCTAAATATAGTCATAGAGAGTTGCATGAGATAAAGTTTCAAAATTATTTTATGATGAGTTGAGAATTCTAGCTTTGATTTGTTGGTGAAAACTTTACTGACTTATAAAATTCTAATTTCAAGCCCAATTTTGCTTAGCAAAACCATTCTAAACAGGGATAGAGCTGGTATGCAATCCTTACTCAAAATTCTTATTAAACGTGCTAACAATATGGCATTAATATTAAGAGATTTTCAATTACTAACAATGGTTCCAATACTCATGAATTAGAAGATGCTGAGAGCAAATTCTTAATGACTGTAGTTAATAATTGTTAGTCCAGTGCCCACCTTATAAAAGGTATTCAATGAATGTGAGTTAAATGGAATCACTTAAATTGAGAAAGCAGGGAGAAGGCAGACCTGAATTTGAATACACTTATGACCAAACCAATTAAAAATTTTCTCCTGGTCCAAGTCTAAGCAGTAATGAAAACCAGCTTCTTTTCCAGTGTGTATAGGTATTCAACACACAGTAGAAAAAAACAAGAGAGAGCCCCACTGCAACAGTTGTACTTGGTGATTTTGAACATTTTTTCCCTGAAATCTAAAGGGGCCATGAAATCTCTTAAGATATTATGTCATCCATAACTTTACTATGAAAAAGGTAAATTCCTTTTCATTATATGATTTCACTGAAAGTCCAATGAAAACCCCACTTGCCAAAAACCAATTATACAACAGCCTTAATTAATCAGAATTTGTTTTTTCCAGACATAATTCTTTGTAGTAAAAATGGTGAATTACAGAGCAAACTGACATAAGGGCCATCACACACATATGTGCGTGCACGCACAAACACACACACACACACACACACGCACCACTTTTGGAAGATGCTTGCATCTCCTAGAGCTCTGTCTCCCTGTCCAGTTTTGGGCAAAAGCCACCCTGTCACAAAAGGATAACGTAATGACTCCAGTCCAGATCTAGCAAACTAAGCTCTATTTTTTTTTCTTTAGAGGACTATGAAAAAGAAAGTATCACGAGATTGCATGCTAAAAGAAGACATTATTATTGATAAGTCTGAAGTATAATGAGAATGTCCATTGTCTTAGTTGATATTTTCAGGAATAAAGTGTGATACAGATAACAACAACAACAACAACAACAACAACAACAACAAAAAGAGCTCTAGTCATTGGGAAATTTATGTTTGATAACACACATGTATATGGATGTGGGTCACATAGGCCTGTCAGTGAAGGGGAACAGACTCAAGAATCCCAGTCCTAAAAGGAGCCTGATTGATAATATTGTTGAAAATCCTACCTAGTAAGGGAATTTCTACAATAACATTCACCTTTTCTTGGTATCTTCATTAATGAGGTAGCCTCTTCTTAGTGAGTCTGTTTGACTAATTTTTAGACAACTCTTGTCAACATTCTTCTGCAAATTTCGAAAGCACTTTTTTCGAAGGTGTCTTCATTCATGTAAATGAGCAATTGCCAAGACTCTGGGAGGAGGCTTTGACCTTAAGCACCAGAGAGCCTCCATTAGAGCTGACTTAAGGATGCTTGTAGGAGGCTAATACAAAAGGCACTGATATAAAACATTATAGAATGAAATGTCCAGAGATTTCCACGTTTACAGAGCTAAGTCTTATTCATTTCTGAAGTTTCTACAACAAACAGATACAGAGCCATACACAGAATGAACATCAACGATATCAAGTGCTTGAGACAAGGAAAACCCAAAGACAATCACAAAGCATTTCTAGCTTGGTTTGCTTCTAAAACTAGTTGAAATAAGACAATATGTAGTCTTTTTTGGAGGGAGGTGACCTTATTTATTTTTTATATCGTAAATCTAAGGACTGAAAAAATCATTGGCTACATGCCTCCCATTGGTCATTGCAGCCTTCTGTCAGGAAGGGACAAGGCTCTACAAACTCTTAGTCTTTACGCCTGCATGTCAATTTAAATCAGTTCAGCTCTGATGGGAAATTGTGGGCCTCTAAAGTGATGTGATTTGCCGAAGGTTCTGGTATAGGATATTATACCTGTCTGAACTTTCCCTAAATAGGGTGATGACAACATTGAAAAAATCTGAGAAGTTTGTATTCAAATTCCACATGGTACAAAATAAGGGTCCTGCTTTCTAAAATGTCTTTTACACAATCTGGTTAAGGAAAACCTTCATTTTATTTTGGGCTGTTACACTTATGGAATAGGTCACTGGTTCAGCACTGGGCCGATATTCAGCATTGGCTCTCAAAGCTGTATTTGGCTTCCTTTAGCATTCAGGCAGCTCCCCCATACTCTGCACTCAATGCTCAGGCCAGGAGGATCAATTGGACAGAGCCCCGCCTCCAACAAGGATGCCCACCTGTGCTGAAGGGGATCGAGTAGACGAAGCTCCCTGGAATTTGCTCAGCAGCTCTTCGGTACCAGAGAGGGAAATGGTCTGCATTAAAAATGTTCTCCTTGTCTCCAGCTTTCAGGAAGTCCCTTGAAATGGAAAGGAATAAGAAGAACATGGCACCACTCAGCAAGGAAAAGCCAGACACAGGTGCATTGCAACAGCCTTTGCTGGATAAAAACGGTGTTGGCCTTTAGAGCCCCAAGCGGCCTTTTTCAGAGAGGATGTGTGTGATATTGTGCACCCCAGATTACTCAGATATACCCTGCAGAGCCCCAGAAGCCAGACTCCCAGTGGGTAAAATGATTTTTCCTAACTAATGTTTCTGGGAACTAATTATCTTAGTGTCTGAAGCAAGCATAAAAAGCCTCCAGAAATCATATCAGAAGACCAAAGGAAGTCAGATAGCTTCGCTTTCTGGACACATACACTTGGAATGATCTACTTCTGAAGGTGATTTCACTCTTCTTAGAAAAAGTATAAAGGAGGTAAAGTGGGCCCATGTGGGGATCTTTGCTCCCTGCTTCCCTCCCCTCCCTACTCTCCAGAGAAGCAGGACTTCTCCCGGGTCTCCTCTGTAAATCTCTCAGTCTTCTGCCTCCCTACCTACTGCCAACAGTGGTTCTCTCTATCTAGAAGGCTGCGCACACTCCCCTCCCTACTCCTTCCTGTCAAAATCATGTTCATTTCAAGGTGTGCCTCAAATACCACCTACCAAATGAATCCACAGAGACACACACAAGTTCTTGCCTCATGCTGGGGCTCCACAGCCTCGGTCACTCTCACGCAGCCTTCCTTTTCCTTGTCCTTATCTGCACAATTGTCATGCCTCCATCCCAAGCTGCCCAATATCTTTGAGGAAAGGAGTTTCTGTTCACAAAGGAGTTTTTGCATCCTTCCACAGAACCTTAAACATACTGAAGTCCCAATGAGTGCTTGTTGGCTTGACTTATCTCCAAAATTTCATGTTTACTCTCTAGCACCTGAACGCTTTGTCTTGACCGATATGGTACAGCTCGGGGGAGGAAATGACTGTCTGATTAGTCCACATTCTGCAGAGATCTTTTAGGAAGGGAAATTAATCAGGGGACAATGTGTATATAAGGAAAAGGCCACTAGCTGAACTAAAAATGGCACCATTTTTAATCCAGCAGTTTGTAGCATGGAGTTAGATCATATAGACCATGAAGAGAAATACTCCCATATTCTATATTGTTTCACCATGGTCAAATTTATATGCTAAACTATAACTAGTTGGTTATTATTAACTACTTGAACTTGGTATCCAGTTCAGGAAAGCATTCTGTAGTTTTAGGGTATGGTCAACCAGTGATCCCTTGATACCTTCCAAAGATGCAAGGCTCACTCCTTTGAGAGGCAGCTCAGGCTATCACAGGCCAAAGTTCTTAGATCTTAGACAGCACTGAAATACGGCCCCCTGTAACTTGCACTGGCATGTCCTAATCCCTCTCTAAGGGCAGATACCTGATTTTTCTTGACATTCCTATGGCCTAGCACTCATTAGGCACTCAATGTATGCTTAATGATCACAGAAGAAATCAAATTTCATATCCATATAAGAGCTCCTCAAATATTAAAGACAATTTGTTATGTCTTCTCTAAATAATATTTCTCATTTCTTTCAAATTCTTTGTTGGTATGGCCACCATCCTGGGTAAAGGCTCCATTCTGTTAATGACCATATGAAATTTTGTGCACCTGGGTGTAGTTGACCCAAAAGGGTCTGACCTTGCTGCCTGTACTTGTTTACTGGTTCTCACCAAGGGGAAGACACTTTAGAAATTATAATCTTATCTTTTTTATGTTGGCAAAATCACTCTGTTCTCAATCAGAAAACCAGCTTTGGAGCCATGAACGAGGCCGAGGGAAGGCAGACATCCCTGTGCTATTCGGGATGCTGGACATGGGGAATTCCAGGACTGACAGCACAGACCATTTCCTCCTGGCATTGCTATATTCAGCAGTCATGTTTCCTGGTCTTAAAATCAGGAGGTTTCACAAATATGAAATGTGAGCTTTCTCACTTTTTTAGGCATAAGATTCTTCATAAACTTGACTTGGCAGGTGTGTGAAGGAGACTCTGATGCCCAGCCCTAGGTGGAATGAACAGCTGCCTTCCACTCTAGGCCATGGGCACAGATATGATATTTTCACTCTTGTTGCTTCTGTCAGTGGTCAGAGGTGTATATGCCCTTCTCATGCAGCGGTTACTGGTGCTATACGTGTCCCTTTTTCAGTTATAGTAGGTGAGATAATAGCTTGGTTAGAAGGTTTGAAGGGGTCCTCACTTAGACTGATGGAGACATTCATGTTTTGGGGATGGCAGGAGATAGGTCTGGGACACTGTACATCTGGATGGCTAGTGCCTGCTGCCTAGAACCAGACCATGCTAGCATCCAGGACAGCAAGCAGGATCTCACAGTGCTTAATTTCCATTAGCTCCAGTATTAATGTGAGAGGGTCTGCTTGCTAGGAAACCTTAGGGGTCCCTGACAACTACCAAGTAGTGATTCAGAAGGAAGAAAGGAGAGACCTGAATCTACAGAATCTTTGAAAATGTTCTTCAGGAAAATTGATCCTTTCAGGTAAGAAAAAAGCTTTCTTCTGTATAATAGAGGCTGTTGTGGTGTGTGAGACAGGTCTAGGTTTTAAGCAGAGCTGAATGACCTCAGGTGAGTTACTTGGATCAATTGCTGAGTCTCTGAGCTCCACTTAATCATCTATAAAATGAGAATAATAATACTATACTTACCAGGATACTATCAGAAATTGTATAGCACCATATGTGAAGGGTCTATGTAAACTGAAAATGGCTCAAATAAATATATGGGATTCTTAAAGCCCAGGAGTTTCTTTCATTCTCTATGATTCAAATGGAAGCTGTGAAATGCTCATCGCTTAAACTTAGAGTTGTGGGGGAGAGGGAGAACAGTAACCACACCACAGAGGCTGACATCATTGAATGCTATGTGTGTACTACATGTGATCTAAGAGGCCACACTGTAGGTTCAGGATATATTAATACTGAGGATGATGACAGGTTACAGAGGCCATGAACTATAATTGAAATACTTCCAAAAGCAGGTGGTGGGAATAGGAGATGGAATCTCAGTATAGGAGGCTGATGATAGTACAAGCTACCTCTGGGGTAGAAACTTGTATTATCTAGTACTCCTTCTAACACTTCAAACTCTTCCTTGTATGACTTCTTAAAAAAAAAAAAAAGAAATTCTAAAACCTCTCTAGCCCTAGCTAAGAGTATATTCAATGAGTTGGGTCTCAGTGAATACTGTTTGATTAGAAGGGGTAGGCAGGTAAAACACCATAAGAAAATAGAACTCAAGATGCCTCTATATGAATCAATAATATATGTTTCTTGAAGATAAGCCATTCATCCATCCATATATCTATGAGTACTCACTCCAAGTCACTGTAATATCACCAAAAACTCATAGTTGTAGGTATTCCTAGCTTCCCACAGGAGTTTTACATCTATAGCTTTTTTGATCCTCACAATGAGTCAGAGAAAATTACCCCAATTTTTCAGATGCACAGAGAGAGGGCAATGAATGAGATAAGTTAGCTGACATCCCAGCAGCCTGGGTGTGGTCTTGCCCTTTTTCAACTGTCATGACATATCAGACAAGCAAGATACCACATTTTGTGGTTGTTGTTTTTCTTATTTGTTTGTTTTAATCTCAAAACAAACAACAGCACTCCTCTTTGAGCATCAGACTATCTTGGTGTCTCCCTCTGCCTCTCTGGCTCCAAAAGGGAGAGGACAATGTGTGTCTCTGTTCCTTCCTAGGAACTTACCCACTGGAAAAATAATTGTTCAAGGGTAAAGGACAAAAGAGGGCTTAAAAAAAATCAAGTCGCAACTGTAGTCAGCTTCCTAAATGAAAAATCTGAGATGCTGAGAGTCTTCAAATAGGAATTAAAATCAAGTCCACAAACTAGCTAAAAATCTATTGACCTGCCATAACCAGACTTGCTTTTACAAGGTCATATTGTGGTGTCAGCGCTTCATCTAACAGGGGCAAGGGCACCGCAGAACTGGGCTTGATGGAAAGGAGCATCTCCTGGTTCAGGCCCTTCAAACTGGAATCTGCCCTGTGGCTTGGTTATTCTACTGCCAGGTACTTCAAAGGTCAGGTATATGAGGTCTCTGGCAATCTCTGAACCTCCTCTCCAAACACTCATATACTTAGCAAACTTTCTGAATCTCTGAATCCATTTGTCTCCGGCCTAATAATGCCTCTTGCTTCAGAGAAAAGAAATTGAGAAAACTTCTTAATGGCCTCAGAAAAGACTTCCAAGACTCACACCAGCTCTGGACAAATACCGATTTGAAGACTTAAGGCACCTGCGGCTCTCTGAAGACACAGGACTGAGCAATGGATTAAAGGGCATCTGGGTACTGGACTTGGTGACATCCTGCTCACTGTCTATCTGGGTCTCTTTGGAAGCACAAGGAAACATCGTCACACTTGAATAACACCAGACTTCTCACTCCTGGGTAAGGGGCTCTGCAGGCCTTCAGGATCAGTGCAGAGGCACAGAGGTTTATCAAAACATACACGAACAAATAAACACCAGACTGAAACACTGATTCTTGGACAGGCAGGAATTCCTCAGCAGAGATGCAGAACAGCTGAACCCCCTGAAGCCATTCGTCAGGAGGTGACTTGTCTCCTCCTCTGGCTGCCCCTCCAGCAGCTGTGCCATCTCCAGAATTCTGAGAGGATTCACTAGGATGGGTGAGGATGCCAGAACAGCGGGTAGAAGCCAATAAGACTAAAGAACAAAGGGTTGTGGAAGGGCTAACGGGCAGGTGAACACACATGCTTGGGCCCCCGTGGTAGAAGAGAGAGGAAAATGTCAACAGGCCTGAATTTTGTTTCTATCAGTGATGGAATCAGGAAATGAAATAAGCTTCTCTTTGAACTTCCCACTTCAGGATTTCACTGGGCCCCACGATGGACCCTTCTACTTACTGATTGGTGAGCTGCTCAGCTCCAACAAATAGGTTGATTCTCGAGAGGCCTGTGCGAGTGCCGAGGAAGGCAACCTCCACACCCTTGTCAGAATTCCTGAAACAGAGCAGCAGACATCAGGGGGTTCTTTCAGATAGTAGGCAGATAATGGCTTTTGCACTTTAAGACTCGTGAAAATGTTTTATGAAATAGCAGTTTTGAAACCTGAAATTTTAAAAGAAATTATAGACACATACTAACACACACACAATCCCCAAGCATAAAATGCAAACTCTAATCACTTAAAAAAATTCGTGCCAGAAAAACTAAGAACTCAGTGACAACAAAAGCATCATGAGACAATGCGCCCTCAATGCTAAATAAACAAACCTTTATCTCAAGTGACTGGGTACAACTTCAGGAAGAGCGGGCTGAGAACAGGAACAACTTTAAGGAAAGGAAGAAAATCCCGTGGCATCACACAACCTGGAAATGTCTCAGACGAATTCTACACCATTTTGGGGGGACCAGCTTGTAAATTCTACCAGAGCATAGGCCTCATCTTCACCACCAAACTCAAAGAGATGAATAAAAAAATGGCTTCTTGAAATCACCCTGCAGAATGCTATGCATAGGAACCCTAAGAATGGCCTTAACAAAGAAAAGTCATTTAAAAATTCACCAAAGATTTTTTCTTTCAACTTTCCAGGCAAATTTTGTATGTTTGAGCATGTTCTTCAGGATATTCACAACACATACTTTTAAAAAACAAATGGTCTACCTTCTTTTACTGTATACAAGAATGGACTCAAAATGGATTAAAGACTTAAATGTAAGACCCAAAACCATAAAACTTCTAGAGAAAACATAGGCAGTAAACTCTCTGATATTACTAACAGTAATTTCTTTTCAGATATATCTCTCTGGGCAAGGGAAACAAAAGTAAAAATAAACAAATGGGATTACATCAAACTAAAAAGTTTTTATATAGCAAAAGAAACCATCAACAAAACAAAAAGACAACTGACTGATTCAGAGAAGATAGTCACTAATGATACATCTGATAAGAGGTTAATATCCAAAATATATAAAGAACTCATACAACTCAACAACAAAAAATGCAAACAATGCAATTGAAAAATGGACAGAAGACCTGAACAGGTACTTCTCCAAAGAGGAAATACAGATGGCCAATAGACATATGAAAAGATGTTCAAGGTCACTAATCATCAAATAAATGCAAATTAAAACCACAATGAGATATCACCTTACACCTGTCAGAATGGCTATCATCATAAATCGAAGAACAAGAGTTGGCGAGGATGTAGAGAAAAAGGAACCCTCATACATTGTTGGTAGGATTACAAATTGGTATAGCTGCAATGGAAAACAGTCTGGACGTTTCTCAAAAAGTTAAAAATGATATAAGTTTTGACCCAGCAATTGCACTTCTGGGTATTTATCCAAAGAAAACCAAAACAATAGTTTGTAAAGATCTATGTACCCCTATGTTCATGGCAGCACAATTTACAATAGTCAAGATAGAGAAGCAATGTAAATGCCCATCAACAGACAACTAGTTCATATATACAATGGAATATTACTTAGCCATTATGAAAAATGAAATCCTACCATTTGCAATGACATAGATGGACCTAGAGGTTATTATGGTCAGTGTAAAAAGTCAGAGATAAATACCATATGATTTCACTTATACGCAGAATCTAAGGAACAACAAGAACAAACTAATCAAAAACTGACTCACAAATATAGAAGACAATTTGGTGATGGACAGAGGGTATGGGGGGTTGGGGGGCTGGGAGAATGGGGTGAAGGGTTAAAGAAGTACAAATTAATAGTTGAGAGATGGTCACAGGGATGGGGAGCACAGCATAGAGAATGCAGTTAGCATTAATATATTGGCTAGGTGGAAAACCAGAGTAGAGAAGGAGCAATTAGGGCAATCATTTTATAAAATATACAAATGTCTCATAATGTACTGTATACTAGAAGCTAATAAAAAAATTTAAAATAAAATAAAAAATAAATAAAAATAAATAAGATAAAAAGCAAATGTTCTTTCTCAACAAATACATAACTTATTCTACAATAAAAATATAAAGAACATACTGATTTTTGAGTTTGCTTCCTTGCCCTAGATGCTACTAGCAATTTGGTTAGAAGCATTATCCATGTCATCTGCAATATAAGATTACTTGGTTACTTAACCTTTGATGGTAGTCAAAAGTGGCCAATATTAGCTTTAAGCATTTAAAGGGTGAATAAAAACCACCACTATGCATTTGTTTCTGCTTGTAGGCCTACACCAAATTGGAAAGCCAGGCTGCTCAATCAGTTACAGATGTGGACGACAAAGCAAGCTACCATCTTGAAAATCTTTGGCATGTGTTAGGAGTGAATCAGCAATCTTTGCACAAGATTTTGAGTTTCATAAGAGCCTAAAAGAAACATTTCTACATCCCCTAGAGAATGCAATCACAGGAAAGGCTCTGACTCTTAGCCCAACATCCCAGGGAATAAGATCCATGTAGGCAAGCAGTCTAAAACACTCCAAATATAATGCGAATGGTAGTCTCTCTTTGGGACTTTATGCTCATGTATTAAACTGCCTACCTTTTATATCTCCACTTGGGATTTTAAGCCTAAAATGTCTTGAAAAGAACTTTGGTCACATCTAGTCCCAAACTTGTCACTCCTTCATTGTCTCCTGTCCTAGAAAAAGGTTCCACTATCTACCCAGTTAATCATGTCCTAAACCTGAGAACCATCCTTCAGCTGCCCTCTCCATACAACAAACCCACTATCAGGTCCTGGGCATCTCAGTACTGAAGTGTGTCAAAAGTACATCTCTTTTCTCTGTGCCCACTGCCACTGCCCTGTCCAAGTGGCAGGTCCCTTGGAATGCTGTATGAAACATCACTATTGTTCTTATCCCATTACATTCTATTCTCCACAGAGCAGTACAAGAATCTTTTTTAAAAATACAGATCTAATTACGTCCTTCCTAAAATGTCCTTCTTAAAACCCTCAATAATTTTCTAATATTCTGAGTATAAAATCCACAATCTTTAACTTGACTCTCATGGTCCTGAACCACTTGGGCCCTCTGCAGCCTCATCTCCCGTGATCTTGCACACTACTCTCTATATTTCAGCTCTATTGGTTTTCTTTAAATTCCTCAAATGTGTCAAAAACTTTCTCAACTCAGGGCCTTTGCACATGCTGTTCCATTTCCCTGGAATTCTCTCCAAACCCTGAACTCAGAAAAGCTTTTGCTCTCTTCTTCCTCTACTCTTGGTCTTGTTATAGTCTACATATCTTTACTTTTCCTTCAAAGTAGTTATCACATTTCTTAATCATCAGGCACACTATATATTGCAGGTACCATGATGGCAAGGACTATGTTTAATTGAGCTATCTTCATTTCACCAACACCTAGCTCCATGCCTAGCACATAACAAAACATGTCATCAATATTGGATGAATAAATGAATGAATGGCAATAAGAAAGAATAAAAAATAGGTAGGATATAAGAGAATATACAGAATAGAAGATAAAAAAAGAAAATAAACTACTAAAGACCAGAAAAGGAGAGAGAACTGAATAATTGTATGATGAGGAGTTGTCAAAAAAATAAATGATTTTTCTTCTTATTTTTAACCTTCAATAACCTACTTAAAATAGTAGTAAAATAATGGTAATAAAATGACAATAATAAGCTGCTGAAGCAGTTCTCACCTAGTCTTTAATAAGAACTACTCTTGCCCACCCTCCTCCTCCTACATCCTCCACTTTAGAAATTAAACCACAGGGTTATATCTGATACCTTAATGAAATAGAGCTCTCACTTCCCTATCTTTCTTACAACCTAACCTGGCCCAGATCCCAAGTTCCCTCCAGACTGTGAAGTAGAGGAAGCCATGGCAGGCCAGGAAGCAAAATACTCCTTCTACCTCCCTCTCTCTCGGAAGTGTCACCCTACCTCAGCATACCAAATTTCATGTAATGTTAAAACTCAAACAAATTATATGTCAAACCCAGTAGCTTGCCATCCAAACCCGAGCCGCTAATCTGCTCTAGCTCTTGTGGTTTGGAGCTTTGGGGAAAATTAAAGAACTTTAACACCAGGCTCCTAAAACAGTTTAGTTCTTTAAACTATAACCATATTTTGGACTGTTTGTGGGGAAATGGCCATGAAAGGGGGACACGTGCAACCACTTACTCAGATTTGTTGAGAGCGAGGCTGGTCCAATAGGCTTCAATGGGAGCACTCACCACAGCATCAAAAAGGACTTCTTGTATCAATTCTTTATCACCTGTTGGGAGGGACACACTTGAGAAGATGGCTTTAGCCGGGCCCCAGAAAGGGGCATAAGAGGTATTCACCAGGCTCATTTTGCAGTGTCTGTAGGCTACTTTCTCACACAGTGTGTTGCTTTATGAATTAATCTCCTATCAGCTGAAAACATGACACAGTTCTGACACCTGATATGCCAACAAAGCATGCGGATGAGATGATAGTAAATGGAGAGTCTTGGGTATCTCACACTTCAGTTTTCTGCTTTCTCTTCCCCTCTAGTAGTTCATGCCATAGACCTCAGGCCAACTCTGGGATTTGGAGACCAACAGGCATGTTTATTCCTCTCATTCCCATTTCTGTCCTCTATCAAAATCTGTGATTCTTCAGGGCCCTGATTTCAATCGGTTGTAAGAATGGGAAAGGGAAATAATGACTTTATAACTCCTGGGACTCTTATTTTGTGATTCATTTTATTTAAGCAAAAAATTTTTTTTCATTTTAGTGGGGAAAATAAGTCCCTATGCAAAGGGTCTCTTGGTAGAGCTCTTGAAAGAATCAGGGGGATATCATTAGTCTAACAGAGTCACCCTAGAGCCCTCCAATCACTCCACGAAGGGGGTAACTAATTATCACACAGAGTGGGTCAGTTCTCCCCTTAGCTCGGGGCCAAGAAGACAATGGAGCTTAGTTATAAAGTAAAAACTGAAAACAACACCAAAAAGACAATGGATAAATTGGAATACAGTCATGTAGTGGAATACTATATAGTAATTCAAACATATGCATTAGAGCTAAATGATCAGCATAAATATATCTCAAAATATAATAATATACAAATAATAAAAAGAAATACATATTGTTTATGGATATACGTATATATAGTAATAGTATAAAATGTATGGGTATGGTGAACAAATATAGGACAGTAATTCTCTCTGGGAAGGAAATAAGACCGGGCAAGGACACTCAGGGGCTTCAATGCTGTCTGTAATGTTTCACTCCTTAATAAGTACCTGAAGCAAGTATGGCAAAACATTAAGGCCCGATAAAGCTGGATGGTAAATATAAAAGCTTTTAAAATATTATCTCTATACTTTTGTTTTGAAATATGTCATTAAAAAGTTCAAACAAAATAAAAAAAATAGGCTTATAGATGCCCATCTATCCTTTCTCTACCAGTGCATATCCCAAAAAGTTAATCCATTCCATGAAGATGCTATTTAGAAATTGGATAACCTCCTTATACTTCCCACATGGCTGCTGAGGTTATTCTATAAGGTAATATATATAAAGAACACGTCATGTCACTGAATAAGTGATATCTGTTATGGATAGAGACAGGTGCCATGCTCATCTTGGTAAGTCACCCCCTGCCTAATCTTTAGCTAGTGCAACTATCTTATGCTACTGCGTGGTCTGATCCCACAGTTGGTGAGCTGCAGGCCTGCTGCTGCTCTCCCCGCCCTTCCACACCAGCCAACCAGCAATTCTGACTCCTTGAGCTCCCTCAGAGGGCATTTGGTGGGAGGAGAGGCAGAAGATCACAGCCCACCAGAAACAACAGTTCACAGTGGCAATCCCACTCTGGAGAGAACCAGGAACCCTAGATTATGGCCTTCAATGAGATAAGTTCTATGTCCAGCCTGGCTTTTCATTTGTAAAATAAGGGATCTGGATGAGCAGATATTTACAGTCCCTTCCCCACTGTAACATTTTCATCCTATTCAGTCATTTGAGTGAATGGCTCAGAAGGGGAACAAATCCAATGCAAAGGGTTAAACCAGGATTGGGTATTCTGTATGACTTTCCCACATTCTTCCTCCTATTTCTACAGGAAGCAGACATTTGACTGGATTTAATGTGACTGGTAATCTCCAATAAAGCAAAGCTTCCCTTGAAAACTGAGGCAAAGTATGGTTTTGAGTTCATTCCCACCACCACCACATGCACACACAACGCACATTTGGAGGCACACTCACATTGAAGCAGGGGTTCTTTGCCTTTGAGATACAGCTTAATAGCTTCTAATTGAGACAGATGACGGTGCTCTGGGTGTAGGTCAGTATTGCAGTACGACCTAAGAACGTGACATGGCCCAAAATAAGAGCATGTAAATATTTATAGCATCACATTCCTTTGCCTTTGAATCAAGAAGACTGGGCAAGAGAATATAGACAATTTGAAATCAAAGAGGGCACCAAATACCAATATTGATGAAAGATTGTTTAATTCTTACCATTCGTCTGCCAAGGACACATCAGGGTGTTCTAAGTCATGTAGGCCTGGAGGTCAAGGAGAAGTTAATGAGTTAAATGCCATATGTGTGGAGCACAGTCTCCACCCTTCCCTGCATCCTCTTGTGTGCTTTAAAAGTTCTAGGGCAGGGCCATGGGGTGGTTAAGGGTAGATACCAACCCCCAAAACATCTGCCTGAGAAAAGGTACTCTAAATAAAGGAAACAAGTTCTCTGCCCGGACAGAACTCTCTCCTCACTTCCACCTCATTCAGCCCCACCTGCTAACTTCCCTAGCCATGTACCTCAGGAAAGCCTTAACTCCTTGTAGAGAAATGATACACAAGCGAGTCATGGGAGAGAAGCTTAGCATGATGGTAGAAACCCTGACTTTGGAGGCCCATGCAGCCTGAGTTGGGAACTGGGGTGACATTAGCGGATCATTTTATTTTTTTAAATGTCAGTCTCTTCAAGTGCAAAGCAGGAATAATAATAGTTTCTAACTGATATGTGGTTGTTACAGTGAAAATATAGATTGAATGATATGAATTTATTAATACACAACTGTTTTGACCAGCAAAAACTGCTAGTATCTACAGAATCCTAAGTAAAAACGAGTCGTCAGTCTGTAAAGATAGCTAGGAGAACAAGGGCTAGCAGTGAATTTGAGAGTTTTTATAGACTGCTCTAGACCACCCTAACTCTATGAAATCACTCTTTCCTTGCATCTCTCTGTAACTTCATTTTGATGAGTCATCAATAGACATAAACTTTCGAGTGATAACCTCATGGGCCCCTATGACGCTGATAGCCTGTTTTAGGATATCAGAGTTTCCCAAATGACCAACTTAGTGCACTCAGGATTCCAGTTTCCTCCTCAAATACAGATGTATAAAATATAGCAAAATACTAGACCTATCATCACATACTCTTGCTTGATTTTATAGGAAGTAGGAAATAAATTAGAATATCATCACAGATTATCCAAGTGGCCATATTCTAGCCACATTCAACCTACTGGTTGAATGATCTTGAAAATGTCACTTCAACTCCTTGAGTTATATCAGCCAGAAGATGCAGGTTATAATGCCTAACTCATAGATTCCATGAGAGGATTAAATGGGACAGTGATAGTCCCTACTACAATCCAAGCATCCATAAGTCTTCCTTTCTTCCCTCCCTTACTCTCCCTTCTCTCCCTCCTCCCTCCTTTCCTTCATTCTACATATTTGTTGAGCATCAACTCAGTACTATTGTGCAAAGTATTATTCCAGGTCCTGAGAATATATTAGTGAGTTAAACAAAGATCGCTTTCTAGCAGCAGAAAAGAGATAAGTATATAAAATTAAAGTACCTAGCTTAGTTAGTGGTGAAGGCTATGAAGGAAAAGAGAATGGAAGTACAGGGAGTGTCAAGAAACAGGAAGGGCTGAGAAAGAAAGTTTCGATTTTAACCATGGAAGTCAGGGAAGGCTTCACCAAGAAAGTAACTTTTAAGATAAATCTTGAAGGAAGTGAGAGAGAGAGAAAGAGAGAGTCACGTAGCTAACTAGGGAGAAAATGTTCACTGCAAAAGGAATTGCAAGTGCAAAGGCCCCCATGAGGTATCTTACCTTCTTGTAATATCGGGTTAATGATGTCAATTCTATCTATTTTTCTAGTTTCTGTTCTCGTCAACTTTCATCCACAAAGCCCTCACTGGCTATATTTCATAGGACGTATACATGAGGCCCTAAATCTTTTTGATTGCTCCCTCTGAGTTCCTAGGGCATCAAAGAAATTTCATTGTTCTCTAATTCTCTCACCTCTTATTTGGTCCTTCTAACAAAATCATCTACTGATGATTGACAATGCTGACAAAAATGGCATACACTCTAATTTCTGAAACAATTACTATATACAATGTATATAAAAGATACAAATCAACTGTAAAGGAGATTCAGAAGAGGAATGATTTCATCAGGTAGAACTACAGCCCATGCCTCCGGCTTCAGAAGTGACTTCTTACATTTTGAGCAAAGTATGCCTGTTCACCATGTTTGTAATATCTGGCACTGGCAAAGCATGTTGAAAACGCCTATGTTCTGCGGGACAGAATTCCTCATGGAAGATCCTACGGAAGTGTGGTTGCCATTCCCGAGGTACTCCTTCTTCTCCAAGAACAGAACAGAGCAACAATCATGACTTGGCTCTTATTGATGACAAGACCCTCTCCTATTTAGCCTTGGGGGAAGCAGCTTACTCAGGCTCTGTTACTCAGCGAAGTTGGCAGGATCGTAAGCCCTCTTATTTATAGAGGACCAACAGAGAGAGGAAGATCTGACCTCATTTGTGTGGATAACCAGACACTCTCCCCCTTGCTGAGGATTCAAATTAATTTCTTGCATGGTAGTTACAGTTAGCTCTGAAATTCTCTCTATGTGACCTCTCAGCCTAACAGCTGTGGAACATACAGGGAGAAGATAGTGACTAAAGAAATGATCCAAAAGAATGCAAAACAACTTCCAGGCCCATGTATTGAGGATTGACTAAAGATATGGGCACATGAGAGGCAAATAATCCATTAATAATCTTTCCTTCTATTGTTCTGACCATGGTCTATTTCCACAGCTTGACCTCAGATGGCTTGATTGTAAACTTCCTGGCATCATAGGCAGTGATATCCACAAAGCTACACATGGCTCGTAGAGACAGAAATTTCTAAAGTTTAAAAAAAAAAAAAAAGGTCCTGGAGAATGCATCCTGTTTAGTATCTTTCCCAAAAGAAGATGTTGCCTATTTTCTCTTGCATGTGTCTGGGAACAGAGGCCACACAATTGATTAGCTCTTCAGTGGGCACGCTATGGGTTCTGCCCAGGTCAAAATGACCCCCTTCATTCTGCCTTCCTATTCCTTAAGATCACACAATCATTTAGGAGAAAAAAAATGCATGGAGAGTCAGTAATAAACCAGAAGGCTGTCTATGGAACTTGGTATCTCAGGTATAACCAGTCTCATTCTTCATTCTCTACTATATATCTGACCGATAGCTCTAACCAATTAAAACCTGACCTGTAACGGGCCTTCTTGCTCTTGGCCATACTCCCTAGAAAAAAACACTAGTCTGGTCCAACTCTTCGCTGTGGAAATTCAAAATTTAACACTCAGATTGGGCAAGGGACATATTCAAGGCTACTTAGGTAGCAAAGCCCTTCAGAGGCCAGCCCCATCCTCCCTGTGAGCTCGTGATATGGAGAAAGGTAACTTCTCTGGGTTGTTGGGAGCTGAAAAGTATGGTAAGGATGCAACAGCAACTTTGAAGTTTAAAGGGCTGTAACAACTACTACCATTTACCAGGAGGTTATGCTATGCTGAAGCATTACGAAGATAAGACGACCTGGGAATTTCAAGGTGCTACTTACTCCTCTGACCTGTGTACATCATTTAAATACTTCCCTTTGGACCCAGGCTGCCATGAAACCCAAGTGAAACAGAAGACAAAGCCTCACATATTTTTGTTTTCAATTTTTCCCTTGGCTTGAATTTTTACACTAATTTGTTTTTTTCCTGGTACTGATTTTTATGGATGAGAAGAATATAGTTAGCAGATGATTCCAGAGTGGCCTCAACAACTTTGCATTAAAGCAGAGTATAAATAAATGAAATCATATGGAAGACCACTGCTAGTTGGGGTTCCCACCATTCTGAATCAGTCCAGGAAAGCAAGGCATCATCAAGTGAGCACTTAGTTGCGTCAACTGCTTAGGGATTGGGCAGAGGGCTGGACAGATGAGCAAGTTTTTCAGTTAACCCAGTGGCGGTCTCTAAAGGAAAAGATGGATTGAGGCGGCACCTACCTTCTTCAACGGTTACATTCCCTCGGAAGAAATATTTCCCATGGCCTCTGGAGAGCGCCACACCTAAACTGTGCAGAGAGACAAAGCAGACCTTGAAATCCATGGCATCGACTGGAATAGACTTGTGGGCTAACTTTTTATTTTCCCTTTTCACATTTCCATTTCATGTTCTGTAAACAATTTTTCCAACAGTTTATTTTCAAAACCCCACTGATTATAGTTGGTGTTGGTTCTTCTTAGGTTCAATCAGCTGCTTCAAAGTAATTTTTCTGATTGGAAGTGCCAGCAGCAATTGGCTGCTCTCCTGTGTTTTTAAAGAGGTGTGGCAAACTGCTTAGCCCTCTAGCAAGTCCTTCTCTTGGATGCCCTTTAAGGAGTCACCGGCCCTACTCTTCAATACCACCTTACACACCCTACACTCAGCTAGATGGGTCTTTTCAGACCTTAGAGGTAGGGACCGGGGAACATTTATCCCTTCTCAGGGAAATAAAGGAAAGGTTCTACCACCATTTGATGTAGCCACATTACTGTGCTGTGAACTTCTTTGCTCAAACCTCTCCCTAGTCTAATAGATTTTTCACAATCTCACTGGCTTGATTTAAGCTCTTTTTTTTTTTTTCTGTCTAAAGAGAATATGCTTAAAAACACAGTCTCTTCACTTGGCAAACCTATTTAGTGGTCCCATGTTTCCTTGACTGCTGTGGTTCCAAATCAAATCCACCCATGGTCTCTGGCAGTATACAATAACAATGCCATAATTTACTTTTCAGGTTAACCTATAGTTGGTAAATTCTTTCCCTCCTTAGCTCTGTGAGGCACCAGTTCAGGAACATGAAGCAGCCCCACTGAAATAACTTTTACAAAAGGTGTTACGACACTAAGTTAATAGCAGTGGGAGACTTTAGAATGCCACATACACATCTCTAAGCAGACAATGAAGCAAAGCCATTTTTCAGGACTGTTACAAAGAGAAATAACAAGATTCAAAGGCAGACAAGCACAGGACAGTTCAGAAAAATTAAAATGGAAGCACAACATGTGGGGATGGATATGCTACCTCTCAGTTTGAAGAATTTTTTTTTTTTTTTTTGTCGTGGAAATAAAAGGTGAAATGGAACTCACTGGGCAGCAAGTTAGATATTTAAGACCCTGAACTTAACTTTCCCCCATAGTTGGAACCCCAAACCCTATTTAGTTGGTAATGAGATGCGAAGCCATGACAAATTGAGTGAGTTCTCCTATGTGATCCTGAACCATCTTCCCCCTTCTGGAAAACAACAACAACAACAAAAAAAGCAGCCTGGGAAAAGCCCCTTCCTCACTCTTTCCAGCCTTTTGGCAGGGTGTTTGGTTATCTTCAGATGATGAGCTCTGAGAGTGTCAGCAGGTTTTGTACAAACACAACTGATGGGTCTGATGGAATGTCCATGTATTATGGTCAGCTCTACCTGAAAGGAGTACCCTTGATGTCTGTATAATAGTAGTCATTTGTCATCACCAAAACCCGTTTCTAGATTGAAAAAAAAGTCGTAGAGAAAAGAAAACATGGTTAGTCTGCTAGGTGAAGTTTTCAGAAATAAATAAAAATAAATGGACACACTATGATCAGGTTAACAGTACTACATGAATCTTGTTTGAGATAAGTAAAGACAAGAGAAAAATGATCTCAGTGAAAGATATTTATTCCAGATAGAGCTTTCAAAGCTAATTTTTCACAGTGGTTTGTTTTAAATTAGGCAGCAAGAATGTTTGAGAAAAATGTACCCCTTTGTCCACTGTCTTCTTCACCTCCATGGAAAACTTCCCAGTCTTTCGGTTCACCATGGCATTTCTCAACTAAAATGATAAAAGAAAATGGTGTTAGTTCTTCACTGGGTTATCATGTCATCTGGACACCTTGCATCCTCCAGCTCAGAGGCACATTTGGTGGCTTGTGCAAAACAGAGGTGTGACGAGGGTGGACTATTTCTCACTGAATCTTGGGTGCTTTTGCAGTAAATCTGAATATTGCACTCAGATCTCCAAAACAGGGCTAAAGAATAACTATTCAATGGCTGCTATACAGGGGAGAGAGGCTAACTACAATTAACAAATGACTTTCGACTTCAATTTGGGGTGCTCATGTAAACCTCAGGGCAACAATGACAAGAAAGCTGGTGCAATGCTGACGAATCCTGAGAGTCAGAGAATGAACCCCTGGCAACCAGAGAAACACTCAAGAAGCAAGAATGTCTCTGGGGACAAGTTACATTTCAAAAAGAGTATTGGTTTGTCACAGAGAAATGATTTTTAAAACTTAATCAAGTTAAAGACATTTTCCTACACAGTAGTTAAAAACAACAACAAAAGGCCAATCATTTAGAAGGGGATTAGCTTTTCATAGCATGAATCATCCTCAAATACTCTCCAAGAAGTCAGGGCCAATTAATGGCCTTGCTGATGCTGACGGGCAGTATCTGATTTTTGGAGGTCCCACTTAGAATGGTGAGCCTGCCTCCCTACCCCCACCCCTGGCTGACCTCTTCCAATTACATATGGCCCTTCCATGAGTTCAGAGAAGGACAGCAGACACAGTGATGAAAGATGTGCCGTCATGGGCACCAATGGGAGACGACAGAGAAGGCCATTTAATGGAATAGGAGCAAATGCTGACATGCCACAGCCTGTCAGGAAAAGCTCTTTCCCAGCCTCATGCTTTTTTTTTTTTTTTAAATCCTTTCCTCCTCTTTTCTTCTTCGAGGAGCTTGAATAAGATCTGGCCGATAGAAAACTGCAATGCTTGCAAGCAACCTAAATTTGATTCGAGGTTGTCTAGATTTGGGTTCACATTCCCATCTTCTGTGAGAGAGAGTAAAAGCATAATTTTTAGCTGGAGGCGTGTATAAAATAAAACATATATTTTACTCTAGATATTTTTTAACAACACATAATGGGCATTTCTGGAAATATTTTCCCATTTTAACTTTTGTGGTTTTGGATGGGGAGAGCTGGTCCTAATTAAGTCTACTTTCTAACTTTTAAGAACGGCTCGATTTATCTTTAACATGGTTTTCATTTTTCCTCTTTCTGGTGCCTGCCTAAAGCCATTTGGGACCTTCCCCTCTCACATTCCCTGAGCAAGTCAGAGATTAGGTAAGCCTCTCCATGCCTCCTCCGTGCCACCCCACCCCCAATTCGCAGTAGCACAGAACAAACATCATGGGGGATTCGAGGCCAGGGTCACTGATGCCTTCTAGAGGCAAATGCTTTGATGACTTATCTAGTCTTCCCTTTTTCTTCAATAATAATAAAAACAGGTCACACTTTTTGAAAACCTACTTAAGAGGCAGTATAGCACTGTGGTTAAGAAATGGACCCTCAAACGAATCACTTACCCTCTGTGTGCCTGTTTCTCTGCAAAAAATGGAACTAGTGACAGCACCAACTCACAGAATTGCAGTGAGGACTAGAGGAGCTAATATTTACAAGAGTGCCTAGTACTCTCTAAGTATTCGATGAATGTTAGCTGCCCTCCATCAGCATCATCCCCTTCATTATCATCCTCCTCACTTTTCCTTACTGTCAGACTCCTTTCAACAACTTAATGAATCAGGATTCTAACTTGAGTTTGCTTGACACAGATGCCCATTCTCTAAACCAATGTTTTCCAAACTTTTTTGACTGTGAGCCACATAAGAAATGCAGTTTCTCTGATGGTGCCCTTTGATATCTCTTATCTTAACAGACTTCATGGCCTTTAACTGCCGGGCATGAACAACTAAATGGATTTTGTGACTCTCCCCCAACTTCTCAGATTGAAAACTGCTGCTCCTAACCACCTCTGGGTTAGCACAGACTAAAAAAGAGGCAGTCCAAGGTAAAGAGAAGTAATCCAGGATATCAAGGGTCAAGTTTCAAGTTTTACCAATGACACATACCACTGTCCTGTGACCTCTCTGTGGCTCAATTTTTTCATCTTTCATTCATTCCATCAAAAATGTTCATGAATGATGACTTCCAGACCCCAGGAATCCTGTCTGATATGGTATAAACTGCTAATCAGATTCTTACGAAGGTTAGTTAATACTGATATATCTGAGCTCTTCCTATGTGCCAGGCACAGGTCTTAAAACTCTTGAAATCACCCCCTAAGGTACCATTATTAACCCTGTTTTAAAGAAAGGAGGCACAAAGTTAAGACACTTTCCTAAGGTCACATAGGTCCTCTGTCCCCTGAGCCCCTGTCCCCTGTCCTGTTACTTCTTTCCAAATGAGAAAAAGCATTTGAACAAATTCAAAGCATTGATTTAAAAACAGTGTAGTGTTAATATAAAAATGATGTATTGTTGTTTTTTATTTTTTTTAACCAAAGGAAAAGTTTTAAATATTGACCATGCAATAGTCTGAAGTTTTAATGTCCCAGTAGGCTCTCTCACAAGCTCTAGGTCCTATGGTCTGAGGCTGATGGGAAGGCAGTTTTCTGTCCTCACTGTCAAGAGTATGGAAGGGGCTCTGATGCACTGTGAGGCTGGAGCAGTCTAGAAATGTGACTTTTCCATCTGGGGAGAGTGAGGCTTGTGAAGGGAGGCATTTTGCCACAAGTCCTTCAGTACATCAGTGGCTCCACCAGTCCCTGGGTCTAGGTTCCAAGATGGTGCCTGGGGCAGAGGTGACAGCAGTGGGGAGTGACAACGCTATTGGTCCTGGTGTGGGGGCAGGAAAGGCATGATCGTTGGGGCTTCTCAGAGCTGTTCGAAGGTTCCCAGAACTTGGCACTGCCTGGATTATAGAAATGAGCAACTAGAGAAATGAAAAGGGTTTGGCAGAGGAATATCTCCAAACAAGTTTGGGCATGCTCATATATTAGAATATTATGTAGTCATCAAAAAAAAATCACATATGCAGATGTTAACTTAACACATAGTCCAAGAAAGGCAAATTAAAACATCAGTCATATACCTTTATTTTCCCCTATCAGTTATCAAACATCTGCAAGTATTTAATGCAGTGGACATTAAAGCAGGTTTCACCACAGTGTGGTGGATAAAATAAAGATCAAACCTCTTTAGGTTGAAAACAGTAATGTGGAGATTGTGATCAGGCTCCTGGGTCTCTAGGAACCACCTTCCTTCCCCTGGGCATTGCATTATCCAGGTCAGGTATGCTTCCCAGGCCCCCCAGTGAGTCTTTCTCTCTCATCTGTACCTTGAAGCAGCTTTGCTGACCATTCAAAGCACCCACTTTACTAATGACCATTATAGCTGGTGGCCACGCTTCTGGTTCCACTGTGAACCTGCAGCTCTCCTCTCACATTAGAGTTCATTAAGGAAGCTTTCCCCAGAGATCTGTTGACCATCTTAGTTTTGTGTAGAACTATGTAATGAGAGCTTATTCCCCTAATGGTTCATTACATGCATCAGTGCATGAGCCTCACTTTTTCTGGTGAAGAAGCAACATGTACCTCCAAGTCCCTAATGACATGCAACCATGGCCAAGCCAATAGGTTAAAGGGAAAGGAAAAAGCAGTAGATAAACAGGTCTGTTATTCCCAAATGAGCTTTCAATCACAATATGAAAACAGACTTGGCACAGAGCACCTATACAATAAATCCTCTCTGTCTCTCCAAGTCAGTCTCTCTCTCTTTCTCTCTCTCTCTCTCTCTCTCTCTCTCTCTCTCTCTCTCTCTCTCTCTCCTTCAGCCTGTGCTCTTAGGTAGCAGGCAAGCTGGGCTTGGTTTGGGAACCCAGGGCTCAAGCATGAGCTTCAGAGATACTGAAATGGGTGTAAAGAAGAACAAACTAAATGGCCAAGGTCTCAGAAATATGCCCTCGGAGAAGAGGTTTCTAGGGTTTTGAAAAGAAATAACTCAGAGGAATCTTTCCACCAGATTTATTCCAGGTAAGAAGAAAGTAATTTGATGGAGGGCAGTAGAAAAAGCGTTTAAACTACATCACAAAGGATTTCAGTTGGACTGGAGGCATAATCTGATGCTGCGTTTGCAACACCATGTGGCAAGCATTTGTTTAGTAGCTATGTGCCAGACACAACCCATCTTCTCTCCACCCCTCAGAGGAGCATAACACATATACAATGAGGCACTGATATAGAATCTTCATGGACTCTTGGACTCAAGAGCTCTAAGGCATATTAACGTGTCCAAGAGCTTTGGCTTGAGTTGGAATCTATGCAGTGCTCTTGGCCCATTACAGCAATTCTCTGCTTCAGTTTCCTTACCTGTAAAGTGAGAATAGCATCAACTTTGCAGGATCGTTGTGAAGAATAAACGAGTTCATCCATAGATAGCATTTAGATCAGTATTGGCATAGGGGAAGAATTCAATGTGTGGTAGTTATTATTTATATTAGCTTTTTCTGTTTATAGAAATAACAGTGTCCATGGAGGAAAGTTTAGGAATGAGTAGAAGATAATAGAAATAAGATAAAAATCATCCTTAATTCCTTCAGCCATCTCTGGGAATTTATAACTAGAGGATAAACATCATTTTAAAGATATTTATTCCTTCTAAGAGGTGATCAATACCAGTGATTCAGACTGGGCTATGAATGTGGCAGGGTCCTCAACAGATCTGTCCTACTCATTGTATTGTTGACATGATGCCTGACTCATCCTGGAGTCAGAAATCCCACCCATTCTTCTCTAAATGTTTCTGATTTTTTTCTTTATTTCTTATTTTAATTTTAACCAGTCTATTTTGCATGTCTTTTAATAATATATGTGACTTCACATCTTTTTTGGAAGTACACAGGGTCTATGTTATAAATATAGTCATTAAATTCAACAATAGCCTAGCTGCCAAGAGAAGTAAGATGCTCCTTCTGAGAAATTCTTTGCAGCTGGGAAGACCCATGTGCCTTCTTCCTCAAAGACTTCTGCTTGCCTGGTCTTTCCCAGATCTTGACCTAAAGCCTGTCCTCTGCTACTTACATGCAAATCCTAATGGCAGGTATACTGGCCATATGGGATCCTGTGTAGACTTCACAAAGATACTTTATATAGATTCCAAAACTCTCCAGTCAATGGAGTGCAAATCCCTAGGAGAGAAATTGTGAAGTGGGTTTTCCCAATCAAACATGTAGATAATGAAGGAATTCACATTTCAAATGTATAATGTTCCCAAGACAACAAGACATAGACCCAAACCAAAGAGATAACCAGAGACTGACTTGTACAGAACAGGAGCATTGGACTTGCTGAAAAGATGGGAACTCTGCAGGTGGACACCAGAAGCCAGTCTTGTGAGTCAGTTGAAGATGAAATGCATGCGCATGAAGCTGAGAATCTGATGCTCTGCAGCTCCAATGAGAAAGGAAGACAGGGAAATGAAATAAAAAGCATTTCCAAACCATTATTAGTAAAAGGAACTATTACCTCACCGAATATTAACTGGAGCACAGATAATGACTAGACTGAGCCCATGTAATAAATCTCTGCAAGTAACACGCAAAGGAGAAGTGAGTGTCGGCAGAGCATTAACTAGGAGAGGGAAGGCTTCTTGGACATGGGGACTCTGAAGAACAAGCAAAATCAAGCTTGCCTTCTATATTAACTAAAATGGAAAAGAAGAAGGGATGGGGAGGATGCTGAAAAGGTTCAAACCTTATGGGAGAGAAAACAAAAAGGTCTAGTAAAGTCAAAAAAAAAAAGCAATGAATAAACTGAAGATGGAAGAAAAAGGAACACAATGAAATGCACTCTTCAAAGATTCATGGGACAATTTAGCAACTGTAAGTCCACAGATTGTTCATTAATGAGAAGGTCAACTGACAACTGATGATGATGAGACTAATACTAATAATGGCTACCACTCACAGAATGCTCACCACGCCCTCACAATGTAAACACTTTTATGTCTTTCAATATATTAACACAATGAATATTCAAAACAGGTCTGTGAGATAGGTACTATTGTTACCATTATCATTTTACTTGAAAAAGAATAATTGCTTGCCCAAGACCAACAGCCAGCCAACAGCCGGCTGGAAGCCGGGCAGGGTAATGCCTGAGCTGTGCTCCTCACAACCGGGCTGGTCTGTTTCTTGGTATGAGCAGGTCAGATAGCACAATCTAAAAAACCTGACATGAATCCTGATGACAATGTTTAAAGAACAAGAAAATATAAAACTCTACCAGGTCATTGAGCTGACATGCTGCCAGGCCACTGGTGTGTGAGCCAAAGAGTGCAGATGAGGAAGTAGTTTCTTATCAAACAGCAAAGTTATTTTGTCTGAACTTGGGTTTAAAAAGACTCAGTACAGACAAAGAAGGAAATAGGTTAAAATTCTGAAACAGATATGACTTTTGTATTCTATAGGCGAGGAAGAAAATCAGAGAAATGCTAGCTGAGATATCCAGAGAGCAGAGAATATGAGGAGAAGAAAAGCTACCATGAGAGAAGTGCAAAACTGGCCATGCTTCTGGAAGGCATAAGAACCCAGCCTGGGGACTTCAAATGGTCCCCCTTGACATCCCTTCGGAAAGTAGGACAGAGTGAGGGATGGAAACAATGCTGACTCGACGATAAAATTTAAGAAAGGACCCAGACAAATCAAGGAGGATGTGGGCAGAGGAACATGGCCTTGGCACAGAGGTAATGTAGAGAAAGCGAAGAGCAAGGATCCAGACAGAAACACCTGTGTAGTTATGATTTAACTAAGGACCGTCCACATGGATTCACACAAAGGCAGTGAAGGGATCAAAAATTTGCCACTCTGAAGCTGACTTCTGAGATATTGATTTTAAGCTGTTTATTAAGAAACAAGACTCAGAAAGAACCTCTGACCCTCCCAGCTTCCTGCCCAAGAGATTCAGAGAAATCTGCTGTAGGAAGGGAGCCTGAGCTTAATCGCCTTAAGAATCTTCACCCTAGCTTTGGTCAGGAAGACTCCGAGGCTGTTAGCTAGATGCCCCTGCGTCCCATTGCTTCTGAGTTTACCAGCAAGGATTTTCCTGCCATGTACTTCCTGGTCTTCTTCAACTACCTGTAAATTGCCCATTCTCCCTTCTGAAATCTAAGACCCCATCCCCTCCCTTTTTTCCTTTGTCTAAAATGGCTTTGGAATTTTATGCTTATGTGAATTCCCCATGCACGGGTATTAAAACTTCAATTTTCTCCTGTTACTGTCTGTGTTGATTTGATTATTAGTTCAGCTAGAAGACTTAGAAGGTGGGAGGAAAGTATTGACTGTTTTAGCCCCCATGGAAGCCATGTCTAACAAATCAGATTTAATGAGGAGGTATCAAGAAGGCTGATGGAGTTAAGTTGTGGGCATAGGAAAGTTTTTGAGACGGCACCAGAGGCTAAATCTGTGTGGACAATATGCATGTGTGCTATTGCCGTGTGGCCAGTGAAGGGGAAAGACTGTTACTGCCCAAGAAAGGGTGTGGCCAATGAAGCAGCCCTGGTCTGCCCTTCCAAAACATGAGCTGTGCCCATGAAATCCTGACAGGTGAATTCTGGCCTTGACTTTGCACAGCGCAGAGCCACAGCCAGGATCCCTTGACAGTGGCAGGTCCCATCAATAGTACTGAAGAGGAGTCTGGATTAATCAGTTACAGAAGGGACCAGAGCCCACCAGGGGGTGGTTTCTGCAGACTGCACTAGGCGGGCAGGGTGGCTGGCCTGTCTGCATCTGGTGTGACCAGCGGGAAAGTTATAAAACTCCAAACTCAGTAAAAGGGTCCATTGTCTCCATGTCCCTCTGGTGGCCAGGAGTCCTTCAGATAGGCCTCTCGGCCGGCTCTTAGGGCAGCCTCCAGGTACAGAAGTGGGTACAGTGGAGCTCCTCCCTCACCAGGCTTGAAAACAAAGCACTTACCACATCATCTCGGTCTTCCCATTCCACCTCGGAGAGGTCAACACTACTATAGTTAGGTTTCCTTCGCTTTTTCCCTTCTTCGTACTGGCAAGGGAAGAGACATATAAAGGAAACAAAGAAAGAAAATTTTCAATGAGATCACCAGCCAGGGCCACCTTTATCCTCCCAGGTCCTGTTTTGAGGATGGAGACCATGAAGAGAGGGAGATCAGCGAGAGGCCCAGCTCAGTGGCAGTCCTACAGATTTGAACAGCAGGAAAGCTGAAGCCAGATGCCTGTAAACATTTGCTCTGAGCTGGGAAAATATACAAGTCAACTCTTTGCTTGATAGGAATTTACCTAGTAGACTCCTCGTCTCTAGCCATGCCAGATGCAAAGTAGTTTTTCCCCTCCTGGGATGGTATGTGCGTGGGATGGGGGAGAGCCTTTCCCTCTACTCCAAAGCTTTAACCCCACCCCCCTTCATAACACAGGAAAGAACGCCTTACATATATGCTTACCAAATACCTGGTGGTATTGCTCTATGTTTTATAGTTCTCCCACCCCTACCTCTTGTCTCAAATGTACTCCATACTCCTTGGCTAGGCAACAAAAGCAATGATCTCTGCAGTTGGGTTTAACATCCTGGTAATGTTTTGCAGACACACAGAGCCTCCTATCTGCTATCACACTGGCCACGGTAGTCCTGAGCAAGGAACGCTGTTTTACCCAGAGTAGTCGTGGTTATTGTGAATCCCTGCCAGATTTAATGGCCATTAGGGCATTTCTCTGGAAGAGCTGATGAGCGCATAAATAACTGAGGAAGTCATTCTGTTTTTTTTTTCCTCCTAAATCACTGGTGTTAGTCACCCTGCAAGCCTACCATTTTATCAACCGGACGTTCATGTGTCTGGATGTTCCTGTGTCTCGGGGCCTTTAATGTTGGTTGTTGGGGTGTTTATAATGTAGGAAAGTCTGCCCTCTACTGCAGGCTAAGGAGAAGCAACCCCTTTACAGTTCATACGATATGGCTAATGGCATAATGGAAAAGAATATATGCACAGATTTTTCTTTTTTGCTTTTGTCTCTAAATTAGTCATCTTTTTATTTAATCATTAAGGTTCTACGTGAGATGCAGTGTTATTCTAAGTGCTTTAAGACCCCTAAACCATGGGTTGCCATTTTGGACTCTACCTGGCTGCTATGGAGACAGGTGCTGAAGGCACACCAGATGTGAGGGAGAAAATCGCTGCCAGTCAGTTGAACCGAACAGGTCTAAACTGGCCCTCAGTGAAATCCAGGGAAGAGAGGCCAGACAGTGAATGACTGTGGGGCCAAACAGGGCCAGGTGGTTTTTCCCACCCTCTTCTCTTCTGCATTTTGACTGCTTTTCAGGAACCACAAGGTATCTCTGGAGACTATCCACCCCTCCTCCCAACACCCAGGAGGGCCACCTCGCCTCTAAGCGGCAGTGGGCCTGACCACCCCTGGTCGACCGCCCTTCTACTCCCTTCTCTCAGGTTTCCAATTAAATCATTCACAGTCAGTCTTATGACCTCGAATCCACTCCAGATGAAGAGGAAGGGAAGTGGTTCCCTCAGAAGCCGCTGTAAATGATAGCAGATTCTCAGTTGGACGCTGTTACGGAAAGTTCGTGTATACGTGGAAGTTCTGGTCCTCATGAGAGCCAGGCTGGCTGAGCGGGAGGAACAGGAACGGGGTCGGTGGGGCTGTCTCCAGAGTCTCACGGTGAGGAGGAGTGACGGGGGGGTGGCACACAATGCCCAGACTCTCAATTGTCCCTGTGAGGAGCTATGGTCAGACATTCTCGGACCACCGTTACCTGTGCTAATGACTCCCAAGTCCCATTTTAATAAGAACTATTACTGAAAGCCAGTAGGCATTCCAGAAGTTCATGCAACCCAGCTTTTGACTGTCAAAGGCAGAACTTTCATTATTTCTTGGGTAGCCTAATGCTAGGTCTATACTGTCTTTTTGATGGAAGTTCTTCCTTGGTGCCTTCAAAATGCTCCTTCATTCATTTATTTCACCTACATTTATTGGACACCTAGTAGGTTCAAGGTACTAAGAATAAAGTCAATTAAACAGTGTTTCATTATTTCTCAAGGACTTACTTGCAGTTTATCACCCTTACTTCTGCCTCTATATGGTGAATTTATTGCCCATCATGCATGTGGGAAAATAGACTCTAACAACTTAAAATAAAAATTAAATAATAAGTTAGATAAGATCATATAGCCAGTATAGGGGAGGACATCCCCATTTACCACAGCCCCTGATCAACTTTTTATGGCTAAGCCTTATGTTATTTCAACTACTGTTAAAAAAATTTAGAAAGACCCCAAATTCTAGACCACCAAATATTCTTTTGACCTTAGAAAAAGTGTCCACCTGTCTTTGTTAGAAGAAAAGAGCACAGTGATCCTGTCACTTACTCGGCATGTGACCAAGGAAGGCACCAATCTGCTCTAAACCTCCTTTGTCTCAGCAGCAAAATGTGAAAAACAAGAGCACCTCCATAGCCAAAGTAGGTTGAGAGGATTAAATAGATACTGTATATAAAGTGGCAAGTGCATTTCCAGGCACAAAATAAACACTTAATGTGTAACCAGCATGATTCTTGAGAGCTGTGGCCTTCTTGGAGAAAAGACAGGCTCATTGTATATAATTTGCTAATACCTCATTTCCTTGAAATGAAGGAGACCCATTCAATAAATTTGTAGGTCACTATTCCACAAACTGTATGCAGGCAGGAGATACTTCTTGAAAAGGATGGAGTCAGACAGTCACAAACATATGTCTTCTTCTAGTGTGAATCCTACACACCAAAAGTTGTGTACTCATTACCAAGTTGGGACTCAAGACTCTCCTGACAAAAAAAAAAAAATGTATACTTGTGCTAAAGAACCCGAGTCCTTTCAGATGGCATCTGGCAAAAGTGAATTTGCTGTGAATCCTTGACTTCTGACCATTCCTAAATGTCTTTCTTCATTTTTTTTATAACCACTCAAGAAATGCAGTACATTATACTATTGTTCTTTAAGAAGCTTGGAGAGATTAGAGTGAGGGAAAGTAAGATTTCCTAGCATACTGATCAATAAGCCACCATATTCCTGCAAGTCTCTGTAATTTAATTTCACTGAAATAGGGCTTGGGATATTCCCTCTGGAATTCCATCTTAGAACAATGCCCGACACAATGTCTACTTAACCAGGTATGTGAAACACTTTCTATTGGGGTCTTTATTAAGAGGTGAGCTCCTTTACAATATATGTAGTAATGTAGCAGAGTGATTCATTTGGGTGAGAAAAGGAAAAGTCAGTGGGCTGTTGTATATATAAAACAAGTTGAGGGGGATGAGTAAACTCTAGCGTAATGACCCAAAATCTACCTTTATCTTTTTTCTCAGTAAGAAATATATCAAACGACAAGAGATTACACCTTCTTCAGAAAGATACCTGTGCTGTGGATTGCCATCATGCATTCCACACATTTTCCATGGTAATCATTTTTGTTTTCCTATAGAGAACCCCTTGGACCCCACTCTCAATAAATACAGTTCTAGTAAAGGTATGACCACTCCTGGTTCAGAGGTAGACAAGTGACCTGAGCAGGTGAGGAAGACCCAGTGATCTCCTAGACAGTGATTGGTTCAAGGCTGGGGATATAACTCAGGTCAACCCAAATGAGACTTCATCTGGGATGCTTTCCTGGATGTATCCAGAAAAAAGGGCTCTCCATCCATGAGCATCACTGAAGTTATGATATGATGTGAACTTGAGCTCTTCATGGCCACCTCTGACACTGCTTGGAGAGGGCCTTGCTGAGAATGAAGCCAGACAGAGAAAGCAGAGAACAGATATGAAGGGAGTACTGAAAACATGGTGTGCACACCCGAATTAAGCTGTGCCTGAAATCTCCACACTTTTGGATATTTCATGTACCAATCCATTTTTGCTACATTACCCCACTTCTCTTTTTAAAGACTTTTTTTTTTTAAAGCTGGCTTGGATTTCAAGCATAAGTAGTCAACAGAGTTCTAACTTGTACATATTTAGTGCCTTTATATATTTTTTCTTTTTCAATGAACTACTTTAAAAATACATTTTAAGTGAAATGTTCACAAACTTTGGTACTTTAATGATTATTTAGGAACATGTGCTTTGCAAAATACCTCACTGCTAATTAAGAAAAATACTGTGTTTGAGCACAGCTGATCCCTTGTACCTGTTTTCGCCCACAGAGGACATATGTGTGGCCACAGAATGCAAGTGACAGAAGAAGAACTAAATTCTCAAATCTCTGAACCAGAGGCCAAGTCTCTCCTCGCCCATGGGATTTGGCCCGGGACAAAGCCCAGGTCCACTAGCCCCACTCCCCCTCTTCCCCTGCGTGAGGATCTTGTTACTGGGGCCGAGGCATTGTATATGGCATTTGTTAGTGTATCTGTAATCTGTAACTTCCTTTGAAAATGTGATTAACGAATTGCAAACGGTTTCCAAAGGTTTATAAACAGATACTTTGAGAGCCACAGGTAGGTTTGTAGTTTTTGGTGCCTGTTTTATGAAAAAAATATGTGAGGGAGAATTTAATAAGGAAAGATATTCTGTGCTATGAAATACTTTGAGGTGGAGTTTTAAATAAAGGCCATATGTGGTAAACACACAAATCCGCCTGTGGCCTAGGAGGATGGGACAAGAAGGGCACCCATCTGAGGACTAAGCTAGAACCATCCAGGCACACACGTTAAGTGCCAGAGCCTTCCTGGCAGTGTTTGATTGTCTGGATGTGAGGCCCCTTTTGTGTTACCTGCAGATTAACTTTGGGATGGGCTAAGGTGATGTTCATGTTGGTTTAAAGAACCCAAGATGCCTTTCTTTGCTTTCTCTGTGTTCTCTTGGGAAGGGCCAGAGGAAATCGGCTACACACATCCATGCAGCCTCTGTGAAACGAATATCGTGTGTGTTAATAATTGATAAACTGTACGTGCTGCTCCCTGCTGCCAACAGGAAGAAAGGAGATGGGGGTGGGAGGCCACAACTGGAGAGGAAGAAGCCTTGCCCAGAGCTAATGCCATCTGCAGAAGGGGTGTGGCTGAAGGCAGGGAGCCAGTGATTGTCTGGGCAGATGTTTCTCTCCCAGGGCAGCCGTGGTCCCCAGCTGGTGAACACCTTGGCCACATCCCCCGAGGTCCTGGCCTCCTCTTGTCTCAAAGGCTGAAGTGGTCATTCCAGGAGGAGGAAAGAAGACACGTCTTCTCTCCCCCATGCACACAAGAGTAGGGCCAAATGGCCATTAGGCACTTCATTCCTTGGTTCCTTCATCCATAAATTCCCTTTATGCTTATTTGTTTACCCACACACCCCAAAATGTTGGTGGACACTGAATATTTACCAGGCCTTGAGGCAGGCCCAGGTGAGCCCTGGGAAAGCATGGAGAAACTGTCAGGGAAGGATAATCTCCTGCTCTCAAGCTGCAGATCACAATTCACCACCAGTGAGTCAGGCTAGTTAAGAGAGTGGTTAAAAGCCAGGGCCCCAGAGTCAGGCTCAGACTTTAATCAGGTTCCTACCTATAGGCTGTGTGCTCCTCTAGGGCTAGCATGCACTTGTGTGTCTGTAGGATGAAGGTAATAGATTTCAGCTCACCAGGTTGCGGCGAGAAGCAAATGGATACAAGCATGGTTGATCACAGAGTATGACCTAACACAGGGGTCCTCAACCCCCCGGCCACACACTGATACTGGTCTGTGGCCTGTTAGAAACCGGGCCACACAGCAGGAGGTGAGTGGCAGGTAAGCAAGTGAAGCTTCATCTGGATTTGCAGCTGTTCCCCAGCACTAGCATCACTGCCTCAGCTCCACCTCAGATGATCAGGCATTAGATTCTCATAGGAGCACTGGTCCCTGGTGCCAAAAAAGGTTGGGAACCGCTGACAAGCAGTGCTTGAGAACATGTCCACTTGGCTAGCACTATTAACTGCTGATGTTGTTAATGGCTTATGAGATATGGCAGCCCCTGCCTCACCGAGCTCATCTCTAGGGAGTATACTCACAGGTTAAAATGGGTCTTAAGAGTACAGTTGTTTATTAATAGTTTTAATCCTTTAAAGAGGCAATTCAGCCTGGCTTGGTGGCCAATTCTTCTCAAAGTCAAAGGAAAATTTCTTAACAAGAACAGGGTTCCCTGGCCAGGTGGCCAAGAGGACCTATGACAGAGTGATGGTCTTTTCCCCTAGAATTTGCACATCATGGTTTATGAGTATAATATAACAGCATGTCCAGGCTCTGAGGAGGGGACCCTAGGGAAAGGGGCTCCCAGTGGCTGTTATCGGTCACTGCTCTGCTGGCTACTATCTAAACGGTTTGAGCGTTTGCTGTTTTTTAAGGCTTTTTAAAAATTATTATTATCCATGTAACAACTGCTCATTGTAGAAAATTTGGAAAATAATGAAAAGTGTAAGAAATGAAAAAAAATATATTGCCCTCACTACCATAATACAGGGATTATCACTCGATAACCGATAGTCTATCTTACCCAAAGGGTAAGTACTTTAAACAGTTGCTGCTTTCTGTTTTCTAAATTCATTGTTTCTCCAACAAGCAATTTATAAAATGTAGTAACCAATCTGTTCTGCTTTGTAAGTCTCTGCCTTTAGCAGAAAAAAAAGTAAACATTTCCTGCCCTTGCCTCCTATCATTTTCATGGAGAGTGTTTCTTGTGCCAGCCACTGTGCTAGGCTCTGTGCGTACCTTCTCAAATTCTCACAACTCCAAGGGAGAGACAATCACTTCCCAGAAAGGAAAATGCAGAGCCTTGGGCCACAGGTCACTTTGTGACATGCTAATAAGCACTGGAATCAAGATTCAAACCAACCCTGCCTGGTTTCTGTGCCCTCAGGCTTCACCACTCTTTGTACCACCACCCTTGCTTGACGTTGCCTCCTCTGGAACACAGGTCCTCAGTCCAGACGCCAACTACTGGTGGGATGGTGCAGAGCAGGCATGCTAATGGTGGCAGAACCACTCCGCCAAGTCCAATCCCACTGGCTGTTCATGTTTCTGTTAACAGCAGACTCCTTCGGGCTACCCTGAAACTGGCCTCAATGGCCGAGGATGCAAGAATCAGTTCTATGTTAAGAACAACTACAATATACTGAGTGTGATGAGCGAGGTACCACGCCGCACGTCCAACGTACAAGGCCATGTTGCCCAGTAACCAGCATCCAACTCAGGGCCTCAGAGAAGACTTGTAGAACCTGGCGACACCACTGCAGCTATGATTTCTATGAAAGTTGCGCTGGCCTCTTTGTGTGTGACTCCAGAATAGACTTTTTTAGAGAAGACACATGACTGCATGGCATAGATGTTATATGCCAAGAGAGAAATTCTGATGAGTCTGTACTCAAGGAGATGAAATCCTCCGTGTTCATGGGAAGATGAGAAGCCCAGATACACCATAGGAAAGCAGGGCCGTGAGGGTGTGTCCAAAAGCAGCAGGAAGGTGGGAGAGAGGAAACAGGGCATGTCGAGACAACAAGCCTCTTCCCTTTTCTAAAAGGTACCATGCTCTTATTAATTAATGTTTTTAACTGTCTCAAAGATGAAAAGTCCTACATGATCTCTTAGTGTGATTACAAAATCCTTTTGATCACTGTAAAACTAAAACAGCTTTGGTATTTTTTAAAGAAACAACAATTAACAGGGTGCTTTGAAAACCCAAATGACCTTTATCTCAATCAGTGTCCACCGAGTCTCCATGAGTCACACACACTGTGTGGGGAGGAGGCGGCCCAGCCCTGCCACCATTTTTGTGGGTCAAACATGGCTTCCTCCACAGTGGCTGGATTTAAATTCCCATTCTCAAAAAGCCAGTCCGTCTTATAACAGCAAGCCCGTCATAAAAATAAAAACCGTGAGGGGTGGCTGGGGTGGGAGGAACTTTTTGTGCTAGGAAGGGGACAGGCAACAGGGGGCTCTGATGCAGGGAGGGGAGTGGCCTCTGCAGTCCTGCTGATTCAAGAGAAGACCACCTTTCAGCAGAGAAGAAACAAGTATATGGATACTAAAAACAACAACAAAAAAAGGTGCACATGGGCTCCTGGGGGACAGCTACGATGACAAATTAGAACACTTTGAGACAAACCCCTCTCTAAAGTTTCCTGAGCAAAGGTTAAATGCAAGACCACCTTCAGAATAAATTTCAAAGTTTCAAATAGAGTTGCACTGAATTCTTGAGAATAGATGTATGCCATATTCCAAATATATTCCATATTTCATATAAAGATTTCAGATAACACTGAGTTGTTAGATTATATCAAGGATAAAAAGAGGACCTCTACAATTTGAAAGTATGCCTGAGACATCTGACAAGTAACACTTTTTTTGCACTTATAGAACTTTATTTGGAATTATTCCTTTGAGAAATTATCTATCAAAGGAAGACCCATGGGTATGTGGAAATTGTTGGACAGTTTTGAAAAGGAGGTAGAACTGGTTACAGTTTGGAAACTGCAAAGATAATAAATTTCATTCAAGTGAAATCAGAAAATAGTATCAACCAAAACAGTTACACAACATGTTAGCCTTTGAATGATGCTGTAGAGTGTGTTATTCTGTTGTAGGTTTTCTCCTGCAGTCAGTAATATTCCCAAAGCCTCTCCCCAGCCCTGTCATGGGGAAAAGGACTCTAGTCTTACTTCTCAGAAAGGAGAGATGGAAGTCAAAACAGAGAGCTCTCAACTGCTAGATTTTTGTGCTAAATGACAGGAAGGGCAGGAAGTTGGCAATGATTTTACAAGTGAAGTAAACAGAGAGATGCAGAAGAGAGGGAAAGGAATCCTTACTTTTAAGCCAGCTGTCATTACCCTTGACCCTGGTTTATGCTTGTAACAGTATTAACCTACATCAGACTGCTGCCCCTTCATCAAATGTGCATGCATGAGTGTGTGTGTACGTATATGTATGGACAATTTTATTTAGAGAGCTGCTTCACATGGTGGCTTTATTTTGTTTCTCTTCTTCTGCTAAAATTCTTATAGATACTTGAGAAGGAGGAGAAGACATGAAGGGATCCATCTCTGTGGCCACGTCTTACATGAGAGTTTCTCTGATCCTTCCAGCTATAATCTCTCTCCCTTCTCTTCTGGGTGGCCCTTGTTTGCACTTCCCTGAGGACGCAGGGCTTTGCAGCATAAACGTGCATGTGACCATCTTTTCAACCCATCTGCTCTCTGCCCTAGACATGTGCTGATCACCAAACTCAACAAGTTATCATTCATCATTAGTCCATCTAGACAACTGGACTGATGACCAAGCAAAATGTTTAATTCTGATTTGTGTGTGTGTGTGTGTGTGTGTGTGTGTGTGATCCTCAATTCTACTGATTTATCTTTTAAAGAATGTTTCTGGATGTATGGTGCTCTGACTAACCCCAAGAGACTTCTGATGTCACTCATGACTCAGAGGAAAACCAAAGGTCCCTGGTAAGGATGACTGAGTCCTTTGGGTCTTATACTTGTCTGTGATCATAGATACGTGTGCAGAAACTAGAACAGGCAAAGCTAATCAGAGAAAGAGGCCAGTGGGCCTGGCAAAACAGATGGGGCTCAGCAAACTACCACATCCATTGCTTCAAGCTAAGTATCTCTTGAAATTGAATCACATCTCTCCAACCTTCTTGCCACCAACTTAGTGTCAGCCACCACGTCATCTTTCCCCTTGATGAGAGTGAGAGTTTCTAAGCATCCCTGCCGGGATGCTACACCTCTAGTCCATTCTCCAGGGTCCAACCAGACAGATTCTTCTGCTACCAACGTCAGATCATATCACTGTTTTGTCTGGAATCCTCATGGCTCCTCACACCCTGTAGGGTGATGTTCAACATTCCAGAATGTCACAAGTTCCGATCACTCTGACTCTGCTCGCCATTCTGGACTCTCTCACCACTTCCTGCCTCTCACCATACTCCCCAGATATGCTGAGCCAGCTGCTAAAAATGTCATTATCATTCTTGCCCCCAGGCCTCTGCAGACACCACTCCATCTGTTTCCAACATTCTTCACCCCAACTCAAAGTCAAGTGGCCCCTAAGGACTCAGCCAAGACGTCGGCTCCTCTGGGAACTCCTCACTGGCCTGTCCAGGGTCAGTTCAGGTCCTTCCCGCATCCTCCTCAGCCTCCTGTGGTAGCTCTATCCCACACTCATCACACTGGACTGCAAATCAGACGCTTACTTGCTTTTCTCCCTGACTAGGTCCCAAGCATCTTTGGGAAAGAGGCTATTTCTTGTTCAGCATCAAACTTATAGTACCTAGGAAACTACTTAGGAAAGAGTAGGTTCTCCATAAATATTTGATGAATGAGAGAGTAAAGGAACAAATCAGGACGCGTATTCACTTAATAAATACATGTAAAACTCTTGCTATGTGCCTGGCCTGTTCTAGGTATTTTATGAACATGATCTCATTTAATCTTCATAACAATTCCATGCAGTAATAAGCACTATGTTTGTCCTCATTTTTCAGTGAAGGAAACTGAGTCCAGAGAGGTTGAGTAACTTGTCCAAGGTCACACAGCTGACAGTGGCAGAGCTAAGGTTGACTCCGGACATCTGGCCTCAGAAACTTCCCTACTCTGTGGAGAAATGTGTACTGGTGGACTGAGGGTGCTGCCTCGTGCCTGCCTGAGATGTGTCCTGGCATGGCAAAGGTGACCTGTTGTCATCATCGATCAACCAGCTCCCCGTAATTTCACATTGAGCAGAGCTGAGTTTCAAATTAACTCTCAAAGGAATCTTTTCTTTAATATATATATATATATATATATATATATATATATATATATATATATTACTATTCGTATTTGAGCCTGGATGAAATAGGCTTCATTAAAGGAGTGTCCAACCCATACTACTCTCAACTCTGCTGCAGTACTGGGAGCCTTTTTCCCTTCCCAGTCACTAGCAAACCCTCTTCCTAGAGTGTAACTAGAAACTCAGGCTCTTCTGGGGAGGCTTTTGGGGAGAAGCAGGTATTTGGGAGAATTAAAATATCTTAACAGATTATAGTACCCAGGATACATTTCTGAAATCCCTACGTTTCTTCAGTGGGGAGAGGCAACAATACTCTGTGATGCCTGTCAGTTTCTGAATGTCCCAGATAAACCCTCTACCTGATTTTTCTCCTCTTTCACCTGTTTATCCTTCCTATCTCCAAGAAATTAAGCTTAGCTCATTGGGCAATCCCTTCTGCTTGGGCACATTTCTGCCAAGCAGGCCCCTGTCTCAATTTAAATTTGCCTTGAGCATTCCTTGCCTGAGGGGTTTTGATTTTATTTGGAGTGTGTGTGTGTGTGTGTGTGTGTGTGTGTGCGTGTGTGTGTGTGTTTTCCTTCTAGAGCATCACCATGCTCTATATTTGTTTCTTGGGCAGAGTCTGGCCTCAGCTCTGCCTGGAGTGAAGTGAGTGCCTTTGTCTGTTGGACTCTCTGGTTTCACAGTCATTGCGTCCAAATGGGAGAAGTCTTATGGCTGTGGTCACTGTTCCCTTTACTTTTCCCTCAGGAGATCTCTGCCATCACAGGGAGCAGCAGGCACAGAAAGCATCAAATTTCAGACTTGAACCCAGAGCAGCCCAGGTTGAGGCTGGCAGGTTAGCCTGTCATTTGGGAGTTCTGGCTTTGGCCAGCTGGTGCACTAAAGCATTCAATCCTATGAAATCTTCGGCCACAGTCCAAAGACATGCCAGTTATTCAGTGAATTCTATCATGCCATTTACTGTGTAGGTATGTTGGGGGCAGGGATTAGGGCAAGGGCAAGGGTGGACCCGGTCCTAAGAAGGAAGGGAAAAGTGAGATTGAGAAGTTCCCACCAATGCCCTGTCTAACTTAGTCAAACTTTCTTGCATCAATATTCCCTTCGCCCTGCAAACATCCAAAGAGAGTGTGGAAATGGCACCTGGGAGGTATGTTCGCAAATGTGTACCTCTGGCAGAGTCATGGGAGTTCGGCGAAGAGCCAATGGGTTGGGTACCTCCTCAATGAAGTGCAGTGGTCAGTCAGGGTGTGGTGCCCCAAAACCCATAGTTTCAACCTTTTTATTTGCATTCTTTGAGTCTTATCATTTAGGATTATGTAAAAATGACAGCTGCTTATAATTATTTGGAGGGCTGAGCTGCAATAATTAAAAACAGCTGCCTTTATCTTACCGCTACCAGACTTAACCCCGAGAGGTTGGGTCTACTGAACTTCAAAGAAGGAAGCAAGAAATAAAAGAAAACACCACACATTACTAACAAATTTCTAGTGATTCATTTAAATGTATAACCAGTTATTCCAACAGCCTTCAAACCTTTAATTATCTTTTAAATATATATAATTTGGGACTGCTAATTAGATAGCAATTTAATGCTCTCATGGGGATTCAGATGCACTGTCTTTCTAAAATGTAAACTCCTGGAGGAATAATCATTGGCATTCAAATGACTGAATTCTTCAGTTATTCAAATGAGTGTGGGCATTTACACTGTTGGAATCATTTGAATATTGTGCTGTCAGCCCCAGCTGTAGTTTTTACAGGGCTCTTCAATAGACTGAGCGTAAGGCTCCGTTTTCTCCCAGTCCAAGTCCAACCCTCTGGAAAGGAATAAGTCTGGGGGCCCCTGGGGAAGCCTAATGTCACTCTAACAACTCCGTCAAAGCTCCTCTTTGATGCAGATGGCTATGTGTTCCTATTTCAAGGAGGAACAAACTTCCCTGGAATTATAGTTATGAAACTTTAATGCTCCCTTCCCAGGACTTCTCCATGCTGGTCTGCCTGCTATTGTCTGGGCAGTTAACATTTTAATTAATAACTCTCTCCCCCCAACAGGCTGCTACAGATGGAAGAGAAGGTTTCACTCTGCCTTGAGCTTCCACTTCCTGTGTATTCCTACCCCTGTTGAGATGGTCCTTTAAATTACATAAAGATGTGAATCACATGGAGAAAGCAATCGATCAATTAGATGACACTGGGCAATGATAGAAGCCAGCTCTCCCATCTTAGCCTCACAACATGGCTAGGGTTTGCATTCCTGAGCCGGGGCTAGTAGCTAGCAGCTGAGGCTCATTTCCCCCATGAGGGGAAGGAGGTGCAGACAAATCTATAGGAATTTTTAAGAGATCATTATTCAACACATTGCATGTAATTACATTTTGATGAGCTTTTTATTGCTAATTCATCATCTAAGATGGAGCACTGTAGATATGAAATTAATCTAGCAAAACAAAGGTCAGAGTGTGTCCAGTGAAAAGAATAGCTTTGTCCTCATCAAATGCTTCTGCCAAACAATAAAGCAGTAGAGAATCCTATCTCTAAAGCAAATTTCCTAAGATACCCTCTTGATTATTAACGGCAGAAAGCCAGTCCTCCCTGGTACTTCTAGGTGCAAATGTGGATTCTACAAGCAGGTTAGGGAGAAGTGAAAACATGTGCAGGGGCCTGAAATAGAATGGAAAATGTGCCTGATGCCATCAAAGGTCTGTGTGGGCGCACAGAGAACTGTAGTTGAAGCTCTGGTCTAGAGCAAATCAATTTTTGCAAAATCAGTCCACAGGTGTCTTGGCTTGAGTCCTCTCTGAAGAAGACCCTAAGGCCAGGATTCAAGGGTTAGGTTTTTACTTGAAATGGGGTCCCAGAAAATGCCTAGAGGGACATGGCAAAATGACTCAGAGACAGAGAAGAGGAGGCAGCCAACACAGGTGCATCATGGAGCATCTTGTAGGCAATGGGAGCTGAATCCCACTGGGGGCTTTGGGGCTACTGTGGAGCAGCTCGAGATATCCCACCTGTGAGGTGGGAGTGCCCACCGGTCTTTGGTGGAGGGATGCTAATCCCAGCACATCTGGCCTGCTGCACACCCGAGAGGAGTAATCTCTGGAAGACAGAGCAGGTCTTCAGCCATTGCTGGCAGCTACAAGTCAAGCTGGTGTTTGTAGAAATGGGGAGGGCCAAGGGAACATAGGCAGGCATCAAGAGCAACTGATTCGCTAAGCATGTGCCGAAGTAGGAATTTATCAGTAAAGCCTCAAGTCACTCTCCCTGTCCTTTGGAAGTCCGTCCTAAATCTATCAACAGATTCTGGATGCGACAGACTGAACATTCCCATGCTTCAGGGGCTTTGCATACACTGTTCCCTCTGCCTGAACCAGTCTCCCCAGTCTTGGCATGGCAATTTCTTTTTCCTCCTTCAGGGATTTAGGGCTTAACTTAAAATGTCATCCCTAAGAAGGGTTCTCCCTGATCATCCAACTAAGTGCAGTGCCTCTCCCTACTTTTTTTGTTTTTTCAGATCCTTGTTTCCTTTGGAGAGTTCATCCAAAATGTGTAAAACTTTGTTAACTTATGAGCTTTATAAAAACATATCTTCTCCATGGGATTGCAAATACCAAATGAATGGGAAAATATGTGTGTCTTGTTTCCTCACTCGATTCCCTAGCATCTAATAGAGTGCCAGGCACATGAGAGGTGTTCAATAAATACATGCCAGATGAGAAATGGAACAGTGGGAGGGAGGGAATGAGAGAGAGGGAGAGGAAGGAGAAAAGAGGGAAGGAAAGAGAGAAGAAGGTAAGGTAAGGCAGGAAAGAGGGAGGGCTCCGGAAGCACCAGAATGAGCAAGTTACAATTACATATCCAAGTGTCTGAAGGGCTCTTTGCTGTTCCCAGTTGTGCCGGACTGGGTCACACAATGTGACCTCAAGCTTACAGGCTGCCAGCCAGCTCTCTGCAGCCTTCTCCAGCCATCCCTTCCACAGCTAGACACTACGTTGCTTTATAAATTCCAATTCTTTTCAGTATTTCTACTCTGGTGCTTAATAATATACTGTCATCGTGTGATCAATTTCCTATATGTGGATCTTTTCTCCCCATTTTATTTATTATTCCATTTCCTATGCTAGGTACATTACCAGGCTCTGGATATACAGGGTGAACAAAACACAATCTGTTCAGTGTTTCAGGTTGCTTGCAGTGCAGTGAGGGGGCACATGTATCAAGGTATTTCTATAATGTAGTGTATAGTCCAAGCTCTAAGGTCTGAGCAAGAAGCCTGGTGGGATGAGAGGGAATTCTTTGGATTAGGGGTGAGGTGGGGTGGAGAGGAAAGTTCTGTGGGGAGGGAGAGGGAAGAGGTGCAGGCTGAGAGCTCCTTAAGAGTGGGGGTCAGAGCCCCACCCAACTGTGGTTTTCAGACCTGGGGATCTCATGGGTATATCAGCCGGGCTACTCTGGTTATAAGCAACAGATACCAATTATTAATCACTTAAATAAGAGGGATATTTAGAGAAGTATAAATAAATAAACTGATAGAGGGTCTTTTGCTCTTGCCTTTTTCCTTCCTCCCTCCTTCCCTTCTCTTCCCTTCCCTTCCCTTCCTCCCTGTCTTGCTTCCCTTTCCTTTTCATTTTTCCTCTTTCTTTCCATTCCCCCTTCTTTCCTTTCTTCTTCCTCTCCTTTCTTAGCACAGTAAGGACTTAAGAAAAAGAAACCTTCTATCTACTCTTACCTTTGTATCAGTCAGGGCCCCCGCAGGAAGCACATGGCATAGTCAAGCTAGCTAATTAAGGAAAGTTTAATAAAGAGGCTATTGTAACGGTATGGGTTGGGTGCAGAAAACTACAAAACGTGGTGAAATACCCTGAGGCTAGAAGTGGTGGGGACCTTTTCTCCCACCTTGCATGAAGGGACAAAGGAAGGAGTAGTTACAGGAGCCCACAGAGAGAAAGCTGTGGAGCAAAAGAGGCTATGTGGCTTTCCATTGTGTGCAGTCAGTCCCAGAGGACACGGGGCTGAACATACACGGACGCCACTCTCCTCTTCCCCTTCCGTGTGCATGTCACCATGAGCAAACCCCACCCACAGCAGAGAGCAAAGGAGACACTGCTGTGCTCCACAGGGTCGGTGTGCCCGGCAGGGAGCGCAGGGAAAGGGGAGAACTGCCTGGGGCAGTGGAGGGGGGCTCTCCAGCCCAACTTGCATTTTGTAAAAGAACCTTATAACACAGCTTCAGAATTATGGGAAGTTCTTTAAACTGAATAGGTTTTATTTTATGAAAAATGACATTGTGCATAGTCACCTTTTTTGTCCCCCCCCCACCCCCGAAGATTGATCGGTTTACTTTCTGACTGACTGACACAGTCCCTGGGCTAGGCAACAACACTTAATGTCTCTGAGATCAGCACTAACACGCAGGATGCTTTGAGGATATAAGGAGGCAAAGCATTCAAGCGTGCTCAGCATGGAGCCTGGCTCCTCAGTCCCTAGTAACAGTCGCATCTTTACTGCTTAGTCCGCGATCGGCGAAACTTCATCTATGCCCTAAGTGCTAAGCACACACCCAGTCACAGAACTTGGGGACCAGGAGGCTGTTGAGTTCTTGAGGTTCACAGAACGGAGTGTAGCTCCCCACCAGCAGAAATCCAGGCACCCCATTAGCTTGCTTAATCCCCAAACTCAGGAGGTGTAAGTGTTCCCAGCCCAGGGCTGCGATGCTTCCCTTCGTGTCCAGACCAGGGCAGTTCAAACAGTGCCCTCAACAATTTCATCAAGAGGAAAGCATGCAAGGCTCTGTTTTCTCTTGTGCCAAATGATGTATTTCAAAAAGAACAGGCTCACTCTGTGGGGGTCACACAGTCTTGTTTATTTTTTCTCAGAGAACACACGCCTCTGAGCAGATACATTTACTAAGCATCCGTTAATTCTTTCTTTTAAACTAAACTGGATGGATTCAGAACAGGCCTAAGTTGGAGTCGCCTGGGCTCTGTTCAGGGAATGTGTGCTGGCGGGGACAGCATACTTGGGACAAGGCACATGGCGGTGCCCGGGCGCCACCTACTGGAGAGTCTCCTCCAGTTCATCAGCAGCCTGAACGGAGGGTGAAGAAACTAGGAAGTGATTTCAGCATTTGGGAGCCACAGAAAGATTTGTAAATGATGCTAGCTCCCCACAATACACCCTGACAGGCTGGGGCTAGCAGAATATATGGCCTGAGGAAGTCTTGGAGAAGAGTGAGGGGCCCTTGCTGAGTGGGAAGAAATGTCCCCCAGAGTGGACTGGATGGACTTGTTATGCATGCCACCTCCTCTGGGAAGCCCTCCTGCATCACAAGCCTCCCTTGCAGGAAAAAAGCAGACATTTCTCCCATAATCCCATAGATCTTCTTGGCCCCGTGCCTGTCAGGGAACTCTTGCTTTGTGCAGTGAGTTTCTCGTGCAGACATTCCTCTACCAGCTTCTACATCTCCATTAATTAGCATAGTGCTTGACTCAAGGAACATCTGATGATCAGTTGGAGGCAAGCAGGAGGGCGAAGAGGGAGAGAGAAAGAAAGGAGGCATTGACCAATCGCATGTGCTTCAATTTCTGCACCTGACATAGCAAGGACTCAATAAATGTTTCACGAGTGAACGTGTGGCACCTGCACTTCTCATTTATTGTAGGAAATAGGTACCCAGACATTTAGTCATCAGTATCCATCAAACATCATCAAAATCATTCAACAGATATTTACTGACTACCTCCTCTATGCAGCAGCAAACTCCCAGGAATTCACAAGGGACAGTAAGGGGGAGGCTGAACACATAGACATTTCCCAAAAGTGGTATGTGAACCAAGGAAACTAAAGTAGGGGACATGATGGGAGAGGGGAGGTGACAGAGGAGTGTGGCTCCTTTGGTCAGGGAGCAGGACACTTCTCTATAGGGGTGACATCTGCGATGAGACATAGAGGATGAGAACAAGCCAGTCACAGGTGGATCTGGGACAAGACTCCAGGTAGAGGGAAGAGGAGACACAAGGATTTGAAGCAGGAAGATTTCTGAGGAATGGACAAAAGGACCAGAGTGTGGCTGGAGCCCAGGAGAGCACTGTGGGCAGCCCCACAAGCTCAGGCAGGTCAGGGAGTTGCGACCAGATGTAGCGCGGTGCTGGGTTCATGGCCAGGAGTTTGGGGTTTACTCTAAATGCCAAGGGAAGCCACACTGTGTCCAATTGGACATGTGAATGGGTGATGTCAGGGAGGGGTCTAGAAAAAGCCACTGGTGGTGGCTACACCCACACGTGTTGAACTAAAAAGAACTCTTGGCATTTGCATTGAGAAGTTGTGGATAGGAAAAAGGGATGAAGGAAAATTAATTGAAGCATCGTTGGTCTAAGAATTATACAAAAAAGAAGACTATAAGATGTGTGGGATGGAAGCAAGCCCTTACATAATTAAGGATCTGCATACAAAAATCATATTTAAATGTCACATCAAAAAAAAAAAACTTCAAACCGAATTTTTTTGAAATTATATAATCTCCTCCCATGGCCCATTGCTTGAGCCAAGCCGTTGGACTTTGACAAGGATTCTAACAATGCCCCTACCTTTCAAGCTCCCATTTAAACTGGTGTTTGATATGCACTGTCTACTTAACATTCAACATACATTTACAGGTACCCATAGAAATGTCCCCTCAATCCACATGAGAGAAGTATGGGATAAGAATATTTATTAGCATGCCCATGTGTCTGTCAATCTGTGTATTCAATGACCATCTGCAAGAGTCCATCTGTAACCCAAAGGGCAATAGCAAAAGGGCATGGAAAAGTGAATCAAGTTTGGAGTGGGGCAGGGACAATCAAAGAGTGACAAAGAAAAGGCTGGTGACATTAGACAGAGCTCAAGCTATGGAAAGCCAGTGGCTGGAGTGGCAACAACATGGAATCCCAGAGGGAGTCAGAGATTCTGTAATAGGTTAGGAAGATGACATAGTTATCTGCAGAATTTGAGCTCTCCAAAGAGTTAACTGGAGTTTTATAGAACAACAGAAATGGTTCGGGTGTTTGAACATTCTGAATTAGGAAACTTGACAGCTCAGGCTCACCCGATGTGGCTAACGCTTCCTGCTCATTGGCTTGTGCCCTACAGTTTGGTTTAGGAAATCTACATGGTTTACGACTGAACCCACGTTGCCAAAATAGCCAGAGATGTGCGACCAAACCAGGGAGGTCATCTGCCTCGGCCACTGACTTGTGCCCTGAATTGTGGACAACTCCCTACTTTCACTCTCAGAGAGGCCACGGCCTGGGGAGGGGAGAAGGGCCATGGCTACAATGGAGGAGTCTAAGAAGCCACCAGCTGTTTGCACAGACTCCCAGGATGGAAAAGTGAGGGGTGGTGGTGGTGGTGAAGTTTGTTCTAATCCACTTAGGAAAGAGAAGGTCTTACAATCAATCCATTTTCCCTAGAAAGGTCCAAAGTGTCTGGTCACACTCTATACTTGCGCTGTTACACATGGCTCTGGAGCACCTGAAATGTGGCCAGTCACAACTGAATATGCTGTGGGTGTGGAATACACAGCAGATTTCAAAGATTAGCATGAAAAAAATGTAAAAAATCTCATTAATATTTATATTGATTGCATGTTGAAACAATGTGCCTTTGGATTTGTTGGTCTAAATAAAATATATTCTTAAGCTGAACCTTCACCTGTTTCTTTTTTACTTTTTTAGATATGACTAGTAGAAAATTTTAAATTTCATAGACATCTTATGTTTGTGGCTCACATTATATTCTTACTGGACGGTGCCAGTCTAGACAGATTCTAACTATAATCATCCAGTGGTGACCCTGCTATCCATCTGTGTGGCTGCAGAGACCAGGCCTCTTGGTCATGCCCACCCTCCAACCACACTGCCTCCCACCTCCTGAAGAATCAACTAATGTAACAGTGAAATTGGCACTTCTGGGTCACTTCACCACCTTATCGCTGGGTGCCTCACTTCCTGTAGTAACATGGGGATATTTGCCTTTGTTACAGAGAACCTTGGCTCCTCAGCCTGTCACTCACAGTTGCTACAATCGACTCCAGGGAACTTCTCGCCTCCTCTTCCACACACACCCTTCCCTGAGCCTCTGGCATGGCACCTATATCCTAGGCTTGCTATTAAATGAGTTAATGATTAAAAGCTTTAACACACATAAAGCACTTCAAACAGTGCCTGTCACATAAAAAGAAATCAAAGAATGTTAAAAAAAATATACTAAGACCAACAATAACAAACAAACATACAAAAATGCATCCTCCCTGGTGGTGTCTATAGTTACTTATCCTCCCTAAGTATTTGATCTTATCCATCATATTAGATTTTGAGTTCTCTGAGATGGGGCACATCTCTGTAACCACTCTGAGCAGCTTGCTCAGGTCTAGCACATAGTGCACATTCAGCAAATAGTGAAGGAATAAATGAAGATTTCTCTCCACTAGTCCCACTTCCTATCTCATCCACTACCACATCCAATGGCCCATAAGACAGGCAAATTTTCATCCGGAATAGAAACCCGCCAGCATCCTTCCCCATCTTCTGGGCTTACAGACAGAACAAACAGTTTTTGGCAGATGTCAACATGGGCTTCGTGGAAACAAGTCCTAGATTTTGCCTGTCTCAGGCTCCTCTGTGGAGCCCTGCCTGTCCTGTGGCTTCTGGAAGGGGGCCTTCTTTGTGTTCTTTTGGTGATTTGACCAGGCCCACATTCCAGGCTTCCTTGGGGAAGGAAATCAACTCAAATGTCCCTTTCTTCTGAAATAGAGCAGGATATGGATCACCAAAATATATTTTTAAAAAATCATATCATGCTAAAGGTGGCACCTTTCCAGTCTTATCTCCTTTGATGCCATTTGACAAAAGAAAAAGGGACATATTCAGGGTTCTACATTTTAAGAAAAATTCATAAAGTTCTCAAAGACATGGGAAGAATAAAGTATGAAAGAAATCAATCTAGACAGTAACTTTAAGTAACTATACTTTGAAATATTTTTAACCTGAATGTTAAAGACTGGTAGAGACCAAGAAAAAATTTCCAGATGTTTAGTAACTACTCAAAAAGCATTCCTCAAGGTCAGGCTTGAATCCCTCTTGCTGTCATCCTGTTCCCCACCCAGAGAGTAGGTACTGGCCCCCAGCCCTGAGAGGCCCCCGGCCTACTTGAAGATGGCTATACCAGCCTCTAGTCTGACACAGGACCCAGCACACCAGGCACCAGGCAAATGTTGAATCAGTGTTGGTCTACCAGAAGTAGCATGGTGGTGGCAAAGAGAGAGTCAAGGCTGAGAAACACTTGGGGAGAGGCTAAGAGTAGCCCAATTATCAACAGAAAAGTATTACATTAGCAGGTTTGTCAATTAAACCAAAGCATGTCTGCTGAGTAAGGCTCCGGCATCTGAGCTGTTCTTGGAGAAACTTCATGATTCATACCCAAATCATACAAGATTAAAGAAAATACTGGATAAAATCAAGGCAAACATTAAGTTTCAAGGGAAAGATTTTATTGGACAAATTAGAAAAATATTGGTATTATGCTTCAGAGAAACCCACCTCTTTCTTCTGGCTGCAGGGGCAGAAACAATCTGAGTGGTAGATGGAGAGAGGATATGAGTTTTTAAGTGAGCTTGCTTCATCCTCTCGCACTGGCCATAACCCCACACTCACACCCAAGGTGCTAATCTAGTAGCCTTGGCCAAAACTGAGGGGAAAGTGCATTTATAATAAGGATTTGATTATGTGGCTGGGCTCGGGAGAAGGTGAGCAGGTCTGAATGAGGATTCCCTGCTTGAACCCTCAGCTAGCTAAGGTAGCTGCTGGCAGCTGGCTGTCCTCAGCAATGCGTGAGGCTGCATCATGTCTGGTGTAGGCACCAGGTTTCCAGGGGAAACTCACAAATTACATTATCCCAAAGGGCTCAAAGTAAGTGAACGTGAGAACAGTGGCTTTGGAGGATCCCTTAATTCACTCATCTCCAGGGTCCCTACTATGTGCTAAGTGGACTGGTGGTGAAAGGGAGGGAGAGAAAAAGTTTTCTGCTTTTGTTGTTCAAGTGAATGAAACAGAGATGAACAAACGTACACGACAGAGTCAGGAGTACTCCATCCATGTTGATCGACTCTTAACTGTCATTCTTCAGTTACTGCAGCTTCTAGTATTATTCTTACTGCTTCTTTAAAAACAAACAACACTGATTCCTCACATGGTAGGGCTCACTGAGAACCTTACAGTACAGTTGTTGTCTGCCTTCTAGACTGACGTTGCCAAGAAAACTGAGAGTGTTTATGTGTGTATGTGCTGTGTGTGTATGGTGACAGAGAGAGACAGAGACAAAAGGGGTGGTGAGAGACAGACAGGCATAGACAGGTTTAGCCAAGGTTTCACAGACTAAGTTGATGGCAGACTGAAATTAGAATTGCATGAAGATTGCATGATTTCAAGGACTCCGTATCTGTTCACTCCTGTGTGTGTGTGTGTGTGTGTGTGTGTGTGTGTGTGTGTACATGATCCCTCATCAATGTTTATCACACTAATCTGAACCAACTGAATAATCAAAAAGTGTTCCTTAGGTCCTCTGTAAGCATCCACCACCTACACGTCCTACCAACCTTTATGGCAGTTGAGCTCAGAACAATCGAGCCAGTATAGCACAAACAGGGTGCTGGGTTAACATCCACTGTCCACTTGGTGTCCTCGGGCCTGTTCTGTCACGCGGGGCTCTTTGCTGGCATTATCCCATTTACTCTGACAACCAAGTGGTGACTTACACACTATGGTTATGGCAAGATTACAAGAGAAAATGATATAAGAGAGGCTATGTGACTTGCCCAAAGTCACACAGCTGGGAGGTGGCAGGACTAGTAGTCAAGATTACAAGAGAAAATGATACAAGAGAGGCTATGTGACTTGCCCAAAGTCACACAGCTGGGAGGTGGCAGGACTAGCAGTCAAGGGTGACCTGTTTGTGACTGAAGTCGTTTCTTTCACTTCAATGCTGTCTTTTTCCCAGGAAGAAAATACAAAACTCAAGGCAGAGTCAATATCCACTACTGACCACATTCAGATGGGTCAGTTCATGTAATTCTCAATGGTGGGCATCACTCCAAACCTTTCTAAAGATCTTAAGGCCTTAGAGTCAGAGGCAGATAAAGGCCTGGCCATTTCTTATGTTCCTATCACAGATCAATAGCAAAATGGCTCATCTGGTTTGGGTCCTCACAGATGAAATATGGGGCATTTGTTTGGGCCATCCCATTTATGGGAACTTGACCAAGGCTACCACTTTTGGTGAAATCATTCAGTAAGTTTCAACAGTGAGAACAGAAACGACTTGTATCTGTGAGTATTTGCACTGTCAGGAGATGCTCGGTGTTGACTGGTTGGCCTGTTTTTCTAAAAGCCTTTTGGTTGTCCTCTCAGGGAGTATAGCTCTGGAAAGTGCATCAGATAAATTATTTGCAAAAAAGACCATTTTCTGCATGACCAGATGATATAAAAGATCAGAAAGACGTGAGTTGACTGTGCAGATGGGAGGGCTCATTTCCATTGCGGCAGAGAGAGGGAAAGTACCTTGGTGACTTCTGACATCTGGTTCCATTTCATTCCTTCTTTAAAAGCTGATAAATAGGAAGCTAATTCACTTACTGGCAGAAGATCCAGGTTTGATTGTTTCATTTACTCTGTTCTACTCCAAACTTGGAATAAATAAGCACTAAGAGCCCAGACTCAGCTCCTACCAAACATAACTCCTGCCACTCCCAACAGACAACCCCAACTGGGAAGCCTGGAAATGAGTAAAGTGTCAAGTTTCTACACCTAACTATGTTTTTAGACTTAAATGTCCTTAAAAAGTTTGTAGCTTTTTCAATCAGACTTTTCAATAATTCTTAGTTACGTCTGGAGTTAGACACCTAGTTAACGCAATGCTTTTCTGATAAAAAGATGGTTGAAATCATGTATTACCATAATTCCCATCTTAAAGCATGCATATGGGATCCACATGATGTGGCCATGACTCCATTAATACCAGGGTGATTAGAGCAAAGTTGGATGATGATGGAGTTCAAACATGAACTTTTTCTAAACAATGATTCAAGCGAGAAGTAAACTGGTCCCCACAATGCTTCTCCAATAAACATTTGCATAGCAGGCATTGCCATTATTTCCTCATTTCGATGAAAGAGAAAAAGGTGTGTGGGGTGGATGGGTATGTATGAATGTACATGTGTGTGTGTATTTTACAGAAAACAACCTACATTTTCTTAACTTTCAAAAGCAGAATTTACTGCATTACTCTTTATACTCCTATATATTCTTTAAAATTAGTGAAATACACACAGACCGAAAGCGGATGTCCTTTCTTCAACACACTGCACCTAATCCAGGAATAGCAAACACATGGCACACACACTACCAACGCCCCTCCAGCGTCCATGGGAGTGACTGTCAGAAGACCCAGGCTTTCTATTTGACAAGCCCGGCTGCCCTTCGGAATCCTCCTCAACACTGTGCTCTCGGCAACCTCTCCCTAGGGATCAGGGTGAACAATGAATGCTACCATAAACTGTCCTAGATTTGGCCTAACCCTACCTACCTCAGAAGAAATGAAAATGATGCTGAAAGAAGGTCAAGTCACATATCAGGTCACCAAAAAATGCTACTGGATATGGCTTAGGTAGGAAATGGAGAAAATCTCAACTGTTTCAATCAAATAGAAAAGGTATTACTGAATCCTTTCAAGGCAGAAAGCACTGGGTTTAGGCAATGTAATCTGGGGGCAAATCCCAGGGATTCTAGGTCTAAATTGTTGTATCAAATGTAACTTGCAATAAGTTGGTCTCCAGTTGGAGCATGAGAGACAAATTGTTATATTAAGGTATATATTATTATATGTTTCAAGTGGTCTAGAGTTTTAAAAAAATCCATATATTGGCAGATGTGAAATAAATAAGTGTATATATATACATATATATATATGTTTATGTATAAAAATATAATAGTAATGTATTTATCCAGCATTCTTTATATATTATGTGTCAAAATACTAGTTTAAACTATTAAAACAAACTTTAAGAGACAATATTGTGAAATGAGCTTTTAAAGTGAAAACTGCTACAAAGTGTCACCACTGAAAACCTGAAGAAAATCTTAAAACCATGAAAGGGGAAACACAGAAGAATTTCTCTTACCAGTGGTCTGAGTTCTGGATGCGTCAGGATATATCCATTATTTGTGATTGCAAAGGCATAACCGTGAATCCCTAACTGTAAAAGGAAGTGAGAAAGAAACCTTCATTAGCTTGCTCCCTGGTGAATTCACAAAGCATGAAGCAGCCCGACATTTAGTAATTTACAGCTTAAACTTGGCATTCATAACCCTTATCAGTACAACATTTCATTAAAATGAATGCAAGGCGCTGATCCTTGACATTTGGTGGAAATGAAGACCTGTCACAGGATAAGCTCAGCAAATAGCACAATTTAAAATGTCACATCCCCATGTTGGCACCCAAAGGCCTTACTTTGATTTATTTAAAACAAAAACAATTACATTTTTTTTAAAAAAAGAGAAAGTGGCTAATGTTTCTGGAAAGACCCCGTATCTAAGTGAACTGAATTCTATCAACCTGAGTGTTTTCTCTCTACCTGAGAAAAGAAAAGAGTGGGCCTCACTGATTCCCATCTAGGCTTCCACTATTCCACATCCCTTGGGCCACCTCAAGCCTACACTCTCCCAGGCAGTCATTTTTTATAATTCTTCAAGGATAAAAATGACCCCCACCCCCCAGCATATATAGGAGCTTGCCAACCCCTTTTATATCCTTTCGTCTAATTGTGAGGCTGCCAAGCTTTTCCATGCATGCTTCCATCGACACAAAGCCTGGGTAATTTTCTATGCAGAACCTCACTTAATTTATGTTTTCTGACTAAATGGGACTATGGGAAATAGTTTGAGAGCAATGAAATGTTTTATTAGCTTTAAAAAGTATGTAATCAAATTTAACACTGCACTTATTTAAATAATAATCCCGGCTTTTTGACAATATTTCTATTACACAGTTGACTGCACCCATTGGCTACAATAAATTTACCTACAAATCATTCATGTATTAAAATGGCCTCTGGCATACAACCCATACTGATCTCTCTCTCTGAAGAAAGAAAATGTAACCCACTATTGCCAGAAAACTGAAAGAGGAGAAGAAAAAAAAAACCTCTATTTTTTCAGACAAGTTATTTCATATATCTGAGCCCTCACCATTATTTTTCTTTAAAATCCTCTGCTGCTCACATTCTTGAATATGATACTATTAAATGATCCAGACAACAAAGTTTATAAACCAAGAATGGCCCTGTCTGCTTCTCAGCTTAATGTCAAGGAGATGTGAAATTAACTTCAGAGAATTTAACACCGACAATTAAAAGTTTCCCTTGCATTACATAAAGCAAATATGCACGTGGTAGTTAAGGGCAACAGACATTTTCTCCTGGCGTTACCTTGCACAGCAAGTTTTAATAAGAGTCTACTTGACTCTAATGATAAAAGTATATTTCATTATGCTGTGAAAGATAAACCAGAGATTTCCTATCCTTTGAGATGTATATCGTCTCTTTCATCTTGTCTCTTGGAAAAATGTCAGACGCAGTCAACACTGCATTAATTACCATTATTATGTCCCAGTTTAATACAAACTGGAGGGGTCAAAAAGGACTTGGAGAGTTTGACTTTTTCCATTAAAGGCAAAAGTGGTATTTGATTGGAAATTCGAACTCAAAATTAAACCAAACAAATGACATTTTATAGTCAGCTAATATAGTTAGTGCCTTCTAATGTACATTACTTCAGTTCTTGGTTTGCTTATGTGAAGTGATACTCAAAAGAAGATAGAACTCCTTGCACATGCTCCTTAATGTCCTTTACTTTTCCTGTATAACACATCAAAATGATAATAATCAATTATTTGTGAGCTGGATTATAAGTAATCAAAGCATCAGTCAAGGCTTTTAATTATTTAATGTCTGTCTCCACATCAGAATATAAGTTCCATGATGGCCAAGTTCATGTCATGTGGCTACAAATATGTGGAAGGGTAGCTGGGATGGAGGGAAGAATAGTAGGGAAAGGAGAAAGAGGTAAAGAAGGAAGCAGGAAACAATAAAATGAATTGAATTGAACACAGATCCTATGAAGCTAGCTGAAACTCTCTGCTTCTTCCCCTGGAATGCAGAGGCTGAGTTGACCTTCCCACCCAATGTCCTACACTCACTGTTGAATGTCCATCTCTGCTTCCTAGTTGCCCATTTATGCCTTACCCTACTAGAATCTCCCTGTGCTGCACCTTCCACCACCCACCCAGCAAGATGCCACCAGAATTCCTTTCTCTACAGTTGCCAGTGGCCTCCTAATTAGCAAACTCTAATTAGAAAGCTCTCTCTTTAATCTTCCTGGTTGTATCAGCCAACTGCCCCCTCTTCCTTTACACTCACTATTCTCTCACCTTCCAGGCCCCATAGTCACAGGTTTGCTCCTTTCCATAGGATTGTCATCTTCCACCCACTGCTCAAGTACTCATTTTTCCAAAGTTTCTATCCCAGTGTCCCTCCTCTGCTTTAGTGCCCTCTCCCCTAGTAAGTTCGGCAACCACCGAAGGCTGTTGATCTGATGTGTGCTCCAACCTTGGCCTGTCCCCACAGTGGCAGATCCAAGTATCCAACTGTGGGTCGGTCATCTCTACTTGGATATCCCTCAGGCATTTCAGCCTCACCCAGTCCATTGTGGTGCCTCTTTCCCTTGGTGCTGCTCTTCTTCTCTGTCAGTGGCACCACCACCCACCCACACTCCTAAGTCAGGCACAAGAGCATCATTCTTAGACTTGTTTCTCTCTTTCATCCCCAACTACTAGATCCAAGGAATCACTAATGTTTCTTGCAGAAATTACTCAGATTCAACTCTGCTTCCCCCCACCTCCCTACTATCCATGTAGATTTCAGGTAACAAACTTCCACAATGATCCTAACTGTTCTTCCTGTCTCAGGGACTGACCCCAAAAATGTCATCCTGCAGAATGATCAAAGTAGCTCTGGCCCTGTTGCTTCCCTATGTGAAATCCACTAAAGACCTCTTTCATGTGTAAGAAAATCCGTGGGTCTGTCTCTCAGGTCTCCTCAGGGTCTGGCCCCCACCTAAGTACCCAGCCGTACACCTCCTGCTGCTCATTGCCTCTCAGGCCACATGGCAGAAACAACAGCCCCCTGCAGTTTTCTCTTCCACCAAAACCTTTACTCACACAGTACAAGCTGCCTAGAGCACCGCTCATGCCCATCTCTTTATGGCTAATTCTCATCCATGCTATAAGCTCAGCCTCTGAGTGATTGCATATAAAAAAGTCTCTCCTGATGCTCCTCAGTTGTTTACTCCTTTCCATACCCTGTTTCCATAACCCCCTGAGAATTTTTCCATTACTATCTTCATTGTGATGCATGAAAATGCTGCACCTAACTTTCTCACCTCTCAACCCAGCTGGTTCTCTCTCCCTCCTGTGCCCTTGATAAGTACTTCGCCCATCAGAACAGGCTCTTTGTGGGGAAGGAGCCATTTTACTCATCTTTGATTTCTACAATCCCTAACATAACGTCTGGCACATGGCAGGTGCTCTGGTTAAGGTCTGTGTTTATATAAGACATTCTTCACTTTACCCAAATATTTCCTACTTCGTCTTTAAAATCTGAACTAAAATAAATATTAAATATGTGCCAAAAAGGAGAAGCTGATTTGCTATGGCAGGTGCGTAGTCAGTCCTTCTCAAGGCTGTACCTGAGAAAGTCTTCCTGACATTCAGAAACTATCTAGTTAAACTCCTTCCCAGGAGAACACTCTGACAAAATAGCATCAGAATTTTTTGTTGTTTGGTTGGTGACTTATGGATATAAACTAATGTAGGTGCAAGAAGAGAAACTCTGAGCAAATCTCAAAACACATTCTGTGGATGAATCTCTCAGAAAACCAAAAGTTTGTTATATGACAATGTCCAACATTTGTTTTTGGCCACAAATCAATATACTGATGAAATCTCTAATTTTTATTTCATCTGAAGTAGAACCAGTCTTCCTGTCCATTCTAATGTGCAGTCCCATGCAGTAATAGAGAACAGATCGGACACCAGGCGTTCCAGCACTTGGGGCTGCCAAAGGGGCCTTCATCCTGAAGCACGCTCTCCCGGAGGCCAGGAGCCTCGTGGTCCAACAGCCAGGAAGGAGGTGCTTCCCTTCCAAGTGTGGGGGCTTTGGGCTAATGAAGTGAACCCAATTATACAATGGCTTGTTACCTTAACAGAGGCTGTGGTGTCTGGAAATTATTGCTGGGGTGTCTGGAATTCTTAATAAAAATTACAGGAAGTCTGATTACTTGTGGGAAAATCTATGAAGCTAAGGGTAAAGAAAGAATTCTATCTTCTGGGAAAACCCCAAGAGCCAAGAGCTGACTCATCTTTACAAGGTGTTAATCAGGAGGGAAAGGTGTGATCCACACTCTGCTCCCTGGAGCTCCCCTCTCCTGGGTGACAGAAGCCTGTTCAGCCATGACTGTCCCTGGCTGACTGAGCACCTCTTCCCAAGGCATTCTGCGGGAACCAGAGGTGGAATGACTTAGGTATGTCATACCTGTGTCTCTGGTAGCCAGCCTGACCCTTGGGAAAGCATATAACAGATGTACCTGTATTTCAGGCACTGCTGGTTAATCTTCTGTGGCTGATCTTCCTCTATTCTTTTGTTACATTTTGTTTCATTCATTGTTAACTATGTGAGTTGTGTCAAGAAAGTTATTTCAAGTTTCCTCAAGTGAAATGGGGCCAAGTTGTACCTGCTTCATGGGAGCATAATAAAGATTCAATGGGAATAGTGCACATAAAGCACTTTACCACACCAAACACCCAGTAAAAAGTTCAATAAATGTTTTATTGTTTTATTTCATTTTAACTATTACTATTATTCATAATATTTTATCTATTATTTCAACTATGATTATTATTATTGTCATTTATTGTTCCTAATGGCTTTAGGGTAATAAATAGCAGCTAAAATCATAGCTTGCTAGCTGTAAGACTTGGCAAGATATTCAAATTTTCTGTGCCTCAGTTTCTGTAGCTGTAAAATGGGGGTAATGGCAGTGTCTCCCTATTATTAAGTATGATAATGTGGTAAAGAGCCTAGTACCTTGTCTGGTAGAGGAAGCTTTAAGAAACAAACTCACAGGATAATTGTTATCAGTTTCATACTATGTTCCTACTTTGACTTACTGGGCATATATCAAGCAGTGGTCCTGTACTTGGGTTTCTACATCTTCTCATATGAAATAAGAGGCTTGAGAATTGTTTAGAAAAATTCTCTAAAGATAGTATGCCCTTCCTTAAATAATAAGGCAGCAATTCTGGCCATGTAGGTCTGAGGATTTCAATAAAATAAAATCTACTATCAAGGAAGCTCAAATCCCTACCTCCTCCCCTATGCTTTCAATCTCTGGGCAGCTACATAGTTTACAGCACTTGATTATGTGGGTTTGGATCAACCAGATATCCTATCAGGCCTCTGGAAACTTAACCCCAACTGTAAAAGCCTTGGGGTGGATGAGGCTATCTGTCAGGGCCTTGGGTGGCAGTTGGAAGAAGAAATCTTAATAAACCCAAACAGGAGAGCTCTTTTCTTTTTTCTTTTTTTTTCTTTTTGCGAGGCAACCCTTGGTCGACCTCACAGATTGCAAGGAACTCGTCAGCTTACAATCCCTTATTTTTTATTTTTTACACCTACAGCACCTGGTCTTCCTAGGTGGTCTCCCATCCAAGTGCTAACCAGGCCCAACCCTACTTAGCTTCCGAGATCAGACAGGATTGGGCTTGTTCAGGGTGGCATGGCCATAGACAAGATTTCTTTTGCTAAGGAGGCCACCTTTTGTGAGTCCAGACATCTGATTTTAGCTTAGAGTTCATTTCCTCTTTGTTGTGTGACTTTTGGACCTGACAGGAAGTGCTAGGAAAAGTCAAACCCTCTGGGGACTTTTGAGAAATCTGGGCTGACAGATTGGGGTGCAGTCTGGGTTTATGAATGGTGATGATGGCACAGATGCTCAAAGCTGAAGGGAGCCCCAGAAGGCAGGGGTCCCTACCACCCCAGGATGAACAATCCCCACCCCATGGTCCTCACTCCCCAGCCATCTATCATCTTCTCATGGACTTTGTTTTGCTTTCTTAGGAAAAACAAAGTGTAGAACAAAATAATTTTAGGTGGCATATGGGCCCACTATTAAGCTTACTAGCAAGAACCATTTATTAAGAATCAGCCCTTTTAAATTTTCTTCCATTCTTCCAATTATATATATATATAAAAAGTTTCCATTTAGTATAGCTTTAACACTCGCTTTTAATAATACCTTAAAAAGAGAGAACAGATCTCAAGTTCAGAACCTTAGATTATCAAGCAATTATTTAATGTTATTATTTAGTTTTTATTTTTTTCTACAATTATTCTGTATAATGGCAAATAAAACTGATTTTTCTTTTAAAATGGTGCCATGGTGTTTCCTATTAAATCTAGTCAAGTGAAGAAAGTTTTGAGTTGATTTATAAATGAAGTTTTAAGTAAATAATGATACAGATGGTATATGAACAAGGCAACGAATCATGAAGCGGTATGTGGATGGCTTAAATGTGTTGTAAGCATGAGGGTCTAGGAGTTACATAGACCTGGTTCAAATCACACTCACCACTTCCTACTTATGTGGCCCTGAGCTCTATGAACATATGCCCTATGAACTTGAGTTTCCTTTTGAGTGGAGTAGATATAACAGCACTACCTGAAGATTTGCTAACATGATGTGGGTAATGGCCTTTGCACAATGTTGAGGACCTGGCAAATATTATCTGCTAATGCTGAACCATGAGGCACCCTGTCTTGTACCACAAAACGGTACTTTTTTCAAACAGCCATTTTCTACACCTCTCGTTCTGCATCCAACCCCATGAGGGCTGACCTGATAATTTTTGTTGCAACCATCTGGTTAGTTGATTGAGTTGGATAAGAGTTTACTATAACTCCTGGTGACTGGCTGATCTGTTCTCTTGCTCTTATCCCAACTCTCTATTAAAAGGTGGGCCTGTCCTTGTCAACAAACTTAAGAATCCTGCCTCACACACGTGACCTTGTATCATAAGCCTTTCCCCGTGCCTTTCAAAATTCTTGGTAAACCTCATTTTAAAAGTTGGCTGAGGATCCCAGCATGTGGTTGCCCAGTCATTCAGTTAGCTCATAATTGCTATGGGTATTCTAGGTTTGCAAAGGTTCAGCAAATGTTACGCCCACAGGTGCCTGAACCTGGATGGGAAAAGTGTCAACAGCTCTCTGCAGGCTCCTCCTGTATGAAGGAGGGCTGTGGGTACCAGGAGGCTGCAGGTGACACCTATCCCCTTGACCAGTGTGATACCATTGTTCCTGGTTAATGAGCAGGTTCTACTGTTTTCACCATTGGACGAAAGAGGAATCAAGGGTTTGAGAGACCTGTCCATACCCAGCTCTTCAGCAACAGAAGCAGGACCCTGTGTGTATCTGCCTCCAGAGCACCAACACTCACCTCCTCCTGCTGAAGCCCAGGAAGGCCCACATGCCTCTCCCAACTGTGGTCAAATAGGCTCAGCACATTTGGAAAGGAGGTGGTAAGGAAGGAGGCCCTGCCAGCCAGCCAGCTCTCTCATACTCCGGGCTCAGAGAGGCTTGCCTCGCTCCAGATGGCAGCAGAGGGAGCCCTCATCAGTCTAATGTGGGCCCAAAATGAAGACGAGTGAGCCAGTCTGCTTGGTGCTGGGGGAAGAGGGGACAGGTCTGGTTTCAATCTTTGTGTGGTCAGGGGAACCATGCCAGTCCAGTGAACTCCTCTTAGGACTGGAAGCTGGGGCCGCTCTCTATCCGCTGCCATACTCCCACACTCGCACATCCATGGAGATAGCTCTTGGGCAGTTCCGCATGGCTGTGATGGGGCTTGAGGGGTCTTTGCTCTTCCTACCTTTTGATTTGCTTTTCTGAGGAGCCCCACTAGGGAACAGATGAGTACTTTCTGTGTGGAGCTCAGGGACACTCTGGGTCATCTTTTTAAAAGGTGAACTTAGTCATGTCACTTCTACCTGGCTAACCTGTGCATCAGAAAAATATAATGATCACATCTCAACTCACAAATTCACATGTGATTGTTCAGGCTGAGGTTAGAGGAGATATTTAAGAAAAACAGTGAGTCAATATAAATAAAAAAGACCTGTTCAGGAACTGTGCAGGTAGCATAAAGACGAGGCAATGAGTTATGACATTAGTAAGTGAAACAGTGAAGTTAGGATAGCACTGCTCGAAAGGAAGTAGGTGTGAAGTCTGACTCTTGTGGAATCAGTCTCCTGGTATGTCCACTGCTCTGATTTCATTAAAGTGCTTATTTAACCATAGTAGCACACCTCAAACAGTCAGAGAACATAAATACCAATTAGTGTTATCCCTATGGACCCCAAAATGGCTACTGTCACCATGTCACCTTCATGGTAACTTGCCACCCCTCTGCAACCAGCCCAGGAGGCAGTACATTTGGTCAGCTTCGGATGGTGCTTGTGTTGTGCTCATCTGCCCCAGACAAGGCAGACACCAATCCATAGACCACTGGGAAGTCGGTGGAAGTCAGGATGCTTGTTCTCATGGAAACTGGAGTAAGTCTGGCTGAAGGTGGCACTAGGACAGCCCATGAAAGCTACTGTCCCCAATTGTACAACTAAATATATCAAAGGAGCAGTGCTTGGAACATAGTGTGGGCCAAGTAAAGGGGAAAGCATGATACCCCACTCCCTGATGCAGGGCTGGTCTCACATACAAAGCTGGCTTCAGCATTTCCATACCCCTTTCTGAGTCCCTTCCATCCTGTGTTCCTTCTCGATGGGCCCCATGTTTTTTGGTATCTCTTACGTTGTTCTAAACTCCCAAAGCAGTGGCCTACCAAGGCCTGCTCTCTCTTCTTTCCTCTAAAATTATCTACTTTACCCCCTCAATAATGTTCAGAGTTAAAAAAAAAAACAAAAAACTTACATTTCTCTTAGCATCAATTTAGCATTAGGCAAAGAAAACCAAGATGGAAGCAATACTCATTCAACAGAGTCAGAGACTATTTTTCTTTGTGCCTCATTGGGTTTCTGCTAAGAAATAACAGATTTTAGAGGGTCCTCAGGCTGGGGTGGATCAGGATTGGCTTAGAAGATAATCAGAGAAGTTAGACCTGTATAGACCTACACAGACTTGTGTTGACTTCTATAGACCCACAAAAACCTGGGTAGGCATGCACAGACCTACTCGGATCTGCCCAGACTATTACTGTTCTATCAAAAACAGAAAAAAAGCCTTCTGAAAAGAGAATAAAGAGAGAAGGGCCTCTTCATGTTTTTATTGTTACTATGGCAGGCTGGGAAATCATCTTGGACATTTGGCCCTTGACTATTAATAAGTGATGCAGTACCTTGTATTTGGGGATGGTTTTCAGAAGTTCCTTCACTGGGACATCTGTGCCAACCACACCCAGAAGAATGCCCTTTGATCGCTGTTGAAAATAAACATTAAACAATAACGATAATAGTAAGTTAATTTAGTATAGAAAAAATAGACTCTTGTGAGATGCCTCATACCACACAGATCACTGTTTGGTGCCTTCTACAAACTAATAGAGATTGAGGATTAACCCAGATCCAAGAAGAACTCTCTTCTATTCCCCACCTCCACCCAAAATAGTACTAGACAAGAATGGTAGCTTCTCAGGCCAAACAATAGTAACCACATCTCTAAACATACCCATACTAAGGCACCACAATTCTCTTCTGTTCCTTAAAGTAAAGAATTGATGTGCAGAAGCACTAAAGTGTCAGCAGCTAAGGATTCTGATCATTAATCAGTTTCTCTTATGGAAGCTTTCTACAGGAAAGACTTATAGTGTGTTAACTGCTTTCTCAATTTACACTGCCATCTGGTGCCCAGGAGAGAGAGACTAAGTAGCCAGAGAAAGAAGAAATAACCCTAACATTTTTAGCAGCCAGTTGGAACCAAGAACTAAGGGGAAAGAATAGGCCTCGAGGGTCCCGGTTTCCAGGGTCAGTGTGATATGCTGAAACTTTCCCATGTCAGAAATGCCTTCCAGAAGAATCTCCAAATTGCTACTGTCTGTTATTTTTCCCCCAGTTCAAGTCCACTCAGAACTTGAGAATGTAACCTTATTTGGAAACAGGATCTTTGCAGGTTTAAAAGGATCTTGAGGTGAAATCATCCTGGATTCAGGATAGACCCTATATCCAAAAACTGATGTCCTTCTAAGGAGAGGACAGTGAGACACATGAGAGAAGAAGGCCATGTGAAGACTGAGTCAAAGATTGGAGTTAGGCTGCCAGAAGCCATGGGAATTCTGAGGTCACTGGAAGAGGCAAGAAAGGAGTCCTCCTTAGAGCCTTCAGAGGAGGCATGGCCCTGCCGACACTTTGATTTTGGACTTCCGGCCTTTGGAATTGTAAGAATAAACTTCTATTGTTTTAAGCCACCTTGTTTGTGGCATTTTGTTAGCACGGCCCTAAGAAACTAATACAAGGCTGGTAACTATAAATCGGAGAATTGTCTTCACCATAATCAAGAATTCTCTCTGGGGCTTTCTTTCCTCTGGTCATTTAATACTTAAATTTTGGAAAAGTGCTGCACACTGTAAAATGATGCCTGCTTGAATTCCTCTCACCTGTGCTTGATTTCACGTTCTAACAGCAGGATTAAACATGAAGAAAAATTATATACCTTCTATCCTTAAAAGAGAGAGAGAAAGAGAGAGAGGAGAGGAGAGGAGAGGAGAGGAGAGGAGAGGAGAGGAGAGGAGAGGAGAGGAGAGGAGAGAGGAGAGGAGAGAAAAGAAAAGAAAAGGAGGTCACCAGAGCTTGAGTTAGAAGAGGTCTCAGAAAATAATCCACCTAGCATCAAGCAGGAAGCACAGCCCCTGTACTCACGGTTTCGTTCTGCTTACTGAACACAGGCATGGCGACTGTGGTCATCAGGACAAGGCCCTGATCGTCGGCAAGCTAGGCAAAGAGAGAAAAGCCAGTTACCCAAGGATTCTCTGGAAACCACAGGGCCAGAGGTCATCCCCCTTGTTTGTTGCATCCTTTCCTGACCAGGGGCCACTGGGTATGAATCAGTGCCCACTCAAGCCTTTAGCCTAGGAGGAAATGCACCATCTCTTCACCCTGAGTTGCAGATGAGGGTACCGGCCCCTGGCTGGGGAAACAAAGGCAGTAGCCATCAGTCACTCCAGGTTCAAATAAAGCCTTGTTGGATATTAATGATTCATTTAATTTCATTCACACAGATTGATTTTACAATTTTAATTTGCAGACATTTATGTTCAGTATGTGCAATGTTAATGCTTCTGCTTAATTTGAAAATTGAGGATCTGAAAACAAGACTTTAAGGGGTTTTATGAGTCATTCCTGCTGAAAACATTATAATCTAGAAACATTTATTCTCCCCAGTGTATTTGTCAAGACCTTTTTGGACCTCTAAAGATCTTTGCATGCCAGTCCCAGATGGAAAACAAACAAATAAACAAAAATACAAAAATAACTTGATTGTCTGATCCCTAAAATCACTGATAAGAAGTTGAAGATTTCTTCTGGAAGAACAATCCTTGAAATATGGCACATAATACACTTCTGTAACCATTTGAATTGCATACAAATACATTGAGACCCACCATCACATCTGCTTTTCAGTGTTGGGAGACAGGCAGAATCTCTACTTTGTCTCAATAACAAATGGGGAAAGAGAGTTCTGGAGCACAGGAGACTTTGGTCCAAGACAAACCTGGTCCTAATTCTCAGTTTTAAATCTTTCTTACCAGCATTAGCTAAGCCTCCATGTTTTCAGATAAAGTAATGCCAATAATTCTCCATCATCGTTGCCATGAAGATTAAATGTGTAACTACCCAGTATGGTACCTGGAATATGAAGGTGCTCAAAGGATGATAGTTTCCTTTCCCTGCTTTCAAGGTCACATGGCTAGTAAGTAGCATTTGAGGCTTGAATGGGCTATGAAACCAGAAAGTATCCCTTTCCCACCAGACGTACCAGGCTAATTTTGGTTCCTATCAGCAGTCCATTTTCCATCAGTCTTGATCTTCCAGTAGATTTTTTGAGCTATAGGGCCTCACTACTCATAATGTGGCACATGGAACAGCATCACCTGCAGCACCTGAGTGTGTTAGAAATGCATAATCCCAAGCCCCACTTCAGGCTCTCTCAATCTTCAGTTTAATAATTAGTATGCATATTCAAATTTGAGAAGCACTGTTATAGAGCAATCCTTTCCATCATCAATAATCATGATAGGTAAAGAGAAGCTTACAGTAGTTGGGAAAAACTCTTAACAGGAATAGAGGGGGCCATGTTTTTATTAGCTTTACATCTGTATCAAGATGGGCTTATATTTCCCCAAGATAAACAAAACGAGGCAAAAATCTCATGGTCTCTCAAGACTGGGGATTCATGGTATGATGGTTAATTTTATGTTTCAACTTGGCTAGGCCATGGTGCTGAGTTACTTGGTCAAACATGAGTCTAGATGTTGTGAGCAACTTTTTTGATGTGATTAACATTTAAATCAGTAGACTTTGATAAAGCAGATTACCCTCTATAATGTGGGTATGTCTTATTCAATCAGTTCAAGGTCTTAATAGAAGGAACAGACCCCCTAAGGAAGAAGGAATTCTGCTTCTAGACTGCCTTCAGACTCAAGATGGTAACATCACCTCTTCTTGGATTTCCAGCCTGCCTGTGGAATTCAGATGTGTCAGCCCTCACAATTCTACAATTCTGTGAGGCAATTCCTCAAAATAAAGTATTCCCTTCCCCCTCAATAAATATATACAGAAATGATATAGATAAAATATACATGTATACATCTCCTATGGTTCTGTTTTTCTAGAAACCCTTACTAACACCCTTTGGGTGTTAGAGTAAGTTAAAAAAACTTTATCACAATATTAATAACTAAATAAGATTAACTATGAGATGATGTTGACAGTTATCATTGCCAGGAACCAAGCCAAACAGTTTGTGTAAACATAGTTCCAACATCTTGCTAAAATCCTTAAAGCATAATATGGCTGTCATTGAGGGCATGCAAGGCCATTAACAAAGGCAGAACCAACCTACAGTAAACATCTCTCTCAGAATCAGAAATCTTCTCATATTTTGACTCTTTATGTTAACCTTAATGCTATAAAGAAAACTGATTTGAGCTGATCCATAATCCTGGGTGACTTCCACTTTGCAACTTAAATTTCAAGCGATTCCGACATGCATCATGAATGAAATCAAAACATACCATTGACAATAATGAGAAATGAAGTTTTTTTTTCTTTTCTGCAACCAGTAAAAATCAATTATAAATCACTGGTCATTGTTCTGGCACAAATGCAAGATCATGAGAAACTAACTTCCAAATATTAAGCCAAAATATAGTGCCAACTCCACTCAGGGGCTAATTCCAAATATAATTACAGCATCATCGCCTAAAAAAACACACACATCATAATATGCATTTGTGCTGAAAAAACTCATTTGTAATCAGCCCCAGGTAAACAGAGGAAATGCAGTGAGCTCAGTCTAGACACTACTCTATGAGCTCACTAGTCCTCTCCTAGGGGCAGTTCTGGCCCAGATTTGGACTGTCTTGGCCGGAACCCTAACATGTACCTTCCTGATATACAAGCTCATCAGTATGGCTATGATGGCTGGCAGAACCCTGGAAATATCACCTGCAGAACATGCAGATGCTCTTCTGCACCCACCAGCTCCATCTTTCCCAGTCTCCACAGGTCTGGATTCTGTAAACCTTAAATACTTCATGGAGAAGAAACATCAATTTTGAAAGTTAATTTGCACTGTAAGTACTTTATGATCGAAAGGCATTCTGTACTCCTGCCATAGGAAATAGCAGCCAGTGGCAAAAGTTTTTTTTCCAGACCACCAAGCAGCAGTTATGCAGCCAACCATAGCCAAACATGCTCTGTCCCTAAACGCTAGGGGGTCCCTGCTTTTCTGTGGCCCCTTAACCTGTAGCAGCTGCTGAGGCAAGATCTGCTTATGATTCATACATGTTGCTTCCAAGAAAAACGCAGACATAGAGTCAACATTCATTTTCCAAAGGGTAGGAATGGAAGGGGGGTCACCATGGTCCATCTGGGCAAAATCCCATTAACTTAAGTCCAAGTGGGAATCCTAAAATGAAATGCCATTCAATTACACTTGCCCGGGCTTTGAACAGGCCTCCAAAATGCTTAGTTGTGGTGCTCTGTTGTATAATATGTGTATATTATTCCATATCCTTCATTTCCTATGCTACATAATGGGGACCATTCTGGTATCAAAGGAAATGATGAATAATAATACTGAACACCTGGTTTATAAAACACAAACTTGCTCAACAGATTGACTGCTTCCTGTTAGCTTCCCAAGTTAATCATGCATGTGGGCTCACATGAATATGCATTTAGATTCATGTGGAAGGTACATGTAGTGATGCCAGACCTCTACTCCTAATGCTTGATTAGTTTTCCATTGATGACACTAGTTGGCAATACAGACAGGTCTCAGGTGTGGCTCCAGCTAATACAATAGTGCCACATTTGTGGTCTATCAGTTTTGCCACGAGCCTAGTCATTATTATTTATTGATTCCCATGATAAACATTCCTTGAGCATCAGCTATGTGCCAAGTTCCATGCCATGTGCTGGAAGACAAGTATGAATGAGACATAGGTCTTATCCCTAAGGAATCTCAAGTCTGGATGAGACAGAAAAGCTAACGAGGCAGAGAGAGGAGCTGGCTGGGAAGGGCACACTGGCTTTCATACATGAGCAGAGGAGGTATCTTCCTCAGGACTATCCTGAACTCAAGTAAAGTGTCTGGCATGCACTGGTATCTGTCAGGGGTTATGTGACAGATTCAGAATGCTTCCTGAAAGCCAGCTTACTAATATCGGAAGTTCCCTATTGCGCTGCAGTTTCATCCATTTGTTTTACACTTAAGGTTATTTATGAATAGAACAATGCAGGGAGACATTTTTTTAAATTGCCCTGCATCTTTCTTTCCTTCTTTTGCAAATATCACCCCATTCCATTAGGAAAATCCTCTTTACCCTTTCCACTCACAAGTTTCTGTTGATAGCTAAACTTTCCCATACTGCACGTGATTGGGCATCAAACCCAGGCTGAGCTGACAAGAGCACCACACACACACACACACACACACACACACACACACACACACACACGAGTCCCTTCCAGGTGACACTGATTAGTTTATTAATTAGGCACATGATTCGAGATAAGCTACCTGGGTTTTAAAATTTTTTCCTACTTGGAGCAAATAGGAAAAAAACCTCTCTATTCTACTACGTGAACAGTTATAAGAATGTAAGCCTGAAAACCATGTTCCCTTCCCACATGAGTGAGAAAAAAAAGTCAACCAAGAGACAGAGACAGAAAAAGTGTGTGTGTGTGTGTGTGTGTGTGTGAGAGAGAGAGAGAGAGAGAGAGAGAGAGAGAGAGAGAGAGAGAGAGAGAGAGAGAGATGACGGAGAAGCAGAGAGGAAGAAGTAAGAAACAGGGATAGGAAAGGAGGGTACCAGTCCCTGGATGCCTTCATCCCTAAGATCAGCTCTACTCACGTTTTTTTTTTTTCCCCATTATTGGGTTATTTGAGGCACTATTTTTTTTTCATTTTGCCCAAATGAGCATGGATTGGATTTCTGACTCTTATAACATAGGAGTCCTGACTTATGTAAGTGCTAATATTGGCCATAAATGACCTATGTAGCTCTAGATACCGATGGAGGTGGTCCCAAGAGCCATGTACAACCCATACAGAGGGTACATTTCTGAGGCCAGAAAGGCCAAAGGAAAAAAGACCTCAACATCCATGAGTAACTGTGTGTCTTTTCCATAAAGGAGGACATTTAGGTACCCCCAAACTACCGAAATACTGAATGGCAATAGACAGTAATTTGGGGAAATGACTCTTTATGATGGCATACAAAACTACTGTCATTAGGATTTTGTGTAGAACCGTCATAACAAACAGAAGTTTGCCTGCTTTGAAAATAGAGACTGAGACAGAAGTTGCAGAACCAGTCTGCTTTTGGCTGCACCAGGACAGACATGAAGAAAATGCAGGGATAGAACAGAAAGGGAGACAGGTTGTGAGCATTGCCAGTGCCACAGTAGGCTCCTTGAGATTTGGGCCAGTTGTGGCTACAGTGCTGCCTGGGTAGCCGCCACCTTTGAAGGGACATCTGTTATGCTGCCTTCTTCACATCTCCATTGGGAGGAAGCTTGCCAGAGCCAGGGGCAGAACCCTCTGTTTCTCCTGCAGCTGGAGGCTCCTAAGGGCGAGTGCCAAGCCCCAGAAGAGGAAGGCGAGCTAGATGCCAAGCCCTGAAAAAGCATTTGAGTGAGTTAAGGGCAGCATGCTTGGCAACCCATTCGAGGGCTGCCAGGTGGTTTTTAGCAGAGCCTCCTGCCAGATCTGCTTAGCCCTGGAGGCTTGGGCTCAAAGAGAAGCTTTTGCACAAATGGGGAACTCTGCTCAGGAAGGCACTGGCTCTAAGCCAAGAACAAAGGCAAACTCACTAATTCTCTTCAAATATTATATTTCTTTTATACTTTGTTCCTCTTATGTTTGTATGTTTTTCTTTTCTTATTAAAGTTGATAAACATATTGACTACTTTAAGAGTATATCATGTAAATGTATAACATAATACATAAATATTGTATATGTATATATAAATATACATATTTATATATATATACACTTTGTGAGTATACAGTTATTTTTCTGCTGTGTCTTCCTTCTAAAATTCTAAAACCTGGGATGAACGCTAACTAGCATTCCATGAAAGACACTGCTACCTTCTAGTCACAGTTGGTGTGAGGTCCTGGGTGATTAGCCATTTTCAGAGTACAGCCTTATCAATAAAAATGTATTTAAATGGCAGCCAGTATCATTTAGTACCCCTCCAGCAGAAGCAAAGATAGGCTACATCAACTCTTACTTCTGTCAATAACCTTTGCCTTGATAGGAATAGTACTATGAGGTGGAAAAATACAGCTGTGTACATGTTTAAATAGAAGATGAAACATTTTGAGTGGCATACCATTGGTTCTTTAACGTATGCAGGATCTGAGAATATGACAGGAGTGCAGGAGAAATTCTTCGTTTTTGCACTTCCTCAAGTGCAGCTTGAACTGATGGGAAGCCAACTCCGTGGCATTCTCTCCTCTCTCCATGAGCTTAAGTTTACCAGTGACCTGGGAATCCCCAAGGGCCATATTCTCTGGGTATCACATGCCGAGGGGCAATGGGAACAGGATGGAAGCAGGTGGCACCCAGGTCCTCTAGTTTTCACACTCTACCTCAAGGGGAGAGCCAATAGTAGAAAGTCATGAGAATAAGGCTCTGCACAAATTAGTTGGTGGGAGCATCAGGGACCACAGCAGGGACACACAGATCTGGAAAAAGGGGTATGAATAGAACATGTGGCTATTTAGAGACCTTCCACAAAAAAGAAAATCCCTGGGCCTTCCCTCCTATTCTCAGAGCAAAAATGTTCTGTACTTACTCCTTTTAATGCCTACTTATTTCCTCCTCCCTATTTTCCCACACCTTCCACCATCGCAGCATCTCTTATCCCCAATACTGGAGAGAGACCTCAGGATAAAAATATCTAATAAGAACCATACTCAATGATCTGTCTTAACTTTTTGTACTGGGTATATGCAGAAGGACTCTTTCTCTGGAGACACATCCTGGTGGAGATATAAACACTCATCAGAGGAAGAACACAGGTAAACCCCACGGACACATGAAAACTAAATCCTATTGGTACATCTTATGCCTGAAGGGGAGCACAGTATTATCAATATTGTCTGCCTGGCTAATGTTAACATTATCTGACTCTATGAATTTTATTCTCATTTAGATTTTCACAGCTGTTAATGATAATCATGAAATTTGCTGGCTGTTTCAATAGTAGTCAGTTTTAAGTGAGACGCTTTACACATGTATGCATATATAAAAATTAATTTACTCAATAACTTAAGAAGCCATTTTGGAATGAGAAGGGAAAGGAAGGAGCTTGTTTCAATGATAAAACCAAAAGACTTCTAAATCACCATTGGCTGGTGTGTGTGTGTGTGTGTATGTATCTCTGATTATTTTTTTATTTTATCTCTTTTCTGTACAATTGAGGTTTTTATTAATGAGAACACACTCATAAATTCTCATCTACAGAAGCATTTTATAAATAAAACCACCCAATATCATATGCTTACAATGAATATTAATGCCTAAAATTAAAAAATGATGGTAATAATATTTGTAGAACCCTATTTGCATAAAAATAAAAACAGTCTTTTAAACAAACTTTCACATGAAAATGCTATCAGAATAAAGTTTTTATATTCTTGATTAAATCTATTACATTTGATTATCAGTACTTTGGATGTTTTTTATAGCAAGAGATTTAGGAAAAGCAGGCATTATTATTTGTAATACAAGAGGTAGTTCTTTCAATGTAAGCAATATGAATTGTCTGTCTTTTATACTACTACTCAGATGAACTGTTTCCCTTTTAAAATCTAGACAAATTACAAACAATGACCATTATTTAGATGACCATTTTGTATGGGCATTTTTCAACATTTTTGCAAGATGCCTAAGTCCTAAGGAATATAAGGCATTAACAAAGTAGCAACAGAGAATAAGAATGAAAATAAGAATAGGTGAACCTTCCAAGTGACATTTCTCCTTGCTTTGCATTTAATTATCTTAGTTAAGTGTAGTCACTTGGTCCTCGAGAAAGATACATAAATGGCATCTTGTTTTTAGCCAAGATATTTCCTCTTCTTACTGAATCACTATTACTTGTACCTGAAATTTGGAGTTCCTGTATTCTTATGAGATTCAGTGACTTTTAGTTCTTTTAATACAGAAATTAACAGATTTCTCTCTTTGAACTTTAACTGCATCTTATACGAGCTAAATTGTTGAATTTGTTTGTTCTCTTTCTCTTTTTAACAACCTGAAGACAACACTGTGGATAATAACGCTGGATCATGTTGGAACATCTGTATGAAAATCTCTAAATAACTTTCTTCTAGTAAAGTTGTTATTATTCAGGAAAATGTTTATATTGTTTCCATTTCCTCCAATTTTTCTAATGATGTAAGTCATTAAGCAGGTGAATATATTTTGTGAGTAAATATCTAGAAGATGCTGTCTTTGACCAGGGAGACACACACGCGCACACACACACACGCACACACGCGCGCGCACACACACACTTAAAGCTATGGGCAGGAGAACATTACAGATTAAAATATCTGAAAACTGTTTTAGGAAACTGCTCTGTTTGTTTATTAGGGTATAACATGCTTACTTCAAGAGTTCTCTGAAATAATGAAAATGAGAATTATCCTGGGGCATCAGGTTTTGGCCAATATTTATGATGGGCTATGACATACATAACTGACCCCCCACTACCATATATTTTCATAAACGTGGTTTAGCCACCTCTCAAATAGATGCCTGAAAACACAGCCAACTGTCGGAGCTTCGAGGCCCCGAGACAAAGCCTTCCCCTTGTTTAAAGACCCCCTGAAATGCTGCTTCCTCCATAAAACCTTCCCTAACGAAGTGGAAATGGGAACCAGATGTTCTCAAACTTCAGTACAAAGATAATCATATTTACTCTACAATCTAAGATACCATCTAGGACCAAGTCTGTGCAAACTGTTAATATAGCAAAGTCACTGGACACTGGCTGGAAGAAAAGCTGGGAATTCTGTACATCCTGTGAACTTCAGGGGCAGGAGCTGGAATTGCTTCCCCTTTTTATCCATAGCATTTAGTGTAGAGTTGGTACACAATAAGCACTCAGCAAATCATCCTGAAACGAATTTATTCAATCCTATTCTTTTATTTATTTTATAAATTAGGCCCAGAGAGGAAAATGAGTCACATAGAATTGGTACCAGAATTCAGACAAAACTCTAAGGCTAGCACTGTCCCTTTTATGGTGTGTTGCCTCTCCTTGCTCATTCATTTAGTATCTTTGTGTATTGTGCCTACACCAATGTGGTCATTCTTAGATTGTAAGGAGGTTCTGAGAAGCTGGTGCCCATGTGCTTCTGCTGCTAATATAATAGGGGCAGAAGGTTCATGATGTCCAGCTGATGTCACAGAGGTAAAGGAAAAGTTTAGCTGAACACTGTAACTTCCATGGAAGGTAGCACAGAGAGGAGTAATGAGCTACAGAAGCAAACAGACTTGAATTAACATCCCAGAGCAGATTATTCAAACTTGTTTAATCATTTTCATCTACCCGTATTTCCATTTATCTACCCTTCCTTCCATCTATTCATCCTTTCATCCACCTATCCATATCTATTTCCTAACATGGCTTGTTATTACCAAAAATTGCTTTAAACGTTTTATAATTATATAGCCTTATTTAACCCTGACACAGACCTTGCTAAGTGTCTATGCCCATTTTCCAGGTGAAGAAATTAAAGATAAAGGGACAAAGTACCTTGCTCCCGGTCACAGAAGGCAGCAGGGTGGGGATTTGAGTCTTGGCCCACCTGATGCTAGAGCCCCCATCCTAATTACCCTGCCCTCAGACTCTTATTTTAAGGGTATGACAAATGTCAAGTTTTGCCATAAAGAACTTGGAGTGTGATGAAAGAGGCAAACAAGCAAATCATTCCTAAAATAGGAATAGACACCAGAGTTCCTGGCAGGATTAAGACCTATAGATTTAAAACACCTAGTACAGTGTCTGGCACACCTAACAAGTACAATTGATCTCATAAGGATCATTCTTGGCTTGGGGAGAAATTAGCTTCCCAAGCTTCTTTGAAATATACCCACTGCTCTACCAAATTAGAACTTTATCTCTCCATTCAAATTACATAAGATATATAGAAAAATATTTCTCATTTATCCCATGATAGGACATCATGGCTTTAGTAATTCAATAATACACTTTAGGAAGCAGCTGGGTTGGTAGTAATTATAATGGTCAATATTAAAGGAGGTAGGGAAAGATGCACATTGGGAAAGAAATTGTTGGGGAGTGAGGGGGTCGAGGAAGAAGTGACAGATGCTTCAGAAGCACTCGGTATCCAAATCATCTAATGTGTCCCAGGCCTGAGCAAACATGGATGGGTCAAATCCAAGCACACAGGGCTCATGATTCAGCAAGTGGTTCAATGCCATGAGTCATTTCTGGAAAAAGAAAATCCATACTGTAGCATTAGTCCTTTGCCTGACATTTTTCTACCTCATGAAACTAGGTTGGGTTTTCCAAAATCCTTCTAGTTAATTTGAAGGGGTAAACATTTAACTTTCTGTTTTTGAACTTCTTTGCAGTGTTGTTATGCATGATTGCTAGTCACTCTGATTTACCCCAGAGGGTTATTTCAGTTGAATCTTTTGGCATGGGATGTCTGGAAGCTCGCACATTGCCATCCCTCCAGTTCTCATGGAACTGGGCTACATTTGGGTTTGTAATGAATATATATCCATTGATTGAGGGTCTGACCAGTGAATACAGTGACTGAAAAAAGGATCAGGCACTGAACCAGGCCAACAAACATGTGATGAGTTTAGTAAGAAAAACTGAAAAGGCAGTTGCTGCATTAAAATGACCAATTTTCCAATTTTAGCATGCAGAAACAATGCAGGTAGACAAATTCTGCCGATGAAAATTAGAATTGTTTGCATTAAAAAATTATGCCAAATAAAAAGCAAGAAAAGAATGTCTATGCCTGAGTGCATAGTGCATATGCCTGTTTTCTCTTGAGTAATTCATGGCATTTACCTACTCCACCTGCCACTCAGAAAATCCCCTCCTGTGAGAACCTATAAAGTCTAAAATCACTGACAGTGATTTGACATTGATTTGATATAGACTTGACTTAGATTTATATTTTGACATAGATTTAGTCTTCAAATTAGTCACTGAATTTTACTGATTCTGATTAGCTCTGTATTGAAATGGTGTTCTTCACTGTTTTCTCTTCCTCTCTCCTCTGAACTAATGGAAATATAATAATGAAATCAGAAAAAAATGCATTTATGACTCAAGTCCACATGTTCTGGTTTGCCTAATTCTTTACTTCATTAAAGTATTCCTTGCAGTTGTCTTTTAAATGATGCTCTCTTTGAGGTCTGGACCACTACTGTAGATTCACATACTACATTCTCTGGAAATGCACCTAGTGTGTCATGTGATGGATACAGATGTTCTAAAATCTATCGATAAATACAGAGGAAATCCCCAAATAGCAATCCAAATCTTTGAGTTTGAGATCATTTTTGGGTCAATAATAGTGACCTACAGAAGCAAGGAAATCAAAATATTGGGTGTTCTGTGCTGTCTTCCTCAAGACAGCCTCCGGGCTTAATATGGGTTATGTGGACATCAATGTCACAATACCCCAAGTATTTGGACTTTTTGAAATAACTTCTCTCAATTCTCTGCCTTCTTTTCCTTATAAAAGGAAGAAGGATGTGTATATTCCTTTGGGGATATAAGAACAATTGTAATAAAAACAATTTTTAAAATTCCATTGCTTTTATTCAGATAGTTCTTTGACTTTCAAAAGAAAAGGCAGTTTTCATTTTAGTAATATTATCAGTAAAATTTGTATTGTTTTAACACCTCAAGAGAGTCATATTTTATAGTTGTGCTTGATTTAAATAAATAGTAGAATTCATATATCTTAAACAAATGAAAATCTTTGAAAAGAGACTGAATTCTTAAGACACTAAAAATTAAGTCTGGGATTAGAAATCATGGAGATAGTAGGGATTTTTAAATCAATTCTTGATTTCCATCTTTATAAATACCTAGTCCTTTTTTTTTTAAAGAAAATTAGATTATATCAGTATTTTAAACCCATCTGTTTTATTTTTTCAAACTTGTCTCTGTTAAACAAGGTATGACGCTATTAGCATTATCAGTATTATTACTGCTCCTACCACAGCCAACACTGCCTCTAGCTGAGAACTTAGTATGGATGAGCCCTGATAAGCACTGCTCATGTACTTCTCAGGAAAGTTTTGTAAGGGCGATATTTTTACCCCATTATGACAATGAGGAAATCAAGGCTAAGGGTGATAGCATCCTGGGCCCAAGGTTACCAGGGAGAGATGGCATGGCTGATCCTTGCCTCCACCTCCAGCTGACCCTGAAGATGGCCTTCAGACTGCTAGGCTCTCCTGACTCTGCCATGAGAGCAAATAGCTCTGTTCTGTCATCTGAGCACAACATAAAGGGCTAGACAATGTAGTACTCTCCAAATAGCAACTTAGGCAAATGACTTTCTCACTAGCTCCATTTTTCTAATATTTAAGCCAACATTGCCTTTCGTTCCAGCCAGCCTTCCAATGAGGTGTGAGGACAGGCAACACCTCCGAGGTGTGGTAGGGTTGGTGACTCCTAGAGTTTAAATGCATTCTTACTCATGGATTACTCAGAGTCAAGTTAGTGTTGCTTTAAGCTTCTGACATGGTCTAGGCCTTTGACTAAAGACCAAAAATGACCTATCTTTCTGGTACGAAATAAAGATTTTTTGATAAGCAAAGGTATTTTTAAAATTCTTCCCAGGCAAGATAACCCATCATTTATTTATACATGGTCATCCTTATGATTACAGCTGTCTGTAACAAGAATCAATGTAATTGTATGTGTATTTCACAATTGAGTTTGGGTTTCCCAACTTTTTTGTTTGTTTCTCAGGAGAACTGGGCTCAGCAAGCAATTGTTAGGTTAACCCCTGTTAGTCTATTCCATTTAATATATAATATATAGTTGACTATCATTATAAATATAAATATAATTATAAAAATAATATATTCTCATTTTATAGGATATGAAAAGTACAGAAATGTGTTAAAAAGGAAACAAAATAAATACTTGTTCTCCTACCAGTATATTCTTTTAGTACTAGGGAGTATCTACTATTAAATAGGTCTATACATTTTCTTCCAATATTGTTTTGTGTATCTGTTCACACACACACACATACACACACACACACACACACACAGAATATATAGCACATAAAATGTTATATTCTGATTTTAAAACTATTTTCTTTTCTTATATTATTAAATCTCCTTTTGGCCCATAATTTTGTAATTGCCCCCTAATATTCTATCTTTTGCAGCTTCAGTAACTTTTGCAACCACTTTCCTATTGCTAAGTATTTTGGCTTTTCTTTTTCTCATTATAAATAAAATTACAAGTCACTGACAAATTTAAGCTAGGTTCTCCAAAAGAGAATTATTGGGTCAAAGTGTGCAAGTATAAAAGTTCTTGAAGGCTTTTTACCAATTTTCATTCTTAATAGTTTAAAAGCTAAAGAAAAAAAAAACTAAAAGCTTTTATTTTTTCATAATGAAATTGAATCAATTATTTCCTTGCTATTTTCCTTATTATAAAGCAGCACTTAACTGTTACAAAAGGTCAAACTTGAATATTTTTATATACACAAGTAGACACACATTATGAGGTTGTTTAAAAATAATGAATTGTTTCTTTTAAATAAGAAATGCAAACAGCACTCATGGTTCCCCCATCGTCTCACATGGGGCTTCAACTGGAGCCCCTGTGCACTTCTCTGCTGGCCATCCCACCATCAGGAAGCCATACAGAGGGTCTTACATTCATTTATTTATGGTCTCAAACACAGAGTTGGATGGGGCCATGGGAAAGGGGTTGGCCAAAACTCATGTGGGTATAAAACTTACAAAGTTCACTTCCTTCCTCAGCAGCAGAGCAGCTGGTCTGGACTGCCACATATACACTTACACAGAACTACAGTGGAGAACAAAATATTTGCCTCTGTGATTATCATTAAGGTTGAGCAATATTCTGTAACTCTGATATCCACGGCGTCCATCGCCTGGCCCTGGGAAGGGCTAAAGTGACTAGACTTGCTCTGGCTTCTATTTCCCTTGCCTTATTCATAAAATAGATCTACAAAATTAAGCTGTAGCCCACTGTGCTGTCATCATCTTTCAGACTCCGAGTATAGTCAACCTTAGTCCCAGCATGAGAATGCATATAAAAGATGCCTATATATGTTTCTATAAAAGAGTGAATGATAAGGAGGAAAACAGGGTTATCAAAATAAGATATAATAGTTTACAAACAAGGCAAGTAAAGATTAAAAATAAATGAGTCATAAACCAGAACCAACTGTAAATAGTTATCACCCCAGTTTTGTATTTTATTTACATTGATTTGCTGGTTATATTACTGTAATGAAACACTAAAATCACTAGACCTACAGTTCTATGAAAACAGAGCTTTGCAAACTTTCATTTTCTATTTTCAATGACAGTTAATTCAACAATTCAAAGGACAGAAGTTAAATGAGGCGAAGAATGATAAATAATGCTGCACAATTGCTGAAATCTGATTACAATGAGATAAGAGCAACCCAAATTTTACTTGCACAAATTTGTACCTAGAGAGAGAGAGAGAGAGAGAGAGAGAGAGAGAGAGAGAGAGAGAGAAGGAAGAAAAACTTTAGCTAAATGAATGTTTCCAGTTACTCCTGTAGATATAATATAAAGAAGGAAATAAAGAAAATGCAAATAGTTAAAGATCCTATTTATACTTAGGGATGAAAATTAGCAAAAGGGTTCCATCCTGAAAAAAAAATAAAACAAAAATCGACTTCCATTTAAGAAGCTAATTTATGCACTCCTGAGTCCTCATACAAGTTAAGCAGCACAGAATATCACAGCAGGCGTAAAACAACAGATCTTGAATCCTGCTGTGTTTGTTCAAGGAGGCAAGTTAAGTTATTCCTAAAAGGAAACAAAACAGGCAGTTGGGCTATTAAACAGGGATCTTTCTGCCACACTGTGCAGCCTTGAATGCATCAATTGCTGTTCAAAACAGGATTAGAGACGTGGTTTTCTTTAACTATGGTTTTGAGAAAAATGTTTATGCCTGCTCAGAATTCTCAGGCTGATATTAACTAATATTGTGCCAGCAAGACATAAAGCACCTTCAAAACCTCCAAGAAATGGTATTTGACAAAACTCCAAAGTTGTGTGAAGGCAGCACAAAATGAAGGCAAGGGGGTACCAGTGTGTAGAAAAGTTAACCCATGTAAATTGCCCAAATCGGAATTCTCCAAAGAGTACTTTTGCCTTTAAGGCCCATTCTAGAGTGATTAAGTTAATCATACAGCGAACAACTGATATTTAGTTCCTACAGACAGATTCTACTTGAATGAATATGCAGCCTGAAAAATGGACAGTTTCTGTCATATATGACTATCGAATATGCATTTGCAAATAGCTTTGGATAATTCTGCCATGTTATCGTAATAAAATGGGATATCCCAGATATTTTTGTAGAAGTCAAGATATGCATGTAAGGAAAAAAAGCAAATTTTTCTCACATATGGACTTCTCTTTGTTGTTGAATTCAAGGACAATCAATCCACTGAAGAGAGTAGTTTGATTTCCACTAAAAAGAACAGAGATGTGATGGCTTGAAGTTTTCAGGTCTATATTGCTACATGGTTTTTACCCAAGACTTCAGGATATTGCCTATGCATTTGGTGAAAATGTTTAACATTGATCAGGTGTATCACCAGTTAGTAATATCTCAATGTTATATTAAAAGGTGAAATTTATTCTATAAATTATCTTAGAAGTACTTAAGAATTACAGGAAAAATCATTTTTCCTGTTTTTTTCTTTTTTCAAACAATTGTTCTAGAAAACAGTCACAAAGGGCTAGGAGATAAGTTTTGTAAGGCCTTCACAATATTAGAATCATGAAAACTGTAACTTATAAACAACAATCATTCATTAGTGCTACACATAAGAAAGACACTTTTTAGTGGTATATATTTACTTGATATACCATTTTAAGTTGTATATAAGTGGAGAGATTAAAATAAGCATGTTTATAGAGACATAACTATTTAAAATATTTATAGAGAAAACAGTTGCAGATGATATGAACAGAGATTCCAACAAAAACAAAGCACAAATGCAGACACCATATGGTTCAATGTATGCACTCATGACCTCATGTGAAAAGCAGGCCAAAGATGGAACAGCTGGAGATGGCTCCCTTTTCCCCCCACAACAACAAACTCTTGAGTTTGGAAAGGGGTCGTTATAATCATGTCCACGGATGGGCGAAATCTATGGATAATGCCAAAATTGGAGAAAAAATCTCTTAAAATGATTGTCGCTGGAAGGCTTTGTTTTGTTGGGGTAACTCCATGTAAAAGGAGCAGTCAGGTAACACACAGAGTTTCTGATGAAGCAGGAGGAGCACCACATACCTTCTGGGCTCTGTTTTTCATCTCCTGATTATTCATTAAGCTTGAATCAGAACCACAAAACACTGCAGAGGTCCCGGACTACCACATCACATATGATTGTTCTTTTGATATGCTCTAGAGCATCAGGGGCTGGGACAAACAAATGGTCATAGGAAGTCTAAATTTTGTGAGTGTCCAGAATATGTCAGGCTCCATGCTGAGCACAGGTGAGAGAAATAACTTCCATAACAAAACTAGAAAGTTAGTCTTTCATTCTTATTAAAAACACAAAAACAGAAACCAAAACAAAAACACACAAGAATCCTATGGCTTAGAGATGTTAAGTAACTTGCTCAAGGTCACAAATGGATGAAGGCTGGAATGGAGTCCACCACATTCCTTTGCTGGTCAAGCAGCAAGACAAGGTATTTAAGGGGAACTGATTACCATAAGGACCTCATCCTATAGTAAAGGACTCCACAAATGTCACTGAGGTAACACTGGGGAGGAGAAGAGAAGGAGTGTGGGGGGCAGAGATGCCAGTTGAGACTGATGGCTCTGAGGAAGGGTGCCTTTAACCTGCAGTATGCCTCTGCTCAACTGCCTTCACCTTCCAGCCTAGACACCTGAGGTTTATATTTACCTCCATCTCCAAAGAGCTGAATTGCCCAGACACTACCACAATGAGTTCTGAAATCATTTCATGTAGACTCTTAATAATTTTTAATAGAAAGCGGACAATTTGTAGCCATGGTGAGAATGGGAGGCAGAGCTATTTCTTATTATATAGGATGGCAGAACAAGGTCCTTGGGTTGTCCAACATCTTTTGGAAACAGGAAAAGCCACTGTGGCACCTTCCTCAATTCTGAACTTTCTATCATCACAATAACACAGTTCACTTTGTAGGGCATGTGATGTGGGTCAATACATGATGACAGAGGAAAGAGTGCAGTGGGCTAAGTGCTATCAAAGAATCATATGTCCCAGCAACGTTTGTTTTTACCATATTCTGTGCTGGTTTGTTTTAAAATTTGTTTTAAAATTCCATGGCTGATGGCACCTCAAATTCATGAGGAATCTTCTACAACAGAATTTTTTTGTATATGAATCACTGGAAATTTGATGAATAGATGCCAGTAAGTTGAGGCCAGCCCATTTTCAGGCACTGATTTTGTTAATATGTCTTTTTAGAAAGAAATTTCAAATGTGGGCAATTAAGAAAGCATGACCTATCAAAGATGCTGAGCCTTCCAGGTAATCTGGAATTCTGACCATATAATTTACCCTAGAAGCTGTCGCTCTACTCAAACACTTTAACTTTCAATGATGTGGTCAGTCCTTTTGTAATGGCACTAAAGTGTAATCAAACATTACCATAAGCCAAGTCACACACTAGCACGTCTTGCCTTGTTTAAATATCTTGAATATATTTGAGTAATTGTGTAATGATTTCTAGGCCTCTGGTTGCCCATATGGTCTGAACAGACTGTCTTTTGTAGAGCAGTTGTGCTCTCTCTCTCAAGGAGAAACCAAATTATCTCTGCTTGAAACTGAGTTGGGGAATTACTGGTTAAATTTCAGAGTGGCACCTTACCTCAACTCCTAAAACAAAATCAAGCTATATCTGGCCTCCAGAAATCATTGTGTCTTCTGGAAATATTGCTCGTGTTTGTGAAATAGACGAGAACAATGCAGCAGGCATCACATGACACATTTCTGCTATAACTGTCCTTAGGATACAATGACATGACATGGCGACGACACAGCAAAGCCAAAACTACAACCACATGGAACCCTTCTGGACATTCTAGATGGTGGAAGCAGATCATCTCAGACAAACAATGAAGACCAGTGAAAGGGTCTGGCTGTTGGCAAGAACTCTTCTCTAATGCTCTCAGGGTGGTATTGGTGATGAGGCAAGAGAAGGAGCTGTTGATTTTGCAATTCATGATTTTACAAGGGGAGTTTTCAGAGATTTGGCTAAACTTGGTTGGTGAACTGTACTAATTATTCACATTATCTGTCTTCCTAGGAAAGTATCCCAGGGAAGACCTGGAATGCACCATTTGAAGAATGTGCCAAACTTACTCTTGACCTATTATTTGAGAATTTTCAGCAAAATGATTGGGCATAGATTGGCTCCTGAACCCCTGGCCACTACAGGGTGTTTTTGGTGGGACTAACTTGGCAGGAAGAGAGTGGACAGCTGACTCTGTTAGCCCTTCTGCTCCTTTCCAACTGAAGCTGTAAGAGGAAAACCATTTCACTGGTCATGAACGGTGCTGAGTGCACAAGACCATGAAGACATGCACAGTTCGTGAGTACTGGGGATGACTGGAATGTGATGGAAAGAGTTTACCTTTTGTGCCTGAGGGAGCTGAAAAATAAGAGGAAAACAAAACAAAAAAAGAAAAAAACGATCATTATATAAGAAGTTAAGATTAACTGTAAAACTTCATTCAGCTGCCATTGGTAAATGGGAGGATCAAAATTGAAAGGAAAAAAGAGGAAAATAAAACTAAAACCAAGTCACTTCCTAAAATAAAACTTCGGTGCTGATTATTTCACCTGCTATCTGAATCTGTACTATCAACAGATAATCTGTGAGCATGAGTTTTGGGAATCACTGTGCTTAGGCAGTTTGGTAACCTGAAAAGCTGGCCCTGAGGTTCTTCTGTCCAGCAGCCCAAAACACACATTTCAAAGACCCAATTCCTTTTTCCTGTATGCCTACAATTCCCACTGGAGGAGGACTGCATGGAGACACAGTGTTTTCAAAACTGGGGAGAGGGGAGGGGAGCAAGAACGATTTGCCTCTACTAGTTAGAGACTAGGAATGCTGCTAAATATCTTCAATGCATAGGACAGACCCCACAACAAAGAATTATCTGGCCATACATAGATTGTACCAAAGTTGAGGAACCCTGCTGTACATAAAGGTAAGACCATTAGAAGTAGATTATGCTTTTAAAGTCAATTTTCCTTTCTTTGTAGCACATTAACTGTTCTCTTTATTGCTGGTTAAGGAAGCATGCACAAGAATTTGTGTATTTGGAGGAAAGCTAATATCTAAAGAACAACAAAAAAGCAGTCAGTCAGTCCATAAAATAAAACATAATAGCTTTCTTGATGGCACAGGCAAGTAACTGAAGTTACAGATGTGTGGAAGAGGATGAACATTTATGAGACACATTTGTCTATTTTTCTACACTGAAACTATTAGGCTGTGGTTTAATGCCACAGTATTTGTGACAGCCATTATAGCATGCAGTATTTTAAAAAGCATTTTTCTAATCTAGAGTGGAATTAATATTATCCATATATTAAATGCCAAATCTAGGAATTACATCATTTTCAAGACATACTTCTTGTCATAGAGACTAATATTTATTGGGTGTGAACTTGTCATCAGGCACTTTGTTAAGCCCTTTATTTGTATTGCCAAACAAAATCCTAGCAGCCCAATATTGGGCACCTTTATTATCCCCATTTTACAGATAAAAAGTAAAATGGAAATTAGAGGTTAAGTAATTGTATAATATCTCATGGATAATAAATTGGAAAGCTGGGTTGCCTGACTTTAGAACATACAAATTTAACTCAATTCACATGTTAATAAAGGCCATGAACACTTGGAAATTGTGACTGCAGACTTCCTGTCTATCTAGAGTTTATAACATCTGGAGTTTTAGATGTAAAACAACTAAACCAGACATCCTAGAGTCCCCATTTGAAGCTTCTGCCTTTCCCATTCTTTTTACCCTTGAAAGAAAGCTCTCTTCATATGCACTAAGACTAGGCTTTCTTGAACCCATCCTAAGACTCATCCCCTGTGGATGGAGACCAGCAAAGAGCAGAAGTGATAAATCCACACCAATGAGATGTCTTGGATTTCAGAGACTTCTCCAGAATGATCTGAAAAATTTCCATGATGGGCAGACCCAAACCTCTTTAACACTCAGTTTTTTCAAGCAATTTTATCTCAAAAGATCTCCCAATTTAAGAAGATAGGAATACAAGTATGTTTTTCTGATTCTTTCCTCCTAGTTATGGCTGCCACTATTCAAAAAGAAGTTCACAAGTTCCTCTAGAGCTTCTCAAGCATTCAGAAAAAAAATGTATTAAGAAGTGAGAAATTGAGCCTAAAATGAGGAATCACTTAAAGAAAAGTCTCTTAAATATTAAACATCTTTTCACAAACGGAAAAGAAACCTTAGAGAAGCAAACATTAAGGGAATGATAAATGTATGTTTCCTTAGGAAAGCATTTGTGTTGAATCACAGCTTATGTCATATGAAATACACGGGGGGCCGTGAGAATTACTAATGTTTGATGAACTATAAAATAAATACCAAAGTTAAGTCCTGCACAAACTGCCAGACTTGACAGGTCTCTTTGAAAGGAGAGCTGCCCTTTCTCTTTTTCTTTCTCTCTCTTCATGGAAGTTTTATCTTAGTCGAGCAGAAAACACCATTTTTTGACTCACCCATTTAAGCACATGAGAAGAAATCTTGGGAAGGAAAATGAGAGACTAGGGCCTTTGTGGTGATGTCCTTAGTTTAAGATTGCCCTCAAACTCTCCGCAAAACATATATCCTCCTCAAGAAATAACTCATGAGAACAAAGAGCAACTTTCCTATCAGAGCTTTTAAATACCATAAATTACAGCTTGCAATGCCTAAACAGGTTGGACCTCTGAGAAGGAGCCTCAGAATAGAACATAACAAATTTAGATCGAATCATCAGCAGCCACAGATGCTACTGCTTGGGGGTTGGTTCTACTGAGAATACATCATTCACCCAACATTCACAAATGGTTCACAGAGCCCTGAGCTGGGAGCCAGACCAGCTGGACATTGGGTCTACCTTGGCCTCTGGCTGGAGTCTTGAGGCCAATGCCTTCCAGCCTTTGGCCAGGGTGCTTGTCTGTAAAAAGGATGGTGGAGGGAGGACTGGGGAATGAGCCAGATCTTGGATGGCCAATAGGTTTTACCTTGAGAGCCAAGTCTGACTGATTAGTAATGGCTGTCTGGAGGGCCATGTTGAGAAGGATTCTTAAGTTATGTCTGATTTTTGTTGGAAAGAATGTAATAACCAATTAGCAATGTCTGTTGTGGGCTAAAAAATAAGGAATAGCAAAACATGTTCCTGGACATGACGATCTCTAAAGGTCTTACTAAACTTTTTCTTTGTAGTCCTGAGCAGATCTATTATTTCTATGTAACTTATTTGTCTAACGTCTCTCTTCTGCTAGGTCACATGCTCCATAAGAGCTTGAGAATATCTGCCCTGTATGTAAGTCTCTATGAAGTTCTCTAAGCTGTTCCTCTGGCTGGTGCTGACCTTATTAAAGAAGGTACCTTATTACCAGTGTTTACCTAGGGCAAATGCCTGGAAAAGTGAACTGGGGTAACTGCCTTGAATCCACTGCACCCTGCCTATATACATACAATGCTGATAAACGAAGTTGATGGCTTTCAAGACAAAAATAAATATCTCTGTCAAAAGGACAGATAAGAAACTCAAATTCTCATATGCTTGGTAGAAGTTTCTGTATATGTGCAGGTTGTTTCATTGACCCATGAATGTACATAAAACCAGCTTGGGAACTCACCATCATCATGTGGCCAGTGGTGAAGCAACTTCTCTTCTGCAAAGATCTTTTCTTCTTCAAGGCCACTTTGTCAGGCATTGTTAATCAGGCTTAACCTCTCTGAATTTTCTTACTCACTTCATAAAAGTTTGTACAGATAGCTTCAGGTTTCTTCCAGGACAAATGACCCCAGAGTGGATGATTCTATACCCAACTATACACATTCTTCAGTAAATTTTTTAAGTGGAAGGGTAAGGAAAGAAGGAAGTCGAGGTATACTGTGCACTTGCACATACTAGAGAAAACTGGATGCAGGGAGCATTCATGTGATACTTGATATTCGAACATGAAAAGGCTGAGAATTGTCATTCAAGATGGAATTAAGGAGAAGGAATTAATGGAAATAAAGGAGGCAGTAATAATAGAAACATTCACTCTTTAGTGAACAATCTCAATGGACCAGGTACTTAACTAAGTGCTTTACTATCTTGAGCAATGTTGGTACTCACAGTGGACCTCTGGTTTAGATATTAGCATCATCCTCACTTTGTAGATGAGAAAATAGATAATACATTTGACCTTTGACCAACATGGATTTGAATTGTATGGGTCCACTTATATGTGGATGTTTTTAAATAAATACCGTAAATGTATTTTTTCTTCCTTATGATGTCAAAATAACATTTCTTTTCTCTAGCTTACTTTATTGTAAAAATATAATATATAACACAAATAGTGTACAAAACATGTGTTACTTGATGGTTTATGGTCAGGCTTCTGGTTAACAGTAGGCTATTGAGAGTCAAATGTTATATGCAGATTCTTGACTGTGTGTGGTGGGGGGGGGCAGGCGGTGGCGTCCTGGACTCTTGCATTGTTTAAGGGTCAACTGTATTTAGGATAGCTAAGAACAATTTTACCCAGCCAAGAAATGCTTGAGGGTCAAAGTTGAGTTTCTTTGTAGCCCCACCTCTGCTTTAACCATCAGGCTCAAGGTACTGTTTCTCATGGAGACCATGGTAGTGAACACCAACCTGTGCTCCTAAAGGATTTGGGGACCTCTCAGGCCATCCCATTTGGACATCTCCCACATGAAGGAGTGGCAGTGAGAAATCCTAGTCCACCCTTTATGAGAGAGTCTGCATGGAGTACAGAGTCTCCAGCCTATCATGTTTCTCAGCATGTGATGTATGATGTACAGTGTAGCCTAAATATTTACCATGCCCTCTCCTGTCACAGACATTGGTATTTATTCTTTCCTCCTCCTGGAATCCTACATCTATCCCTCATCCCTTGCTGAACAAATACCTCCAGTTCTCTGATCAGTTGTCACTGTCTTAGGAAAGCCTTGTCTAACTTCTTGTATCATATGCCTTCATCACATACCACATACCTCCAATTCGTAGCATAGTTATTGCTGGTTGAAGTTAACTGCCATTCCATCCTGCTCTTTTTGTAATGGAAACCCAAACTTTAGCCAGGCTTAGCTAAATGACCCTATTAGAGCTTGGTATGACTAAGTGATCCAGTCATGTCCAATGAGACATTATGGATATGGCTTTTCCAAATAATTTCCTTAAAACAACTCCCTTCATCCTGATGCCAAGAAGGTAGATATGATGGCTGGTGCTCTCGTAGTTATTCTGGACTATGAAGTTATCTTGATGATGATAACCACACAACAGGAGGTCAGTAGTTATGACAGGCAATTATAATAGCGAGCACATGCTATCCAACATTTCAAGTGCTTTACCTATATTAATTTATTAAAAAAACTCACAGAAACCTGATTAGAAAAGATTACCCTAATTTTGTAGATGATAAAATTATAGGGTCACACAGCCAGAGAGCAACAAAGAGGATTTGACAGGGAAGGTAGAGAAAGGCTATTATATAATGTAGATAAGAGGTGATGTAGAACTGGATCAAGGTACTGGTGGTGGAGGTGGCAGGCAGTGGTCTAACTTTAGATCTATTTGAGAATGATGGACTGGATGATAACATGAGAGAAGGAAAGACATCAAGGGTGTGTCCAAGGTTTTTGGCCAAGGGCAATGCAAAAATGAACAGCCATTTACTGAGAAGAGGCAGACTTTGGGAAAAGCATATCTGAGGAAAAAAATATCTGCAGTTTAGTTTTGTCTAAAATTGAAAATTTTAGGAGATCTCCTAGACTTGCAGAGGTGTAGGGTAGGTAGGGTGTTCACTGCCACTATGCAGACAAGGTCACCTAGGGAGTGGAGTGAGGGCAGGAAGAAGAGAACTCTCCTAACAGGACTAAATCATGGTGTGTTCTACCAGTTCAAGGCCTGTGAACTGAGGTGGGCCAGGAGGGGAGCTGTGAGGCACTACAAGTGAGCAGAAGGAGATCCAAGTGAACTCTGAGTCACAGAGGCCAAATAAAAGTGTCTCAGAATAAGACATTGCCTCCACTGAGGGAAGGAAGTGTATTTGCTTTAACTTTCCTCATTTGCTTCATTTCTACCTCAGCGTTCCCCACAGAGTCATGGGGGTAACTAAAGGGACACATTCATTGTTCTTGATCAACAAACTTCTGAAATTGAGTGGACTCCTTTTTCAAAAATAAAACTCCAATTAAAAATCTATTGATCAAAACAACACATTTTACCATAAAATATGTAAAGACCAAATGGGAAACAAAGTATTTTCCTGCCAACTGTATAAAAAGAAAAAAAAAATGCCTGGCCTACATATGTTTATTCCATTTGTAAAACTGGCCCTTTGCCTCAGACCTTATGAATGAGCGATAGATCCCTGGTTGCTGCAAAGGTTCCTTGTGTTTATTTTTTTTCTGTGTATGTTTGCATTTTTAATTTTCCATTCTATTCATTAACCAACATGGATAAAGATCCTTACTCTTCTATATATCAGAGGAAGTTCTGTTAATTCGTTCAAACTCCAAAACCTATGCCAAGGAGGGGAAGGAAGGTCTCAGACAAGCTAAGATTTGGCAGTATAGGTTCTGTCCCACATCCATCCACTCTGCCACCCCACAGCAAGCCACCATTGTTGCTCATCTGTCTCCTCACATCCATTCCTCCCCTTGAATCCTTTATCTACACTTTATCCTGAATGATCTAACAGTATAAGCCTGGTACTTTGTCAGCCTTGTTGTCCAAGCTTCACTTGCTTGCCTCAAAGCCTTTGTGTAGCTTTCTCTGATTGGCTGATGCTCTGCCCCTTGCCCATGTCAATTCCCTGACATTTCCCTCAACACCGACCTCACTGATTTGGACCCATCTGTCAGATTTCAGCTCTGGTGTCACCTCCTCTGACAGGAGTCCCATCTTAACCCTAAATGTCTTTCTATGACATCATCTTATTTATTCTTAGCATTTACTGCATTTTGTAATATAATTTATTTTTTTTATTATCTATCCACCTAAGAACTTAAAATCTACCCAGGGGATATAACAATTTTTTTCATTGTTTTTTTTTTCACCAGGAACTAGACCTGTACTGAACCTGGCTCTTGGTAAGAATTTAATACGTATTTGTCAAAGGGGTAGGAGAAAGGAAAAAAAAAGGAAATGAAAGGGAGAAGAGAGGAAGAAAATAAAGCAAAGAACAAGAAGGAAGAAAGGAAAAAAAAAGGGAGAAAGGAAAGAAGGAAGGAAAAGGAAGAAAGTAAAAGGAAAGGAAGCAGGAATGAAGCAAGGAGGAAGGGCCTTGGAGCTTGGTAGACCAGGTTTCATATCCTACCTCTACCACTTACTAGCTGTGAGAACTTGGAAAACAGTAAATCATTTCTGAATTTCTCATCAGTAAGACTATGTTAATAACACCATTTCATGGGATTAATGTGAGGATTAATTAGATAAATCCATGTTGAGAGCCTACTAAAGCCACTGGCGAGTAATGGTTGTTTTGACCTCCTGACCTCGTAACCTCTAGAATTTTCAAGGTTGGCCCCAATGTCACGGTGTGAGAGAGTTTGTACTAATAACCAGCTACTTTATGGTCCACAGATGAGTCTATGAGCCTAGCATCACAAAACCCCGCAATAAGCCATTACTTTTTCATAGTGGCTTTTATGTGAAGAAGTGTTAAGGACTGAAGAAGGTGCATTAGGCAGTGTGTGATTCTTACATGGACATGTGTCTGTCTGCTCTCATCATCAATCCCTTTCTTTCATAGTAGTCCCCATGCTCTGGGTAAGGCTTTTCTGCTCCAAGCCCCATAATGTAGATGGTGCCCAAACCTAAGCCAACTAACTCATCCTTTTTCCTGGCCATAGCAAATAGCTAAGAGTGGACATGTGACTTAACCTAATCTAATAAGGACTTCTATAGAAGTAACTAAAAATTACATCTCTCTCCCCCTTTCTCTCCTCTTCTCTTTTCTCTCTCAATTAGAGTCTGCACTGCTGGGGATAGGTTATCAAATGCAGTCTGAGAGTGAAGCCAACACCATGGAAGGCAGGACAGTGAGATGGATAGAACTCAGCACGAATGATGTCTTTTGAGCCCCATGTTCATCCATGGGCCATAGCTTCTTGTGGCTTTCAGCTTAGTATGAGCTCTGGGGGCAACTTGAATAAACTGAGTTTTTCTCATTCCCACAGATTTCTGCAGCTGGCTATCTCTAGGCACATGCCATGGCTGCTCACAAATAAATTTTACTTGTACACACCAAGGGATTCGTCAAAATATTTCCATACTGTTTGCTCAGCTTCAGAACACTCAGGCATAATTTCCTCAAAAGATTTCCAATGCAATATGTCAGATTTCCTCACAAACACACAGGATATCATATTTATCAAAGTCTGGAAGCTATTTTAGTTTTTATGATAATGTTAGATAAGTCAGGAGACAAAAGGGTATCTCTGTGTCATTCTCTTTCTCATTAGAATCTCCTTCTCCCTTGGACTTCACAGGAGTGTCAGTCTACTTTCTTTATTCCATATTCCTCTCTTCCTCCTCAAATGTGGCCACCCTACTGCTCACTCTACAATCTCTAACTGAGGCAACTGCCCCAAATCTCATGGCTTCAATTAATCCCTTTTCATGGTATGGTGAGGAAGGAAGAATGAAAGCAGTGGTAGAGATAGACAACCTCGCAGAGTGGAAGATAAGAACAAAAACAAGGGTCAGTAAAAGAAAAAATATATAACTGACTTATCTACTTTAAAATTATTCAGTTCCCCTTTGGAATTTTTGCTTCACATCTCATAAGTCCTTCAAAACTTCTTTTGTTAGAAAGACTCAGAGAAAGAATAGAATCTATGTATTCCAAATTATCTTGCTTTTATCAGTTTGGGTGTTATCTTACCTGATTATATATATTTTATTAGTGATTTCTCAACACCTAGTTTTGGATACAGATACAACTTGAATTTATTTTTCCAACAGTAAATTTAAAAGCAAGAAAAATATGGACAGAAAGACTCTTCTTTGTAACACACATACTTTTTTAAAGTGTTTCTTAAAAAAACAAACAAAAAATGATCTCACAAGCCATCCATGTTCCTTGTAGAAAATCATATGTCAAAGATAGGCAAAAGGAGACATTTAAAGCCACCTTGGATTCTAATATCCATTGGAGAGATCTCAGTTAACATCATGTTAAATGACTACACACAGCATTCAATTATTTGAATATATAAATATTACTTATTGAATTACTTATTATTAACTATCTAAGTTGTATTCACTTTGTCACTAACATAAATGGCACTGTAACAAACATCTTCATATTGTAAATATCCTCGTAGTAAACATTCTTATAGTGAAATTGTTGTACACATTCTCAACTTTTCAAGAAGTTAAATTATTAGTTAAAGTTCATTGTGTATTTTAACCAAATGCTCTCAAGAAAAGTTGCCCTGACTTATAGTCTAACCAGGATTCTCTCTTTCTAATGTTCATTTCACTAACTCTAAGACAACATTATATATATCATCTCAAAAAAATCTTCCAGTAATTTAAAAAAGTAGATTATGTAGATGGGCCTTTTCCATAGTCCAAATAAGTTAGAAACACAGAGAATATTCAAATTCAAAATTCTTCAATGGCCAAAGGGCTAGCTCTATTGCAGGTTTCCAGAAAATATTGCATTGCCCAGTGCAGACTAACATCCTGATGCTATTTAGGAGAAGAGAAGTGGACTGATAAATAAAGATTAGATTTTTCAAAACTTAACTTTAAATGAAAAAATCTGATGTTTTTGTTGCAGTAGTAGAGCCATGCCTAGATGAAAGGCAAGCCTGAATAAATTGCTCACTTGATGGCAGATATTTTTTGGGATGCTGGAAAATGTGGATTATTAATGGGCAGACCAGAACAATTCTCACATTACATATAGCTAAGGACTATCAGCTGGGGGAAAACCCCAGACATTTTGCTCATTATAATGTTCTGAAAATTCTCACAATAAGAAGTCATTTCTCATCAGGCTTGAACTCTACATTGTATTGTAAAAATAAGTTTCCAATTAAAATTCTCATTCTTCAGTCTTATTTTGGGTGGTCATCTTGCTGAAAAATTATCTGGAGTTCTGGCAACATTGAGAAGTCCATGGTCCTGCCAGTTCCCTGTGAGAACACAAGTTGGTAGAATCAAAGAAAACCTGGCCAAGTCCAGATAAAACCACCACCATGATGTGTTTGTATTTCCTGCTTGGAAACCACACTGATCCACATGGCAGTCCAGGGATCAGTTTAGATTAAGGAGAACCTGATAGGGAAGGAAGTTCTTTTCTGCAGGATTCATTTTGGAAATATCTGAACAGGATGCAAACCCACTCAGACCTTCTCCTGAACTCCCACCCTACCAGTGTCACTTTTCAACATTGTGACTACTTCCAGTTGGATGCTTTAAGCTTCTGGTTTTAATTAAAACTTAATTTGCAAAAATGTTTCATAATTTATGCATGTCATGTAATTCCTCTGAGACTATGAACTTGTAGCCAACTCAGGGCCATAAAATGAGACACTGTACTGAGAAGGTTGAGGGAGGAAAGGGAGGTAGGAAGAGAAGTACCAACAGGGATGCAATAGAGGAAGGTACGGATACTTTCTTTCAGCCTCCCACCACCTGAATCTGCAACCACCTGGGAGAGACATGAGCCTTGATGTCTGAGGGTGGAGAGCACATATAACATTGCACAGACTCAGAGAATGAGAAGAATCAGCAATGACCAGAAGTCCTCGGGAGAAAGCTTTTCCAGGAAAGATGGTTTAGCCAAAGAACTCAAAACCCTCCAAAATAGATGAATGGGTTCCCAACACCCCCACTAAAGGAGGCATAAAAAACCCTCAGAGGAGGGACAGGGATAGGTGGCAATTCTGTCTGTGGATAGAAGTACTGGTGGGGATGATTGTTTCTTTCTTTTGTTGAGCTCTCCTTCCGCTTCACTGGCCCAGCATAGGCAGCACCAAATCTACCCCCCTCCAATAACCTGGTTAGCACCATTTGCCCTGCTCTGTCATTCCTCTTGAGATCCAGCCCCGACCAATCCACTTGTCATGGCTGGAGCCTCTTCCAAGTGGCTCCAGACCCACCACACATAGCAGACAGCCTTGGTCCCCATTGCAGGTTTTCCCATGTGGCCCCAAGCTTGGCACAAGCAGTAGCTAGCTTTGACTCACATTGCAGTTTCAAACTCAGCATAAGCAGCAGCAAGCCTTGGCTAACATTGTAGCTCCTACCAAGTGACCCCAACCTTAGCACAAGGGTCAGACTTCCTCAGCTCACACTGTAGCCTTTTCAAGTAGCCACATGTTTGACACAAGTGATAATCAGCATCAGCCCATACCGCAGCCCCTTCCAAGAGGCTCAAGACCTGACATCTGGCAACCAGCCTTGACCCACACTAAAAGCACACCAAAGAAGTTCCACAACCAACACACCAGGCAGGCAGCCTCTGTGGCATCAGATCTCCTCTAAACCAGCTCCTACTCCATAGAGAAAACTTCTACACACCAGATCATCTAAAGTAGTCACAGCTGGTCCTTGCAACCAGCTGACCTGAGGGTCAACCCCAACCACTGTGATTGCAGTGGGTACACTCATAGTGACTGTAGCTCTACTACAATAGGAGGACATACACAATCCACACAGAGGACATCCCTGGAGCATCTGGTTCTGCTGAATAGAGAAGATTGTGCTACTAGGAGCAACAAGGTGCCTCCTATGATAGGCCATGTTTTAAAGACTTGGAGACATAACAGATCTGCCTAACATATAAAAACAAACAGAGACAGCCAAAATGAGAAGAGAAAGGAATGTTTCAAATGAAAGGTCAGGACAAAACTCCAGAAAAAAAAACTAGACAAAATGGAGACAATCTATCTACCAGATAAAGAGCTCAAAGCAATGGTTATAAAAGCATTCAATTAACTCAGGAGAATTTAGTGAGAACTTCAGCAAAAATACAGAAAATATACAAAAGAACCAATTAGAAGTGAAGAATACAATAACTAAAATGAAAATGTGTTAGAGGAAATCAACAGCAGATTAAATGATGCAGAAGAATGGTTTAGCAATCTGGAAGACAGGGTAGTAGAAATCTCCCAATCAAAACAGTAAAAAGAAAGAGAATTTAAAAAAATGAGGATAGTCTAAGGGACCTCTGGAACAACATTAAGAATAGCAATATTTCCATAAGAGGTGTTCCAGAAGAAGAAGAGAGAGACAGAAAGCCTATTTGAAGAAATAATGGCTGAAAAGTTTCCTAACCCAGCAAAGAAAACAGATATCCAATTCCAGGAAGTACAGAGAGTTCCAAACAAGATGAACCCAAAAGGGCCACAGCAAGACACATCATAATTAAGGTGCCAAAAGTTAAAGAGAGAATCTTAAAAGTGGCAAAAGAAAAGCAGCTAGTTACTTACAAAGGAACCCCCATAAAACTATCAGATGATGTTTCAGTAGAAACTTTGTAGGCCAGAAGTGAATGGCATAATATATTCAAAGTGATGAAAGGACGAAACCTGCAACCAAAAATACTCTAACCAGCAGGGTTATCATTCAGAATTGAAGGGAAGATAAAGAGTTTACCAGTAGTAAGTACAAAATAGTCACAGAGATGTATAGCATAGGGAATACAGTCAATAAAATTGTAATAACTATGTATACTGCCAGGTAGGTACTAATCAGGAGGACCACTTCATAAATTATATAATTGTCTAACCACAATGCTGTACACCCAAAACAAATATTAAATAATATTGAATGTAAACTGTAATTGAAAAAATAGTTTCCCAGAGAAGCAAAAGCTAAGTGTGTTCATCACCACTAAACCAGAACTACAAGAAATGTTAGAGACTTCTTTATTCAAAAAAGAAAAGGTTAAAACTAAAAATAATAAAATATAGGGGGAAGACAATCTCACTGATAAAGGCAAACATTTATTGAAAAGAGTGGATCGATGAATTAAAAAGGAAGTATGAAGTTTAAAAAACCAAAGAAATAAGATCATGGGTAACTACAATAATAAATTAAAGGCTACACACCCACATAAGATGTAAAATATGTTGTCCAAAACATAAACATGAGGATGAGTAGAAAAAATTAGTGCTTTTGTAATATATTCAAATTTAAGCAAACATCAACTTAAATAAACTGCTATAAACATAAATTTTTATATATGAAGCTCATGGTAAACAGAAACCAAAAACCTATAATATATAAACAATAACAAAAACAAAGAAATCCAAATAGATCACTAAAGAACGTCATCAATGTACAAGAACATAGAGCAACAGAAGAAGAAACAGAGAAAACCTACAAATCTAGCCCCCCCCAAAAAAAACAATTAATAAAATGGCCTAAGTACATTACTATCAATACTTACTTTAAATGTAAATGGACTAAATACTACAATCAAAAGACATAAGATGGCTAGATGCATAAGAAGATAAGACTCATGCACATGCTGTCTACAAGAGACTTGCTTCTGAATGAAAGACACACAGACTGAAAGGGAAGGTATGGGAAAAGATATTTCATACAAATAGAAACAAATAAAGCTGGGGTATGAATACGTATATCAAAAAAATAGACTTTAAAACAAAGACTATAATAAGCACAAAGAAGGACATTACATAATGATTAAAGGAATCGATCCAAGAAGAGGATATAACACTAGTAAACATCTACATACCCAAAAAAGCAGTATCTAAATACATAAAGCAAATATTAACAGACATAAAGGGAGAGATTGATAGTACAAACAATAGCAGAGGACTTTAATATCCCACTTATATCAATGAATAGAACATCCAGACAGAAAATCAACAAGGAAACAGTGATCTTAAAGAACACATTAGATAGGATGAACTTGATAGGTATTTTTAAAACATTCCAACAAAAAACAGAATATACATTTGCACATGGAACATTCTCTCTGATAGACCACAAGTTAGGCCACAAAACAAGTCTTAATAAACAATCTAACCTTATGCCTAAAGACAACAGAAAAAAAACAATCAAAGTCCCAAATTAGAAGAAAGAAGAAAATAACAAAGATCATAGTGGAAAAGATATTACATAGAGACTAAAAAGCAATAGAAAAGATTAATGACACTAAAAGCTGGTTCTATGAAAAGGTAAACAAAACTGATAAACCTATAGCCAAGAGGAAAAAAAGAGAACCCAGGTAAACATAATCAAAAGTGAAAGAGAAATAACAATCGATGCCACAGAAATGTAAAGAATCATAAATTAATACTACAAACAAACTAGACAACCTAGGAGAAATGGATAAATTCCTAAAAACAGTCTTCCTATACTGAATCAGGAAGAAAAAGAAATCTAAATAACCAATCGCTAGTAACAAAATTGAATCAGTGATTTAAAAACTCCAATAAACAAAAGTCCAGGACCAGAAACCTTCAAAGGTGAATTCTACTAAACATTTTAAAAAGAATTAATAATATTCCAAAAAACTATTCCAAAATATTGAAAAGGAAGGAATTCTTCTAAATTAATTCTATGAAGTCAGCATTACCCTGACACCAAAACCAGACAAGAACACTAGAGAAAAAGAAAATTACAGACCAATATCCCTGATGAAAATAGGTGCAAAAATTCTCAACAAAATATTAGCAAACTGAATTTAACTGGGCATGAAAAGGATCATACACCATGAACAAGTAGGATTTATTTTAAGCATGCAGGCATGGTTCAAGATTCGCAAATCAATAAGCGTGATACAGCACATTAACAAAACAAAAAATAAAAATCAAAGAGTCCCTTTAATACACAGAGAAAGAGCATCTGACAAAATACAGCATCATTTATGATAAAACCTCTCCAGAAAGTGGGAATAGAGAGAAATTAGGTCAACATAAAAGTCACATGTGACAAATCCAGAGCTGGCATCATACTAAATGGTAAAAAGCTAAAAGCTTTTCAGGATTAAGACTTGAATTAAGACAAGGTTAAGGATGCTCACTCTCACCACTTTTGTCCAACACAAAATGGGAAAGTTTGGCCACAACAATCAGACAAAAAAATAAAAGCATCCAAATTGGAAAGAAAGAGGTAAAACTGTCATCATTTGCAGATTACAAGATACTATATATGGAAATACCTAAAGACTCCACCAAAAAAGTATTAGACCTAATAAATGAATTCAATAAAGTTGCAGGATACAAAATTAATATATTAAAATCAGTGGTGTTCCTATACATTAATAATGAATTATTACAGAAATTCAGTAAACTATTTCATTTATAATTATACCAAAAAATAAAACTACCTAAGAATAAATTTAACCAAAGAAATAAAAGACCTGTACTCTGAAAACTATGACACACTGATGAAAGAAATTGAAGACACAAATAAATGAAAGGATTTACTATGCTCATGGATTATAAAAAAATATCATCGAAGTCTATACTACCTAAAGAAATCTACAGATTCAATACAATCCCTATAAAAATACCAATGACATTTTTCACTGAACCAGAACATATAACTAAAATTTATATGGAACCACAAAATACCCCAAATAACCAAAACATTCTTCATAAAGAAGAACAAACTTGGAGGTATCACACGCCCCAATTTCAAACTATACTACAAAGCTATAGTAATCCAAACAGTATGGTACTGGCACAAAAACAGACACATAGATCAATTGAACAGAACAGAAAGCCCAGAAATTATTCCACACTCATATAGTCAATTAATCTAAGACACAGGAAGCAGGAACATATAATAGGGAAAGAATCTCTTCAATCAATGGTGTTGGGAAAAATAGACAAATATGCAAAAAATAAAGATGGATCACTTTCTTAAACCGTATATAAAAAGCTCAAAATGAAACCATTAAACTGCAGGAAGAAAAGAGGCAGTTAACTATTTGACATTGGTCTTAGGAATATTTTTCTAGATGTGTTTCTTCAGGCAAAAATAACAAAAAGAAAAAATAAACAAATGGGACTATATTAAACTAAAGAGCATTTGCACAGCAACGTAAACCATCAACAAAACAAAAAGACATCCTACTAGAGGGGAGAAAAGATTTGAGAATTATATATTCCATAAGGGTTTAATATCCAAACTACATAAAGAACTCATACAACTAAACAAACAAACAAACAAAATAATCAAATTAAAAAAGGGCAGAAGACATGAATAGACATTTATCCAAAGAAGACATACAAACATATGAGAAGATATTCAACATCACTAATCATCAGAGAAATGCAAATCAAAATCACAATGAGATATCACCTCATACCTGTCATAAAGGCTATTATCAAAAAGTTAACAAATAACAAGTATTGGCAAGACTGTGGAGAAAAAGGGAATTCTTTTCATGTGCTGCTAGTGAGATTGTAAATTGGTACAGCTGCTATGGAAAACACCATGGAGGCTCCTCAAAAAATCAGAAATAGAGGTACCATATGACCCAAGCTTTTCATTTCTGGGTATTTATTCGAAGACAACAAAAACACTTGTTTCAAAAGAAATAGTCACCCTGGTGTTGATTACAGTATTATTACCAATAGTCAAGATACGGAAACAATCCAGGTGTCCATCAATAGATGAACAGATACACACACGCAATGGAATATTACCCAGCCATAAAATGGAATGAAATCCTGCTATATGCGATAACATGTATGAACTGAGAGCATACTGTGCTAAGTGAAATAAGTCAGAGAAAGAAAAAATCATATGATTTCACTTATACATGGATTCTAAATAAAACAAATGAACAAATAATACAAACAGAAACAGACTCAGATACAGAGAACAAACGAATGGTCGCCAGAGGAAAGCAGGATGGGAGAATGGGTGAAAAAGGTGAAGGAGAATAAGAGGTATACACCTCCAGTTAAAAAAAAATAAGTCATGGGTATGTAATGTACAGCATAAAAAAATAGTCACCATTATCTTAATAACTTTGTATGGTGACAGATGGTTACTAGACTTATTGTGGTGATCACATGGCAAGGAATATAAATGTTGAATCACTATGTTGTACACCTGAAACTAATATAATATTGTATGTCAACTTTACTTTAATAAAAAAAAAAAAAAACCTCAGAGGAAAACTAATGAAAACTCAAGAGTCTGCAATGAAACCATTACTTCACTCAACAGATGTCTTCAAGAGAGAATTTTCAGGGATCTGCCAAACTGTTGAACCACAAAGAAATCTGTGTAGCAACTTAAGTACAAATATTGGGCACCCAAGAAAGATGACCAGAAAGAACCTCCCCTCAACATACATGCTTTGTTAATTGTAAAGTGAATGACTTTCCAGTCACCCTCCATATCTTCAGTGAAAAGAACATATAGATCATGTGACACAGAAAAATCAAAAGGTCCAGAAATGAAAGTAAACACAGATTCTGCACACTCACAAGGAATAGGCCACAATGTTAATGCTATATAGTTAGTGGCCAACCTGATGTTATACATTTTACTGATAGATATTCTCATTCATTCTCTCTCTCCCTCCCTCTCTCTCTCTCTCCACCCCCCTCTCATTCTATGTCTATCTCTATTTCAACTCAAAGGTTAATTTGGTCCTTCCATTTTCCATCTCTTATAAAAAACTTAATAATCTATTAAAAGCAAAAGACCAGTTCTTTCATCCATTAAGCCTCCATCTCCAAGAATGAATACATTACACAGATAATCAATGGTAAAGGTGTGACATGTGGGTGACAAACAATCCTCTGTAGATATTGTCAATTAGGGGATCCTTCAGGAAATTCTCAGCTCTATGATGCTAGTCTGTGAAAAGTCCATGATTCTAGTCTATGAGAAATTCTTTTCTATAAAAACTCTATGAACACTTCCTTCTATTACACACTGTTTTCACCTTGGCCCATCAGTTAATATATTTTATATTCACCTGAACAGAGAAAAAGTTTCCAAAGCCATGAGCTAAATGATATTAGCTCTCTCTTTGCATTGACACACTGCTCAAGTCAAGACTGGATCTTATTTCCTAATAATGAGAGCTTGTATATGCTGAGCACTTACTGTAAGCCAGGCCAGGATCTAAAAGAAATTCTTATGACAACTCTAGGGTCAACTATAATCATCTACCTTATAAAAATGGAAAAATGGATACTGACTCCAAACCCTGTTTTTTGACGCAACAGGACAAACAAGTAAAATAATTCAATTGGTCTTTTATTAAAAATTTAGGATAATATATTCATGTATAATGAATGGAATACAAAGTAAAAATAAAAATTAAATTATATGCTTGCCAGAAGAGTAGGAGAGCGCTTTGTCCTCCACTTAAGTCTACTGACACACAGACTTCATACTACTTCAGACTTATTTTGGTCATGTCTAGAAATGAGGAAGTATATTAATAAGCTGGGACTGCTGATCCTTCAAACTACATTTTATGCCCCAACCCCAGAATCTGGGGTTTGGCAATCCTGAAAAACATTATGCCAAACACATGTTCTTATAATTTTTAGGTCCATGTGTTTTTCCATTGGAATTTTTCTTATGGTCTTGATTAACTTACAATTAAATCATAAAACAGAGTAACTCTTATCGAATATCTTTATTTCCTAGTGCTTTTTTTTTTTTGCCATTTTACATGACTTTTTTTCTCTTAGTTAAGAAAGTCAGGTCTTGAGAGAGAAAATAAATGGCGTAGATGATAGAGGCTCTGTTCATCCCTCTGGCGACCAAATCAAAGTTGTGACAGAAACAAGGAGCAGTGGCAAAGAAAAATTGCCTGAGATCTAGATGAACAAGCCATACAGCTAGGGAGAAATCCCAGAAAGCAACCTGCAATGGCAGAAGGTAGAACGGGGTGAGGATGCAGGGTGACCCGGTTCCAAGAGGCCGAGTGAGACGGAGGCTGCAGCAGAAGTCTCTTAAAGGGGCCGTGTCTGTGAGCAAATTTTTGTGGTGATGGATCTGCTCACTCTGAGCACCAGTGCCTGTTGGGCTGCACGCAGAAGGCATGAGGGACTTACAGGGAGATATTGTCAGTGAGGGTCAAAACGAGATTCGCTCGGTACATTAGGGTCAGAGGTATCCATTGTTCCCTGTTGAGCCCTCCCCCATCCCAGTGTGTGGACACAGTGCCACCATAGGCCTAAAATCATCAAACGGGAGAACAGAGGTCATCCCGCCTCCCCCAACCCGGGCCCCACCCAAGCCACATCCAGGTATATCCTCAGCGAGTCAGATGTGCCTTGTTGAGCAGCATCTAGACTCACACTGGAGGCAGCTGGCCTCAGTTTCTGGTGTGGCCTTTTGAGGCAACTATAAGCACAGCGTCTGTGGATTGCTTGCTGAATCTTAACAGGTGGCAGGTAGAGGCTTGGGCTAAGTTTGGCCTGCAGCTGAACCCGTCTCAGGACTGTGCCACTGGACACCTACTGCACAAATCCACACTAATAACACTGGGAGACTTAGGAGCTTTGCTTAGTACATAGAAACAAACACGGAAAGGCAGCCAAAATGGGAAGACAAAGAAGCAGAAACCATATGACAGAACAGAAGAGAGATCCAGATATAATGGAGTCAAGTAATCTAACAGATGCAGGTTCAAAACACTGGTTATAAAGATGCTCAATGAACTTTTGGGAAATGTAGAGAACTCCAACAAAGAGATAAAAACAGAGATTGAGATTATAAGAGGGAACCAGTCTGAAATGGAGAACACATTATCTGAGATGAGAAGTATATTAAATGGAATAAACAAAGGAATAAACAAAGTGAATAAAGAAGAGGATCACATGCCCTATCTAGAGGACAGGAAAGCCAATCAGGACACTCAAACAGAATGGCAAGAAAATAGAGGCCAAAACTATAAAGATGATTTAAGGAGAATATGGGACACTATTAAGGCTTCAAATATTCATCTGATTGGCGTAAGTGAAGAAAATTAAGATGTTGAACAGCTGTTTGAAGAAATAATTATGGAAAACTTCCTAAACTTGGTCAAGGAAATAGATGTAAAACCCCAGGAAGCTCAAAGGATTCCAAAAGTCAGGGATCCAAAGAGGCCCACACTAAGACAAACTATAATTAAAATGCCAAAGTTTAAATACAAAGAAAAAATTTTAAAAGCAGCAAGAGAAAAACAAATAATTACATGTAAAGGAACACCCATACGACTGGCAGCTGATTTCTCAGGAGAGACTATGCAGGACAGAAAAGCTTGGCAAAAAAATATTCAACAGGATGAAGACTCAGGATATACAATCAAGAATAATTCATCCAGCAAAGCTATCATTTAGAGTTGAAGGACAGATAAAGAGCTTCCCAGACAAAAATAAGCTAAAGGAATTTATCATCACCAAACCAGAATTATATAAGAAATGTTGGAGGGACTTCTTTAAGAAGAAAAAACATGTATCAAAAACAGAAATAAAGAATGGTAACAACTACATTCCTATCAATAAGTATGTCAAATGGAAAATAATTAAATGTTCCAACCAAGGGATGGAGAGGCTAAAAGGATAAGAAAACAAGACCCCTAAATATGAAAAGGAAGGGAATGGAAAAAGATATTGCCGTGATAAACCTAGAAGGTATTTAAGTCAGACAGAGAATGATAAACACTATATGTGGAATTTAAGGAATAAATAGACAAACTAATCAAAAAGAGACTAACAAATATAATAGACACACAGAGGGGAGGAAGGTTTGGGGGGCTGGGTGAATGGAGTGAAGGGTTAAAGCAGTACAAATTAGTAGCTGACGGATGGTCACAGGGTTGGGAAGCACAGCATAAAGAATGCAATTAGCATTAATACATTGGCTAGGTGGAGGGTCAGGAGAGGGAGGGAGCAATTGGAGGGATCGTTTTACTAACTTTATAGATATCTAACCAATGTACTTATACTTGAAACTAATTAAAATTTAAAAAAAATTAAATCAGAAGAAACAAATAAAAAAAAGAAAATAAAGAAAATTGGGTCTTATCAGTGACACTAGGGCTCAAATCTCAGAGGCCAATATACTTCTAAAGTTCACACTTACGAATTAGGGGAATCCAAATGCCAAGACCTGAGCTACAATTGCTGTCATTTATATTGAATACATAAGCTAGGTAACATTGTTAAAGAATTTTTTAAAAAGCAGAAAAAGGAGGGCTATCAGACAATTAAACTGATGTAGTATAGAATCATATTTTTTTAAAAATTATCTCAATGTCATATCCAATAAATTATCACTGTCTTACAAACTCTTTCAAAAAGATAAGCATTATTCTCTGGTACAATTAATTCAAACCCAATGTATTTTGAAATCTTGAATATAAATGAACAAATGAAAAAATTAAATAATCTCAAAGATAAAATAAACTAATCACCATCATCATCTTTTACTTTAATTTTTTTGTGTGGTCATAATGGAATAACTATAATTGGGTTAGCCTTCCTGACACAAACAACTAGATAACGACATAACACACACACACAAAGTGTCCTTCAATATTGGTCAACAATCAAGAACAGACTTTGCTTTTTGTAAAAAGGCAAAAATGTGAGATAAGACTCATGATCATTCCAATATCCTATCTGGAGGTGTTTATAAGACCCCAGAGCAGGGCAGGTGAGCCCAAGCAGATCTTGGTACTTATGCTGAACCAAGGAGAAATGAATCAGAGTTGAAGGCTGAAGTGGCTGTAATTTGTATCGTAGAACATCAGAGAGAGAAAGCTATATAGAGAAAGAGCTTCATAAGAGGAAAAACAGTCATCTGGTAGAAATATACCCAGGAATTACGTAATTGGAAAACATGGACTTTAAATCAGCAATTGAAAATATAATCAAGACTATGAGGGAAAACAACACTACGAAGAAAGACATGAAAACTAAAAACAATGCCCCAAACCAGGAAAAATAAAAACCAAATAGGACTCTTAGATTTGAAGAAGTGTAATACTTAAAATGAAAATTAAAAAGCCACTGGATGGGCTTAAAAACAAGTTAAACATTTCAGAGGAAAAGATCAGAGATCCTGAAGACACAGCAATAAAAAGTCATTGAAATTGAAACAGAGAGAAAAAAAGTTGAAGAAAAACTTCAGGAACCAGTGGGAAAATATCAAGCAGATAAATATATATGCAATTGAAATTCCTGAATGTGTGAAGTAGGGGAGAGACAGAAAAATAATTGAAGAAATAATGGCTATATATATCAAATTTGATAAAATTTATAAACATCAATTCAAGAAGCTTAATGAATTTCAAGCCAAATAAACACACACAAAAACAATACCAAGACACATTATAATAAAATTTCTGAAAACCGATCATAACAAAATCTTAAAAGCAAACAAAATAAAACACACAGGTATAGCAGATCAAAGGTAATTATCATTGACTTTTCATCAGAAAAAATGCAAACCGGAATAATTGCTTTAAAGTATTGTCAGCAAAACAATGTAAACTTAGAATTCCATACCCAGTGAAAATATTCCACCTAAAGATGGCAAAATAAAATGTTTTGAGACAAAAGAAAAGCATTGTGAGAGAATTCACTGCTAGAAGAGTTATACTTTAGAAAGGATTAACGTAAGTACTTCAGGCTAAAGGAAAATGATTCCAGATGGAAGCTTTGATCCATATAAAATAATAAAACCAGCAATGGAAAAAATGTGGCTAAATAGTAAAAAATTTCTCACTTTTTAATTAACTATTTTAAGAAAAATAAAAATAGTTTATTGTGTTGGGTTTATAATATATGTAGGAGTAAAAGTTATCATAATCATTGCACAGGAAATAGAAAAGAGGCATTACATATACTCTCGTAAGTTGCTTCCATTATAAGGAAGGTAGACTCCGAGAAGTTGAAGATGCAAATTGTTACACTGGAGCAACTGCTTGGAAGACACAACTAAAAGTATAGCTAATAAGCCAATAGTGAAGATAAAATGGAATTTAGAACATGTAATTAATTTAAAAGGAGCACAAAAAGAAAAGTAAAAGAATGTATACATGTGTATACATATATATGTATACATAATGTACATATAAATACATATATTTATTTGTGATGATATGGTAGAGTTAAAAAAACAAAAAAAAAATCAGATTAGATAGATATTTATAACAATATGGCAGATTTAAAACTAAACAATAAAGGTAATTACATCAACTATAAATGGATTAAATACACCAATTAAAAAATAAAGATTGTAAAGCTGGATGAAAAGAAAAAAGATCAAATTATATTTTGTCTACAAAAGTATGTTTTAAGTAAAAATATTTTATATAGTAAAGGTAAAAAATTTAAAAATACATACCACAAAACAATAATCATAAGAAGTTGGGGTGATTGTATTAATATCAAATAAAATAGACCTCAGGAAAAGGAATAATATGAAAGATAAACAAAAATATTTCATAATAATAAAATAGTCAATTCGTCACAAAGATATAGTGTATGCTACTAATAACAGAGTTTCAAAATACATGACAAGAAAATCGGTGGAATCAAAGAATGAAACATATTTAGAATTTTCATTGGTGATTTCAACATTCCTCTCGTGGTAACTGATAAACAACTAGACAGAAAATCAGTAAATATCTACATGACTTGAACAATAACCAATTTCACCCAATTAATAGTTCTAGAACAATATGCACAATAACTACAGAATACATATTCTTTTTCAGTACTAATGAAATATTCACTAAGAAAAGTTCATATGCTGGGCCATAAAAGTGTCAAGAAACAAAATTAATGAAATCATAAGATATATTTTCTGAATACAGTGAATCAAATTAGAACTCAGTAACAATAATATATCTACTAAAATCTGAAGGTATTTGGAAAATAACACACTTTAAAATAACCCATAAGTCATAAAATCCACACATAACAAATAACATTAGAAAACATCTTGAACTACCTTAAAATGAAAACACATCAAGAGTTGTGTGATATAGCTAAAATAATTCTTAGAAATATATATCTTTAATTGCTTATAATGGAAAAGGAGAAATGTTTAATATCATTGGTCTAAGCTTCACCTTGAGCTAAAAAAGAGACCAAATAAAACACAAAATAATTAGAAGAGAAAAACTAAAAAATAAAAATGCAATCAATGCAACAGAAAATAAACAAACAAAAGAGTAAAACTGATGAAACCAAAGGCCGGTTCTCCAAAAATATCAGAAAAATTGAAAAACATATGGTGAGACTGATAACAAATTGCCAATACACATTAAAAGGATAAGAGAACATTATGAACATCCTTATGCTAAAAGGTACAACAGCTTAGATGAAATAGACAAATTCCTTAAAACACAAATGAAGAATAATTGATATAAAATATAAAAAGCCCTACATCTATAAAAGAAAATAAATTTGGAAAAATTCATCCCCACAAGAAGGCTCTGGGCTCAAATAGTTTCATTAGTGAATTCTAACAATACTCAAGGAGAAATACAGCAATCTTACACAAACTTTTTCATAAGATAAAAATGGAACTATTTCTCAATATATTTTGTTAGGTTAGCATTATCAAAATTTGACAAATTATAAGAAAAATACCCTACGAATTGAAATCTTTTGTGAACACAGAAACAAAAATCCTTAATAAAATGTTAGCACTCAGAATTTAGCAATATATAAAAAGAAAAAAAATCATGACCAAATTGAGTTTATCGCAAGAATTCAAGGTTATTACAATATTCCTATAATTGATACCAATTAGTATAATGTATCACATATGGAAGATTGCATTCCCCAGGGTGAGCCATACCAATATCTCCATGTCATGCTCTATTTACGATGTAATAGTGTCACTCCACCTATAAAGTATTGGAATCTATGTCCCCGCCCCTTGAAATTAGGAGAACCTTTGTGATTGCCTCAGTTTAGAGAATATAAGGGAAATGGTACCATGTGACTTCCAGGGATAGATCATAAACATCATGCACTTCTGCCTTGCTTTGGAGATCTAATCAGAATGCTGTGTGAAAGTTTAAATTAGCTCGTGCAAAGCAATCACATGAAAAAAGGACATAGGTATAGTCAGTGTAGATTTCCTGCTGAGAGTGCACCTGATATCCTAGTCAACAGAGAGTACTAACTACCTGACATGGGAATAAAGATGCCTCCTGGTGATACTAGTCCCCTCACTTTTAAGTCTTCTTGACTAGGACCCCAATTATCTTGGAGTAGACATTAGCCATCCTTAATGTTCCCTGTCCAGATTCCTGCCACAGCATTTGTGAGCATCTGAAAATAGTTGTTTCACACCACTATGTTTTGAGGTATTCATTAAGCAGCAATAGTAATAGAAGGTAGATATTAAGATTTTTGTTTTACAGAGGAAGAAACTGTATCTCATGAGAGTGAATTGAACAAGTTAGTGTGGGTGGCAAGTGGTATCAACTTAGCTTCCTCTGCAAAGTCACTGCACTATGCTGACCTAGACAAAAGAGTTCCTGAGTGTGGTACCACCTCACTCAGGGTTCTAGCTTAGGACCGTAAGAAGCTTTGGCCCCATTATCATTAAAATTGTGATTTAGTCCCATAATTGCTTATCTTAGGAAGACACTTAAGTTCAGGGTTGGGTATGCTTGGGTACACTGCCAAAACCACCTCACTATTAAATCTTTAGAAAAGATATATCACCAAGGTCTACATTTGCAAAGCTCAAGTAGCTCAATCAACCATAAATTCTGGGCATTCATACAAAAGTTGGTTGAAACATGAGCTTAAAGAGCTCTTGCCAAACAGCTGCAAAGAGCATAGGAAGTAGAGGAACAAAACCTGTTATACTCTTGGCTCCCACTTCAGTACAGCACAAGGGATATCGAGGGTGAACCAACAAGTCTTTATAATAGGACAAAAATAATTGATTCGTTTCCTTCCTAGAAAGATGACTGAACTCAGGATGCTTGAAATGAGTTGCCATTTTCTATTTTCTATTGTCTTTTACTCTGTTCCTCTCACCCCCACCTGTCCCTTTCTCCTTTATACAACCCTCAGTTTGTTCTCCACAGAGGTACAAGTTCTCTATCATCAAGCTTGAACAACATCTCCACAGATGCAGAAGAAAAGTAGTAGGATTTGCTTAGATGCATAGGTTGTTAGATCTGGAAGGAAGCTGGAGGGAATAGCTGTTTTTTGCCTGAACAGAGTCTGTCCCTTCTTTTGGTGAAAGCACTTTGATTTGCCTGTGAGACAAAATCTATCCCCTACTCTCAGGTCTTGTGGTTGGACTGGGGCTGAGTGCACCCTTCCCCAAATCCAAGGGTGATACATGACCCACACCTGGCCAACCAGAACTTTTCACCCATTGACCACTGTGATTGGTTCAGGCAGAAATAATCTGTGGCTGAAGCCATGAGAGTCAGCACCAGGTCCTTAGGAAGTACCATAAGGAAAGAGCTTTCTTCTGGGGACAAAGGGCTCCACTAGTAGGATATAAACCTGGAGCTGTTGATGACAGTCTTGACATTGCAAAGGAGAAAGAGTCTCACCTGATATATTATCAACACAGAGAGAAACAGAGCCAAAGGATGGCAAAAGGCAGATTCCTGACATTTGAGCACCTAGATTCAACGGTGCCTGAAGAGCTCTGTCTTATAATTTAATAGAACCTCCTTAATCTCAGAAGTCTGGCTGAGCCTAATTTCCTTCACAGCCACAGAGACTTGATTCACTATGGCATATTATCAACTATTTATTCTAGTGGTTCATGAAGTTTGCTCTGTGGAGCCCCCAAATTCAATGAACCATAGGTAAACCAGAAAGACTAAGCAACAAAGGCCCAATTTAATCAGAGATGCTCTTTATTTTACTAAACATGATGGCTGTTACAATATTATTTGAATAAAAGAGATTTTTTAATTAAAAAGGAAAAAAAGACAGCTATTCAGTTCAACTACCTTATTTTAAAGTTCCAGAAAACTTGAGCGGCTTTCACAAAGCAAGCTCCTGACAGGAGTATGCCTTGTCTCTACTGATCCATCCAGTACACTCTTCATTATCTCTAGTGCCAAGGCTGCCAATGCTGGTCATATCAGCTTTGGGTCTTGTTTCTGAGATGGATGCAGGTCTGTGGCTTCTAGGCACTTAAGTCTAATGTGTAGGAGGGCCCAATGTGGACCTTGGTATTAGTTATTTGCACACCCTTGAGTGTATGCTCTGGGAAAATGCCCCAGGTGTTAACTATTCCCAGAGTGTATCAGAGACCACAGATATTCAGGGAACTAGCCAGTAGTAAGTAAAGGAGAGTAACATCCTGCAATCATGGTTTCTAGATTTCAGTGGAAGAGCATCTTTAATTACAACAAGTGATGTCACCTACAAAAGCACCAAGCAGGTGCAATCTTTTTGCATATTTAAAGATCACAGTATGGGGTAGCTATGATTAGTATCATCTTTGACTCATGCTGGGCTCGTGAGGAAGTCCTGCACACTTGCTAGGAAGCAGACTTATTTCTGTACCCATTGCCTGTCTGAGTAAAGGGTACAACTTCTTTTCAGTATTCTGAAATATTGGTTTGGTTTTTGAAAAGGCTTTTGGAATCTGTCATCTTTAAAATTAAAAAAAAATAATCTGGTCACTTTTGAGACAAGTTAATTAAGTTCCATCTGTCTCAATGTGGCTGCCCTCTAGTTTGAAGTGGAAAAAAAAAAAGAGAGAGAGAGAATCCAAACTGGCGATAATGTCCTTTTAATTGAATAAAACAACAGTTTTCTCATTCTAATGAGCATAAACTGTTTACAGAAAAGATTTTATTTAAATTATCCAGAGTGATTACTTTAAATGCACAGTTTGGTTAAAAGCTACAGTCATAAATAATTAATTTTTCTTTTTAAAAGAATTATGCAAATTTAAGCCATGAGGCTAAAAATGGAAAGTGTCTAATCACATGTGAATTGAGCTTGCATTTCTCTTCCTTGCTACTTCCTCTTCATACTTCTGTCCTTGCACCTGCTCTGAATACAAATAATGCCTGCCTCACTCGCCATAATCCAGGATGGTTCTTACACCCTCTACCAGTTCTTTACATTCTCATTGAACACTGAATGAGATCAAGAAATAGGTGTAAACACCTTTGTGTCACACCCCAAATAATGCTATGCGCAGGTGAACATTGGCAAATTCTTGTTGTTGGAGGTAAGAGAGTATCAACTGATCAGGACATGCTTCCTAAACATCTATCCTGTGTAGGCATTCTGCTGAGTGAGCAGAGCTTAGAGGAATAAATTCCTCTTTGAAGGCCTTCATCGACTATCCATAAATTAAATAAAAATAAAAGAATAAAGACTAGACGATAAAAATCGTCAAGCTCCCAGAAGCAGTGGCTGGTTAACAGTGCACAGTGGGAGATGCCACAGAAGCCAGGGTTCTGAGCTTTGAGTTAGACAACCTGAGGTTCCACAACCCCTTTTACCTCGTCTGGTACTGCTTCACAACAGAGACATCTCTGAGTACAGCCAAGAAAGAGAAGCCCTTCTGAGAAGGTGGGCTGCTGCCACAGGATTGCCTGACAGAGCAGTGCCAGTTTGATGTGGCAGTGGAAGCACAGTGGCAGGTGAGATCAGGCTCCAGAGGTGGGAGCACCATTGGACATAAAGGGTGAACTCTAAATGCAGAGAGACTGAGATGTGTTCTGCTCCTCTTCCAGCTGCTAGAGTTCTTGTGCACAGGAAGGGAGGTGTCAGGGTCTCCAATTACTGAGGAAGAAAAAAGCAGGTTCTGAAGGGCAGGAGGTGGAAGGGGCAAAGCAAAAGTTGTGAATGGCATAGTCAGTCATAAGGAATTTCCAGGCCCAGCAGATTATATCTGTAGAATTTCTCATGGCCATTGGCTGTTTTTAAAGGTTTTGAAATGAATACCCATAGATGGTGTGTGCATGCGATAGGTCACCACTCTAATCCCTATTTTATTATACTCACTGTTCTCCACACACTAACTTCACCAGCTTGGCCCCTAGGAACATTTATATTTGCGGCCTCTGACAAGGATGATGAACAATGTGTGGATGTTGAATTGTTGACTTGCAGTAGCAGCAGGCAACCCTGCTTCAAGAGCAGCCACAAAACCAGCAGGTAAGAGGAGAGAAGGCAGATCCCTGAGAGAGGACACTACATCAGTTATCCCCACAACACCCTGGCAGGGTAGAGTCTCTCATTACCCCCTTTTATATATGATGAAATCAGAGGCGCAGAAAGGTTAAACAAACAGTCTCCGATGACACATCTGTTAAGAGGGATTGCCTCAGAACCCAAGTCCTCTGGCTCCAGGGCTGTTTTCTTAATCAGCGTGGTCTACCCTTGCCACCTCCATAAGTGACACAAATACCATTTTGAAAGAAAAGATAAAACATTCCTGATTACACAAGAAATTTGACTCCTTCTCAAAAAATTCCATATTTTAATCCTTTGGAAGATCGAAGGGGGTAGATCTCAAAATGCAGGAGAGCAGGTGCTGGTGCCTACTCTGTCTATATGTATGCCTTAAGTTGCTCAGCCTAACCTGCAGAACCCTCAAGCCCCAGCTCGGGTTCACTTTAGATGCGACTCAAATTGACCTCACTGAATGTGGTCATAATTCACTTTGGTTTAGAGGAGCTTTAGAGAAAGCTCATATAGCTAGAACTAAACAGCAGTTTGATGAGTAATGAATAAATAAATCAGAGGTATACATTAAATTCCCATCCAAATAACCATAGATTCTTCAATTGGGGGGTGGGGGGGAGGGGAAAAAGCATGCTTGGCAAAACAGTTTGATTTGGCTATAGCCACATAGATTTTCCCAGCCTGCTCACTGATTATGGCAGTGCACACAGACCTGAAAGAACTTGGGCCTTGGATGTGCTCACAAACCTCATTGAGAACTAAGCACATGATGATAATTTTACAGTGTCAGCAGTCTCCACTTGGTTATGATAATGGAAGTTTAGCATCATGTCACTCATGTTTATGCAGAGAACAACTCAGAGGTGTTCAGGAACAAGGCAGGTGGCTTAATGCTCAGATAACTCACTGGTTTTGTTTAAAAAGATTTACTGGCACAAAAATAAAAGGACTTTTAAAGCCCTTAGGACCCACAGCTATGTCATGATTGACACACAAGATGTGATGCTTAAAAGATTCAGGAAAATATGGAGTCACAGAATACAGTAGGATACCCATTAATAAGGAAGTTTATGGCAACTGCAGTAACAGTGTTGGTTGGGGACAGAGAAGTCTACAATGGTTGCCATCAGAAGCCAACAGTAAGGAGTAGGGAACTGCTATAAAAAAAATACTATAAATAGTTATCTTCCAGTTTCATATATAGAAATCACTAATGCTTCCATTAGTTTTAAAATAAAATGAAAGAGTCATAGTGATTTAGATTTTTTTAAAAATCCTAACGGTGCCCTAAGTTAATTAATTAATAACACGGGCTTGGTTTTATGAAGCAATGGATTTGGGCTAATAAGGTGGTTTATAAAACCCAAGAGGTTCAGGTGATATTGTTACCTTGATAGCTGGCTACCTCTAACTAACTCAAATGAACTATCTGGGAATTCAATTGCTCTGAAACTCAAGGCAATTGTCATTAAACGTGTTGTAAACTCAGTCAAATGTGTGTGTGTAAAACATCCACAAGAAGAGTAAAGCTCTGAAAAGTGGCAATGGTAAAATTTTGTTTGTTTTCATCATTCTCTTTGTTAACTGAAATTAATAAATAAAAACCACAGAGTTCTTTCAAATAACAATGGTTTCTGTACCTCCACATTGGAAAATTTTAAAATCTAATATAATAAAAGATAACAAGTTTAAGTCATATATTCATAAACTCATTCACTCAATCACACAATGAGCATTTACATGCATATTGGGTATGCTGGCCAGATGCAAAAATAAATAAAATACACACTCTTTGAAGTGTCACTGTATGTGTCCCCAGTGTTAATATTCCATATGTAAAATCTGTTGCTTTTTTAAAATAATGAATGGATCAGATAGGTGTGAAATTGCACACTATTTATCCACTGAGTTATAACTGAGTGATAAACTTTTCACATTCACATTTTTGTTGTTGTTGTTGTTTTAAACCTATCATAACTAATAATGTGTCTTGGCTATTATTTGCCCATTAAATATCTATTAAGCATCAGTCCCTGGGGCCAGGGAAGACTAGCGGACATAAGATTTGGTTGTTACTCTGTGCTGTGATGCTACAGATTAGAAAGACCTAGGGGTAAACTAAAGTTAACCATGCTGTAAAACTGGACCATGAAGCCAGAGCAGGAAAGGGAGGCGGTACTAAACAGAGAATTAAAGAATGAATACATGTTAGGTTAGTAGATTAAACTATAATAAGAATCAAATCATGTTTCTCCAAGTGGAGACTATTTTACCTGAAGGGGATCAAGGTATGCTACTCCAACATATGCCACTTTAGCATAAGGATTGTTTTGAGCTGAAAGCAAACGAGAAACAGTAGATGCAGGAAGAATCTCTCTACCCTCCCTTTTTTCTGCCTAAAGGCTGGGTATAAATATCCCTTTGTGAAGGTGTCCCCCTTCCCTTTCCCATACCAGGAATAGGAAAATGACTCTTAATCATCGGAGATACTTTTATCACCATGGATCCTGTCCAGGATTAAGTCTACATAACAAACCTTATTAAAATAACCATTATCTTCCATTAGTTGCCCCCACACAATTACCTTCATACTGTCTGTGGACTACCTGTACCCCTACATGCACACCCCCTCATGCCCTTCCTAACAGGACAGAGGTGTAGAAAATTGGAACTTTCCCATGGTTTTCCCCAAACCCCTTCTCTGATGCCTTTTATAAAACGTGGTAGAGTTTTGTAGGATGCAGGGGTTACACTGCAGCAGAGAAAATAACATGGAATTAAATAAGAAGTATCTTTGCCCTTGAAAAGACCTCAAGTTACTTTGGTCATCTGGAGTCAGTGCCCCGCTGTACCCCACTTGTTGAGCCTGCTGTCCCCTCTCTTGTCTCAGGAGGCCAGCCTGTTTTTTAATTTGTACTATTTTCTTACACATGGCAATTTTGTTCTGCCCCCTCTTTCATTCCATGACTTGCCTTGGGGCCTCTCTTTCACATCTTAATGGCCCCAATTTTTTCCTGAGGAATTCTAATTTGGAGGTGAACAATGACAGTGATTGGGCATGGAGGGAAGAGGGTAAATTTGATCATCTATTCTTTAAAAAGGAAAACAACTAAAAGTTGATTATTTGGGGGAAGAAAAAGCAGTAAAAGTTCAGTAAAGAAGTGCCTCATGATGTCATTGTTTCCCAGTTGGCCCCCTCCAAAGCAGTCTTTGAGCAAGGTTCAGACCAGAGGCAAGGTTTTTGAGACACACCAACTCTTAGCCTCAAGGTTAGTTGGACAGTCTCTGAAAAGGCCTTGAGCATGAGCACAGATCGCTGCTGCTCCATGCAACTGAGAGCCTCACAGATTGTTCACTTTCCTTTCCTAGGTTCAAAATCCCTCTTGTAGCCTTGCCTTTAGAACTCCTTGGCTTATCCAATAGTGTATTTAAAGTTTTCATCTACTTATTAACCCACTGATTGACTTGGCTAGACTTTCTGTTCAAAGTCATTTTGAATGCCCCCAGGAGTTTGATTCAAGATGCTCAATTTCCTGCAGGAGAGAAGCTGTGCATATCAGGAATAGCATATCATGATTCTGACAAAGTGTCAGCAGTTGGAGTTATATAAATTATAGGATGTGATTACAATGTTTGCTGTGACAATACCATCAAAGTCCTTTTGTGATGTATAACACATTCAAAATGCAAATTCCAGGATATTTAAAAGCCCATCAAATAAATTGTTTTGACTCAAGATTTAAACCCAGGAATGCTGTTGCTTCTTTTACAAGTGTGATGAGCTGAGTTTTCATTCTATCATTTAATATAGCACAGAGAACTCTCTATGTGAGAGATACATGTTGCAAAATTTAAAGTTTCCTATCTTGAGTTGTCAACATTATGGGGAACATAATTCAGGACAAGTCAAGTTCCAGTATCCTTACAGCTCAAAGCAAACACGATGAGTTTTTCAAAACTCAGTAGAAGCACTATAACTCAGGCCTGTGGGAACAGCAAGGGCATTTCTAATCACACGCTGGGTATTTTAAAGACTTGGGCACTCCATTAATGCAGTCTGGTGGACCTGATCCTCATCAGAGCATATGCATAAATGTGGGAGGCCTTCCCAAGAGCAACATAGCATTAGAGAGCACAGACTTCATACCAGATGGTCAGCCTAGCATTGAATCCCATATGCCCTATGAATGATCCCATGTCCTTGGGCAAATTCCCCCATTTCCCTAAGCCTCAGCTTTCTCCCCTGGAGAATGGAGACAATAGGACCTACCTGACAGGGATGCAGAAGCACTTAGCATAGGGTCTGGGGTTCATTTTAACTGCCCCATACTGGTGGCTCTAGCATCCCAATTAATCTTACTATGCTGCTCAAATGAGGGCCAGCCTACTGCTCTGCTGGGAAGGGTGCTTCTGAAGATCACCATTCATTTCCATAGCTCAGTCTTTCCTCTCAAGCTTCTTGGTTCACACCTGCTGCCCATCATACAACATTCAGAGGAGCACAGCAATTTCCAGCACTGAGATTACTTCTTATTCTACTTTCTAAATGATACACCTGTAAAGACTTATGAGACAATGAGAGGCAATGACATTAGTAGACTACTTTTTTTTTTAAATTCTCTAGCATGGAATGGAGCTTCCAGTCAGGACAAGGTGGATACACCATTCAGGGTAGGCACTACAGCCACAAAGAGTGAAGGTGACTTAGGGATGTCTTTCCATTGGGAAGAAAACATACACAGTCCCCTTTCTTTTGAGAGCGAGAGAATTTGACAAGTCTAAAATAAAAAGAAGACATAATTAATTCCATAAGACTCTATGCATGGAATAATAAGTAATAATGTTATTCTGAATTTCTAATTAATAATAATTAGTTCAGTATTGATGGAAGACTGTGCGCCTGGCGTGATGTTAAGCAATATTAACTTCTTAAAAATTCACAACTCTATGAGGTCAGCAATACTATTATTCCCACTTTACAATGAAGAAGTCTTGATTTTACATAGTATAATTCTGTTATGTAGCATGAAGTTTACTGTGGAATACTTCAACATAAATGTTGCTGTTAGGTAGTCAGGCAGGTGTGACAGGAGCAAAGGCCCAGCTCTGTAACCATAGAAACTTTCTTTGAAGACCTTCCTTAAGGACCTCCCAGAAATATTTCCCATTTAGGGTTATAAATTATCTCAAATCCTAGAGCACAAAGTTCATAAAAGTTGCTAGCTGAACCAGCTACAAACGCATGCCCAGAAAGTACTACCCTAATTTGCCCACAATTTAAGCCTCATTATATTGTCATTATAATACTATGCTTATGCCTGGAAGTTCATGAATCTAATTGTAACAGATTGAATTCTGGGTAAGCACATGCGCAATAGCAAAGCGTAATATAGCAGCCAACTGTTAGTCAAGGTGACCTCACATCCAGATCATCTAGGACCTCCCATCACTACTCAAATATAAACAGACCCTCCCACTTCTGCATTGTTAAAGCTCACTTTGCTGAAACCCGCTCCTTCCTTGGGCTGTACTGTCTCATCTCTTCATCTCCAAAATTCCACAGGGCTGCACCTTCCTTAGTGGGGCCCCTCTCCTTCTAAAATATACTTTCAATAAGTCTTACTTTTTCTAAATCTTGCTGACCTGCAATTCTTTGCTGTTTTGGCAGGGAAGAACAGAGGGACAACACAACACCATGGTCCTCCTCCCCCATGCCGCTGGGGCAATTTCACATCCCCCCAATGGTAACACTGTGATATAATTGTGTATGTTAATTTTAACCTATAGCTCAGAAGTGGCCAATTGCCCTAATCAGGAATATACACGCTGGCTAGTATTTAAGCAAAAGATGTGCTACAGCTATTAAGGATTTCTCAATAGCCATAATGAGCATTTATTTTATGTTGGTAAATCGGAGGTGTCTATTCTTTGTGGATTGGTTGAATGGATTGCAGTGGCCCAGCCTTTCTCTGTATGAACTCACATAAGGACTTTGAACTTTGAGATCTCAGTGGCCTCCATTTTTAGGAATAGTGCCCCAGGCTCAATTGTTAAACAGTCTGGTCTTCTGCTGCGACTCAGGTTTCTTAGTCACCTGACTCCAAAGAGAAGGTTAACTGACTCCTGCAAATAATGCATGTGTTTTGATGCAAGATACCATCAGAACATCGAACACGATAGAGAGCTGGGACTTCCCTGAGCTTTCACAACCGTTAGTTGGCTTTTGTGAATGCTACTAGTAAATGTTTGCACGGATATCAGAATTTGTCTGGGACTTGTTTTCACCATAGCCCAGTAATAAGATTATGATGGCAAGGACGTGTAACATTTGCCACTTATGTTGGAGGCTACCAATAGCCACTAAAAATAATCTATTAATTTTAAATTACCAAGTTGGCTTGGATTGTTCACTACAGGGACTTAAATTATATTTCCTAAAAATGAAAGCTATACTTTAGTGCCCAGCATAGGGACTAACCTTCAGCTTAGTCCAGTCAATAAACTAGGTAATTGTACATCTGGTTACACAAATGTTCTTAGAACAATGACTGCCAAAGAGTAAACCCTCTTGTTTGCTGATAACTACAGAGAGGAGCAATCTAGCTGGATAAGAAGGCCATGAAGTCTACACACTCTGAGTGTTCCTAATTCAACCTTAGGTTTAAGAGAAATGGGAAATTGACAAACTTGATCTAGATTCTATGAAGTCTTGAGAAATCAACAGATCTTACAAAAATGTATGGTTCTGCCAAGACGGCAAAGGGCTGCTGTGAACCTAGGTATTGTGGCCAAGACACGGCCTTCAATTCGTTGCTGCATTCCCGGCCACCGATTTTCTTTTCCAAGTTTGTTCTTGTTTGCATTTGGTTGTACTTGGTTGAAAAATCTGTTCTTAATAATATTAATAGTTAAAAATTAAGATTATTTTAACCTTTAAATAACTTATATTTAAAAAAACACACATTATTTTCTAAGTAATAAGACCCATACATTTTAATAACAAAATAGAGTCAGTAATCTCAGTTTAAAAGGAGAACTTTTCCAACACAATACAGTTTTGTTACATATGTATTGTCATGCAGTGATCAATATTTCTTAAGTTGAGAATTCCATGCTTTTACATAACAGAAAACTAAATAAAAAGCAGATTGCCAAGCGCTATGATGGTGAACAGCTGCCAAAAATCTATAATTTTCCCCCCTACTTATTCCCTTAGTTTTTTTGTAAAAGTTACATTGAAAAACTAACTCATTAAGGATTTCTCAGTATCTTCTTCAGAAAACACACTACCATTCTATCATATCAGACTTTCTGGGAATTTTCCTTTCCAGTCTGGCCCGAGTAATTAAGTTGGCTTGAATAAGGACGGTAATTAAAAGCAGACAGCATTTATATCTTGATGGAGAATTGAGTGTTAATGCTAAAGAAGCTCCATGGACCTGAATATTTTTCCTGGCCTCTCCCAATATCATGTTTCTTTGGAGTCCATCTAAATTATGATGATGCCCTACCAAAAAATCACATTCCACTCTTCATCCATAAACCATATCTTTAGCAAGAAAACCACCGTTAGGAACTTTTCCATCAAATCTAAGTAATGTAGTATAAACAATGTGCCTTAAGCAATCAACCCTTTCCCCAACATATTGCTTTTAACAACATTCACAGAAAGGGAATGTTGCAGAAATCTGGTTTGCCCCTGAAATTTCTTCCATCTAAAATCAGTGACTGCCATTGAGTAGATGAAGTTGGCATTTGTAAAAACCAGTTGCTTCAGACCTGAACTTGACCATTCAGCTAGACTTTTAAAAGGAAAGACAAATATGACAATTGCATTTTGGGGAAAATATTTTAAACTTTATCTTGGCACCACTATCCACTTTGTAGCCAGTATTTTTTACAATTTCTTCCTCAATTTTTGGTGTCTCATTGTACCTTTTCAGGAGTATAATGTACACTGTGGAAAAACAAGCAAACTCTAGTGAGTAGTAAAACTTAATTGTTGGTATGACTAAGAAAAAGCCACTTAGTCCCTCAGCATCAATATTGAGTGTGTAGTACTATGAACCAGGTACAGTACCAGGTTGTAGGGAGCCGATATAGTTTTTGCCCCAGACCTTACATTATTGTTAGGAAGACAGAGAAAAAAGAATTTGCAGAGAAAAAAAATCAAAGTACTTAATTGAAATAATTATAAATGATTATAACTTCTGTGAAGAAACTGATAGGGATCTGAGATGGAAAGTCAACGGCACATGAGTGGTTGGAGACGCTGGGGATTTTGTTGACATGATAAGATACTTGGAGGCAATATATAGGAAGGCACATTGAAAGCCAAGAAGCAAAAATAAATATAAGGAATTATTTTTAAGAATTCCATGAATGCTCAGTATATACCCAACAACAAGATATGATTCTGACAGTGTAAAAACCATTTTAAAAATTGTTAAATTTTAATAGTAGGTAAATTCTGTGGCATAAAACTGTATATAGCAAATCGATTTTACCTTAGCAAGGACATAGCTGATATTAAACCATCTTTGCCATTCAGTGTGCCATTTTCCTAGCTTCTCAAAGCCTGGACACATGAATTCAGACCCCTTTGATGTATGTGGAAAATGCTTCCTTAGGATGGTGGTGTTGGAAGCCTGAGAGAATCCCAGTCACATGGTGAAGAATGAATCCACTGATCATGTGTATAAAAATATGGCCTTGAACAATATGCAGCGTACGCACTGAAATGTTGGAGATGATGCCATTCTTACCTAACATCTACAAAACAGATATTTTCAGATGCCCTCCAAACTCGAGATGTCTAATCTATGTGATTTAAACAACTGAGTATTTCTTGACTACCTACTATGTGCCCATCCCTATACTGAGGACACCACAGTGAACCCAGACACCATCACTCTCTTTGAGTTGGATAGTTCAGTTGGGTAAAAAATAAATATGAAATTTCTTAATACAAGAAGTTCTAGGATGGTGCTAAATTCTTTGAAAGCATATCCTGAGGGCCCCACTCTAGATGGTAGGAAGGGATGTGGATCAGAGATGATCAGGTGGAACTTCTCAGAGGAGACAGTGATGACACTGAACACAAAAGGTAAGCCCAGAGGCTTCCAGATGGAGTAAGAGGAAGAGGCTGGTTTTTGCAGTGAGAACAGGTACAGAGGTTATGTAGGGGAGAACATTAGAATTTGCTCTTGTCTATTTTTGAGTAGGGCAAGGCTGAATGGAAGCATTGAATGGGGAAAGAGAAGACTGAGAAGTAAATAGGAATCAGGTTATCAAGTGATTCAAATGCTTAGAATTTAGGTTCCTCTGGAAGATTTTGGGCCAGTGGTGATCCTATCTGTATTTTAGATCATCTAATTTATTGGTTGACAATTAAAATAGCTCAATCATTTGTGAAGCCCTTTCAAACTGGGCCTTAAAATGTATTCCAGAAGCAGACAGAAAAAGTCATCTAATTTGGTCTGATGATGGCCCATCCCCTGTAAGGTATGAGAACAGTTCTGCCCATAGGTCCCTTCTATTGGAATACTATGGGACATCAAGATGAACAAATAGCACATTTGAACCCTGTCTTTCTCAGAGAAAGGATTCTTCACAGGGAAACAAATGCTCCTAACAGTGGGCTAAGTGAAAGAGAAACAGTGTGGGATGGTATTCAGCTCCTGCTTCATCTCAGGACACCTTTAATTGTATCACTTCAGAAGAGAAATCAATTACAAGTGTTTAATAGTTATTTCCATCAACTGACAAAGATGTTGATGTTCCAGATTTTTTTATTAAACATACTGGAAGTTGATTTGAACACACGTTCCTTTTGCCTGAATAAACTATCGTATTTCCTTTTCCTTTCAGAACAAGCATTTCCCCTGAGTAAGTGGCACTGAGCATCATCATCAGAATAAGGTTGAAGGAGATTATGATTGCCATATTTCTCACAATCAGGTGTGAAAGGCCATGAAAGAATAATATTTTAATGGCAAGAGGATTCAGTGGTAGTGGCCCTCTGCCATTTTGCAATAGAAGCAGTTTAAGAGCACAAGGCAGGTGAAGTATTGTTTTCTATGGTATTATTGAGTCATGGCTTTACAGATAATACATTTATAATTGGCATAGTAACCTTTATGGAATAAGAGTAAAAGAATTAAATCTTTTACATAGAATAAGTTCTTTCTACAGAAAGAGAACAGAAACTGGCAGCTGATATCAAACCACAGTCTGATTCTCTGGGATTATTTTAATTATTCTTCAAACTGGTAATAAGAGGACCATGTACATTTTAGTTTAAACCATGTCAAAGCATGACAATCAGCTCTGAGAATCTAAGTTGCCCAAATATCTGGGCTGTGAATGAGGAAAAAGCAGTACAGAGTTGATTGTGATGGCCAAAATACCGCCCTCAGCTCTCAGAAGGCACAACAGAGAGGGGTTCCGACCACCCACATAGCAGGATGGTGAGTGGAGGAAGGGGAGGGTCAAAGAAGTGGGAGGCAGGGAGAAGACTGAGGGGACACTCACTGGGGCAACTGGGAATAAAAGGAAGTCATGAGCCTGGGGCTCAGAGAAGAGGAATAAAGACATAGTCCTGAGAGTCAGTATTAGAGCTCAAATGGGGATACAACTTACAGAAGCCTCACATAGAAATACAGAGGTCTAGAAATGCCAACTCCTTCATTTCCTCCTGTTCATATCTTTTTTTTTTTTTTTAACAGAATTTACTATCCATATTCCTGGATGATCTGCTTCTATCATGCAACCTATGTCACATGACCCTTCCCCAGCCACAGCTGATTGGTTAAGGGGTAGGCATCTGACTTCAATGGAACCATGGGCTAGAATGAGTTAGGTAATTTGCTCAGAAATGAATTCAGATACACAAATACTGAGTAACTCTTTACTTGGTTTGAACTGGGACATCATGTGAAGTCGACTTGGAGGAGACTATGTTTCAGTCATGAGTGAGGAGAGACAAGAGAACTGGTCTACAGAGAATTTTAAAAATAGGGCTGACATGTGAAGGAGAAAACACAGGCAAAAGGCTGTGTGGATCCAGAAAGAAAGAATACAGGAAGCAACTGTTTGCTCGTGATGGTTTCCTACTCTCTTGATGATTTTTGTACCTGCCAAGGCTGCTCCTGTATCCATTTAATAAATTTCTATGAGCTTGAGTGGGTTCTCTGCCTAGAGCCAATGTTTTCTAAAAAGTGATTAACTATGGTGAGTCATCTTTTGATTATCTGCAGTAATGAAGAGAAATAAGGCAGAAATATTATAAAATATTAGTGCTATCATTATAATAACCTTTAATTTGGTTTTCTAATACAACCACCCAATCCCCATAACCATCTTTCCTAAATGGAGCCAGACCAGTGCCTTGTTGTAAACTTAAGGGCACAGCAGATAATCCACAGGAGGGAATCCCACTTTATCTTCTCAGAGGTTGACTCGACGATTACTCAGAATACCACCTAGGTGCTGCAGTGCCAGGAAGGAGCAAAGAAAATGCTTCAGAGCCTCCCTCAGTGCTCCATAACCCCACTTCCCAGTATCTACCAGAGCAGTTCTGCCTCTATATGTTTTACATATTAAGGGTTCATGGAAACATTTGACTAAAGAGCTACCATAATGAGTACCATACTGAGGGGATACATGATCTTTGGCTTGATTCATTTTGAATTCTACAAAAACATTCTATTCGGGACTCTGTTACTTCTCAGTCCTCCCAGTGTCAATTTTCTTTGGGACTGGTTTCTTCTCCACTTTGTGAGATTCAGGCTCCATCTAACTTCTCAGTACAGGGTTCTGACTCAAACAGGCCTGTTATAGGCTTAATACAGATGCTAGTAGAGTAAGGGAAAAATCAAGGACTATAAAGATAATTAAATTTAGTGAATGGTAGAGGCCATCATTGCTACCCTGTAGAGAGAATCTGCCTTGGAATAAAGCTAGTAAGAGTCAAGAGATAAGTCTAAAAATATGAGATTGAACCCTAAATCTAGTCATGCCTCATGACAAAACTAAACAAATGTCTTGGTTCCAAGAATCATCAAATTCCTTTTTTGACATTGGCTACTTTGAGTTGGGTGCCCTCACAAAGAATGGTAAATAATCTATCGTGTTAAATGATTATTTAGACTAAATGGTCTTATCCACTTCTATAAGGTCTTCAACCTATTTTTAGAGGCTGTCCTTATAGACAACTTCAAATTATTATACACAATAGCAGAAACAACAATAAATTTAAAATCTGAAAAAAAATCCACTTGAAATCTAATTTATTTTTTTATTTTCAGCTCTAAACTTTTCTACTAGTTGACAGTCATCCATACAGAGTGTTAGGACATCTTCCCTGAAGGCAATAACATTATACTTTTCATTCATAGTTTTATAAGAGTAACTCAAAGAAAAAAAGGTTAAATTAGAAAAAAAAACACTAAATAGATAAATCTAAAATCAAATGGAAGAAGACAATATTTAAATTAATATAAATTACCAGAGATCAGGAATGCACTCAGTTTTAACATCACCATCTCCTGGCAAAAAAAAATAATAATAATTATAATAGTAATCTGTTTCAATGGAAATAAAATACTATAATATTTATAGTCTGTGCCAGAGTTATAATGACTGCAGGGCCAGAAGTGAAGTGTCACAGCATGCTCCACATGTTTTTAACACGGTTTCTAAAGGCTCTGGAGGCTATTAAATTTAATGAACCCATCTGCTATGAAATAGAGGTCCCAGTGTAATCAGTTTCCTCCATGCCATGTAATGCAGATGGCATTCTCTGTTCCACAACCCAGCAGGATAGTTTATGTTTCTCTTTACGTGTCTCTTTTTGTTTTGTAGATTTGAACTTCTTTGATATGCAGTGGTATCTTGGGAAAATACTGTAAATTCAGTTTCCAAGCCCCAACAACTTCCTTATGATGACTTTGACCCCCTGAGTAATTGCTTCTAGGCAGTAAGATGTTGTAGCTTAAAGCAATCACCCAAAACAACTCCTAAATGGCCCAGGTGCCATTTCTAGATGGGAAACCGAAACAAATGTGTAATTTATCAAATACAAAGCATTTTCTCTAAGTTGGACTTAGTGGGGGGTTAGAAAGAGGGACACAGGTCTAATTTGCAAATGCAACTAAATTGGTTTCTACAAATTGCTGACTGAATTGCATTACTAGCAAAAGGGAGGAGCAGGAGGCCTCGGTAATGAATTCTCATTATTTTAAATGGCCGCATTCCCACTGTCTCTAAAAGATTTCTTTGCTCCCCTTCTGCGTGTCACTGTAGTCTATGCAAATTCCTTCAGAGGGGTTGATCAGGATGTGGATGCTTCCTCAGTTTAATGCAGGTTCTGCCCTGCACAGCAAGTTGGGTAGCATTCCCAAAATGATTAGGACCCAACTGGAAAGCACAAGCCACTTGTTTACAAAATGGAACAAATTCCATTGTTAATGATTTTTTTGCTCTGCACCTAAGAGATAATGACTGTGTACAACTTGTATTCAGATAAGAAACCCATGAATTTCAGAATTCTGGTGTTTGCTGTTTTGTCAATTAATACGATAACTTATTAGATTAAACATAATTAATGTTGTTAACATTAATTCATTTATTTGGGCTTCACCAGGAAAGCAAATTGAATAGAACAGCCAGGCAGGAGACAGACAGAATATTTAATCAGACTGGTTGGTAGTAACAGCAGGGAGTATGAGCCCTGAAAGGAAAGTTTTGTCAGTCTCCACTTTAGATCAGGCTTGGTTAAATGCAAAACTTGACCCTCGTTTGCAAGAATCCAAACTCAGCTTCCGTTCACAAACTTTTATCTTGAGATTGTTCACACCCAGAACTGTATGAATTAATGCATTATTAATAAAAAGGGAAAGCACTGCACTTGCCAGTCATCTTAAGCTATTCAATTACATAATTATATTTGTTGCTGCTGGGGTTTAAGCAATAATAATTGATGAGTCAAGTAAAGAGAATTCTTTTTGCCTTAACCACCAGATAATTAAGGAGAAAGAAGACTTTTAATACATATTAAGCAAGCTTGTGGATCAGGTGTCCAAATTTACCAGATAATCAACAAATACCTGTTTTCTTAGTATTTGGTAGAAATGACAGAAATCAGCAGGGTCAGAGGTCTTCTGATTCCTGAAGGAATCAAAGCCAATTTCAGACTACAGTGTCACAGGGGAAATCAGGCCCCTTGAGACAGCAGGCTGAGCAGAAATGTTCTGATGGAGAGCAGAAATGGCTCCCTGAGACTTTCTCTTGACAGTACAGGAGGAGGCAGTATCTTTCCCTCTCGGTCATTATCTTTCCCTCTCGGACCACAGCATATGGACAGAGGCTGTGCCCTAAGCAGCATTCTAAAATAGCTCCCTAGATTTCTGCCTCCAAAAGTACATGGCCCTTAAAATCGCCTCCTCTGGAGTGTATGATGGGATATCACTCCCATGATTAAATTACTATCATTTGACTTTGAGTTAATTAAAAGAGATTATTCCAGGTAGGCCTGACCTAATTGAAGAAGCCTTTAAAGGAAGGTGAAGCATTAGAGAGGTGCAGTCCTGGTGGTCTGGGAGAAAGCACTTGGCATTGTGTGAACTACCTGTAGTTGCCATGTGGCAAGGAAGTGTGGGTTATAGGAGCTGAGAACAATCTCCAGTGAACAGCAAGCAAGAAAACGGGAACCTCAGTCTTATAATTGCAAGGGACTGAATTCTGCCAACAATCCGAATGAGCTTGGAAGAGGTCCCTGAGCTGCAGATGAGACTAGAGTGCAGCCAACACTTAATTGCAGCCTTGTAAGACCCTGAGCTGAGGGTCCAGCTAACTTGTGCCCAGACTCCTGACCCATGAGAATCATGAAATAATACGTTTGTGTTGTTTTAAGAAGATAAGTTTGTGGTAATACATTTCATGGAAACAGAAAACTAACAGGGCTGTCCCAGTGATGCTGACACACATCATAGGGTGTGCTAGCTGTTCAGCTGGGAATCACAACAACTCTCACACCAGTTGGTGGCCCTCCTCTCTGTGTCTTGGAAGATCATTCTCCTTCACAGAGGCTACAACTCCCAGAGGCTACCAAGAGGCACTAAGACAATAACTAAAACTAACCCAGACACTAGATCCACTGCGTCAACCTAGGATGAAACAAATAAGTCAAGGTAAACCACAAAAAGAAAGAAAGAAAGAAAGAAAGAAAGAAAGAAAGAAAGAAAGAAAGAAAGGAAGGAAGGAAGGAAGGAAGGAAGGAAGGAAGGAAGGAAGGAAGGAAGGAAGGAAGGAAAGGAAGGAAAGAAACAAAGATAGATTGTGTCAATTTCCTTGAATGCAGGGGAAACTTCCTCTCCCCAGTCTTTTATGATTGATTTGTCCACACTTAACACACTGGTAATACTTTTTAGCAACTTTCTCCATAATCTTTCCAAGGCATGCATTTACATAGTCACTGAAGTAATAACTCTCTTTTTCACACTAATAATTCATTGGTTTAAATAATAGTTAACTAATTTATACAATTACAATAGGTTTGGAATGAAGAGGATTGACTTCTAGTAAGCTTGTCATTCAACCAGGGGACAGTTGCGTGTATGCATCTGTGCCAGTGTGGCCTACCAGACCGAATGTCCAGCGTACTATGGGCAAAAGGCATAAACTGTTCCAGAGCAAAGAGAGGGTACTCAGGATGTTAAGTGGCAGTCTATTAAGAGGGCTCCTACTCTATCTCCCTTTCCTTGGGCAAGGCAGCCAGTTTTGATCTCAGTGAGGCTGTTAGGGACTCTCCTTGGCTGGTAGAACACAACAGGTAGTCTTCCTTAGGGACATTGACCCTAGCTACCAACACCAAACATTAGTGCCTGGCCCATGACATGTAATCACAACAGAATGAATTCCAAAGGATTAAAGTGTATCTCTAGAGGAACAGTGCTATAAAGGTACTCATAATACTTAGGTGCCAAATTCTATTATCAAACTGGTATAAGCCATATTGTAGCCACCATGATTTTTCTTTGAGACACAGCTTAAGGAAAGGAAAGTATTTTTTAAAACTTTTCACAGCCAAAGAGAAAAATTCACACTGGATTTCTTGAGTTTGGGAAGGCCGATAGGTAGTATTTATTGTATTCTCACCATGCACAGACATTTAACTTTTAGAATCAACCCTGCAAGGCAGGTTTTATTACCATTTGTAAATGAGGAAAACAACACTCAAACAAGGTGAGTGACTTGCTTATGGTCATATAACTGGTAGACCGTAAACGAGCCTATTCTTACTCTAAATCCAATGTCCTTAGCTAATATGCTAAGGTAGATTATAAATACGTTGAAATATAAAAAAATTCCATAGCTACCAATCCTACTAGGACATCAGGTTATTAAAACAAGGCCACCAATCCCAAAGCTAAGTGCTCCTGAGTTTGGTCTCTTTCATTATTGCAAGCTAGGTTGGGATTGTCCTGGATGTGTCAGGAAAGTCATGAACTTGCAACTGCTGACCTCTACACTCCATTCCTGTCATCTTCTGGGTGGTTCCAAAGTTGGGTTCATCTTAGAATTTGAACTCTGCAGATGAGTTCAGCATATGAATCCTAATTTGACCCCACATAAATGGCAGGAATGATGCTGAGCTATCATTTTGGGGACAAGCATATTCTGGGGGGTTAGTTTTATGTATAGCAAAGCGTTTTTGAAGAGGTAGCATAAATGTACTCTGTTAGGTTGGCATACCATTTTACTAAAAAATGAAATACATAGAACATTATTTTATTTTAAAGTAAATAAAGGTAATTATGGCAAAGAATGCAAATTTTGTGTAAATGTTTAAGATAAAGCACAAGATTTCAAAGACATTTCCATTGTAACTGTTCATCTAGAGCTGCTCCCAGACCATTTACTTCACTCTGTTGTCAAGAGTGAGTTAGTGGACAAGCTAGAGTAGCAATGGGTTCTCCTTCCCTCCCTCTTAACTGTCCTCCATATATAAACATGTGTGTGTGTATGTAATTAGTAAATCTAAAACAATTGATTTAAGTGATTAACATTATCCAAATCAAGACATTATATTAATACAAAGCTTTATCCTCTTCTTCACCATAACCTCTAGGTTACATACGCCTCACCAGGATACTCTGTAAAAGTGATGTGTCTTTTTCCGAAAGCATTCCATGTTCATTTTCTTCTCACTGGAGACACTGACTTTAATGACTCACTAAAGATTTTGTCTGGATTTGCCCACTGTATAGATACTATTTTTATGCCCTACATGACCTGTCAAAAACCCCTGGGAAAGCTCTTTAAGACCATGAAAATATTCTGCTCAAAACTTCCTCCTCGGTTTTTCTTGGGGAAGGGCACCTCTTCTAATCCAGTTCATATTCCCATGGTCCCACTGTGTACTTTAAGGTCAAGGAGGGGCAGGCTGCTATGGTGTCCACCAACACAGGTTCCCATATGCTGCTCCTGCCCTACATTTGCCTGTAGCTGCCAGAAATGCAGCACGAATGAGAAAGCTCCCGGACAGGAAAGCTGGCTCACAGCAGCCATTGAGATCACTCTGGAGAACAGCTATGTCTGGGTTACAGTGATTAATGTGATGTTAATCCCAACAAAAACGATGGGAGAGAGGCCCTGTGGGAACATTTATAATCAATTAATGAAAAACACCACTCCCATCAGACTCATTATCACTATGAAAAATCACTCTGAAAATACACAAGAAACCAGGCCATTGAGCCATTGTTTGAGGACTGGCAAAGCTCCTCCTTTTAAACTTATTCAGCATCAGAATCTTTTGCTTGGAATTCAGCTTTAGAATGAACTGTGGTCAGAGTTCCAACAACAACCGGTGCCTACACAACCACCACTGAAGCATATTCTCACTTGTCTGTGGGAAGAAAACGCAGCTGTGGCCTCTACAGTGATTCCAATTCATGTTACAGCTGAGCTTCAGTCACCTTCCTGGGTTGAGACCCAAAGATTCATCACCAGGACTGGGCCCTTCGGATGGTTAGGACTGACTCTAACATGCTTATAATCATTATTACAGTGACAGAATTTATACACATGTGGGAAGGAAAAAAATTAACTAGAGAAGACACAATCAAAAAGTGAGTTTTCTGTGCAGGTTACATTCTCCATTATGATTTTTCACTAACTTCATTTGCCAAGGGGACCAATGTAAACTCTACAGCAAAGGAAAACGTCATTGAACCCCATTACTAAGGAAGAGAGATGCAGTTGCCGTGTCCTGGAATTAACACAAAAAAACTCTCACATCTCAGGATGAACACTCAGGCTCTCCTTCAGGGGCCCCTGGACTCACAGTGCTGTCGATGTAAGCTTCAGTCCACACGACGTCATGTTCCTGGTCTATTACTTTGGGCCGGCTGAGTACATGGAGGTATTCCATAACGTTTTCCTGCACATCAGCCAACGTGGAAATCTGGGTGAAAAATCCTGCCAAAGGAGAACCCAGTTTAGTAACAGAGAGGAAAACCTGAGACTGGGGAGGATATGCATGCCAAGCCTTCTTGGCCTCTGGCTAATTTCTATCTTTTCTTTTTCCTTTTCACATATTATATATCTTCTCTGCCATCACCCACTTCATGAGTAATGTGTTCATGTTAGTAAATATAGTCAAGCAAAAGGAATAAAATAAGATTAATCATAAACCTACCTCCAAGAAGAAGCCTCTGTTAATCATTTAGATAATGTCTTCTCAGGTATCTATCTATCTATCTATCTATCTATCTATCTATCTATCTATCTATCTAACATTCATACACACATACACCTTCCCTGGCAGAAATGGGAGCCCTCTCTATATGCCATTTTGTAACCTTTTATTTTTCACTTTAGTGAGTTTATTTCCAATGAGAAAACTATAAACCACAAAATCGAAAGGCCATTCCATTTTTATCACTATAACAACAATAGTTATGACTAATTTTTTAGTGCTTACTAAGGGACACAAAATTTGCTAAACACTTGATAAGCTTTGTCTCATTTACTTTTGACAATATGAAGCAGTGGAGATAACTGTACCCACTTTAAAGGTAAGATGACTGAAGCAGACTGAGAATATGTGTTTCACTCACGCTCTTACAGGTATCAAAGAGCGAATACAAAAGATGAACCCAAGGTTGTCAATCTCTCAATCTGTGACTTTTGCTTTTACAGAGTTTTGCCCTTGGTGTGTCTGAAGTGGATACGTCAGTTCATGCCTTCATGTGATTACCAGATCTGCATTTTGAATTTGCTGGGTAGATATGGTTTCTAAGTAACAAAAAAGTTCAGTTCGTGCTATTGTCTTGTGGATGGGGGTGACATTTTGATCTCAAGTTCAGGGCATGGCTATGTTCTTCTTCAGTTTGGGGTCCTGCTGGCTTTGCTGTGGGTTAGGAGGTGTTAGTAAGAAAGGGACGAAGCCCAGGTCTGGATCCTCAAGAGAGAGCCCTTCATTCAAACATTATGAAAGGCTTCTTGGTCCCTGGAGAAGCAGAGATTAAAAGGATGAGCAGGACCCCTGTCCTCTAGAGCCTGGAAGTTTCAACTAAACTACAAAATAGCACAATCAACATTATAGCAGGGCCAGCCAATCTCTTGGCTACTCTAAGGAGTAGCACTACTGAACTTGGCTACTCTTATGTCAGCACTACTGAACCCGGAAGGATGAAGACCACTTAGATAGAGGAAGAGGGGTTAAATGGTGTGTCCATCAAAGCAAGAGGTAAGTAAAAGCCAAAAGTCAGAGTCGAGTCCCTTCTAGGAACTGAAAATAGATCAGAATGGTTGGAATAAGAGGCTGAGGGAGAGAGGGTACAAGTTGGGTGCTATAAGATCAGAGGAATGAGCAGGGGACGATCATATAGGACCTTGGGAAAGAGTTTAGATTTACCTTATAGTCAGGTAGTCACAGAAGGATTTTAAGCAGGGGACACTGGATGGACAGTCATGTTCCCTTCCCATGTCTTTAAATAAGGACCCTGATAACTAATGTCATGCCAGCTCCTATTGCCAACAAATCAAAGAGGGTATGTATGCCTCTAAAGCCAGACTGTCACAGCACTTGCTACAGTGTTTATAGAACCTCTTACTGTCTAAAAGAGGACTCAAGGTAAGGAAACACCAGCTTTTCTATTGTCCAGAAAGGGCCAGGACCTTCCCAGTGCATTTCCATACAAAGGCCAGCCAGTTTGAATTTGGTATGCCAACCGGAAACCAGGTTGGGACCAGGTGGCTTCTGACTTTCTGATGACAGCTTTGCACAGTGCTAATTAGCATGCATTGTCACTCCTGTTCACCCCCACCCTCCCAGCCAGGGCCAGAGCCTGGCCCATCCCAGGGAAAACAGGGCCCAAAGGAGCAGGCTGTGAGCTCCAGTTTTAGCATACAGCACAGGAGTGGGGCCCATGTGCACTTTGGCCTTCCTTCAGAGGTCAGGCACCACAGTTAGGGAGATCCATTGGGACACTATTCTCACAAGATTTCCAGGCCCCTCTTGGAAACATGGTGGGAAAGACAAGTTTTAAAGAGGGTCACTGGATCAAAGAGGTCATCCATACTTATCTCTCCATGCATGGTGGCTGTAATCAGTGTTTGAATAAAAAAAAGTTTCATTTCTTCTCTAGTAGACAAACCTTGGGGTTTGAGGGAAAGGTCTTCAGAGAGACAAACATGACAAAGAGGATATGCTAAGAGAGGTGTTGCCATGTTGGTAAGAGAAGGAGAGAGCTCGATGATTCTGGACCTTCAGGGTACATGGGTGAATTCCTCTCAGGCTAGAACAATTCCCATTTGGGGCTCCTGTGCCAAATGTTCAGTAAAGTCAGCATCTCTTAGGAGAAGTTCTTCTTGATTGTCTATATTTTCTTTCAAATCCCCAAAGCTAACAGTAAAAATCCTTGATTTGGGTTTTCTAAAATAAGGCCAAAAGAAGAAAGGGAATGAATGCAAGGAAGATGGAAGAGAGAGGTTATTAGCATAGAGGGAGTAGAAAAGTAAAACCATCACACATTTGGACAGGGATTGAGCTAAGATCATCTTCAGTTGGCCTTGCTTACCATACTCAAAATTCTGAAAAGTTAAAAAAAGCTGGCTTCTCCCCAGAGCTATAGACTCATAGCCAACTGTATACGTGACACCTCCATGGGATGACTAACAGGATCCTCAGATTGAACTCACTCAAAGCCAACACTTCATTTCCCTCACCAAACCCATACCTCCCCATATGTCTTCCCCATCTCAGCAAAGGGTGCCATTCCCCAATTTAGGCTCACAGTGTAAAAACTATCCTTGATATCCCTCATTTCCTCACTCCACCCCGTAACTAATTCACAAGTATGTTTTTCTGGCCCTATCTCTAACATATAACTAAAATCCACTACCCCATCTCTACTGCTCCCAGCCTACTCCAGACTCCACTGTCTCTCCACCAGATTATAGGAACAGCCTCCCCACAAATCTTCCTTCTTATTATCTAGGCTCCTTACAGCAGCCAGAGGGATTGTCTAAAAGTATAAAGCAGATCATCTTCCTGCATAAGAGCCTAAAACAGGTTTCTATTTAGAGTTAGAATAATATCCAAATGTCTTAACCTGACCTCCAAGACTCTCCTTCAGTTGCCACCCCCCACCTAACTGAATGACTTCACCCCCCTTTGTTTACTCAATGCTGCTCTCATTGCTTCAGCTTCCTGGCCCTTCTCTCTTCCTCTCACATGCCTTCCTTTCCCACCTCAGGCTTTTGCACTTGTATCCTCTGCCTGTTACACTTTTGTCCAGTTTCTTCATGGCTACTTCCTTATCATTCAAAGTTTAGCTGTCTAAACTTATTTCCTCTTACTTCACCCCACATTCATTTTCTTCATAAGATTAATCCAGTGCTGGATTCTGACTTGCTTGTTTACTATCTTCTTTCATTGGAATATTAGCTCCATGAAATGTTACAAAAAGATGGTGCCCATCTTGTCCAGAGCAGTATTCCCAGAGCTGGGTGCATGAGTTTGCATGAGCTGTTAGTAATGCGAGGGCATTCACCAAAGTGTCACTGTCATTTACCTTACTCCTGTGCACTTGGGCATCACAACAGCCCAACTTCTGTGCTCATTGTACAGGGAGGAAACAGAACACTGGGAGTTCAGTAACTTGTCCCAGATCAGTTCGAAACCAGTTTCATCTGATTCCAAAATCTTTGTTCCTAACCACTGAAGACACTGCTTCTTCCTGTATTGGAAAAGAGCAGGCATGGCTGCTCAGAGGTCTTTCTCTGGGAGGACAGCCTTAATGAGCTGTCAGCGTCTCTGTGACTGGGAAAGGTTGAGGATTGGATGAGAAAATGTATGGTTCTCTCCTGAGGGTCCCGGAAAATGCTCAATAATTAGCACCAAAGATCTACTCAAACTCCAGGCCACAGTTCTAACTTAAATTCAATATATAGACCAGGGATGTATATTTATAAAAGGTATGAAAAGCTAAAATTATAAAAATAATATTAATAATGTATACCACAAAGCTTAATGCAATTTTAATCATCTAACTCCAAGCTATTAAAATCTCAAACCTTTCTGAATGACTCTTTTCTGTTTTCAAATGTTTTCATCTAAGTTTTAGTTAACAAATGTACCTTTTGATGGATAACAGGAAGTGCTGAGGGCTGGATGCTTTGGCTGTAACCATAGACGCTTCCCTTGTTTTCCCTCTGCATTCTCTGAACTAGCCCCTTCCCCTCCTCCCCACTCCTTTTAAAATTTCTTTTACATTCTAGCTCTTGAATGTTTATTCCCTTCTTCAATGTACCTTTTTGGACTTCATATATCATGTAAGAAAACAGAATCAACAATCATTCAGTAATTACCAAGGAGTAATTAATGCTGAAATTAGCCACCTATTACAAATGGTCTTCTCATTTTTCTACATAGCATCGATTTATTTACCTTATTCCCTTGCAGAGTCTCCTGTGAACTCTGGGTTACGACTGAGTACACTAAATCGCACACAGCCTGGTACTTTGTATTTCTGAGATTCCACCACCCTTACTTCAAGATTCTTAAGAGTCCCCAGTCTAAAAGCTGCCTTTGCATGAGCTGCTCCATCAGCATAACATTTCATAATCTGCTTTGCCATGACACCATTGCTGAGGGCCCCTGAGTCTGCTCCTCAGTGGGAGACTTCGGCTGTGTATCTCACATGCTAAGGTCCTTATTCCACCTTTGTTGTGATGGGCACTACTCCCTTTGAGTCTTTATAAATACCTTTTCCCCCTCTGAATTAGACAAGCTGAAAGTGAAGCCAGTGCTCAGATTTCAGTTTTCTTGGGACAATGAGGTGGGCAGTGAAGTTGATGGTGTGACCTTGTTTGCATTCCCTTACAGACAACAGAGTTCTTAAAAGACTGCCAATTTTCTCTTTCATTTACCTCTTCCCCATTAACATCACACACTACTGTAAGAGCACTCACTTCTGTAAAAAGATGTACAATTTATAAACCACTCACTCTTTCCACACCTCTTTGGACCTTCACAAAGATCCAGCAAGAGGCTTGTTGGGCCATGAGAGCCAAAGGCACATGAGTTAGAAAGAGCCAGTCAGGAGAAAATAACCATGAAGGCAGGGAGCCCCATAGCTTCGGTAAGCAGGTGCCCACCTGCAGAATGGGGCTTTTAAGTGTGAAACCATCAGAATAAGCCAGACTTTAAATTTAGGAAGAAGCCTTTTCCCTTTGTGAATAATATTTCATTTTAATTTCAAATTTTACATTAGAAAAGGGTAATGTAAAGGATCACATGGTGTAGCTAGGAATGCTGGCTTATCTGCAGCTCTGTCACTGCACCCACACCCCAACCCGCCTCATATCTTTACAGAGCCTTAAAGTTCCTGTTTGTAATATGTCAGAAACTGACCACATGGCTACACAAGCTGTTTCTGGAACACACAGGCTGTGTATAAATCCCAGTCTAGTCTTTATTAGCTGTGATACGTAGAAGTCCTTTCTCAACCTGTAGGTTCTTTTTCCTAGTCTCTTTCAAATTATGGGAGACATGCAAGAGTCCTTCATGAAACACAGAGGACTCTTCATCCCAAGGAGAGGTAACCTCATATCCTGGTGAAGAATTAGGTTTGGGCTTTGGATCAACTGGGCCTGAATCCTGGCTCTGCCACCTGCTAGCTCATACCTGGGGCAAGGTACTAGTCTCTCTAGGTCTCAATTTTCTTCTCAGGCACCTAATAGAGCTTTAATGAGCATCAAAGAGATAATACACAAAAATATTTTGCACTCTACCTGACATTTAGTTTGTCATCCTTAGTTGCTGTAAACAACAGTGGCACCATCTTCATCGTCATCACCATTATTACCCTTTCTACTCAAATTCTCATGTTCTATAGAAGATACATGAAGAATGTATACAACTTAAGTGTCCACTGATAGATGAATAGATAAAAAAAAAGATACACACACAGTGGAGTATTATTCAGTTAAGATATAGAAGGAAATCCTGTCATTTTGACAACCTGGATGGACCTAAAGGGTATTATGCTAAGTGAAGTAAGACAGAAAAAGACTAATGCTGTATTATATCACTCACATGTGGAATCTAAAAGAGCCAAACTTATAAAAACAGAGGGTGGAACGGTAGATATCAAGGGCTAGGGGTTAGGGGAATTGGAAGATACTGGTCAAAGTATACAAAAAAAAATTACATAAAGTTATCTGAATAACTATCCTCCACCTGTTCTAAAATACTAACAGTTTTAATTGCCACTTTCTTCCCTCACCATTCTGGCCTCATAAATTTGAAACTATTTTTTAGGGAACAAGACACTTAGAAAGGTAAGTGAGGGTAAGAATTTTTTAAGGGAAAAAAGCTGTGGGCCTGAACATCTGAGAAGGGTGCAGGTCACTGATTCTCTTTCAAATAAGGAGAGAATGACCATTAACCTATCAAAAAGGGACAAGCTGAGCAGCCAACCAAGAAAGACTCATGTGGCGTCTCCATTTGACCTAACGATGACTGATTGGTTGAGAACCCAAACATGGAGGCCCTTCTTTATTTGCACAGCTGGAAAACACTCCACTCACCATGATTTCTGAAAGAGAATCAGGCAGTGCTTATTTAAAATCTTGGCACACTGAACATTAGAGAAGGTCATCACAGCATTATGGCATATCTGGGCTGGTCAGCCCCTCTTTTCAGTTTTCCCAGTTCACTTATTTATCCAATAGTGTGAATGCAGAACTTTATATTCCACAAGCCATTTTACAGTGGCAATGATTGTTTTAATGTGTTTAAAATGGTTTGCTGCTTTGCCTCATTAGGGCTGGTTCCCTCAAGATAGGACCTAGTTATGCACAAAATGAAACAAACCAATGAGCTCCAAGACTCTCAGGATTTTACTAGTAGATCGGAGCACGCAGAGAACTCCTGCAAGGGGTATAAATGTCCCCAGACATCCATTTTGAGGGGACAGTGTCGGAGGTCCACTGGCTGAGAACCATCTCCATGGCTACCAGACTTCCAAGCAAAAAGCTCTGTATCCAGAGCGCGTTCTCGACCACTGACCAGGGAAGAGGTGTTTGCTGGCCCTGGCAACTCCTGCTTGTCCCCAGGATCACTCTGGCCAGGCCTGGCCAATCAGCCAACAGGCTTCTCCTTAGGCTCCCCTGTGCAATCCTTGGATCTTCTCTGGCCCCTGAATGCTAATGCTTCATTTCACTGAAGAACTTGTCTGAGTCAGGACGAAAGTATGTAAGGGGTGGGAGGGTACTGGACCTCGTGTCACTTGAGATGAAAAATGTTATGCTGCCTCTATACTATAACAATCTGAGACTATAAACAATGATTTAATTAATGACCATAGAAGAATACTTATTCGCTGATGTTACGTGGTCTAAAACCCCATAACTGACGCAACGTGAAGCCAATGTTTATATGGGCACAGATGACTGGAACCTAACGTTTTGATGGCAACTGCTACTTTAAAGAGTGGTAAACAATGATATTTTATTCTCATGGCTGTTTAGGAGGGATGCAGAGTGAAGAAGGTGAAACTACTGAGAGGGACTGGCTCTGGCAGGGAAAGAAATGACTGGATTTAGACAGGAAGAGAATCACTGTGGAATCCAACAACCTGGCCAGCTAAGCAGCTACTATTACCTTCTTGGATTTTCCAAGTTGCTGTACTCAGAACTTTTAAATCTAAAGGGCTATATTCTATAGCCAGGCCCTGAAATACTCTGAATTACTAAACTATCTTCAAAGGGATGCTTCAGAGAGTCTTATAAACAATGAATAAAATGAAATTATGGTGTAACATTAGTTGATTAAGACAAGACTTCAATTTGAGTAATTTTCATCAGCTGGACACAGACAGTGGTAAAAACAACAACCCGTGACGAAATGCAAACTAGCTGATGGGAAGGGTTACAATCTGATGTGGCAAGAATAACAGCAACATTTTTTAAAAATGGAAAGGAACTCCTTTTTTAAGACCACAGAATAAAGAAAAATAAAACAGGAAAAGTTTAGCTCACTCAACATTTTCAAATGTCAATGAAGTTCCAAAAATTATTTCAAGAATAGTTTCTTTACCCAGAGGACATCTAGAATCCACTCAGCCTCCATCGCCTCCGCTCCTTCTATATGTCCCCTGAAATGAAGCCAGATGCATTACTCTGAGACAGTCAGAATCACTGACACTCTTTAGTGAGGGGAGCCAGCTGATAAACTAAAATAATTGTAGAATGTGTTATTTTAGAGCTTCAAGGAAATGTTAAAAACTTCCATGCAGTTCTCCACTTTTTAGATAAGGATATTGAAACTTGCTTAAAAGATTGTTCTAAGTAGATGTGGATAATTAAAGACACCATGCAAAGGGAAAGATAGGCAGAGGTTTATTTGCCTGGCTATGCATGTATTCCCTGAGAACTACCCACACCCACCCACCCAGAATGTTGAGCCCCTCAGAACACATATATTTTTTTCTATGGGCTTACCCCTACTATACCCAGTTCAGCAGGGGAGAGACATGGCCCAAGCTGGGTGTCATTATCTTCTTTGGGATAGAGGTGGGGGACTTGAAATCAGAACTTAGAGTTGCTGATTAATCTCAAATGGAGATGATACAAACCCCTTTCTAATACTATGCCTTGCTCACAGTATGAGTTGTGTGGGTTTTGTACGGTGTAGGGCGGCCATTTCTGGATGTGCACACACCATAGCAGAGAAGGTCTATTCACAGAGAATAATGTCATGGAGTGTAGAAAAAAAACAATTAAGGAAAGTAAAACAAAAACACAGCTCCCTGGTCCCTCATGAGACTCAAGCTTCCCTTCCCAATCTGGATTCTGAGTCACTCTCATCTCTCTTCAAAATATTCCTCTTTTTAATTTCAGGGAGCAACTTTGGTTGCTTTCAACTAAAATAACTTTGTCTTAAGTCACTAAAACTAGATCCGAGATCTCCAAGGCCTTCATTGATTCCTCTTTCCTCCACAAATGTGCAAACACTATGACTATTATAGAGAATGGCTTAGGAGACAATATAAAAATAGACGACTGAAATTCATCGATACCAATATATGAGCAACAGGACAGATCTTCCTTTATTATTTATAGTCAATTTACTCATTTTTCAAACATCAAATGATCACCCACTCCAGATAAGGTAGGAGGCTAGGTTCTGTCAGTGCTCAAGAAGAAATCAGAGTTAAAGGCTGCCCTCACGGAGTGTGCAGCCTCAGAAGGAAGCGAAGACATGCCCACAGATCATATAACATTAGGAAATAACATGGGGCATTTATGCACCAGGCACCGAGCTATCAGCTTTACTTGCAGAGCCTCATATGATGCTCACAATATCTGTATGGGGCAGGTATCATTTCTCCTGTTCTGCAGATGACATAGCTCAGACCCAGATAGGTTTGGTAACTTGCACAGGTTGGTGGATGATGGGGGCTGGGTTAAGACATAAGGCATCTGGACTTTACCACCTATTAGCCTCCTATGCTGGGCCTTCTTGCTTGTTGTAGAATGAGAAGACACTCTTCACAGACTGTGCCTTCCCCAAAGTATTGCTTCTTACACACAACAGGGGATCATTAATCAATTAACATGTGAACAATTACTGAGTTCTTATATGTACCAGCACTGACCTAGGTACCTAATATACATAATTTCATTAATCCTTATATTTAATAAGAACCAAAGGAGACTATTATCACCATTTCCATTTTTTAAATTAGAACATTAAGGCAGGTTAGAGTTGACTTAATTAGTTGTGTTGGCTAAGTCACACAATGGGAACATGTCAAATCGAAAATTTCAGTGGCTTAACACAAAGATTTATCACACATACTATATATCCATCATGGGCTGGCAGATGGCAAGAGATACTATGATCTATTCCATGTGGTCACTCGGGGAACCACGCTGATGAAAGTTTCTCTATTTCATGACTTTTCTATCATGTAGCTTCAGAGTTCACAAGAGCAGAAGAGTATAGACACCACCACACCACCTCTTAATTCCTTTGACCCATAAATGATAGAGGTTGCTCTTCTTTACAAGCCATTGGCCAGAACCAGTGCTGAGGCCTCACATGGGAATGGTAAGCGACACATGGATATTTGGTGCATAGTAAATTCTTCCAATGTCACTCGGCTACTAAGCAGTAGAGTAGAGAGACTAAATGACTCCACTTGACTATGTCCTAAAAATTTATAAACATATTTTGGAAGAATCTGTTACAAGTCTGTCAATAATCATTTAGAAACACCCAGACCTTATTATAGAATTCAACAGCCTTCTAGAACTCTCTATTTTCTCATGACTATCTCAACTTCTGCACATCCAAGGATAAGTTATTCAGAACCAAGCACATCAGAGGGACCTACCTTTGTTGGCACAGGCCATCCACTTGAGATTGTCTGCAAAAGCTGCCTCCCGTCCAATGAGGTATGTGAAGATGCGAACCTGAGAGGAAGATAAACACACAGATCAACAATATTCTCTTTCTACTGTACTGCACAGACCACATGCATGGTTCAAACACATGTGGTTTACCTCTTTAATGCTTCATGCTTCCCATCTGTAGGAACATATTTAAAACATTGGAAGTACAGTCATCTAGAAATATATTCAGAACTGGAGCCTTTGATCTTTCAAACCATATGGCACTGGTGGTGGTGTTTTTCGGCGTGGAACTTGTGACAGAGGAGACTAACTTGAAATGGGAGACTGGCAGCATCACAGGCTTGGGTTTGTTGCACACATATGGACAAAGATCATCCAGGTCTGGACCAAATCCACAACCATTTTCCTTATTCACACAGGAAGTGCAGAATGTGCTCTTCTTGGGAATAAAAACACCACTGAAAGACCCTCAACATTTCCCTCAATGGTGAGGACAGACTGCAGACACTCTCTTGCCATCTGTGGTGTCTGACGTGATTTTAGGAGGTCAAGAGGCACAGTCTGTAACCAGGAGACCAATGAAGACTTTCTCAAGCCTTCCTAAGTTTTCGACTCCTGAAGAGCAGAGAACATATATAAAACCATGGCTCTCTTATTTTCTATAGATTTCTCAACTGTCTCTCATGAGGCCAGAGTATTTTGTTTATTTTTTATTAAAGTATAATTGACATACAATATATTAGTTTCAAGTATACAACATAGTGATTTGACATTTATATGCTTATGATGTGATCACCACAATAAGTCCAGAAACCGTCCATCACTGTACAGTTACTATGATATTATTTTCTCTATGCTATACATTACATCCCCATGACTTTTTTTTTCTCTAGAGGTTTGTACCTCTTGTTCCCTTTCACCCTTTCATCTACCCTCTCTTTCCTCCCCTCCAGAAACCATCAGTTTGTTCTCTGTACCTATGAATCTGTTTCTGTTTGTTTTGTTTGTTTCACTTTTTAAATTCTACATGTTGGGAAATCATACAGTATTTGGAGAGAATGTGGAGAAAAAGGAACCCCTGTGCACTGTTGGTGAGATTGTAAAGTGGTGCAGACACTATGGAAAATAATATGCAGTTCCTCAAAAAACTAAAAACAGAACTATCATACAACCCAGAAATTCCACTTCAGGGTATCTATTTGAAAACAAGAACACTAATTCGAAAAGATATATGCACTCAAATGATCATTGCAGCATAATTTACAACAGCCAAGAAATGGGAGCAACCTTGGTGCACGTCAATAGATGAAGGGACAAAGAAGATGTGATGTATATATATACACAATGGAATATTAGCCATAAAAAAGAATAAAATCTTGCCATCTGCAACAACATGGATGAACCTAGAGGGTATTATGCTGAGCGAAATAGTCAGACATAATTCTTGAAATAAACCATAACCTACCTGCCAAAGTAGTACTTGAAGGTTAGATAGAAGATAAGGAATTAAACAGGTTAACCCTTTCATTCAAATTTATAGCAGTTTGTGAGTCAGCACTACACAGTTCAAATAAAACTCTGGCCAAGTACAGTCCATTGGCCAATTCTCTGAGACTGAGTTAATGAAGACTTGGTAGTAGATGAACAAGCCTTGTAATGCAGCACCAATGGCTTTACCAGCTGATGGCTCCTTAGTTCATCCAGACGGGGTCCGGCACCACTACTGTTCCTTCAGACCTTTTATTATGATTGAGTTTTAAAGACACATTGTCACATAGCCTTAGTCTGTCCTCATTTGTGTTCAGTAAGGCAGCCATTTTAGCCATCACAGCTCCTGCAAGGGGGCTTCCTGTGTGGAAGGGCACACAGAGAAGCCTTTGCCTCTCTTCATCCCCCTAGCTCTTTTCCACATTATTCTCACTGGACACACATTGGAAGGAAGGACTTTTTTTTTAATTGGAAGATTCTGGCTTCTCTTGGGGGTGAGGAGGGAAGATTCAGCCTTGTTTAGACAAAGGTGATTACCACCAACCACCCTACACGGAGATATCTCCCTTTATTTTTCCTGTCTGGCCACTGTTGGTATTTAGTTGATGATGTCTGATTTAGGGAGAAACTGAGACCCAGTTAAGTGAAGTGATTTGATTAATTTCAAGTCCTTATCTAATCAGAGTGGTTTTCTAAGACCTCATGATAACACTGGGATCTCCTGTTAATTACCTGGAGATGCTGATTCTGTCAACACAGAAAACTTCCACCAGCTCCAAGGGCCAGAGCCAACACCCATAAGAGCCAGGACTAGAATCGTGCCTATTGAGACCAGACCCATGCTTTTTTTATAACACTTTGCCTTTCATTTCAAATCTAAGTTATTTAAAGGGAAAACACTAGACAGATAACAAACTTGCATTCCCCTGGTTCTTAACCAAATAGAAAGCATAATAAATAGCTTTTAGGAGAAATGAAGCTACGAGACTATCTTTGTAGGCAAAGAGGAAAAGATCTGATGCAAAGCAACTTTTTTGTTTTTGAGTAAAGGTACCTGGGTGCACCAAACCTCCAATACCATTCAGATGAAGAACCACAGGATACACTGAACTCTCTCTGAGGCATAGGTAAAACTCCAGAACGATGCTGTGAGTCATTGGAAAAGTTCTATAATTCCTGATTTTAAAAGATGGCAACCTATTTGGAAAACCAGTAGAATTGTGCCAAACTTCAGACCAGACACGATTGCTCAAGAATAACTGTGCTAAGAATAATCACAATAATGAAAACCAGCACTACCTCCCCCCCCACCCACCCACACACCACCACCACTACCCTTACTGTCACCACCACTGTGGCTTCTACAGCCAGCATCACCACCTGGGTCAGGTAGATGCTAGAGGATTTGTAGCATTATATTTGTTTTGTTGGTTGGTATTTATCTTATTGATTATGAAAGAAAATCAGAATCATGTTTAATATTCCCATTTATGTGTATCCTTGGCTTCCAGTGGACTGGCTCCTTATCTGAGTAGAAACAGCGTGGAAATGATTTGTTGCATCTCTGCCTATTAAGTAAACATAATCAAATGATACTGGGTTCACACCCTGGATTTCTCGCAATAATGCCTTTCAACTGGCAACAACAAAAAAAAAGGTTTTACGCCAAAATAAATATTTTAGAGAGCAACTTCACAATATCCATAGCATTTTATAATTGTGATTTTTTTCAGAACCAGTAATTTTACCTTTAGGCATTTATCTTATAGCCAGGATAACAACTAAAATACCTAGGGGGTCAACCTGTAACAAAGATAAAAGGAAGTGGTAGAGTATGGAGAACTGTAAAGCTCATGTCTTCTTAAATTCCTGTCATTCAGTTTTACATATTTTCGCAAATACACAAAAATGATAAAAGTACAAGGATGTTCACATTATTTGTAATGGACAAAAAACTGTTATATCCGAAGTGTCTCTTGAGAGATGATTGGCTAAAAACCTTATAGTACATTTATGCAGTGGAATACCGTGCAGTTATGTACTCATGTAGAAAAAGGCATCCATTATAAATCGGTAGGGTGAAAAAAGCAGGTTGTAAAGTATTGTTTAGCACAGAATGCTATTTTTTTTGGAAAAAGGGACTTATACTTTTTACTTCAGAAATTTCAACTTCATTTTGAATGTTTTTACAAATGAATAGGTATTGCTTTAATATTCAAAGATCATTTTAAAACAAAAAGAAAGTAATGACACTGTTACTTTCTGAATCATTCTGTTAAGGACATAGGCAAAATAAATATAGCAGTGGAAATCAGACACAGAAGAGATGATGTATGGAAATTAAGTCCTGGCCTTGCATCTTCCAGGGTGGGCTGCTTTACTCCACCATTCAATTAACCGAGTGCAAAACATCTACGAAGAACATAGTCAAATCGCTCATTTCCGTGGCTAACAGATCCTGTAATCTGATGGATTTTATTTCTAATGGTTGGAGACTTCTTCCCTATGAAGTGCCATCAAACAAACTTTTGCAAGTCTGCCTTGAGCCCAACTACTTTTCTGATGTGGCAAAGCGCCTTAGCAGAGGCAGACTGGGGGTGGTCCTGGTCACCACTGATGATCATAGTGAGTCATAGCACAGTTCAGATCCAGGTAATCATCAGGACACACCAACACTCTCCAGAAAGCCAGGCCTATGTGCTCATCATCTGCAGGCATGAAGGCACCACTTTCATTAATGCAGCACAAAGGCAGGGTGGAAAAAAGTCTGCATAAACCTATTAGTTCATTTTGATCTCTTAAGTTTGGATGCTCTTTAAGTGTTCTGCAAACCCAATTAAGCTTAATAAAACGTTAAGATGTGGACATTTTGAAGTTCAAAGTCACTTAATTTAATCTACTTAGTATAAAATTTCCCAAATGAAATAAACAAAAAACTCAATCCAGTTTCCCTCCCTGCCCCCCCCCCAAGAAAAACAGATTTATGCTTTTTACTCATATAGATGCAATTCTCACCAAAAACTTAGAGGGGCATCATTCCTCTCAACCTTTGGTAAATGTAGGTAGTTTGAGTTTGCAAAGATAATGAATCAAATTCTCTCCTTTCCATTGCCATTAAAATAGGAGAAGGGAAGGAGCTACTAGCAGAGCTATAATGGGACAACTGCACAGCCAGGAAATAGACTGCTGCAGCTTACACATGTCCCTACAGTAATGAATGGAAGATCACCAATGCCCATGCTTTTGACATAGTCCAAGAGTAGCAGTTCACCATCCATCTGTTGCAAGTAACTTCTGAGGACTTACTGTGTGCCAGGGACCATTCTTGGTGTTGGGGATATGATGAATAAACAAAGCAAACTCTCTGTCTTCAGGAAGTTTATATTTTCATGAGTGTGAAACATGATAAATGTCAAATTCATATATGTTTATTTAATTGTTGATTTAATGCTTATGATGAAAATAAAACATGGTAAGGCAATAGAGAGTACTGAGGGTTGTTGTTTTAGAAAGGAAGGAAGAGAAGGCCTTCTTGGTAAGATGATATTTGAGCAGGGATCTGTACAAAATGGGAGTGGTGGAGGGGAGCAAGACATACGGCTTTTGGGGAAGATTGTTCCAGGTAAAAGGAACAGAAGGTACAAAGTCCTTGAAATAGGGATGCTTAAGGGATATTGAAGAGACCAGTGGGGATAGAGTGGAGTCAGCTAGGAGAGGTCGTAGGGGACGAGCTTAGACAACAGGTGCCAAGTTATGTGAGTCCTTGTGGGACACTGTTAGAGAGTGGTTTTTTTTTTTTTTTTCCAGTGAGAATGAAAGCCATGGGGGCACTCAGTGGGAATCTGACATGAGCTACATATAATATTGTAAAAGGTCATTCTGTCTGCAGTGTAGAGAATTGGCCATTGGCTGTAGTGCTCAACCAGGCTGCCCATTTGATTTTCCTGTGATAATCTTACAATTCTGAATGGCCAGGTCTCATTCAAGAATAATTAAGTCAGAATCTCTGGAGCCAGGGCCCAACTTTTAACAGCCCTATGGAGGTTGCAAAGTGAGGTCAAGTATGAGAACACAGCCACAGGGAGGAGATAAGAGTAGAAACAGATACTAAGCAAGAGGCAACTGAAGTATTTTAGATGAGAAACACAGTGGCTCTGGCCAGGGTGGTGAGAGTTGTCAGACTTTACTGGGCATCAGAATTACTAGGAGCTTTGAATTGCACATTAAAGGTCAAGTCTCTAGCACCTACACTCCAGAGATTCATGTTAAGAAGGCCCAGGGATCTAGATTTTTTTTAATAGCACCCATGGTGGTTCTGAACCAACACTGCCAACACTTAAAAAACAAATACCTCCAAGAAGATGAGGCCCGAGCAAAGGAAATTGGGACTGTGAATTAAAAAATCACTGGAGTCATTTACAATAAAGGTGATTCTATTTACTGCTAAGGATTGAGGCTGAACTTCAAAGAGTTTACAATTCGCTAGGTGGTTAAAAACAAAGAGAGGAAATGGATCAAGGTGACATTTTTAAAGAAGCTCATGTCCATCCAACAAGGTAGGAACATCAGACACCAACCAGACAAGGCCAGCAGGATCAGCCAACTGCACTTTCCTCTTTCCACAGCAAAGGATAGATCTATACCTGAACGTCTAGAGCTGCTGGGCTGGTGTTCACACCCAAAACATCGCTCCTTGAAATTACAATAACCCCACTCTTGCTCCCAGACACAGAGAAAAGGGCTGGAGACTGGGCACTGAGAAGCCTCTGAATACACAGTCTGCTTTTATAGAAAAATAAGGTAATCTTTTATTTTAAAATAACATTTAATTATAAATTTCTACCTTTAAAAACCTGCAATTTATATGGATTATAGATTTAACAGAATTTGCTAAAAAAATCATCCAGTACCTATGGGTGCCCACATTCACGGCTTGGTTCTAAATTTTAATTCAGCTAAGTGGCAGCTTCTGCATGTAAGCATGTGGACTCATCTTCATGTCTTTTTACCTGCTAATGTCCCTTCAAACTCATTGCCTTCAACTCAATTATTTCCTAAAGTACCTCCAGGATTTCTCAAAAATGGTGCACTATTTTAGCTTTAGAAAGCAGTCTCCTGATGTCTTTATGTTTTAAAGTTAATTTGATGTTACTCAATATATTCTTAATCTGTATCTTCACAAAAGATATTCTTAACCAACTTCTATTATTAATTGCTCATTTCTATGATTGCTGATGCAGAGGAGCATTTCTTAATAAAATCTTTAATCTCTAAGCAGAAGATGAGGATTGGAACTTTATTATTCACAAAAATGCTTCATAAATCACTGCCAATATGTGTCTTCATGAAAATGCTGCAAGAGAAAAGAGGTGGACTCAGGGAAGGTTGACACCAGTGGAAACAGTTATATCAAGTAGGCTGCTTTAATCTAAAAGTCATCATGCTCATAATAAAAGAAGAAATATCCTTATCCAGATGAGAGAGGCAAGGATGAGAGAGGCAAATAAGGTAACGCTGCCCTGAGCAGTGATAAAATAGGAAAAACTGAATTAAATTACAAAAGTAATAAAATTTCAACAAACGAATATCATAGATCATTATGAAAAATGAACTGTCATTTTGGGGATGCTCTAAGAGTTGGTTTAATCTCCTTCCTCTCAAGCACAGTCCCTGATACCTCATGTGTGATATTGAAAATATCTCAAATCACACAAAAAAATCACCATTTGTAATCTTCTGGCCAGGAAGATGAAAGTCCAGTTTTATGGCCATGTGTTTTGTCATAGTGAAGGAGACAGGTATCTCTGGGTCCCCCAGAGACTGTAACCTGGGTTAGCACAGTGGAACAGAGATTTACTACTTAATAGAGAAGAAGTCAAGCTGCAAGTATCCTCAGAGGTGGGTGATAAAATTCGTTCAGGGAGTAGGACCAGTATATTAACCATATCTTTTTATTTTCTGTATATTTGACGTTCTGATATATGCAGCCTTGCTGCTCTGAATAGATTGCCCCTCGCAGGGTTAGCTAATTCCTGGAGATTGTATACAACTTGCCTGCAAGTGCACCTCTGATAAACCAACCAATTCAGAGTCCAAGCCTCGAATCACCTCCTTTCATCAGGTGCTTACACCCTGGGCCATTTTCCAGCTGCCCTAATCACCCAGGGCCAGGTACCAGAAATAAGGCACACTCCAGGGCCCACTGAAATTACTCAGCCCTAAACCTGCCTATCCTACTGGCCTTTCTTCTCATGGAAACAATAAATTCTTCAGCTCACAAACTCCGCCTCCCTCTCTCTGTGCACTCATCTTGCCTTGGTGCACCCATGTGGCCCTACGTGTCTCTTGCTTCTGAGGGAGTATAAGTATAATAAACTTCTTCCTTCAAGACGGTCACTTCCATGGCTGTGTGCCTTACCACACCTGATTAAAACAAATCCTGGTTACCTCTAACACAGCGGGAAATCAGAGGACCTAGGTTCCAGGTGGGTCCAACTTTACACTTACTGGCTTGGTGATCTGAGTAAGTTAAACCCTCTGAGCTATGCTTTCTACCTATATATTGTGGATCATCCACCCACCCCACTCACTATGATGAATAGCAAATGAGATAATGGTTGAAAAGAGGTCAGACTATGAATTCCAGTAAGTTAGGGTTGCATTCCACTTGTATTTCAGATAATTTTTCCTCAGTAAAACTAAACAATGTGAGCTGAGGAAAGGCAAGTTTCCTTTCCATAGATACCCCCTCATGGTGCCCAGAGGTTTGGTTGAAGAGGAAATTGACTTTGTGGGTAAAAAAGAGGACTTTTTTCCTAAGGGAAGGTTTGGACAAATCATCACTGATATTTGTCATTACCAAGGATAATGGGATTAACAGTTCCCAACACAATTGGTGTAACACTAGAGATGTAACAATGACCACTTTGGTTTCATACCAAATTGTGCTCTTTGGACAATCAAGATGGGCTCTCATCTGAAGTGCTTGCCAAAGGGGAGAGAAGTTCATACATCCAATTGCATGCCCATTCTCCAATGATATGTGTACCAGGTATCGGTATCCATGATCAGATCCAGAAAAATAACATCAGGAATGAGTCCTGAACATGAAGGAACAAGGTAGAGACATCAGGAGCTCCGAGACAAAATAGGTATCACTGTGGTTCTTATGATACACATCACATCATGAAACCTTTGAACGACCACATTTAAGGGAAAAGGGACAGAATGGACAGACAGACAGGACCACCATTTCATTCATTTTTGAATCGACAGACTCCAGCGCAATGCTTGGCATAGAGCCAGTACTCAAAACACTGTTGGCAATACCATAAACATCTCCTCTGCTGATACTAGAGCTCTTGAGACAATCTCATCTCCAGGCTTCAGGCTGCTGGCCACTGTACGACCTATGGATTTGTATGACTGGAAAGCCCTTTCCTGTATCCCTTGCCCTCTTGGACCTGAAGAGATCAAGTGGTGATGGTTGCTTGTTCACAGGGATGCCCCTTCTTCCAAGAAGACTTACACAATCAACACCATGAACAAAAATACAAACTCATATATGTATAGCTATTAAGATAAGCAAAACACATTGGAAAATTATGTAAGGAAAAATTGTTCCACAAATTGGGGTGGTGATAGATAATGCTCACGAAACACCACGGGACCATGTCATTCCCTACTTTGAACCTCCAATGCCTTCTCATTGCATTTGAGGTATATTGCAAGCTCCTAATCACAGCAAATATGCCCTAGAATATCTGGAAACATGGGAAACTCCTTTTGGCTTTAGGATCTTTGTGTCCACCTTTGCCACTTCCTGGATCGTTCCTCGCCTCCCACTTTGCATAGCTAACTCCCCATCACCCTAATTATCCTTCTTCACATCACCTCATTTGTCTCCCTCATGATACTCAGTACATTTTTCAGTTATCTTAATGATTTTTTTGTTCACTCGAATTATGTCCATTTCTCTCTCCAAACACAAATGTAGATGTTGTAAGGGCAGAATGAGGCAACTGTGCCCCACTTGGTGCCTGGCATGTAGTAAGTTCTTTATAAATATCAGTTTCTTACCTTATCTGCATTTCTTTTCACAGGTTTTAGAAGTCAAGAGAAGTCAACATAGAACAGACTTGAATTTACCAGAATGAAAGTTCTTTCTTTCATCTCCCTCTCCATTTTCAATACGTATTTATATTTTTAGATGGATATGCCATCAATCAGCTGAAGTTTTATTTTCCCTGTGCTCAGTTCCCTTGATTTCTTTTTACACTAAGCTCAGTGATAAAATAGAGAGAAATGGAGGGGTGAAAAGCTCTGATCTTTGTTATTATATTCTTGACTCAGGGGCCAGAAAATGGTGTCTTATTTCAGGCCTTCCTCAGGTGAATGATCAGTTTTATAATGTATTTTTTTTCTACCCCTTGATTCTAGATAGAAGCCATGCAAAGACTGAAGCCAACTGTATTTTAAATAATGACCTGCTTCAGGGATTACCTAGTAGGAAAAAGACTACATTTTAAAATAATGGTGTGACATTTGCTCTTCCAAGCAACTTTCAGTGGAAGTCTCTCCTTTTCCCTTATGCTTTGTGACAGTTTGGACAGATGGCATCATTTCATGGAACACACAGATGACTAGGTATACAGGTTAGCAGAATGCAGTGAATACAAGACAGAGCTGAGAATCAGAGACATCTAGTTTTAGAATCTGGATCTTCCCCAATGCCCTGGGAGGCCTTGGGTGAGATGATCTTTCTAAACCTCATTCCTTACTTGTGAAGTATTGTGATTAACATAATAGTATTTCCATGTCAGGCTGCTGTTAAATGGAACAAATAAAGAAAAATGATAGTGGTTGTGGTGGGGGGGATTCATGCTGCAAAAAAGTGTGTGTGGGGTTCTCATTCTAAGAGAACACCTCCAGTGGTGCTCTTGCCTAGATTCTAAAGAGAAAATGTATGGGAAAAGGCCCAAGGATGTGAAGCTTGAAAACACGACCTGGCTTGACTTTCTCCAGACCTTAGGGAAAATTTCCTTTTTCCTTACTGTTCCCTCCACCCCGAGTTTGTCTCTCTTAGCCTCTCTCCATTATTGGACTGGTGAGATCCCAAGGGTGCAGATTAGGGTACAGAACCAAGGCCCACTTGGCCTTTGGCACAAATGTGGTCCTTGTATATTCGCACTGGGATTTGAAGCCAAAGCCCCACAGTAAGATACAGCATACATTTGGATAGAGCACTTCCTCCACCCACTGCCCTGCTGAATCAGCACAGTGGCAGGTTACAGATTAAGGATTTGGGATTTGGGAATTCTACCCAATTCACTCTCAAACACATTAAAATCAATAGATGCTGTGAATTCTATACTAGTGCAGTTGCTTTCTCCCAAGGTTCCTGTCACTTCTATTTTCCCAAACAATCCTCTCTGTCACTAAGAATTAGTCTAAAATCACCTCACCTACTGCCTTCTGGGGCTTACTGTCAGTAAGAAAGTCAAGGACTCATTAGACAACTGCAAGGTTATTGTTGAGGAAAGTGTTCATTCCATTTACCTGTAATTCTCCAAGAGGTAGACAGGTAGGGACATGCTCTGGGGTGCACGGAAGGGGCTTATATATCGGAATCACCTGTAGGGTTTGGCAATTTATAGATTCTCATTACCTGGACACCAACTATTGCCCCCTGCAGGGGTTCCAGTGTTCCCAAGAATTCCCACTGTGAGAGTATGCCACCTGGATGAAGACCACTATTTTGACATAATGAGTAGTAGCCTCAGGATGCAAGGGGCAGGAAAGCGAGTGAAAGCGCTAGAGGGGCACCATTATCTTATTTTTGAGGAATTCCAGGGGAAATTTTATGTCTTGTCTTCAATCAGTAAAGGTTTTATCCTAAGCAATTGTTATACTTTAATCTTACAGACTGTGAATCTAACAGCTGCCCAGGGCTCCCTCAAGCAGAGGGCTCAAACACCCGAGATTAGGTGTTTTGGGCTCTATTTTTGTACCCCTGCCTTTGCTGTCCCTTTTTCCTTCCTTCTGAACTCCAATCTGTGTTCCTTTTTCTGTTTTCTGTTTCCCATCCACTCATCTTCTCTCCATCAAGTATTAACTGGGTACTTACTAGATACTAAACCTCCTGCTCAGCGCTGGAGACACAGTGCGGAGAAAAAACCCGTATGTTCCCAACCCTCATGGAATTTTGATAGGCATTACATTAAATATGGAAATTGCTGTATTTGTTCATTTTAACAATATTAATTCATCCAGTTCATGAACACAAGATATCTTTCTATTTATTTGTGTCTCCTTCAATTTCTTTCATCAACGCCTTATAGTTTTCAGTATATAGATCTTTAACCTTCTTGGTTAAGTGTTTTTTCCTAAGTATTTTATTGTTTTCATGCTGTTATAAATGCAATGGTTTTCTTTATTTCTTTTTCACAGTTTGTTCTTAGTATATAGAAATGCAACTGATTTCTGTATGTTGATTGTGTGTCCTGCATCTTAACTGAATTCATTTTATTAGTTCCAACAGTATTTTGGTGGAGTCTTTAGGGTTTTTCTCTCTATATAATCACGTCATCTGAACACAGAGACATTTTTACTTCTTCCTTTCCTATTTGGATGCCTTTTATTTATTTTTCTAGCATAACTGTTCTAGCCAATATGGAAGAGGAATGTTGAGAGTGGGCACCCTTGTATCATTTCTGATTTTAGAGGAAGAGCTCTCAGCTTTTCACCATTGTGATGTTAGCTGTGGGTTTTCATATATGACCTTTAGTATGCTGAGGTATGTTTCTTCTATACCAAATTTGTTGAGAGCTTTTACCATAAAAGGGTGCTGGATTCTGTCAAACGCCTGTAATTGTAAAGTTGTCCGATGCCTTCTCTCAGCTTTGTGCACTGGTAAGAGGAACATTTGAGGCTAAAAAAATCCTTCCTGATCCTTCCTCTTGTTTTTTGTTCTTGGAAATGAACCCTCATTCTTTTTTCTTTTTCTTCCTATATCTTATATGTAAGAGAAAACAACTGATAGCTAAGTAGTATTGGTAGTGCAAATAGGTTGGTGAAAAGGGCATTTGACAGACAAGCACCAACAAAAGTGAGGTCACGCAGGAAAACAGTTTGTTCCTTTTCCCAAGGAGCTTTCAGGCACTGAAGAAGAAAAGCTAAACATACATAAAAAGACTTATATGGAATGTACACGAATGATGGAAAAGGGTGCTTTCAGAGGCAGCAAAAAATCAGTAAAATATAAACCAAAAAGAGCAATTTATTCGAACAGAGAAACATATACAGACTAGAATAAGGTTGGCAGTCTTGAGAGCTAGAATCTATTTTGTTTTCTCACTTTCATGGTTTTGTTTATATGCTGTTTGTTGTTCTTCTGAGACCAGGATTTTTCCTGGGTATCAAGGGAAGAGACAGACACTGTGTGCTGAAACTGAGTTGGCTTTTTCAAAATATTTTTTTCTAGTTGGGAGCCTCAAGATGGGTAAAAGTTGATGGTTTTAATGGCTGAAGAGAGTTCCACAATTTTGCATCTTAAATATAACTTCCTAGGAGATTGGAGCTTTTCCTGGAGGAGTAAGTTTGTCTTGAGGACACAAGACTACACTGTAGAAAGGGCCAGAGTACCTGCCATAGCCTGGAAACTCTGTCTTTCAGAGCACTGGGTGACTTTTAATGACAGCCAGTGTTAAAAGTAATGCTAATTTATAACACAGAATGGAGAAACAACTTATTTTGGAGCTTCCTGCTAAATACAATACCTTGGTGTAAGCCATTAATGACTCTTACCTGGGTAACAAGCTAGGCCTCTTCTCTGAGCTCTTCCATGAGAGAGCTTTTTACAGTAGAAATCAGATAGTGTTGCTCCTTTGCTCAAAGTTCTACAGGGGCCTTCCATTTAATTTAAGATAAGAATCACAAGACCCCCATTCTCTGGCCCCTGCCCTGTTCCTCAGTCTCACCTCAGGCTGATTCCTCCACACCATTGCCAAAATCCCACCCATCCACCCCCACCTCTTCCTGACGGCTAGTCCTTTTCCAATTCCTTAAATACCTGTCTCACGTCCTTTGCATGAGCTACTTCCTATGCACTGAAACATATTAGCATGGCTATCTCCTTCACATCCTTTAAGTCTCATCACAAAACTTTCTACCTCCCAAAGTCCTTCCCTCCTCATTTTAATTAAATTAAGTCTCCCTTTTATTCTCTGTCTCAGACTCTACTGATTTTCGACATAGCACTTGGTTCAACTCACAGCTGTTTTATTTGCCCATCACCTGGCGACGTTCTGCTCCCTACACACACACATGTACTCACATACACAGTATAGATACAATGTAAATTTTGTATTTGTATTGGTTCATTGTAGTTTCCCTACTCCTAATCCAGCACCTGACTCATAGAAGCTGCCCCTAAATATTTTTCAGGTAAATGAATTAATATGGACATCAGTCATTCATGGGTTGCTAGAAGACAAATCCAACTCAATGGCATATGACACAGATAGTTATTGCAGGAAATTAAAAGGTAAACACACCCTAAGTGGGGATAATCCATCATCATATATAGAGTAACTAAGAGAAATAGAGGAAGTAAATGAGTACTAAAGCATTAAAACTAAGGCGTTTGAGCACTGGTACTGCACATGGTAGGACTGCAGTGAAGTGGTCACCATCATTATTCTCTATCATTACTCAACAGATGAGCAAACTGAGACTTAGAAAGGTAAGAACCTATCCCAGGTCACACAACAGGTTAAGTGGCAGCTACCAGACCTTTTTAAGTTAAGACATGTAGGACTCCAAAGATTATTTTCTTAATTGCAACATCATGACATGAGAACCCAGTAATAGGGTAAAGGACATGAACCAGCGGGTCACAAAAGAGTAAATACTCATGGCAACAAAAACAAACAAACAGAAAATAAACAGATTAAAATGTTCTATCTTATTTTTAAGCACACAAACTAACATAGATTAAAACAAAAATAAGAGTTTTGAGATATTTTTGTTTCTTACTGTCAGATTGAAAATAATTGGTTGATGACAATGAGAGTACTGGGAAATAGCCTTTCTGCTCATGGGAATTTAAACTGGCATAGGTTTTCTGAGAATAACTTGGCCATACTTTCAAATATTTAAAATGTGCATAACCTTTGACAGCAATTTGACTTCTAGGAAATCACTTCTAGGAATTTTTATTTTTTAACACCAAGTTGAAATTTTTTACTTTGCTAAACTGTACAAATAGAATGAATATAATAGTCTACATTTTATGGCTTTTAGTACTTTATCCATTGATGATTTCCATAAGATGCTTTTGTTCTTCATAGTTCAGAAAAAAGTACAGATGGCTGATATTCTGTTGAAGTCCAATTTGCCTTCCTTACTAACCACCAAGTTAATTTGTATTTTCAGAAGTCTTGCCAGATTTTTTGTTTGTTTGTTTGCCTCGCCACACTGCCCAATGAAACCATCATACAGTGAAACAAAGATTTAACATAAAGGATATATGTTGCAGTACTGTTCATATTAGATAAAAACTACAACTTAAATGTACCCACAAAAGAGAATTATTGTACATTCATTCAATGAAATATCATGACCCCATTATAAATAATAGAAAAGTTGATCACTTACATGACTTGGAAAGATATCAGTAAACAAACAAAATAGGCTCCAAAATACCATGGACAGCCTTATCCAATCTAAAAAAATTATATAAAACACGTGCATAGAAAAATAATGGAAAGATATATGCAAATAGGTGTCTAATGCCGTAATCTATGGTAGATAACTGGCAATACTTATTTCCTGTTATCTGCTTTTTTACAAATTTTCTACAGCGAACGTATAATATTTTTATTATAAAAACATTTTTCAAATAAAGAAAGCAGATATTTAGAGAGCATCTACTTTCTGTCAGGCTCTGTGTAAGGCACTAGAGGTACAATGTTGACCTAATGCCTAACTGCATGCAGATGACATTCAGGGAGGAAAATGCGCACTTTAGAGCTTAAGTATTATAGAGATGATATGCTATTGAACAGGTCTCATAAGGATGTTCCACTGAAATTTAGAAGCAGTGCCATTTCAAAAATGGATGAGGCCAATAGCTACATTAAGGATCACTCAGAGCTGTTAAGAACAGGCAAGTCTTGATTCCATTCCATGCTCGTAGCTGAAAGCTTATTTCTATAGGTATTCAAACATCACTTCATTTTACCTTTCTCCTTTTTGGAAAACTTCTGACCTGAAAGATATCTTCAGCCCAAGGTGACATGTCAACGCTAAGAGTGAATGTGAGTACCTGAGACACTGCAGCAGAGCCTCCCAGAGCCCAGGCCCTTTGAAGGCCCATCATCCACATTTATTGTCTCATTTTTCTCCCAAGGGAACTAGAGAACATAACCTAGACTCCCAAAAAGTGTTGGGAAGATCCACCAAATTCTATGACTACAGAACAATGCCCAAGAGGTATGTCTGCTGTTAAGAAATCAGAAAATGAATCAATCTGCTGTCAGCGCAGCTTTGCAGCTGATGTTAATGCAGTACACTTTGATTTTCTTTAGAAATGAAAGAACGGAGTAGGAATGCTGGTGTGCTACTTATCTGCCCCCATGCTGAGGCAGAAAAGGACTGGAGGTAGTGGCTTGATAGTTACAACTCGAGCCTTGCATCTCCAGGCCTGAGGCCAGCCTCCTGCCTCAGTGGATAATGAGTTTGGAAATCTCTGATCATCTTTCCTGCATGCTAATCCCCATCATAGAATTTCTATAATGCATGACATAATTTAATATACCTGGCAGACTTACCACCAGTTCATTCTTTTGTTATGTAATAGCCCAAAGTGAAGTCTAGGGTGGTTAATGCTCTGACAACCAGTTATTATCCCCAATAACAGGTGATTTTCAAAGGATTATTGCCATCAGAAACCATTTTGTAATAACTGGCAAATGGAAGCCTGTGTAGCAAAAAAAGATGGTCTTTGGGAGTTGCTATTTATTTTGTACAGATCTGCAAAGATGCTTCAAGCATCTTCCAAATGAAACAACTGGAGTAGTGATGGGGTTTTATGGGCCAAGATACATCACTGCACTAGGAAACTTAGAGGGACAGATGTCTTAAAGTTACTCTTAGAAATCCTTCTATTTTTATAAGACTTTTCATCTTTTCCCCTAATCTTTGCCCTTTCATAATATCCTGAATTCCTAAAAGCTTGCTTCTCAGTAAGTTACAGGAATCTTGGGAGCTTTCCATGAACTAATTTTACTCTGAAGATCTTTTACCTTTGTGTCAGGCCACAGATGGAAGATCAGTCATGGCACTGATTCTGAGAACATTATTTCTGATAAGCACATCCTGACTTAACTGAATCTCACTTTGGGAAGATAACGTAGGTTGGGTTATGGCAAGAGAAGAATAACCTTTTGTCCTCAGTGTGCAGGAGTTTGGCTATCAGTCTATGGCAAAGTGAGACTTTCTTTATTCACTACCATGCTACCCTACTATCAAGTATGTCCTGCTTCATGGGGGAAATTTCATTTCAGGCAGTAGTTTTGTTAGACACGAGTCCTCTTCTAAAAGAAAGGCCTAAAAATGATATATTTCCTTAGGACAGTTCCCAAAATAGCACTCATATCCTCCAAACTCAAAATCCAAATTCTGTAACATCAGGAAGGTGGTTTTTCATGTCACTGCTATGATAAAACTCATCGAGTTCTTTGTACTTTATGCAGATTGCATAAATCCCAGCTGTTTGAACTTGGGAAATGTGTTCAGTGATGAAATTAAACCAACATCATCTTCCTTTATCTTGACAGTTTAGACGACTGGAGATGATTGCTGCTCTGGCCATCAGGTTAGGTAGTCAGTACTAAAATTACCATACTGCCTAAAGTTTATCTTTGATTAAAAATTAAATTTAACTTTCCTTTATCATTTTCCATGCCCCAACAACATGCATGTGTTCTCCAAGTTAAATCAAGATGAACTAAATATTTAATAATCTGTCCTAATTAGCTACAACTGTTACCTGATTTCTCTCTATAAATGAATGTGAAAGGGCCTGGTAGGCCTAACGTTAACCTTCATCTACTCTTGTTATAGGAGAGAAATTACGGGCTCTAATTAGATGCTTGAAACTGCAAAGAAATAGAATTTTCATAACCAGCTTATTAAAATCCTAGGGCCCCTATGGGATAGGGCAAATTGCTTCTACTCTGATCTGCTTATCCTTATACAACACCATACAGAAGACTCGTGTTGTCTGCCTTGCACAGCTCATATTTCTCCCAAATTAATGAGTACTCAAATTATTCCAGCTGCCCTCTTGGCACAAACAAAAATTGAAAATCTATGGCTGCCAAGTGACGTGGATAACTCAGCTGCTAAATAAAATAGGCTTAAGGGGACACAGCTGCTGGGGTGCCTGTTTACATTAAAATTACTAAATCCATGAACACAGAACAAATGTCCCAAGACAGCAAAACAGTGTTAAACACTTGGTTAACCCTTTTATTAGTCAAGGGCCCTCAAGGTGTAAGTGTCCCATACAATGGGGTAGGAACATGGCATTTTTACCAAATACTTTTTTCCCATAAAACAGATCCCTAAGTATTACGGTTGGAGAACTAGTGGGGATGGTCCCTAGGGAGTCCCTGCTCTTGGAAGTTCTTTACTTCCATTGACAGACTCTATGTCCGCTGATGTCTTTGTACAAGCCAATTAAAGCTTTCGACTAAAATTAAATGTAGATCTTAGGTTTGCTAGGTTTTGACATTTTATTAATCTTTATGAGATTCTCGTCTGTGCTCTGATCTCTTCATTGTTTACAGGGCCCAATAAAGCTCAGATAACCAAGAGATGGAAGTCATAGAAAATGATATTCTGAAGTTCAATGAACAGTGTCTCAAATATAAGTGGCCAGTCATTTGGCAGGACTTAGTAAAGAGGCCCATGAAGAACCAATTCAGACAGAGAAGGAGCCAGCACGGGATAACAGTAAGGAACAAAAATAAAGCATGGGGGAAAAGATCCAAATATTTATTGATTAATTCAGCACTCCTTAATATATAATTAATGAGCTTCCATTACCATCGCAAAATTCCAGACACTAAGGGGCTTTGCTCAAATGTCTACAAAATCCCTAATCATTGATAATGTCAATGACCTAGCCCAGATAAAATTTCTTAACCCAGATTTCAAAGACTAAACCCCTGTCCAGATCCATGTCTCAACCACACACAAACATTCAAGCAACCAAATACCCCTCAAAGTTAGTCTTGGACCATCAAAGAATGTATCAGCAAGGTCTATCTTCTCACTGAATTTGTAAATATTATTTGTTTTTTTTTGTTTTCTTGGTTTTTTTTTTTTAATTTAGAATCACAAGTTACAGCCTGGGTTCTCTGGCTAATTACAAAAACATGTTCTGTTTGCCTTCCTGAACATTCTGCCTTGCACACTTGCATTGTCCAAATCATGTAAAATTATAGAGTGATGTCATCAAATAGATCAGGCTCAGGGGAAACAGATGAAGATTCTATAAACACTTTTCACCCTTAAACACATAGCCTAAACAGAATACTTCCTCTCTATATAAGAGAAAAATGGCAACGAATGAGATTTAAAAAACAGAATGGGGACATGTGAACATCAATCCACAAACATTTGAACATGATTAAGGAAGCACAGACATAAATGAAGATAAGAGGGAAAATGTTGCTCTCAGAAGAAAAAAAAGGCCTCAACACTGAAGGAAGCCAATACAAAGTCAATTTAAATTACATGGTGATGCTTTTGATCCATGCCATTTGCCATGTATACTTTTGCTTGTACTGAAATGCTTGCCTAAATACCTGAGTGTCTCCAAAGAAAATATTATCTGCCTCTGAAAAGTCCTACCTTATTTAGAATTTAAGTACCCAGACATTTTAATCCATAGTTACAGAGTCCTGCATCCTGCCGAAAAGCAAAAATTTTAGAGATGTGGGTTTTGCAGTTATTTTCCTAGGATGGGTGTCAAAAGACAGGATTCTTACATAACCTTCACTGTCACTTTTATGATGACACTTCTGACTCTTCTAGGGCCACTATGAGTCCCAGACATGTTCTGTATCAAATGCAGAATCAGCATACACAATGTGATCTTAAGAAAAAGCAGATGATGTGAATGACTGTGACCTGGAAAAGCATATTTACATTTTATCTTGCCTTTGACACCTTATAGTATAAACACAAAAGTTGTCTTCTACAACTCTGGTGTTGCAAAATCTTTAAAAATAGCTCTGATATATGGGGTCAGGCAAACCCATTAAATGAGAAAGATAGAATCAAGTGGCAATCACCCATACTGATAACAGGAACAGTACCACAGGTAGTATAAAACATCATGGGTTATCAGTGTCCATATCAGAAGGCAGTCTGATTTTGCATGAAGGAATACTTTTCCTAATTATCTAAGATGAATTGTAGTTAGAAATGTGGGAAAAAAAGTATATACAGGCATGTTTATGTCTGCATATCCAGTTGTTTCGATATATTAACTACATGAAATCACAAGACAGACTGAATGCTACCACTGACTGGCTCTTCAGATTCTTTTATTTATTTATTTTTTGCCAAGTTGACTCTTTTAGGGTAATAGCTAATCTAGTTTTGTAAAGTACATCAAATGGACTGATAGTCTTTAAAATATAGTTCCCTATCTCTCAATGTAATGAAATTGTTACTTGATCTCTTGCCAGTTTCATTTCAGGAAATCAAAACAAAAGACGTGTTTAAAGAGAATTTAAATTAATTTTGTTTTGGTAATTCGGAAACACTTGTTGAAAGTGTGACAATGCATAGCCAAGACAGACTTACTGTGGTAAATTAATTATTCTGTTTCAATCTAATATATTCCCTTGAGGAGGCAAAACACTCAAAAATGACCATTTCCATTATATATTCTTTCATCTCTGCATATTCTAGTTAGCTTTTTGAAAATAGTCTTGACCATTGGAAGAAGAAATAAGGCCTAGCAGTTGTCCATTGAGACTAATCTGACTCAATGTTTCACAAACCTGTAAAAAAATCTAAAAACTAAAAAAGAAAAAAATCTTAATGTCAGCTAAGAAAAAGAGACTGTACATGCTAAGGAGCAATAATGACTCACAACCGTCTTTTCACAATAGAAATAATAAAAGGCAGAGATAATGGAACACCTTTTTTTCTGGGCTGAGAAAGCCAAAAAAGGGCTGAAATAATTAAGTTTCGAATTTGAATTTAATACTCAGTAATGACATCCTTTAAAAGGAGAGCAATAAAAGAAATCTGAAATTCTACAATTTAAAAATAAAAAAAGTAAATAAAATAAAAGGAGAGCAATATTAAAACTTTCACACAAATTTGCTATCAGCAGATTTCAAAGAAATACTTTAGGCAAAAGGTCTCATCTTTTTACTTTTAAACCTTGTAAGCACAATGTACCTGTATATAACACTATTTATCTTCTAATAGATATAATAATAAAAGGACTGATTTATCAAGAAAACATGACAACCCTAAATTTATATACTGATAATAACAGAGACACAACAATATATAAAACAAAAATAGACTGGACTAAAAGGAGAAATAGAGAAATGCAACATCAGAGTGGGAGATTTTTAACACACCTTTCTGTAACAGATAGAATAAGCAAAGTAATCAGTAAAGACACAGAAGATGTGAGTATTACAATTAGTCGATTTGACCAAATTGACATATGCAGAACATTATATTCATCAACTGCAGAATATATTTTGTTTACAAGTACTCAAGGATCATAATCAAAACACATTGATACTTGTCTATAAAGCAAGTCTAAATATGTTTGAAAGGATGGAAATCACATAGAAGCTATTCAATATCTCAGTGGAATAAGTTAAAAACCATAAAATATTAACTGAAAATTTTGGAACCCAAATTACTTCAAAATTAAATAATATACTTTAAATGATCCTTGGGATATTAAAAAGCTCACAATGAAAATTAGAAGACAGTTTGAATTCAATGATAATGAAAATATAATATTAAAAAGCACATGGAATATCACTAAAGCAACTAGAGGGAAATGATAGCTCTATATGCATATAATAAAAAAGAAGGCTGAAAATCATGATCTAAAGTTTCATTATAACAAGCTATAAAATGTCAAATTTAACTCAAAGAAAAAATAAGAATAGAAATCAATGACACAGAAAACACGTACTATGCGAAAAGTTGCTTCTTGAAAGTCCAATAAAACTGATAAATCCTTAAAAAGACAGATTAAAGAAAAACGGGTGAAAATACAAATTAAGCATATTAGGGATAAAAAAGAAAAAGTCCTATCAATCTTATATATTTAAAGGAAATGAGGAGAATTTATAAACAACTTTAGTCCAGTAAATATCAAAATTTCAGAGTGATGAACACATTCCTGAAAAGCAAAATTTACCAAAACTGATTCAAGAAATTTTAAAATTGGAATAGCCTACATCTACTAAGACAATTGAATTTGTAAGGAAAAATCTTCTGCAAAGGAAACTACAGTCTCCTATGGCCTCAACACTGAATTCTTCTAAACAATTAAAGAAAAAGAACAATCTTACAGAAATCTTTCCAAGAACAGAAAAAGAAGAAATTTTGCCCAATTTATTTTGAGGCCAGCATACACTAATCAAAAGCCTGAAAAAGGAATTACAAAAAATGAAAATTTCAGACCAATATCTTTCCTGAACATAGATACAAAGATATTGAAATGGCAGCAAATCATGTTCAGTGGAATGTAAAAGCTTAATATACTACGATAAAGTTGGTTTTATGCCATAAAGGCAAGATTAGTTTAACATTTGAAAATCAAATGATATAATTTATGGCATTAAAAAGAAAAATATGATAATCTTAATAGATTCAGAAAAAGCACTTGATAAAATTCAGCACCCATTCAACTAAATTCTTACCAAGCCAGAAATAGAACAGCACTTCCTTATCCTTAAAAAGAATAAGTACAAAACCCAACAGTAACATAAAAAGGTAAAAGTGTTAAAAATGTTCACCCTGAACTTGTGGATGAGATAAGAATATCTACTAATCCTTATTTTTGCAACATTTGTATGGAAATGTGAATGACCAACAAGAACAAAGACAATTTTGAAGGATCAAAATAATATTAGAAGACTTGTACTATTAAATATCAAAACTTATAAAGCTCATGTAATTAAAACAGAATGGAATTGGTATAAGAATAGACAAATAGACCAATAGCATAAAATCAGAGTATCTAGGGGAAAAAAACACCCTAATTTTTTAAAAGTGCTATTATAATACAATTTCTTTCATAAATGATGCTGGATCAACTGACAATCTATGCGAAGAAAAATAAACCTTAATTTCAGGTGACTATTAATAATAAAGTTTAATAATGAAACTTAATAATAAAGCTTCTAGACAATAATAATATAAAGAATGTCATCCACCCTCTGGGTAGGGAAACATGCCTTAAATTGTACATAAAAAGGTACTATCTATAAAGGAAAAGATTGATACACCAAACCTTATCAAAATTAGAAACTTCCGTTTATCAAAAGATAGTATTTAAGAGAGACAAAGGAAACCACAGAGTGGGAGAAGATATTTGCAGTACATATGTCCAATAAAGAACTAGAATCTAGAATATTAAAAAAAAACTATTAAAATCAATAAAAAACAGAGTAATAATTTTAACGGGCAAAAAATCTTGAACAGACACTTTACAGAAGAGGATATCCAAATAGACAATAAACACAAATAGCCAATAAGTATATGAGAAACTGATCAATATTAGTCACCATGGAAATACAAATTAAAATGATACTAGATTCTAAAACACACACACACACACACACACACACATTGGAATGGCTAAAATTAAAAATTTGAGAATATCAGATGTTGGTGGAGATGAATCAGAACTCCCACTGTTGCAGTCACTTTGGAAAACTCTTTGGAAGTATCTACATTAGTAGATGCCCGCCTTGCCCACCGTGTGCCTGCCATGTGCCCGCCTTGCCCACCGTGAGCCCACCCTTGCCCATCTTGCCCGCCATATGCCCACTGTGTGCCCACCTTGCCTGCCATGTGCCCGCCATATGCCTGCCATATGCCCACTGCATACATAACTTATGAGGTAGTTATTCCACTAAGTATATCCCCAACACAGACGCATACACAAATATGCAATAAAAGATGTGTAGTATGATTTTTATAACAGCATAATTTGAAATAGCCAAAGTTGTAAATAATCTATATGTCGATCTATAGGAGAAAAGATAAGTAAATTATGATATATCCATATTACAGAAAACAACATGGCAGTGATAAGAACAAACCAAACCACTGGCACACACGACTTGAATGAATCTAACAAACGTAACACTGAACAATAGAACCCAAACACAGAAGAGTATACACCAGATGATTCCATTTACATAAAGTTCAGTAATAGGTAAAATTAATCCATGGTGATAGAAGTCAGAAAAGTAATTATTTTGGGGGACATCATGACTGGAAGGAGGCATAAGGAGGGAAGCTCTCGAGGTACTGGTAGGTTCTGATTAATTTAATATATATGGTGTTCATATGTAAGTGATCACTTGGTAAAAAATCATTGAGCTCTACACATAAGTTTATTGTACCTTATCACGTTATTTTTGAAATCTTCAATGTATAAGGTTTTTAAAAAGTTAACTCACTATGCTTATGTAAGATTATATCACTAGGAGAAATTGAGAAGGGCACGAAGGAACACTCCATACTATTTTTATGTCTTGTTAGTCTGAAACTATTTCAAAATAAAAAGTTTTTTAAAGTTGTCTTTATGATAACACAGAGCTACCATCATTCTCATGAAGATAAGTGCAAATGAGCCAGAGCTAAGGAACTGGCCTAGTGAGGAAAGAATCTATGGTTGCAATATCTTTGCCAAGAGTGTTAATATCAGGGAACCTGGAACATGGAACTGAATCATAGTAGCCTTAGGTGAAACTCACTGACCTTACCATTTTCTACTTACCAAGCATGGCCATTGCTCTCACATTTAGAAATCTAAAGAATCTCAGGGTACTTAGAGCCTATGTAGGAATCCTGAGTGTGGCTAAGAGGCTAAAAAAAGGTGGACTCTAAGGCTTGTCCACTGAGTAAGCCATCCTATTAAGATAAGACAGCATACTGGGAAAGGTGTGTTGGTCTCAGAGCACAGTACCACTCTCCCCGCATCCCAGAGTCGGTACGACGTGCTCGATAAATGAAAGAGCTTCAGCTTTGATGGCTTTCCTTCTGAGCGTTAATCTTGAATAAATTAATGCCATTGCTAATCTTGCACAGATGAACAAAGGCTGTTTGCAAACAACAGCACTCTTGTTTCCAGGCCCAGTGACATTAAAATGTCATCTTGTCTTTCATCATCTTTGTCTTTATCTTCAGTTATTCCTGCTGTGAGGTGAAAACATCCCAAGACGAGACATTACTCCTGCTGAGTCCAGGTCCTGCAATATACTTCTTTCCAACCAAGAAATTGCGGCTTTCTGCTGTCTGTCCCTTGGCCCAATTGTCATAATCCACCTCAACCAACAAATATAGCCTGCTCTCACAAGGAAGATTCAAAAACCATCATCACATATGTAAAACTTGAACAATGGCTATGTTCATTTTCCAGACCACATTTTCATCTCATAATTACATATGATGCAATCTGGGGAGGGAATTTTAATGGAATAAACATTTACTACAAGATTTAACTACATGAGAAGAGGATTTTGAAGATAACACTCAGAATCCTGCTAGTTTCGCTTCAGATGCAGGACAATGGCTCTCTCAACTCTAATTATTTTTGGTGAGGTCCTCAGTGCATACAAAAGATCCCAGAGCTATCTCCACCCAGTACTTACTGCCAGGTCCTTCCCATGCCAAGCACTTGGGCTGTTCTAGCTCATCTAGTCCTCCTCTCGTGTTAAGGTAAGTACTATTTATCCACATCTGACAAATGGGGAAACTAAGGCTGAAGATCACCCAAATAGTAAGAAAAGAAGAGAAGGAAGTCCAACTCTCAAGTCCATTATCTTAACTACATCCTGGACCCTGGCTCCTTCACGGGGTAATATAATGTGGTTCTGGGCAGAGTGGCTCTTTACCTTTTCACTAGCCACTTTTCTGTGATGATAATGTTTTCTGCTTGGATCTTGCCCAGTTTGCTCCATTCTTGTTATTTATAAAATTGGCTTTGCACAAACCACACGTTTTCTATGAAGAATCATATCATTCCAAAGGGATTCAGACCTTGAGCTTTGGTTTCAAAAAGCGAAGTGCAGGACCCAAGGAAGAACTGGCTGATTTTTATCTATATCCTCTTATCATCACTTCTAGCAATGAGCAAGGTAGCATCAAATTCTTCCTGAAGACAGAACCCCCAATGGCCTCCCCTCTGCAAAACAACTTTGTTAAATAGTATGATATAATGAGGTCATGTCTGACATTTATTGAGCATTTACTTATGTGACTGGCAGTGTTCTAAGCTATTATAGGAGTCATCTCACTTAACCATCACAACATTCCTATGGGGTAATGTGGTAGGCAGAATAATACTATCCTCCTACTCCAACATGACATCTACATTCTAATCCCTGGAATTTGTGCTGATGTTATGTTACGTGACAATGAGGAATTAAAATTGTAGATGGAATTAAGATGGCTAATCTGCTGACCTTAAAATAGAGAGATTATTCTGAATTATCCTGCTGGGCCAATTCAATTACAAGTGTCCTTTAAAGTGGAAGAGGATGTCAGAATCAGAGTGCTGTGATATGAGAGAGACTCAATTGGCCATTGCTGGCTTTGTAGATGGAAGAAGGCAGATGAGCCAGGAAGTGGGGGCAGCCTCTAGAAATCAGGAAAGGCAAGAAAAAATATCTCCTAGAGTCTCCAGAAAGGAATACAACCTTGCTGACACTTTGAATATAACCCACTGAGACCTGTGTCAGATTTCTGACCTACAAACTGTTAATTAATTTGAGTTGTTTTATATCACTATTTGTGGTAATTTGTTACAAAGAAAAAGGAAACTAATACAGGTAGGTTTTGTTGTGATGATGATCTCTATTTTACTGATGAAGAAACTGGCACTGAGAGTTTTAAAATCCTGCCTGTGGTCACCCAACTAGTAAGTAACAGCATCAGAATTAGTACCAGCCTGTCCAGACCCTCATTCTTACTGTATAATGCCTTCCCACCAAAGCAGCTCCTCCTGCTATCAAATTGTCCCTATTATTTCTTTCTCTAAAACAGAGGCTTTGTTTAAAAGGTTTAATATTCACTGTGTAGCATTTGAAAGGGAAAGGAAAAGAGGAAAACAATTTTATCTAGTTTTTCAATATACTAGTGTTTCACCTCCAAAGTTAAGTTTATTCCTAAGTATTTTATCCTTTTTAATGCTATTATAAATAAGATTGTTTTCTTAACTTTCTTTTCAAATAGTTCATTGTTAGTGTATAGAAACACAACTCATCTTTGTATATTGATTCTTTATCCTGCAACTCTATTAAATTTATTAGTTTTAACAGGATTTTTTTTTTTTGTCTTTAGGGTTTTCTATATATAAGAGCATGCCACCTGGACACAGAGATAATTTTACTTCTCCCTTTCTGATTCGAATGCCTTTTATTTCTTTTCCTGCCTAACTGCTCTGGCTAGAACTTCTAATACTGTGTTGGAAAGAATTTGTGAGAATGTGCATCCTTGCCTTATTCCTGATCTTAGAGGAAAAGCTTTTAGTTTTTCACCATTGTGTATGACGTCAGCTGTGGGTTTGTCACAAGTGGCCTCTATTATATTATGTTTCTTCTATACTCAATCTGTTGGGAATTTTTATCATGACAAGGTGTTGAATTTTGACAATGCTTTCTCTGTACCAATTGAAATGAACATATGATTTTTTTCCTTCATTCTGCTTTTGTGATCTATCATATTGATTTGCATATGTTGAATCATCCTTGCACATGAGCAATAAATCTTACTTGATCATAGTGTATGGTTCTTTTAAGGTGCTATTGAATTTGGTTTGCTAGTATTTTGAGGATTTTTCATGTATTCATCAGGGATATTGGCCTGTAGTTTTCTTTCCTTGTAGAGTCTTTGTTTGGTTTTGATATCAGGGTAATGTTGGCCTCATAAAATGAGTTTTGAAGTGTACTCTCTTCTTCAACTTTTTGGAAGAGTTTGAGAAAAATTGACATTAATTCCTCTTTAAATATGTGGTAAAATTCACTAGTGAAGCCGTCTGGTCCTGGGCTTTCTTTTGTTGGGAGGTTTTTGAGTACTGAGTCAATCTCCTTATTAGTTATTGGTCTGTTCAGAATTTTTATTCATGATTCAGAAACATAGGTTGTATGTGTCTAAGAATTTATTCATTGTTTCCAGGTTATCCAGTCTGATGGTATATAACTGTTCATAACAATCTCTTATGATCCTTTTTATTTCTTTGGCATCAGTTATAATGTCTCTTCTTTCATTTCTGATTTTATGGGTCTTCTTTCCATTTTCTTAGTTTAACTAAAAGTCAGTTTCATTTATCTTTTCCAAAAACCAATGCCCAGTTTCACTGATTTTTTCTATTCTCTAATTTCTTTTATTTCTGTTCAAATCTTTATTATTTCCTTCTTTCTGCAAACTTGAGCTTAGTTTGTTCTTCTTTTCTAGTTCTTTGAGGTATATAATTAGGCTATTTATTTAACATCTTTCTTTTATAGTATTGGTGTTGATCACTATAAATTTCCCTCTTAATACTGCTTTTGCTGCATTCCATAAGTTTTAACATGTTGTATTTTCATTTTTATTTGTTCCTACATAGTTTCTAATTTTTATTTTGATTTTTTTCTTTGACCCATTGGTAGTTCAAGTGTGTTGTTTAGTTTCCACATATTTGTGAATCATCCAGTTTTGCTTCTACTATTGTTTTCTAGTTTCATTCCATCATGGTTGGAAAGGTATTTGGTATGATTTTAATCTTCCTAAATTTGTTAAGACTTGTTTTGTGACTTAGCATTTACTCTATCCTGGAAAATATTCTTTGTACACTTGAGAAGAATGTATGTTCTGCTAATGCATCTATATTGAATATTGTAATTACTGGTTTAAAAAATCATTTCTATAGAGATATCCTCCTGGAGCCTCTAATCTAAATGAGGTCTTCTACTTAAATCAAGATGCTCGCCAATCTCATTTCCTCTTCCTGGGCCCTCAGGAGAATTGTGTTTCCCAGTCTCAAGTTGGGTCTTTGTAGCTAAGTTCTGACCAATGGAATATGAGCAGAAGTGTTATAACTACTTCCTAACTGGCCAAAAACATGCCTATATTATACCCCTCAACCTTTCTCTCCCTTTTTTTATAATTACAGAGACCACATTTTAAAGTTGGTGGTACTAGAGTCTAGACAGCCACACCCCAAGAGAACTAGCCAACCTGTATCGTATTGTAATGTGAGAAAAAATATATACCTTTAGTTTTATTAAGCCATTTAAATTTGTTATTTATTTTTATTGCAATACAGTCCAGCCTAACCTTATTAATATACATCTCTCATCAAGACATTTACTTTGCCTTTAGCATTTATGTTTACCATAATTTCCTATGAAATATATAATTTGAAGTTTGCTTGTTTATTTCCTGACTCCTCAGTAACTACTGTTCACCTATGTTATCTATTGGCTAGGTGTTAGTTCATTGCCAGATACATAATAGTTGCTCAACAAATACTTGTTTGATGCATGAATAAGTGGATGCTGAGCACATAAATGAATTCACTCTGTGATTTTTGCCTCCCACATCTCTGCCCATTTTGTGTGTGTGTGTGTGTGTGTGTGTGTGTGTGTGTGTGTGTGAAAACCAAAGGCATATTTTTTTATTGGAAGAAGGCACTCCTACCAGGTGCGAGGTGTCATTTTTTTTTTTAGGGTAAGATTTAAAAAGAAGTTTGCAACTGTAGTTTAAAATTGAGGACAGGTGTAAAGTCAGATTTTATAGTTATGAATAGATGTAAATAGCTATTTAAAATTGGTCTCATCTCATCATACCAGAATTAGAGGAAAACTAAAAGAAAAAACATAGCTTTTCAATTAATGGAGTTACAGAAAAAGAGAGAATGTTAAGACCAAGATTAAGAAACTAAACTGGGCTAGTGGAAAGTAAATGAGAAACTAAAAGCCTATGTAAGCTTGTTAGGATCTCATTGCTTCACCATGAACCAGGTGTTAGAGGAAATTGTAGGGTCACCAGGGATTTGGGCATGTAAATTATGGCTTAATTTACAAATGTACATTTAAAATCATTGTTCTCTAAGAGATTCAGGTATCTGTCTCTTTTCCAAATAGCCCTAGCCCTCTACCTCCCCACATAATTGAGCCAAGGCTGGGGGTACTTAGCTTTCATGAGCCTCTGCTCAGTCAACATGTACTTATTATAAACAACCCCAAATCCAGTTTGGCAAGAATCCCAAGGACTTTAATCAAAAGGATCTTATTTAATTTCATCCTTTCAAAGAAGTGTTTATTTTGGTTATTTTCTGTCACTTTGTCTTTGGTAGCTCTATGGAGTAAACCAGCTATTACTTTAAACCTTAAAAGTTATCTCACTGAAGTGAAATTTTTTATTATAACATGCAGGCAACACAGTGGTGGCCTGCTATCAAATCAGTTAATACCTTTGTATACATAATGTGATACCATCCAGCTACTTCTCATTCTCAGAGATCGGTTAATTCAAATAAATTATTCAGTTACAAACTCAGAAAAGTTTCACTTGATGGTTTTATATGTACTTCAGTTGAGTTGAGGCAAGGAATATAAAGCCCTTAAATTATGTCTCCTTCATTTCTGACTTTTAGCTTCAAATAAACAGTAACCTTTGTTCAGGCCATAACCCTTGTCCATTGTTCGATATGGATAGTACTTCAAAGCTTTAAACAATGCATATCTATAGCCTCTCTGTGGACATAGATGGCCCCGAAGTCACACACCCAAGCCTTGATGATTGTAACTGAGATCTGACTCCCACAGGAAAAAGGGAATGAAAACAGGATTAGGAAGACCCTTTCCTTCAAATGAATTGTTCCTCTGATAGATATATAGAACATGCTACTCACCGTGCTCACTTTTCCCTGCTGGATTAAGATAAGCAAATACAAACTCAAGCAGCAGCATGCCCCAGAATTTCCCCCTCACTCCAGCTACCCCACAGAGTAAAATTCTGGGATGAGCAGACAATGTAAATTCAATAGGCCAGCAGGAATCCTAGAGAGATCTGCCCTTACTCAAAGGCTTTTTCATAATACAGCTTCCACGTAAGCTGTGGAGACTTTAGCTATATCCTGGTACTAGGACCAGGTATCCGGTACAAAAAAATTCCACAGATGAAAGACAGAAGAAGTAGGGTTCTTTTCCAGCCAACAAAATCGATGTCAGTCTTAATCTATAACCCAGGGTCGTTCTCCTATTCAAACCTTAGGTTGCTCTGTGAACTCTTTTCATATATCAGGACAAGGGCATAGATATCTTCTGCACTGATGACATAATGAACCAAGGTTGATCAATTTACCTGAACTTTGTCTAGAAAATAAAAGGCAATGGACATACCCAATGAATATAGTAAACAAACTTAAATATAACATGTAAGAAACACACATTACAAGCTTTAAATCAAATCTCTACTCTGACCTCCAAAATGCCAAGAATGCCCCCCTTAGAACTGGACTGGACTGTGGCCAATTAGGTCTGAATTCATCACATATGTTTTGGGGGATGGGGCTTTTACCTGGACTCAGCATAATAAATTGTTGAGCCTTCACAGAAATGCTCTAATGACAAGAATTTTCGGGAAGTTGCTGGCTCTTGCCTTCTTTCACTTGTTACCCGTTAACACACCTTCTATGCATTACTTAAATGAAGGACTTTGTAAAGGAGGCCTTTGTAAGGGAAATAACTGGGGCAGCAGTGCAGCAGAGCATGAAATCCCAATCTGGATGGTTGGCTGCTTCATAAAATGTGACCAAGAATAGAGAAGCCAAAAATGGAGGTAGGGTACAGAGTGGTGGAGCTCACAGTAGCTGACAGAAAGCTCCCCAACCATATCATGACAGTTGGCCTGTGCAGGGTTCTGAACGAAATCCATTATGTTGTCCACGGAGCATGGGATGCTGGCACAGTCAGCACACACACACAAATCTTCCCTTCTGAGAGCTTTAAAAGTTATCAAAGCCTTCCACGGCTCCTCACCCTAGGAGTGAGGGTCTAAAGCTGGAAAGCATCAATTCCCACAGTGCCCCTGAGAAGCAGTGACAAGATCATTTTAAAGGAACCAAATGCATACACTTCAGGAACAGGTACAGTCTCCAGAGGCTTTGTTGCTCAAGGGCATCTAGTCCTAATGGCTACATGCTGTGAGTCATGGGTGATTAGTGACTAACAAAAGTCCAAGCACCAAATTCTGAGAATGAATAACATATTGAATAAATACACACTGATTTTAATCATATGGCTAATAATATCACCCCACACCCTTAAACTCTAAAGGATGTCCCTGAATGGAAGAGAAAGAGGCAAGTGATGCATAACTCTACACAAGCACTGGCATGTGTCAAATGTAACAATTACTTATTTCATGGTTGAAAATGTCATTGAGAACTGCCACTACTTGGAGGAGAAGATGTCCCCTTTGGGGGTGAAACACCCTATGCCAACCTCCTGTTGAAACATCAATCCCAGGAACAGAACCTGTGTGTGGCTTCACCCAAACAAAGGTTCAGCTGACGAAGATGGAGGAAGCTATCCCCTTGTGTTAAAAGACGGCTTTACTTGGCTACAGTAAAATAATAATGCGTTGCTAGATTATTATGGGCACACTGCTAGTTAAAGAAACCCTGGATCTGTGGAGGAAGTGAACTTAAATGTGGAAATGAGGCTCTAGTTGATTTGGCTTTATAGTGTGTGAAACAGGATGGTGCTTAAAACACATGAGCTAGTGATGATATCTCGACAGAAGCAGAGAAACCAAAACAGGTCAGTCTTTTCCTTTGTGACAAGAAACTTATGTTACTTTGACTTTGATTCACTCTCCACTCTGCAGAGGGATGTTTTTCCTTGAAAAGAAAAAAAATCTCCCAAATGATTCAAGGAAATAAAAGTTTCTGGGGTGTGTGTGTTGGAGGGGACTGCCATGTATATAAACAACTACCAGACTTGAGTCATTTCCCTTGAATGGTAATAAAAGAGTTTAAACAATGGGAAGGGAGTCCCACATTTGGGTCACTGCATTACCTTAGGTGAGTTACGTGTGTGTCTCAAGGCCTAGACACATCTTGTAAAAGGGATTCCACCCCTAGTACAACTGTGCACTATTACTGATCCCCAACATCTGGGTGATCAGGAAGACTATGACATCAAAAAAGAAAATTACTAGCTCAACAAACTTTTATCAAGATGCATAGCACACAGAGATCACTGAATCTGCAGCAAGCAACATAGGGGAAAGGCAAAAACCCAATTGCCCGGTATCAAAAATTAGGAAAAAAAATTAAGAAATGGAAACTATTTATGGAATGGGGATTCAGCATCCCCCCAGTAGAAGATTTTAGCTGTCCTTACAAGTCAGTTAAAAATGTTTAAGGAACATACTTGGAGTGCAGCATTTCTAATGCGGCTGTCACACTACATTTAATACAGAAAAGATGTATTTTTAAATGATCTGGTTACTCTGAGGGCTTTGGCTTATAAAAGCCTTTTTTATTGAGATTCTAAATTCCAGTCTGAATAACCTTTCAATTTGTTCCAGTAATTTTTTCCCCTCCTGCATTTGCATTGGCAGTACAGCTGGAGTCATTTCAAAGCCTGGGTCCTGAGCACTGAGAATTTGTACCATGTCTCCCCCTTCAGCGTAGACCATGGGTGCCAGATTTGACATTTCTATGAAGCTGTTTGCACAAGGAAACCACTTGCCTTTCAAAGAGCAAGATTAAAGTGAGCTTAGGAAAAGAAAGAGAGCATGTAGTATTTTTCATCACTCTGTGATTACCTGGGGCTTGAGGTAGGGGTTTGGACTACAAATTAAGTCACTTCAAGATACCTTGAGCAGTTACAGTGCTGCAAACAAATGTGGCTCTTGATTAATATCTCTGTCTACACCCCAAAGGCCATATTTCATTATCTAACCATCCCTTTGGTCTCTACTGTGAACAATATGACTCAAATGGTTTCCAGCTTGGAGCATAAGTGACACTCATGACAACACTTCAGTGCAAAGATACGAAAAATGTGTAAACTCTATCACTTCAAATGGATATCTTCTCCCTAAATATTGACAAGAAAAAAAGATCCTTGCAGAGATGGGAAATCTGTGCATGGATTCTAGGAAATTCCAGTCAAAACCTGGTTGGAGGATAGCAAATGTTGATTAAATCCATGCTATATGCCCAGCACTGGGCTATATGGTTCAGAAATATTTCTGTCCATAACAAAATATCTGAGTAACAGGCCATCACTTCAATTGTGGAGACGTTAGCTATTTTGAAGAAAATTTAATATCATCCAAGAATCTAGAAACTACTTTTATATCTAATTAGTTGGAGTAGAATTAGGCTTATAAAATTTTTGAAGGTAAATTTTAACCCAAAATGGCTACAACAAAACTAGTGTAGGTTTGAATAATGCAAATTTCATGGCACCTTAAATGACCTTTTACAGGGAGTGAATGTTCATGACATGTATTCACATCATGTAAGCACATCTTGTGAGCAAGAGCTAGGTATCCTGGGTATAGAGAGAATGGGACAAGAAGCCCAGGAAAATTCCTGCAATTTCTTGCAAGCAGCTGTTAGGCTTCTTTCACATATAGGGATCATTTTATTTTCATTAAGATCACTAGTTTTCAAAACCTTGATGACACAATCAGTTTCTCTCATATTTTGTTTCTGATCCACTTCTGAACATGAGACAATCTTTTTTTTTTTTTTTTTGGTGTGTACAGATAAAGACAACTTATAGGACTGGAGATGATTTTTAAAGTCGAGAAGAAAATTTTAGTTCATTTGCAAAATATTTTTTTAGGCTTTAGATGCACTTAAGCACTATGAAAAGAATCTGACTTCTTTCATCCACAAAGTCTCCAGTTCCACAAGCATTAAGAACAGAGAATTCTGGTGTCTCTGCCTTTAGAATAGACAGCTCATAACTTTTGAGAACTTGTGACTTTGGGGAAGGTGGTGCAATGGCTAAAGGCTAGAGCTCCAGAGTCCAGTGGATTGGTATTAGGTCCATGTTCCTTCACTGAATAGTTCTGAGACCTAGAGCATGTGACTTTCCAACCCTAAAATAGATTAGTTGTAGCACCTACCTCAGTGGGCTGCTATGAGAATTATATGAGATAACTCATAGAAAGCACTTTGCATGGAGTCCACCACATAGTATAATATCAATTCAATCAAAATTTAACCTTTTCACAGTATAACTATCACTCTTCTACCAACTCGTTGTTCAATGTCCCATAAATTTTAAAACACTAAGGATATAGCCATGTATGTTAGAGAAAAAAAATAAAATTCAGTGTCTTGACATTTATTTGAGGCATTCTGTGGAGCAGTGCTGACCAACAGAACTTTCTACAGTGATGAAAGTACTATATATCTGTTCTAATATGGCTGCCAGGAGCTAAATGTCACTACTAAATACTTAAAATGTGGCTAGTGTGTTCAAGGACTAAATTTTAAATTAAATTAAATTTAACAAACCTAAATGTCAATTTAAGTAGTCCTATATATCTCATGGTCACCATATTGGACAGCACGGTCAGCCCTGGAGTGACAGAAAATCAGCTGAAGAGCATAAATAGACAAAGAAAGAAATAAATATCAGTGGAAAAGTCACATATGGATATTAATGACCACTTGGCACTCACCCAGAATAATTGAGAAGTCACAAGAGGTTAGGCAGGTGAGGATAAGTTGGGAGTCAGACTGTCCTGAGTTTAAATTCTAAATCCATCACTTAGGAGTTGTGTGAGTACAGGCAAATCTGTTAGCTTCTCTAAGGCTTGGTTGTCCCTAGCTGTGATTAAGTGGTGTGGGTAGATAATTAAGGCTAGGAATGGACTTTGCTACCTAAGGAAACCCATCAGTGACAACCTCTGTGTTCCTGTGTCACACACAGGTTACCAACACATCAGCACCCTCCCACACACACACACAATTTAACTTCATGGTTAATATGATTGTTTGGGTTGTCATATTTTTTTCGTCATTCATTCAACAAGGGTCTAAATTGTCTAATGATTTGGGACCTACAGAGATAGAGGAAAAGCTAAACTAACATTACTTAGCACAAGCTAAGTATTTAACATACATCCTCTCATTTAATCTCACGGCAGCTCAGGATGAAGTCAATATTGCAATCTTCATTTTATGTAGACTGTAAACTGACTCACAGAGTGAGAGGTTAAATAGTTCACCCAAAGGTACACAGCAGAGCAGGAACTCAAATTCAGTTTGATGAAGTCTCAATTCAAAAGAACCAATGCTGAGAACTATAACAATAAATTGAGTATGTCCTTATAATAAAATGCTACTTGTCTAATAGAGAAGGTAAGACAAACACAAGACTAAGTAAAAAGTGATACATATGGTGTCAGAAGGGAAAGAAGAAAAAGCCACAAGGGAATGCTGGCTTCTGGGCAATTTGGCTGTGGAACAAGTAGCTAAATGAGCAAGCGGGTTGTGGGAAAGATATTGGTTCGTAATGACGAGAGTGAGGTACTCTCTGCCCCATGAAAGGAAAAGCTCACATGCCTGCTCATCTCACCGCTTTCCCTTGCTCCTCCAGCACCCTGCCCAGTCTTCCCCCAGAGGCCAGTCTTTCCCCTCCTTCTGGTTCTCTCTTGTGCTGCTGTTTCTCCCAAGTGTACTATCACTGTCTGGCTCTATCAGACACTGGCTGGCACTGGATCAAAAGAAAGGAGCAAAAATTTTTTAACTAGAAAACATGTTACCAGTTACCTATGATTTGAGTTACTTTTTTACACCCTGGGGTTTTGTCATGCCTTGGTGCATTAGTCTTATTATCATCTTAGGTCTTTTGGGTAAGTTCAGGGTCTTCTATGTTTCTAATGAAGCACACTGTTGACATTTAGTAACCATTAAATAATAACAGTAATTGCACGCTTCCTACCTAAATGCCTCACATAGCTTTGATAATCTTTGATTCCTGTCTAAAACCCTTGCTGAGCTGCCTGCGTTTACCTGCTTGTCAGTGATCTGTACAAACTTTCATTCTCTCTCCCACACATCTTTGTACTTGGATAAATGGTTACATTGTGGGGAAATACACAGTGTGGGAGAAGAATGCATTTAGGCTATTGCCTTGTATCAGTTTATAAAATCCATCGTAAGGGATGAAAACTTTAAGAAAATGTATTTATTATTTATATGCCGTTAACATTTTCTCCAGTCACACTGCATCTCCTTCTCCAAATGTTCTGATCATGTTTTATTCTGACTAAGAATTCTGCTTTCTTGAACATTTTCATCTCTTCAAAGATGACTGCAAGCAGGAGGTAGAGATTCTGATTTAATCCTTTGCTTGCCCTCTTGAATGTCAAGTATTTGTGTTCAGCATTTTCAAAATCAATAGGGACCAAGAACGTATCAAAATGAATATCAGATTATTCAGAGCAGAATATTAAACATGTCTTATGTTTTTCTAAAGCAACTTTTAAAAACAGGACCGGCAACAAAGCAAGTTGAAAGTTTATGAAAACAGACAACTCTTGCTGTATTCTATTTCTTTTTGTCTGGAAGCCAGTTCTTTTGAAAGAGTTCAAAAGAAAACAGAATTGTGACTCATCTTCAAAACAAACAACACCATGCCTGTATGTCAATAAGTTAACCTTCCCTAAGATTCTGATGTCTAAACTTATTCCCCCTAATTTTCTATTCACATTCCTGAGACTACTCCAGGGTTACAAATCTGTTATTGTTGATGTTAATTCTACATCCACAGGCCATTTCCTGGGAAGTTCCCTGAGTAATCAATTGTCACTGTGATCTGACAATAGCTTGAAAATATTATTTGGATTGCTTGCAGTTGATTACTTTAAATAAAGGTAAGGAGAGAGAGAGCAGCAACAATGAGAGCAGACAGCTCAACAAGGGGCAATAAACATTATTTTCTGTTTGTGAAAAGTGATAACATCTTGTGCATAATTTAAAAAATAAGAATGAGTGATAGACCAACAATGCAGATCACCATGCCCACAGATGAAATGAGAGTCTAGAAGAAAAAAATAAGTCTGGCTAAAGGAAAAATGAATTAACTGCTCCACCTTAAAAAAAAAAAAAGCCTTAGCACTTACTCTTCATTCTTCCCTCCCCCACCTCCTTCTCAGCAGTGGCTTTGGCATCCATTAAATGGGTGATTTGAATTCATGGAAGGTAGTTAGAAAAGGACTGGAAGTAACTAGCCTACAGCTACTCTTACCCCAACTTTGTCTCTCTGGAATGCATGAAAAATAAGTTAAGTGTGCACACTGCTCCACTCCCTTCCAGGCCATAGGAGTTTGCGGGGGTGGGGGTGGGGTGGGGGGGGGACCTTGCAGCCAGGGGGAAGAAAGTTACAGGAAAGAGGAGAAGAGGCCAAGAAAGGATAATGAACATGTGTGACTGTGATCAAGGTTTCCATACAAATGGCCAGGGCAGGAGTTTCCTCCACAGACTCAAAATCTTTACTTGTCCTTTGAAACTGGTAGGATTAGGAAGAGCTGATGCTACTGCTTCAAAGAGTCCACCTTCGAATAGAAGGCTGTTCTTCTCAATCATGCTTTGAGCAAATTCAACTGCAGTTGTCAAGAGCCTCCCTGGAAGCACATAGATTTCTTATTCCTATTTGAGTCTCAGGTGGGAATTCACAGAAGACACCAAGGCATTAGGCTCCCAGGGGAGGTTCCCCCATCACTTGTTATAATTGGAGCCCCCATCTCCTGTGAGGCCATCTCTTGCCCCAAGTGGCCTAAGTCCAGTCCAGATAGAGTAAGTGAAAGCAACTGCACTGCCCAATAAAGCTTACCCACTTAGTCACCATGCTCAAGAATTAGTCCCTTGACTGTTCCATGTACTCTAAGTGTGGAAAGAAAGTGTGAAGAAAGAGCCACATAGCCTCACGAGCACTGCCTGGGGGTTTTTCCCTAAATCCTTATCACTCATCTTCTCCATGAGGACTTTGTGAAGAGGAAAGCAGTAGTGCCATTCACACAGCTGCAGAGTGAGACAGACAAGAGTCTGAAGGACTGGCAGGGTGACCCCAGAGGAGGGGGTATGAATCTGCTCTTACTCATGTACTCTTCGTGTGTGAAACAATGAGAGATGAAAACCACCCTCTGTAGACCACACAGCAGTAGCCAGGGAGGGTGTGGCTGGCTGTCTCTATCTGCAAATGCAGGTTGTCCTCTAAAGCAATAGGTCTCAAACGTTATTGTGGATATGAATCATCTTGGATGCCTATTAAAATGCAGATACCTGGGACAGACCCCTAACTGAGAGTTAGAAACTTTGAGGATAGGGCCAGGAATCTGACTTTTTAAGAGAGTTCCAGCAGCTCTCCAAAGCTAGGAGCCCTTAAATCATAGATTCAGAAACACTGCTTCCCCCGAGCAGGAAAACTCTGGACATTCTTGGACCTGCAGGAAAAGGCTGAGAGACAATAGAAAGTAAGAAGAGATTATTTTTAACATGATACTGCTGGCTAATTTAAGAGACACATCCATCTGAGTATCTTTTAATATGTCATCTACAGAGGTTAGTGGGAAGAGAATTGGAGTCTTTCATGAAGTGGAACCATGAGGAAGATGGGTTTGCCAAGTGATGTGGTGATGGTACCCACAGGCTCGATATATTCAACTAGAGAAACAAAACCCTCTCTGAGGGAAACATCTTTTAACAAGGAAAAGCAAACAATGGGAATTAGAAAGTCAGCTGAAGGAAGGTAAATGCATTTCTATGCTTTGCAGAGAGCATCAGGCCTCAAAGTCATTTGAAAATAGTTTCTTTATGTCAGTACCAGAAGCAGATTCCTCCCCTGTCATGCAGAACATCAGTGCTCCAGGTATGGGGACCTTCTCACCAACCATCTCAAGATGATCTACAAAGGAATCTACCCCAGTCTGCTGACTTGGGAGGTGCTGGCCCGAAGCACAGATAACATCAGTAATTATTTGTTAAGTTACAGCTGTCAGCTGCTATAATTGAAGCTACTAAGAAGATTTTTAACTGATTATAATGATAGAGTTACTAGAAGCCAGAAGCACGGAGATTTGAGAAGCAGTATAGGAGTCAAACCAGAGAGAAAAATAACAGATGGTAACACACCTACTCCTCGATCTTGATCATGACTCCCACCTCTTCCCCAGCTCCATGGACTGAGGTAGGGAGAGAAGCGAAGAGAGAAATGAGAAGGAGAGGCAAAAAGAAGAGAAATAAGAAAGCAAAGTCCTTTTCAGGAGCATTAGCCAAAGCAGAGCCAGGAGGGAAAAAACTGATCATCCGATTTCACAACATCTTTAATTTTTGACATGGCAAAAGCCACCATAAAAATCAAAAGACAAACAAAAAAGAGAGAAAAATATTCACAGATAACAAAGATTAGTATCCTTATATAAAAAGCAGTCAATAAGAATTGATACAAATCAATAGAGAAAAAGACGAATTCTTTAATTTAAAACAGAAGGAGGCAAAGAGCTTGATAAGTCATTCACAGAGAAGACAAAAATGACTGTATAAAATCATATAAGTAATAAAAGAATTGCAAAATAAGAGGAGGTTCCACTTATTCTGTAATCAGATTGGCTAAGGTATTTTATTTTATTTTATTCTTTTTTTTTTTTTTTTTTTTTTTTTTTTAGGCAAGACAACCCTTGGTTGACCTCACAGATTACAAGGACTTTGTCAACTTATAATCCCTTATTTTTTTATTTTTTATGCCAACAGTACCTGGTCTTCCTAGGTGGTCTCCCATCCAAGTGCTAACCAGGCCCGATCCTGCTTAGCTTCTGAGATCAGATGGGATCAGGCTTATTCAGGGTGGCATAGCCATAGACTATTTTATATTAGTTAAAAAATAGCATTGAGGTATAACTGATGTAGAAAGAATTGCACATATTTAATGTGTACGACTTGATGAATCTAGACATGTGCAAACACCCATGATACCATCACAATTAAGGTAATAAACAATTTGACAGCTAAAGTTTTTTCAAAGTTCATTTCTAGCAACAGCTGGTGGGCAGTAGGAAGATGGCACTGGCACACGGCAGGTGGAGATGCACATTGGTGGGACTGATCCTGAGGCCACTCGAAAAGTTACCCGTAGCTTTAAAATGCTCCATTCTGAAACCAGTCATTGAACTTCTATGTATCCTAGAAACAACCTGTGATATGTGTAAGATTATAATTTTTAAAAAAGCAAAGAGAAAAAGGAAAAACCTAAACTTGAATGCTATGCCTCACTGAAATTATGTTTTCTTAAAGTATTTCATGACATGATAAGGTGATAGTAATGTAATAGGAAGGAGTGATAAAAAAATCATTTATGAAGAACATACATAGAAAAAGGGCTAGGAAAACTATATCAGAATTTTAGCTATGTGTTTTCTAGGAAATACATTTACAAAAAAATTTTATTTATATCCTTATATTTTTCTGTTGTTTCTTAAGACAAACAAAAATAGCAAAGGTGTAAAATATACCAAGAAAGAAAAGGGAGTAGAATTAGTAGGGAAGCGGGTAGGGAGTGGATGGGAAGGAAGGGTCCTCTCAGAGGGGTGGGGCAAACCGCCAATGGAACTGCAGGTTCCTTCACAAAGAAGCTCCTTCGAGTCTGAGAACTTTGGTATTTTGAGTGTTGATCAGAAAGCATCCCCCAGCTGTCTTATCATGAAATCTGAGTGGCAGGCCAACTGTATTCTCTCATTAACTGGTCCCATGGTCACAAATGCCATCAGGAAAAGCAGCCGGTCTATGAGAATATGTCTTTACCAGTCCAAAGGAAATGAGAAAAATAACACAAAAGTTAAATGTATTTCATTCAAAGACTGTCTTTTATTGTAAGATAATATCCTGCCTACATTTTAGCATTAAAAATGTTCACTTTTCTCTTACATAATGGGTAATAGATAATGGTTGTTCTTTTTTGTTTATCTTAACATCCTGACCAAGCAAAATAAAAATCTGCCAACTCCATGCTACTGTACACTTTTTTTTCTTTTGACATTTTACTGGTCCATGAAATCCAGATATCCGGTAGCCAACTCTCCAATCTACACATCTTAATTCAAAGAGTTGGAAATTTCATTTGTGGGAGCAAAACCTCAATGGCTTTTTTCTTCAGCCTGCTGCTGGGTAAATTTTCAGCAGAGGATGATAGATAACTGTGTTAGCATTGAACAGGTTTGGCCAGGCACAGACATCTGTGGAATAAGAGAAACTCTTTCCAAAGAGGCTGCTAGAGACACGCAAATCTGCCTGCAGAATGAAAGAAAATGGTAACTGGGCTGCAGCCCATCCTGGCTGTTGGTGAGTTAAAACAGGTAACTGGGCTGGAGTCCATCTTGCTTGTTGATGGGCTATATTCAGAGAGCTGAGGCCTGGGAGTTGCTAAGAAATTTCGGTAGAATCCAGAGCTGAAATGGAAACTCAATTTTAACTACTATCTGGAGAGTCATCAGATTCTGACCAGAGAAGAAAGAAAACAGGGGGCCTCTGAGTCCACAGCTCAGTACTTGGGTCTGCATCCGGCACAGCTATCTACATTCCCTGCTACCTCTGAAGGCATGGCGCCCAGCAGTGTGCAGGACAAGGAAAAGGAGGCGTGTGAGGTGGCATTCTCCTGCAATGCTCTCATGAGATAGGCTTGGTTTAAAAGAATTCTTAGAGAGGGAGAAGGAGAAACAGTTTTGACCATAGGATCAATAGAAATTAATTTTACTAGTTTAACTGGTTTTCAGCTATTTGTGATGAACGGCATTGTGGCAACTTGTGGACTATCCACAGTCAGGAATAAAAGATCCAGAAAGACTGATGGAGACCTTCACTACATTCTCACCCAAGAATCAGCTCTTGAACCTTAGAAAAACCTCTGCTAATGTGAACATCTTACTAAACACACATTAAATAAATTAAAAACTGTGTCCTACAGGGAAAAGCAGCAATACCCCCCACTTTCATAGGCCCCAGAGCTGGTCCCTCTGGGATCTGAAACAATTCAGCATTTGCTCATTCTCATGTTAATAAACTAAGGACTTTGAGCTAGAGATTACTATAATTACTTTTCTTTTTAAGCTCTCTGCTGGGAATATACATTGGGCATCTTTCTTTGGCATTCTGATAACCTCTTCCTGGCAAGGCATGCTAAGTCCGGCCAGGCTTCCATCACACACCCCTCTCTCTTCCCCTTTTCACTACATTGAATGTTGCCACCACATGTGACTGGAAGCTACTCAAGTGAACCCCACATAATCATTTGCTGCTCATAAACACTACACTATTAGTATGGCACCCTAAAGCATCGGGATGTCATCCAGGAGCATGGCGCCCAGTGCTGCCAAAATCTGGACAGGATACCCTGGGGAAGGGCAGGAGAGTCAGCCCAGTGTGGAATCACACTTTTAGCTGAGGAAATGCAATTTCTGTGGTCTGACATTTATTCATGAGTATTTCAAAGACATGTGTAACTGTGATGCAGATTCATTTTCCTTCATTCAGGGGTTGGCCATCACGGGGCAGTAAAGTGCTTTAGATGGCTGGAACTCATGTCTCTTTTCCTAAGAATGGGCAGAGCCCAATCCATTAGAGGACTAACGTATTTATAAAGTTATCTTTAAACACACTAAAAATAAAGAGAAAAGCTTAACTGACCAACTTTATATTTCTTGACATTTGTAAGCCACTAAATGCCATAAAATGTAATCAATCATTGGGTGGGAAGGAAGGACAATTGAGTGAGGCTTTGCTGCATTACCCCCTAAAAGGTATAACTTTCTTCAGAAGTATAGGTTCAGTTTAGAGTTTTTCCCTTTTATTCTAGACACAGTAGAAATGAAAAAGCAAAATAAAACAATCAAATGACACAAAATATATTCATCATGTCTTAGTAAAAATATTATACCTATGAAGTCACATTTTTCTAATTTTCCATATGATTTCAAATGATTCGTAGTTTTTTTCTCAGTTAAATACAATTTTGCTATCAAATTACCTGCTGCCAGGAAAAAAAAAAAAGATACATGGTCTAACTAATTGTTAATATAACAATGACAATTCACTACTCAATCCACTAGCCAGATAACATACTCTATGTGTGGACAAAATAAGCTGTTGACACAAATGAGATGATAAAAATGATACTGATAATGATGATGATAATAACAATGCTTCAACAAATATGTACTGCACATTTACTATATATGAAACCCTGTTCTCAGCACTTAGGATTCATCAGTGAATAAACTATAAAGATTCCCATTCCTGTGGTGCTAACATTCCACTGAAGAGGAACAAACAACAAACCATAAAATAAGTTTAAGAAATGTATAGTATGTGAGAAGACACATAAAAACACCAAGAAAGGGGGAAAAAAATAAAGCAAATTAATAGGCATTGAGTTCCCAAACTAGAGACAGTGGGAAGATGCAATTTTAAATAAGGTGATCATGGTAGATCTTATGGAGAAAGAGAAATCTGGGAAAAGACTTAAAGGAGGTGAGGAAGCCAAACAGCCATCTGGAGGAAAAGTGCCACAGGCAGAGGGAAGAAGTAGTACAAAGGCCTTGAGGCAGGAAAGTACTGGCATGTCTCGCAGCAGTACGGAGGCCAGCCAGGCTGGAGACACGGAAATAAGAGAAGAAGAGGAGAAGTCAGAGAGGGGCCATGTGGGCAGGCGGAGCAGAGCAAGTAGAGATAAAGCTTCTTTATAAGAAATTGGCTTCTACTCTGAAAATGTGGGAGCCGGCAGAGGACTGTGAGCAAAGGAGGAAAATGAACTGACATACATTTTCAAAGGATCACTCTGGATGCTTTGTTGAGAACAAATTACATAGGCAGGGCTGCCAAGGAGGCAGGGAGGCCAGTTAAGTGGCTACTGTAGTAGGCCAGGTGAGTGGGCCAAGGTGCTGGCGGTGGGGGCGGGGCAGTATGTGTGTGTCAGAGTCTAGGATACCTGAAGCAGAGCCAACAGGACCTCCTGATTGACTGGATGATGGGTATGAGAGAGACACATCAAGGATGACACCAAGCTGCTGGCTTGTGCAACCAGGACATTGTTGCCACCACACGCAAGGGCGGTGGCTGAGAGGAGAGGAGCAGACGAGGAGCTGAGCTTTTAGCAGGAGAAATCTGAGATGCCTATTTGACAACCAGGTGGGGCAGTGCTTGGATGTACAGGTCTGAGCCTCAGAAAAGATGTGTATCCTAGAGACATACATTTGGGAAATGTCAACAGGTATGTGGCATTGAAAGAAATGAGCCTGGATGAGATTACGATGCAAGAGAGTGAGTGCAGACAGAGGAGAAAGCAGCACCAAGCACTGCACCTGGAGCATTTAAGGTCAAAAAAATGAGAGGGACCAGAAAATAAGACTGAAAAGGAAAGGCTAGTGCAGGGAGAAAAACCAAGACACCTGAGTATCATGGCAGCCAAGCAAAGAAAAAAACCTTAAGGAAGGGGAGAGATCAACTGTGTCAAATGCTGCTCCCAGAGAAGCAAGAGAAAGACTGTGAATGGACTGTGAGATTTAACAACTATCACTATAATTATTAGCATTAGTAAGAGCAGATATGACTTTTCAACTCTTCCTGTGTCAGAATCTATGTCAAGTTCTTTATGTATATTATGCCATTCAATCTTTACAACCACCCTTCTAGCCCATTTTACTGTCACCATAGCGCAGGCCGAAAATCGAGGTCTGGAGATGTGCATATAGCCAATCAGGAGAACATAGGTACAAATACAAACCTTGCTGAATCCAAAGATGTGCTCTTAATGGCTATGCAGCCTGCCTTTCTCCTTCTTCCACCCTTTCTGTTCTTCCTGGACATTCATGGGAAAGAGGATGAAGGAAAGACAGAAAGGAGAAAGTGAAAAAGGATAACAAATAAAAAATGAGTATAGAAAAGAAGGGAGAAAGAGGAAAATAGATGAAGGGCTCTTTAGGGATACAAATGGCTTCTATTTGGGCTAACATCAGCAGGTAATTTAGCAGACACAGAATATTTACAATGAATATCCGACCAATTAACAAGAAGTAAGGAATAAGAGCTCCATGCTCTTGGGGACAGAGAGCATGTTTGCCATTAATTAAGGATTTATCTACTAATCTCTTTCTTTCATTTTTAAAGGCTAGTGTGACTCTTATAAGCAGTTAAGAAAATATGAAACAAAGAAAGTTGCCTATACACCATAAAAGAAAGTAAAACTGAGAGGGATATCAATGCATATCGCTAAGAACATTCTAGGTATGTCAATGCAAAGATAAAAAATTCACAGTTTTTCTCATGGGTTAAAAATAATTATTGGGCAAGGTCTTGAGAAAAAGAATGCCTATAAGGTGTCTGAATACAGAAGGTTCATTCACAGTAGTAAAGTTTTCTAGTGATTATATGTATCTAATACCAGTGTGATTTATCTGGAGGAGCAGCTTGCAAAGAACTGCATTAAATATCCCCTTTGAAAATCAAATTCAGCCGAGTGTGGAAGAGACTCTCAACCTTTAGAAAGCCAAATTGCTTTGTCGAAATGATTCCTACAATGACTCTTGCAAGCACATGCCTTTCTGTTTAGTGTCATGTCTCCAACATATAATAAGCATTAAATTATTATTTATTGAAGAAGCTGAATCCAAGTGATTCCTTTTGGTTTAGATACTTCATTCCAAAACTTTGGGATATATTAACTAGCTAGTTTTAAGATGATCAATTTCCTGTTTTCCCTTCTATATAGCAGAATTTTTATTTCCTTAAAAAAAAACTTGGAAATTGTTCTACTCCTCCCAAAAAAGAAAAGCCCCGCTTGAATACCAGAATATATTAGGTGCTCCTTCTTGGCACTCAGATATGTATGTCACTTATAAAGACCATATCAGAGGTGCCATAACTTTCTTGATTTACATTAACCTGGGGCCAAAATACCTAAAAGTCCCATTTATTAAGTAGTTATGCCCTAAAAACTTAATAGGTAATTTAAAAATTAATAGTATTTTATACCATTCTTAAACAATCATTTTTACCTGATGGACCAGGCACAAGTTCTCAAGCCTTGAAAGCAGACTAGATACTAACACCCTCCTGTTCCACATCGATTTTCATACGGTGCTTGCTTTTTGGATTACAGTAACTGCCAAAAACTGCAAATGTCACATCTTCACAAAGAAGAGTAGCATGATCCATTGAAGCTAACAGTTCGTGCAATGTCAGTGTTGAGTGTTACTGTGCTTCCCTTGGGAATTTAAACTATTCTGCAGAGCTCCCGGGATCTTGCTGCCATGCCCTAGGATGCCTTGGCACACAACTTGGGAAATGCGGCCATGTACTAAAGCTTAAATTTTAGCCAGTCTGAGACCCACAATGAAAACTGGGAAGACATTTAAACTTAAACCCAATAATTAAAACTTTCTTCCGCTCCCTGTTGGTTTGTAGATCCAAAGGAATTATGACTTTAACACTTGACCATGAATTTTGAGATAGGAAAGCAACTTTACAGTTCTGTGCATATAGTCTAAATGAAGTACTTGGTCTGAATCACCTGCAGTTTAATAACAAGTGTTAGGGTACTGATGAAGACTTAGCCTGAGGTCAATAAACTTTTTCTGTAAATATTTTAGGCTTTGTGGGCCATATGGTCTCTGTTGCAACTACTCAACTCAGTTGTTTAGTGAAAAATCAGCCATAGACAATATGCAAGTGAATGAGCATTGCTGTGTTTCAACAAAACTTTATTTACAAGAACATGTGGCAGATTCGATTTGGCCCATAGGCTGTATTTTGGCAAACCCTGGTCTAGCTAAATAGGGAGACTGCTCTATTTCCCGATTTGAATTCATATAGTCCTGCTATGAGAAATAGGACAATTCAAAACACCTTAGTAAAAAGTATTTCTATAATAGCCAGGTAATTCAGCAAATGGTGTTGATCACTATTTGGGGCAGGTGATGGAGTGGGATACAGTGACATGAGGATATTGCTTGCCCTGGAGCATCCCATAGACTAAAAGAACGCACATGTATACGTTAATAATTATAGGATGAAAGCACAGAAGAGAGTGTGATGATTTTCACCTGATGAAGTGGAGGAAGGAATCAGGTGACAGCAACTGGAAAAAACTCCACAAAACACAAAATGATCCCATCCAGGGGTGGCCTTTATGAAAAAGAAGTCTTTCTGCAATTGTTTGTACTAATAGCTAGCTATCGACAGTTATACAGTTATTATGAGTCAGTCACCATGTTAAGCACTTAATATGTGTTATATTATTTTCCCAGAGGAGAAAACACAGAGGTTATGTTTACACTGCAAGTCAACAACAACAGCAGGATTTGAATTCAGGTATTATTTCTCTAGAATCTGGCTCTTAATCATTGTACTATCTATAAAGCTTCTAGAAAAAGGAGAGAAATGAACTTTTAGAATATAGAAGGAAATACAGGAAATAGCTTCTAGAAATCAGAAGGAAAATAATCAGATTAACTGATTCATTCTAGGGGCTAGCAAACTATGGCCGATATGCCAAATCTGGCCCACTGCCTGTTTTTGTAAATCAAGTTTTATTGGAATACAGCCATGCCCATTTGTGCATATGTTATCTCTGGCTGCCTTCATGCTACAATAGTAGAGTTGAGTAGCTGTGACAGATACCTCAATGGCCTGTAAAGCCTTAAATATTTACTATCTGGCACTTTGCAGAAAAGCTTTCAGGACTCTGATTCATTCACTCAATTCAAGGTGTTTTTGTTTGTTTGCTTGCTTGCTTATTTGCTTTGGTGGTTTTATTTTTTTCTTTCTCATGTCTCAGAGCTAGTCCATAACCTCTCAGTCTCACAGAGGCCGTCCCTCTGCACTGTCAGCTGCTGAGCAGTCCTCTGAGACAGGCCCACAGCCCTTTGTTCTCTGGAAAATGACGTTGTCATTTTCCATATTTTGCCCAGCTGCCAAGACGCATGCAGGGGTCGTTAGAACGTAAGGTGACATTTAATCAAAGTCAGGGCTTTCCAGTCTTGCTGAATTTGAAGGTAAACAGATGTCCCTGCAGATTCCTATACTCCAAGTGGGTGGGACACATGCAAACAAACAGAAGGGACTGAAGGATGAGGCAACTTTGCAGACCCTCCTCTTATTTGGTGGAGAGTCACAACATTCAACCAATACTCACCTTTATCAGACTAGACCCACTGGGCTGCTCTCATCGTTTCTGTTATCAGCTGAGAGCTTCTCAATGCACAGGCGATTTTCTTGAACATGACATTTAATAATGGTTTTCAATTTTGTATGCTATCTCCTGAGACTCACAAGAAATGAGGAAGGTAAGAGCATCTCTTGCCATTTTATCAGCATCTACAATATCTTTTCAAACCACAAAATGCATCATGGGTAAACAAGTCAGAACAAGTCCCATGGAGAAATGCTAAGTAAATGTTAGCTCTTTTGGCAAGGTCCACTCATGGGTGAAAGGGAGAAATATGCAGCTGACAAAGCAGGTGACTTCAGACAATGTCTGCTACGAGATGAAGTCAGGGCTCCCTCATACCTAAGATAAAGATGGCGTTTGTTGTGGGTTAAATTTTGTAACCCATAAAGGTATGTTAAAGTCCTAAACTCTGGTACCTGTGGTTGTGACCTTAGTTGGAAAAAGGATCTTTGCAGATATAATCAAGTTATGATGAAGTCATACTAGATTAAGGTGACCCCTAATCCACTGACTGCTATTCTTATAAGAAGAAGGAAATTTGGGCACGGACATAAAGAAGAAAGATGGCCATGCAGAGACTGAGGTGGTCAGAGTTATACTGTCACATGCCATCACACGCTAGGTGGGAGGCATGGAACAGGCACTTCTCTAGAGCCTTCAGAGGGAGCTGACACTGATTTCAGACTTCTAACCTCCAGAACTGTGAGAATAAATTTCTGTTGTTTTAGACCACCGTTTGCGGTATTTTGATACAGCAACCTGAGAACCTAATAGTGTTGATGCTGGTAGTGAACACAGAATTGGGAGAAGAGGAAGAATAGTAGCAGACATTGAGGAACAGCTTTCCATGTCCCAAGCACTGTGCTGGATGTGTTGTGTACATTGATTTAATCCTTACCATCTTTGAGAGGAATATTGAGTATTTCCACATAAAAGCTGAAGTAATTCCTCCTGGAGAGCTTGTCCATGGTTTCAGAGCTCATGAGTAACCAGGTCTGGATTTGAATGCTGATCGCTGGACTCTAAACCCATGCTCGCAACCGCTACTTCATACTGCTGTCCATTGTCGCCCTGAAAGGTTTAAGTCTGTGTGTGTGTGTTTTTGTGTCTTTATTTCAGGACCTAGCAAGCTGATTTGCATAGAGAAGCTGGCTCTAAGAGTCCTTACTCAGGGGAAAAGAGGGCTCAGAACTCCCAGTTGTGAGGAGCAACCATCTCACACAAGTTTTATCTCTCAGCAACCTAAGGCTGGAGAAGGCTGGTGCATCTATGACACTCACATAGAAATCTGATAGTGTTTCATTTCAGAAGTGAACATTTAGCACATTTAGTCTCAACCTGGTCTCCCCAAGCAGTGCACATCCAGCTAATTACCCCTGGCTCTTCCGCAAGCCTGCTGTTTTGGAATCACTACTGATAACACTGTGAGAAAAAAATAAATCTGCATTTTTAGGTTTCCAGACATGTTTATGAAAAGAAGTATATCTAAAAATCATTCTGAGAGCATTAACAACATCTGCTTTTTGAGCTTCGAATTCTTAATTCTACTTAGCAGAATTGATTTCATTCTCAATATTCTAACAATATAAAACATAAAACAATATAAAACATAGAAGAACTTTTGGTCCACACACATACTAATTATGCTTCTCTTTTTTCTCATCTTTATGTTGAAATACTTTTCTTTGTTATCATTACATAACTAGAGTTTTGGGGGTTTGCGTGTGCGTGTGCATGTGCGTGGGTGTGCGTGTGTGTGTGCGCGCGCGCATGCATGTGCCTGCCTGCTGGGAAGGTGTTTTTGTTTTGTTTCACACAAATGAGATACAACAGGAAGAGAGCATGACATAGTAGAAACATAAAACTGCAATCATGCCAACATGGATTCAAATTCTGAGTGCCTATATATTAGTTCTATAGCTTTGGGCAAATCATGTATTTTCTCTGAGCCTAAGTTATTCACAAATTAAAAGCTCAGAGCATGTAGACATTTAAAAGTTAATTCATTTTCTCTTGTTCATTAAGCTTTCCACTTTCTTTTATGTTTTCTATGTTTAATATTTCCACTGTACTTCCTATCTGTAAACACGATTACGTGGTGTCATAGACTAAAGAGACTTGGTCAGGAGAAGTCAGGGCTCTTGTCTGTTTCTTCCCTGTTACCCCTATGTAGTCTTATACTAGAATAAAAAGGGAAAATTTCACAAATAAAAACTTCGTATGGCTGTAAGGTTTTGGATAAGAAAAGCCAATAGAAAATAATTGAACAAACAAGTTATGTTCTCTCTCTTGATAGCAGAAAGCTCCCACCCAGAACCAATACCCTGTGGAACAAGGCATCCCAGGGCTGTTGGTTCCATGCCTCCCGTGGCCAGCACCACGCCCAGAACACAGGGAATAAGTGCTCACTAGATACCTGGGGTGTAACCAACCCAGATGAAGGACTCTCTCACCTCTACCCCCAGTTGATTACAATTCCATTTTTAAAACTTAACAAAATGGCTCTGACGGCCCCCAAACTCCCAAGAATTCAAAGGTCCTGACTGTAATTGGAAGTAAATGTTCTCTATGGAAGATGGCATAATGGGATGATCACTGAGAACCAACTTCTGCTGGGTCAGTTGTTGCCATCCAAGGGGAAACTCATCAAGAACAAATCCAGCCTCTCGTGATCCTGCCATGAGACTGACAAATGCTATTTTCTCCCTTTCTAATATTTTAATTACAGGAGCATATGGAGGAGCAGACCGGGGAAACCCTGAGGGTACTAAGACAATAGAATAAGTTTCCTCAGACAAGACCCAGACTGGGGGTCAGGGGCAAGCTGAAGAAGCTTAAGCACATTTTTACTATCTGAAAGCTACATATAAATTCAATAAAAACTCCATTCATCAGCGCAGCCTCAGAAACTTGCAAACATATAAACACACCCGGAAAAATTAAAAACATCTGTGCAGGCAACAGAACGCACCCTTAAAATAAAAAGAAAATGTTGTTGAGCTGGGCAAGATGATCAGCTTCTTCTTCCCCACAGTTACGTGAGGCATATCTTTGAAGTGTCCATACATTTGATCCAGGGACATAGTTGGCAATTTTTTTTCCTGGTAAACAATTTTTTTTCTCCTCTAAATGAATTTGGAGGCTATTTTACAATTTCAGCCTCTTCTAATCATGCCCTACAACTCACCCTTATAAAAGTGATTTGCACGAGAACATTATCTTAATTCCTACATGAAAGATGAAGAACTGAAATATCTTTCTACTGTTATTAATGTTCATTAAGAATAGGTTTTAGAATCTACATTAACAATAACAACAAAATTCACTGAGATTTATTACATTAGTTCAGGGTGAGGTAGGCAATAAAAGATTGGATTCTACATTTTCAAAGTTTCAAAATATGAAATAATTTACAAATTTGGAAATTACCAAAAAGGTAATTTTATTCACTATATAAAATATTTAGATTTGCCATTTTATTTAAAAATAATAAATGGTTTCTTCTTTGAATCCAATTTACCTTCCTGATGCGGACCAGGTCTCTCATTTGTCGACCTTGAACCCAATGTGAAGTACATTTTCAAGGAATGGATTGCATAGAGTCCTGAATTCATTTTCTTAAGTCAGCAATTACTGGCTACAAGGGCATTTCTGACTAAGGACTTAAAGGGTGAAAAGGGGTCATCCTAGGCAGAGGGTATAGCATTGAGCAAATATATGGAGGTAAACAACATTTTGGGTTTGGGATTTGACCATGCCTTGGACCCTTTGGCTACTCCAACTGCCTTGGGGATTGATGCACATAGAGAGTTTCCTCATTCTGGATGTGGAGTCCTCAATCTCTTCCTTGATAGTCCCTGAATTTCTTTCTGTTGCCTCAACCTCTCTCCCTGGAAGTATAAGAAAACTGCTTTGAGAAGATCTAGGAAGAGTCAGTCTTCCTTGAAAATACTAATACCTGGAATATGACGAGAGCAGGAATATGTGGAGCCCTGAAGATCTGATGATTTTGTAGTGGCTACACCCATGGGGTTCAAAGGGCACCAAGAACCCTCCCTTTCCCCTGTGGAGCCTAAAGGATCCTCAAGGAGGCTTAGAAAAAGGACCAATGGGAGTCCAACATATGGGAACCCAAGAGAGAGGGATTTGGTTACCTACAGAGCATGAAGATGATTTCTACAGACCATGGCTGATGGCTCAGTCTTGAGCCTTTTAATCTACCTCTTGGACTCTTTGTGTTCTTGGCTGGCCAAATTTAAGAATCTTTAATCATTACTTGTGCCACTATCCACTAAGAAGAGACATAACTTGAATTTTGAATACTCATGTTTACAGAATCAATTTATTTGGGCTTTCAATACAGCCCCTTACTTGAGCTGTCACTGCATATTTTTCCCATCTGATCAGAAAGCCAGTGTGTTTGCCTGTAATTCTCTGTAAAATGCAGAAAGCATTTTTAAACCTGAGGAAAAAGCAAATTTTCCTGAACACAGAAATTTTTATGCAGTAAATTAACTTGTTTATCTACTTTTTATTTTGCTTTATTCCCTCAGATGTGATTGAATTTCTAGTATTTCCTATACGTCTGTCCTTTCCTACTAAATTTTCTTTCTCTTAAATTCTTGATTTGAAGTCTCACTTCCTGACATTTCAGTCGAAATAGACAGCAAACTTGAAATCACAGAGACACCGAATCTTAATGCGGAAGGCATTAAGATTCAACTCCTGCCACAGCAGGACCACTTCATTCTTGGAACCCTCTGGCCAAGTTAGAAAGACCTGTCTAAACTGGAAGGCAAGCCTATCATCCTAGGATTCCCTTCAGTGACTCCTATCTCACCAATCTAAGCCCCTAAAACTTTTTTCATATCCCCCAGTTCAGATTATTATATTCAACAGAAGTCTTCAAAATCAAGATCCTTCTACAGCTAACTCCATCTATTCTTTGTGTGTTTAAAAAAAATCAGCATTTTTTATTTTTGTTCTGTGAATTTTTCACCTCTTTCTTCATTTCACACTCTCATCACAAATTTATCACTCGAGATTTTAAAGGTAACTCAACTTTCCTTTCTAAATACTGTCTTCCTTTGCCCATTTTCTGTCTCTGATGAAGATCTATTTTTAAGACTAAAATTTTTCTTTATTCTCCTATACCCACCATGTCTTAATCAATCAAATTCCACTCCTTTGGCCACTACCATGATTCCAGTATTCTCTTTGGCTCAGAGATTTGATTTTTTTCCCCACCCAAATAGTGAATTGACTGGGATAAAAATTATAACATTTCATAATAATAAAATATGATTTATAACATATCGTGGGATAGAAAAGTAAAAGAGAAAGTACTTTGGCTACAAAAGACAATTCTTCAAATACCACTGAATTGTTTCAAACTATTACTAATTGGATTTTCATCTAGTCACTCTATACAATTCATAATTCACACATTGCTTCTAAAAGTCTGTTAAATCTTGATGCTTATTTGAAAAGAATTTAAACCTATTTGTCTTGAAATAGGAGCCAATTCTTTTTATTAAAGGTTATCATTTATAAGCTCAGGTGATGAGAGCAATTTTTTTCCTTATTCAAATATCAAATCAATCTTCCTATTTACAGTCTTGGCCTTAAAAAAAGAAAACTTGGAAGATATCACATATGCTCAGGTCTGTCTTCTCTTTTTATTTTTCAACCTCCGATAGAATGACAAAAATTAGGCTTCCTTACATAAAATAAGCCAGCTAAGTTTACCTTCTACCAAGTGGCTATAGGCTCATGGTACCAAATACTGTTATTATTTCCTATTCAAGAACACCCAACATTACTATGATTTTAATTTTAGAATATAACGTTATATATTTTGGGACACAAAAAAAGGAAAAAAAAAGATTCTAAAGCAAATTGGATAAGTTTTGTTCCTGGAACAGCATCTACCTATTTAACTGGGGGGCTATGCTCAAGGGCACATATATATCAACTTTTTTCTGACTCTCAAATACCACATATCATTTGAGTTTAAAATGAAAAAAAAAATGCCAATAACTGACTACCACCTCCCTAAATGTACTGAACTGGAACTAATGTAGCATGGATGCTGGACTACTTACCTGGTGGCAAAAATAATTCCTTTACCTCAGCCTTTTTAGGGGTCAAAGTTAAATGCAACAGAGGTGACCTCAAAAATCTTAGTTCTGGGCAATCTATCTTCCCATCATCCACAAGAGCAATTCTGGTTAAGGTTTATTTTTAGCTTTAATTAATCCACTCTGCCCTCTCTTTGGCAGGCAGCTGGCAGTGCTCCTTTGAAGTCCTTTGGCTAAAATAATATCAGGAGTAATCCTTGAAGAAAGTTGGTTGGGTCTCTGCTCCTTGGAATTCCTGCTAGCCCACAGGAAGAAAAATTACAATGAAGCAGGAGGCTGTTTTTCGTATGTCATCTACCTGGCTCATTTATCTGAATGAATCCCTCTGTCCTGCAAACAGCTCAGAGTGTAGGGCCCATGAACACTGCTATTCACCACCCCACAACATATATCTCATTGTAGGAGGAACTGAACAAGCCAAATGTGCCCAGGTGCAGAGTCAACAACTATCAATGTCCTGCCAAGACTCAGACACAAGCTGGCAATGAAACCTATGCATCCATTCCAATTCCCATTTACCATCCCTTCGATCACCTCTGTTACATGTAAAGAGCATGGTTACTTTAATAGATGGAGTTTGGGATTTAAGTTTCAAGGTCAAGATATCCCAGAAGCTGCTGGGAAGAAGTGAGGAAAGGGACTAATATTTACTGAGGAGCCACTATAAGCCAAGCATTGGGTCAGGACTTTTACATGTGTTAACGCACAATTCTCACAACCACCCTGCATGATCCATGTAACCAAAGGTGAGGAACCGGAAGCTCAGAGAAGTAATGAATGGGCAGTTGGTGGTTGCACTGGGATTCAAACCCAGCACTTCCAAAAGCATGCTCCAGAGAAGGCTACCTATGCAGACTATCAATAGGGGTTCTTTAGAAGAGAGCATACATGATCCGAAGCTTAAGATATAACCACGGGAGTAGATGGTTCGAAGCAGATAGAGGATACCATCTTTGGAAGGAATGGCGCTAAGAAAATCAGAAATTAGGATGTTAATGTCACCAAGAATGATGACAGGAAGATGGTGGAGAAAGAGTCATTGCCCAATGCTGAAGTATTCATGAGTGATCAGAAGGTCAGGAGATGGCAGCACAAGAGGTCACCTGGATGGTCAGGCCTGATAGAAAGTTACTGTCATTGTCACTACTCTGCTATTGTCAATACTGTGTCACCCTCAAAATCTTGATTTTCTGCGCTCAAATTTTCAGACCACCAGCTCATTTGCCTCTACTCTCTATCACCTGCTTCCTAACCTCATTATCTTCCTTACCCACTTTAGATTCCAAGGCTTATTCCCTTTCAACCCACTCTCAGCTCCATTAATTATCTTTCCATCTGACTTGTACTCCACCCCTGATTAGATACAACTTTTCACCTCCCCTGTGCCTATACCTAAGTAGCTAATACAGCTGCAGAAAAACACACAACTGTGTTGACTAATCCCACTTTAAATTTACAATTAAAACTATCAAGTAAGTCTTCCCATTGCTGGGCATCCTTCTAATTTTCCCCTGGCCTATTCTCTGCTCAACTCTCCAGAGACAATAATTGCACTCGTTTCTTTCCTCAAACCTCCATTCTCCTTTGTCTTCTTATTCCTTCCTCCAACACACCTCTCCTTTCTTTTACTTGCTCACTCATGAATAAATGAATGGGAGGGTCCTGTGCTCTGTGGAACTTCTTTGTGGACATAATGTTCTGTGTCACCTAGGGGAAGAAAGGAATATTGGGGATGATATCTATAGATCAAGCATGAAGTACGTTCTAAGCCTTTGCTTGCTAAAAGAGACAATTTACCCAAAGTTACCGTACAGCATTACTGCTACCAAAATGTCTCAGCAACTTTTGGGGATGACGCAAAAGAGAAAGTCATTTATTAATGACAATTGAAAAATCAACAAAAACCTTTAGATTTCCAGTGTCATTAGGCTGCTTCTATTGCTACTCCTTACCTGCCATGAAGACACGGATGCTGGTTGGGGCAAATGCAAAGACAAACTAGGGCTTTCCTTTGCCTCTCAGGCAGTTTAGACAGGCTGATGAAGAGAATGGAGTCTAAGGTAGGAGGAGAGAGTAAAGTGTCTCTCACCCCACAGGTCCTCGGTGCAAGATCAGCCCAAAGAGGAAGATCAAATATTTAGGAAAAATATTTTACCCAAAGAGTGAGCCAAACCCATCAGAATGACTTGCAACTAAAACTTTGGAATGAAAGGTTTCTAAACATTAAGGAATAGTGCCTTACTAAATATTACCTTTGGTATTTTTCAAAGTTGTTCTAAGCAATGAAGAACCATCATTTAAATGTGGCCTTTAAATGTGCAATTTTAATAAGATGTGAGAAGTTCACGATAGGGAAAAGCAGTCATTAAATTACTTGAGTTTTTAAGAATTATAGATTCCAACACTTCGAAGAGGGAAACAAAGGCTCTTTGAGATAACCTAATTTCTCAAAGTTCATTCTGTGCAACACTAGTCTCACAAGTTGCTGTTGTTATACAAACAAATGTGTTTATGATCAGATACACATGGGAAGAATGTCCCCTCTTAGAATTTTCAAGCGCATTAAAGGTTCTTAGAAGTCCTGCAATAAAGAAATCTGTTGTAACTTGTTAAATTATATATAGCATTTCCAAAACTTACTTAAAGAACATTTCTCTCACCTATAATACCTTCTAATATTCAGCTGAACACCTCTAAGAATACTGATCTGGCCCAACCTTCCCATTATATAGGTTAAAAAAATAATAGATACTAAAAGAGGTGGATTTAACCTCGATTACACAGCTATTTCGGGCATCAGCAAAATGTTAAAGCAAAACCATGGTGTGTCATCACCCTTGTTCTCTCACTGAGCCTAAATGCAGTCTTGGAATCTTCCATCAACAGAAGTTGGAGTGTGAAACTAAATCTATTTGTCATCTGTAAACAAGCATCCAGGTCTTTGGACTCTGGATTTCCAAAGAGACAACATCACCATCATTATCCTCACTGTTATCATCATTACAGCTGTCATCTACTGAGTATGTACTTGGTGCCAGCCACCGCACTATGGGTTTTACATGCATTATCTGCTTTAATCCTCACAGCAAACCTAAGAGAGAGTTAACAAGACAATCTCTACTCACACACAGGAGAGCTGAGAAACAGATGCCTTATGTATCCTGTACAAGGTCACCCAGTTTGAGAGTGGTTTAGCTGGCAACTTGGCTATGTCAAATGTGCACTCCCAGGATATGCCCTCAGTCCTGACCAAGCCATAAACATGATGATGAGTTAGGCCTAGGATAGCAGACTATTCCCAACAAGCCCTTTTTATCTTTAATTTTTATTCTAGGAACAACTCCCTAAGATGAAGCTAGAGTCTCCATCAGCAGATTTTAGAGTAGAGAAATGTGACATATGAACAAGTTCTGGGGTCTGCCCAAGATCTCAGAGAAAGAAAAAGGCCTAAGTGGGGTTAGAACATGGCACTGGGGGCGGGGTGCTGAACTGAGACCCTTTGGCTTTTTTCTCAGCTTGGCCTCATTCTCTGGAACATGCAGAATCCCCAGCTCTCTCTTTCTAGTCTCAAGAACTGCAAAGCGGTCAACCTGATCAAGAATCTCTAAGCAATAAAAGCACCACTTGCTCCAAGTGTAAGAGTGCTTATTACCTGCTAGGGCTCACCAGTTTCAAATGGAAACCTTCAAAAAAAGCAGCTGTGTGTGTTCACATCTTGTACCAGATGGGGTTCCAGAGCAAAGTGTCAGACAGAGCAGGGGCTTCATTTGGTGCTGGGATCTTGATAAAGCAGGAAGATGGGAGAACTTTCAGTTTACTTGGAGAATCCCTTTGAAGGGTGGATTCTTTTTTCCCTTTGCAGAGCACAATCATCTCAGTCAAGACATTAATGCACCTTTGTGACCCTACCAAGGCTCACTAACCTCATTACAGTAAGGCAGATGGGGCAGACCCACCTGTGGCCCATTACTAACTCCTCCAGGATTCGACTTCCTCCCGAGTCCTGGGGTGCTGGGCCTTGGCAACCTCCCAATCTGCAGGCAGCACTTGGCTTCCAGTCTACACTTCCAGGGCTTCTTCAGCTGGGGAGTGACTTTGCCTCCTTCCTCCTCCCCTCCCTCCATGGACCCTTGTGTAATTCTGCTGGGAGAGGGGCCAAAATATCCCTCGTGCCTGCCCCAGAGCAGCTGTATTTCCGTTCAGAGTCCATGAACCTCACCTGGCCATCTGCTGGGGAAAATACTGGGAGGAAGGTGTTATGTAAATATGAGAGTAGCCGAAGCTGATGGAGGAGCTCTGTTCTCCTTGTCAACTTTGATAAATCACGTACTCCCTCACTTGCTTCTCCTCTGCCTTCCCAGCAGCAAAGTGATTACTGAAGAAGCACCAGGAACACCTTTATGGAACAGAAATAGGTCTGACCGGATATATTCCACTCTCCCAGGGCCCCTACAAGCCTCTCTGCAAACATAAACAAGCAGCCCAGGCACCACCAAAGCTCCTCCACAGCCCCGCAAGTGCAGGAGCACAGACCAGCGAGGGTGGAGAAGCAGGGAAAACTAAGATGGCTTCTCTGATTTAACTGAATGAAAATTTTTCCCCAGTGAAATAAGAACCCAGTTACCAGGTACAAAGAAAATGATCAATATTTGTTTACTTCTAAAATGGGGAATGGATTCCCTTATGAAAATGCACAAACATCAAAAACAAATTCCTCAGTTATTTCTAGGCACTGTTTTTAATAGGATTCATACCCCTTCCCCCCTTTGTAACATCTGGTAAACCTCCACCAGAGACAAGTTGATTTCCTAGCCAGAATAATGCATTTCTGTCCATCACAACATAATTAATAATAATTTCCATATTTACTTGGCTTTCATCACACATCTCTTTGCACCAGTGAGGGAAGGCAGAGAAAGAAGGTGATCCCCTCTCAATCTGCTTGGCAACCATTCCCAGTGAGCCAAGAGTGCACCTTATTAAGATAATGGAACGTAAATCAAAGTGAATAGGTCCATACGCCATGCTGAGGGTATGTGTCCACTTGCACTGCTTGCCAGACAGCAAACAGGTCTGGAAATTAAACGTGAAAAATCAGTAAAGACATGAGGCCCATCACAGGAAGGGAGAACAGGACCCTGACAGTTCAGCTAATGCTTATAATCACAGTGATAAAGGATCCTAAATGGCTTCATTCCACCTTGTCACTCAGAACCCTAGCTGACACCCCTCACTCCTGCTACCTGCAGTGACCTTTGTCATGCTTGAGAAAATGGCTCCCTCTGTGAGCTCCCTCTTACAGAGTGGCCAGATGGGGCGGTTTTGCTCCATTATTTGTGCCTGTAAAGGGAAAATGCCAACAGGAAGATTCATTATGGTCCAGCCCATCTCTGCAAAGCTTCTCTGATTTATTAGGGCATAAACTGCTGTACGGGCTGTAATGAGACATAAATGTTCTGGAAGGCCTATGAACTCCAGGAGGAAACGCCTTGCCATCACACTTCTGTGCACCTAATTTATTAACAGCTTGTGCCGGCACAGCCTGGAAAATCCTGCCAACTCCACAATCTGCGCAGTCACCTTTGGGGTGGGCAAAGGAGAACGGGAAAAATGTGTCCAACTCAGACAAGTGACAGAAAACTTATGGGCATGTTGTAGGAAATGGGGAAGTCTTGCATGTTCTCCATAAACTCCTCAGTAGATATTTGGCCAAGCTTTCTATGGGGGAGAGCAAGGTTTCCCCAACCATGAGATGGCAAGATCAAACTGGACATTGTTATTTCAGTGTTTTCTTGGCCCTGATGGTACACAGGGACAAGCATGTGTATTTACTTCAGAGGATCTCCAGCCACTGCTTCAATTTCCTCTACCATCTGAAGGATACTTTCTCCAAGGCACTGTTTGCCCCAGCTTATTATAGAGCTCTTTGCAAAATGATTAGCATTTTTGCTCTCTAAAAATCACCCTTTTATTTCTAAATATAGAACAAAAAATTAACAACAGACCAGCCCATTTTTATATTTCCTTTAATATAATCAGTTTTTTTCTTAGATCATAATATGCATGTCTCTTTAATTCAATTTCGGTTGCATGTGCCAAACTTTATGAAAAGAATAAGATTAAGTAGTGAGCTGCCAAGAAAATATATGACATCCTGACTTGATATTAGGTATTAGGCATTTTATACTTTGTGTACTAATGAAAGGAGATCATCTTTTGTCACTGAAACATTCATTTACAAAATACTTCTTGAACATATACCAAGTCCTGGAGAACCAATAGAAATATACATGGCCCCAGTCCAGGACTGACTACATGATTTGTGGGGCTCAGTGAAAAATAAAATTGTGGGGCCCATTGTTCAAAAAAGTATTAAGGATTTCAAGATGGCAATAGCAGAGCATTAAGCCCAGCACGGGGCCCTTCTGACATGCAGCCCTTAGCAACGGCATGGTAGCATGCCCATGAAGATGGCTCTGAGACTGCCATGTGGAACACATAGTTTAGTAAAGGAGCCAAACAATAAGATAATACCACTGATGAGAATATAAGAAACAGACTTGTTAATGCACAGAGGAAAGGAGGATTGTCCCATGTGAAAGCATGACAAAAGAATATGACCTAGGCTGGGGGACAGGGCACAGAAAAGCATGCCTGAGTTGAAATCTGAAAGATGTGTGTGTTCTTGAGTAATAAATAGGAGTATCACAAGGGATAAAGCAGCATATGCAAATGTCCTCTGGGGGAGGGAGAGTGGTGCCTTGTCACAGAAAAAGCCCAGGTTTGAGGTGAAGCCTGAGAGATCCTAGATGCCCGACCTCAGGAAGGCCTTGCAAGCCATGTGAGGATTGTGATCTTTAAGGAATGTTGACAGCAAGCTCAAAGATAGAATCATCCTCTATCAATTACATGGGCTCTATTCCAGGGTCCTTGTCTCCTGCATCAAGTGAGTGATGGCTGAAGTGACAAACTGATTCATCACCAGAGCAATTCATAAGATCTGGTGAAAATATTTACTTTTATAACACCAGAAGGAACAGAATGATTTTGTTTTTAATTTAAAAGACAAAGAACTCTTGCTGCAAAGCAAATGCCAAGAGTGTGCTCACAGTGCATTTCTACACCTGAGGAATAAGCCTGTACAAACAGTGACTGAGATTTTGTCACTATAATTAAACACAGCGAAAGGCCAAGGGTGCCTCCCTGAACAATGGCAGGGCCCTACCCACACATTAACTTCATTCTTCTTGGTGCCCAGAGTGTTGGACCAAACATCTTGGAAGCACCCCTGTTGGCAGAGCTCAGCCTCCTGGACTCTACCAGGCTGTTCATACTTGATCAAATATTATTGTGCAAAGGAAGAATGAAGGCTAGGGTCCTTTTCTCTTAGACACATGTTAATGACTCAGCATGGAAAAAGAATAGGAATTCAAGGCACTGTATGTTTGATTGACCTACTTTTTAAAATTAGACTTAATTTGTTATTTTTAATATTTAAAGCATTCTCTTCCACACTCAGGGGATTTGCTTTTTTGGTCTTGAATCTTGAGGCCTACTGATGATATTTGTTCCTAAAATAGAATTTTCCTTAAACACTGCATAATAGTTATAAATAGCCCTTTGAGTTTTTGAATAAGAAAATTATTTTTCATGCCAAATCTGCTTTTTTTTTTTTTTTGCCATATCAAGTTAATATAAAACTCAAATTTAAAAATGCCTATTTTGACTCTTTTTATACATGGCCAAAATATTTATTACAATTTTTCAACAAACTTGACTGTGTCTCTTCTTGTAACTCAACAGATAGTGCTCGTTGATAACAAGCAATGCAACCATTTTCAGGGTTCAACACTGTGGCATTGAGTGAAAGTAGGAATGCTGTTTTATGGAATAACAGAAATAAAACAAAAACATGTTCATCTAACCACTGCAAGCACATGTGTCCCCTACAAATGGCATTTGGCCTTACTATTATTGCTTTCTCCAGCCTCTGCCTTAGAAGATGGTTACTGATTACATATCTATTTAGCACAAAACGAAACTGCAGGTGTCATATTTATTCTTAAAAAACAATTTATATCTCTCACTCGTGTAAGGTATCTTCAAATCCTTAGGTTATAGGATTCCAACATTATGTTTGAAAAAATAATTCAAGGAGGGGTCCTTTTTATGTGAATAGCTTATGAATGGATCCAATTCAGAGGTTTTTAGAACAATATTCATGTAGCAGTTACGCTGTGTCTGCCAGAATATAGATATGTGACTAACACAATGGGACCTGATCTTTGGGAATTTAAGCCAGAGTGAGCTACTTCTGCTAAAAACAGGAACAAACTAACCCTTTGGTCAAAAGAGTTCACGAATGGCTCGTTTGATGGAGGAAAATCCAATCCTAGAGCCAGAGAACTGTCCACAGATGTTCCACTGGAATTCAGCCACCAACCACATGGGTAGTTCTTATAAGGATTCCACTGCTCCAGGTGCTGGGCCAGACAGAAGGGGTCTGTTGGCACAAAGTGTTTCCAGCTGTGCTGTGGATAATGTAAGTCCAGGTTCCCCTTGCACTACCAGGTAATCCCTCAGTCACCTTGCATCATGCACCATAAAATAAGACTGATCTTTTCTCTTAGGAAAACTTGGTTTAATATCTTTTCAGGCCTTCCTTTCTATATGTATTTCAAGGGACAAATATGGAGAGGTGATGACTTCACAGAAAACAGCAAAAATGCCCTTGGTGCGTGTGGCCATCAGAAGAGATTCATGATTGCTTACATGAGAGGAGGAAACCAGTAGGCATCTCTGCATTTTCTCTATGCCTGTGTCAGCAATAGAGTTTGATAGATCTCCTCTTTATACTGTGCATCTTCACTATTAAATCTAGAAATTGAGGCAGAAACACTTCATAAACCTCACGCTGAATGGCTCCTTCTTGGCTCAGGTTCCATTCACTAATGGGATATGGAACAATCTACTTTTCAGGGAAATTTAGGCAGAGCTTTGTTCTAACTTTGTTTGGTTATCAATGACTAATTTATAAAGAAAAAAATTTTTATTTTCTATTTTATGCTATTGGAATGTAAGGCTATTTCTTACCTCATTTGTCTCAGAGACATTTCTTGTATTTTCCTCCAAATCAACTTTTCCTACATCTGTGTTGTTACCTTTTAAGCTGTCTATTGAGAAGTTAAAAGAATTTTTAGTTTCTCTTTTTACAAATAAGGAATTATTAGAAAGAAACTATTCCATTTTCCTCATAAATTTCTGTAATAGTCAAATACAGAATAATAAATCCTAAGGTAAATTTTTCTGACTTAGTTCTCTTCCACCTATATCCCTTCCTGATCAGATATTCATCCACCCATTTAAATACACATCTGCCCTCTCATCCAACCATCCAGGCGCTTATCTACCCATCTGTCCATCTATCCATCTATTCACCCTCCCACCAGCCTATCCAACTCTTTTACAGATCATGAAATGAAATTCAGAGTCAAAGAACTCATTTCCATTGGACTTGTCATTATTCTCTTCCTATCTCTGGCAGGTTTCGTTTTTTTGTTTTGTTTTATTTTTGTTTTTGTTTTTGTTTTTGGTATTATTAGCCTTAGTAATGCATGTGTGGGAGAATCTTTATGTTTTGGGATACTATAGCTACTTTACACATAGCCATTTACCAGTGTATGAAGCTAACTTATTTTCTTAGGGAGAATAAAAAAGAAGTACATCATAAAATAACTGTATTTTATTTCCAAAATCTGTGGCTGTAAATAAAGCTTTGTTCATTGAGCTTGAAGGCAAACCCCAGAGGACTGACTGGGAGCTCAGTGCTAAACAACAGACAGCTTGCCAAAGAGATGAATGCATTTCATTATCTTGAGTTTATTCCATAGGCATAATTAGAACTCCTTTGAGAAGTCAACTAATTATGTAATATCCAACAAAATATGTGAGGATTTCAATTTGGCATTAAGCAGAATCTATCAGGCTCTTTTTTAATTTATGATTTCCTATTAGAAGGGGAGCAAACAGGACAAGTCATTTCCACAGCAATGGTTTCTGATTAGAACCACTGGATAATATAAAGATGGAGTATATATCTTCCCCTTGGGGCATCACTGGAGAAAACACAGCTTAGATCAGCTGATATATTATTAGATGTCCCCGCTGTCCTACAGAAACACAGCTGCAGGTATATTATTTCTGGCTGGGACAACGGTAATGTGAGGGATAAGCAGAGACATCAAATGAACAACCTTTACTAGCTGGATCATTTTTTCCTTCCTATACATAGTCTGTACAAAGCAGGGTGATATGGTCTCAGCATAGAGGTTCCAGCTGAAGCTTTACTATGTCCCAGCATATTGCCGGTACCTCCATCTCCAGCCATCCCTCCTTGCTGAGCTTTCACTCTGACAGCGAACTCCAGCAAACTTGCTGGCCTTACAGAGAAAGCACCAGCCTCAGGACCCTCCTGCTCGGCCTTTTTCCATCTATAGGGGGTCTCACTTCCCAATGCAGGCCTAGGCAATGGCTTTGACCTTTTTTTCCAGAAAGCAAGATGAGGAAATGACATTGCATAATTCTTCAAAGTGTATCCCAGTGAGTTTCTCAAGTTTGTATAAAGAAAGGCAAAAATGGAATAACAAAGACATTTTTCAACAAGAGGAAAATGAGAAGCACAACCAGGCAGTTTCATTCTCAGGTAACTTATTAAACGAATGTGACTTTCTCCTCCAGAGCCCAAGTTACTCCTGGGTAAATTAGCTTCAGATGATGCTTAAAAAATGGTGAGGAAGTAAGCAATCCAAATGCTACGTGACTGCCAAGCAGCCACAAATGGTTCAATAGGTTTTTGAAAATTTTTCATGACAGAATATTTTGGAAGATGTAGATATGGCTTTTCTAGCTCAGAAAGGCAAGGGTGGGCCTTTAGGATAGTAAGAAACCACAAAGAAAAGGGATGGCTGACACGTGGCATGGGGGCCACCACTGTCTTTTTGTGCAAGGAAGACACTGCTCACTGGTCATAAACCTATCCATTTTTGAGCCAGATGGGCCCTTGCAACACTTCCCAAAAGAGCACTGCAGATAGCTACCTCCAGAGGCCAGAGCTAGCCCTCAAGACAAAACCTCCTTGCCTTCTTGGATTCAGCACAGACAGGTGGAGTTAATGAAAGAGTTAATATGATTTTCCACTCTTCCCACTTGCTTTGAGGGACTCTGATGAGAACTGGCCTGATCAAATCACCTTTAGGGAATGGAAAAATCTAACTCACCACACATGAAGGCAAGCACAGAAAGGAATGCTGGAGATGAACCAAGGATAGGCTGAACATAACTGCACCATCAGGCCACAAGAAGGGAAAACACAGACTTGAGGATAAAAAAAGGTGGCAGTGATGCCACTTTCTTCCTGTGTGTTGACTACCCTGTCTCTCACATGTCCAAATCCCCATCCTTGGGGTGCGGGGTTCGAGGCCTGGTGTGCACATGGCAAGGAGGGGAGTCAGCCCCCTTTCCCTTATGCATCTCACAGATGTGTCAGCTGGTATGAGTTAGCTGGGCAGTGACCACATTTTGGGGAGAAATCATCCATTGATTTATCACAGGGGGCATAAATCATAAATGCATTTAGTTGTCTTCATCGCCTTTCTTGTTATCCTGCCCCTCTGAAGTGAAATTAAGAGGCAGATGTATTATCTGGGATCAATTCCAGACCCCATTTGTGTTTTAAAAAAAGAAATCCAGGAAGGATTTCACACAACTCTTCTGCCACAGGTTGATCAAAGTCTCAGCGCCTTGAAGGCCAAGCCACCACCACACAGGTAACTCCGAGAGGCCTGGTGATGAGAGGGGTAGACACCACCACCCACACTAGCCCCTCGGCCCAGAGGGAGCTGAGGACAAAGTAGTTCCTGCACTGTCCCTAAAAATAAACTAACCCTCTCTTTGCCTCACAGACGTTGTGGCCCACAGAGCTTCCTGCATGAACTGGGCAGGTCATCGAGGCAATGGGAGAACAGATGGCAGTCAGTCACAGCTGCAAATTTTAAAATTAAGTCAATGAAAAAACTGGCCACAACAAAGGCAGGGAGGGATCCTTCCAGAAAGATCCGAAGGACTCCTTTCAAACTCTTTTGCATTATCAGGTCTCAAGTTTCATCTAGGTCTTTTCAGGGGTCCTGCTTCATTCACTCCATTCTCCTTCCTCAATAATTTTGTCCCATTTCCCTCACTGTTTCTGTGGGCCACAAGTACTACCACATGCCTTTTCTCATGGTTCTTGCAAAAAAACTAGAAAGGAACTACTATTAGTCAGGCAGGCCATTTTACAAATGAGAAGCTCAGAGAAATCAAGTGGCTTGTTTGAGGTCACATAGCTGAAGACTAAGTTGGGCATCGAATTGAGTCTCTCTGTCCTTCAAAATAAGACCCTCTGACTGAGTTTCTCCTAGTAGTTCTCCTCTTCTAAATCAACACTGAGAAAACGAATTTCTTTCCTGTCTTTTCTAAGCACTCTTACACATCCCACCAAGCACATCTGCCACGTGGACCTGAACAGCACAGGATTTCAGGAAAGAAGTGCAGCAAGCTCCTCGCCTTGGGGCACAGGGCAAGATCAGCACATGCTCTTGCTGCCTTGAAGCTAAGGGAGCAGCACAGGGTCAAGGCATGAAGGAGGTGAGTGCCTTTGGAGAATGAGGGACAGAGAGGGCCACCATTAATGCCCTAAAGGAACTCTTGGCTCTTCCTGACCAAGAGGACTTCCTGAACCCTTCACATTTCTCTGACTTTGTGCCTAAACCCTGCTGGATGCCATGCACAGTATTTACTCTATCAGGACTGGTAGAGACTTGCTTTAGACTTCTCTTTGTTTTAGTCAACATACTTCATTTACCTCTCAGGGATCACAGGTAAGTCATTTGAGGGGGATGTCAAGCCCCTTACCTGAAAGTTATTCTAGCCCTATTAGCACATGGTCTGTGTTCAGTCTGCAGTCACACACACATACATTCCCTTTTTCTCTCTCTCCTTCTCTCTTATAGCAAGCAGCGATTCTGTGCCTACATATCAAGTGCTGGGTATACACTGGTGACCAAGAGAGACATGGCATCCACTCTCATGGAGTTTATAATGTATGAAGAGTAAATCAAATAAACCCCAAAATGAATATCTAAGTTAACTATAATTGATGATGTCAGTAAGGAAAATTGCAAGTACTATGAAAGCCTATAGCAGGAAGAGAAGTGGTAGTCAGGCAGTGCATCACTGAAGAAATAGTGTTATATTTTTTAATATATATATAATATATACATATAAAACACAGTTCAAGCCAGAACTCAAACTGTAAGTCATCTATGTGAGCCATATGCCTGTTCCTTTAAGTATTTCTTGAAGGCCTGGAGAGCCCCCTATGTCAGATTGTTAACACCCTCAGTGAATCTATGGCAGCAACAAGGCAATTCTTAAATATTCTGCCTGGAAGAGACAGAAGCAGAGAGACCACACCCCAGAACCTGCACCCCATCTCCTTCTGATGTCAGGGAGCCAGTTGTCGATCTCTAGCCTAAGATGATTCTTGCTGGCTTTTTTTTTTGAAGGAGGTCTAGAATTTTTTTAATGAGAAGAGATCATAGCAGGGTATTTCCTAAATCCAGAGGAAGGGAAAGGATCAGTATTTTTAGGAGGGTTAAGATAATTATTCTGCGAGGAGAAAACATATTTTAGTAAGTATCTCTGTGGCTCACACAGATATCCTTCCATTTCTAGTCTGAATTGAAATAGTCTTCTTTGAAAATCTAAAACTATCACATTTTTTTTGTTTCTGTCCCACTGAAGCACAGAAACATACCATGTAAAAGTAAAACTAAAATGATCTAAATCTTAAAAGCCCTAAAGTTTCCATGAGCAATGAGAATCAGATTTATAAAACCAAGGGTTGGGAGTGTCAAATATTTAGGCTTCAGACCCAAAAGGCACCAGACACTTGCCCCAGCCAGATTAACCCTCTCCAAATCATAGGGAACCTTGGAAATTCATTCCAGAGCCTGATGTGGCCCCAAGAGACATGAAGCCATTCAGCTAATCCTTGTACATCTCACTTTCAGTTTGTGTTCCAGTGAAGATTTCCACATGGGCCTCTTTGCTTTGCAGTGAGGCACGCCAAGCAGTGGGCTTCCTGCTGGACGGTTAACATGAATCTCATACATGTCTCCCCCAAAGAGGCCCCATTAGTCACCACTATCAGCTGTTTAGTTTTTGAGATAGGAATCCCCAAGGAGTAAAGAGGATAGGACCAAATTTTTATTACATTATGGAATAGTGAACAACTAACCAAAGTCAACTTTAATGTGAAGATCTTGGGAGGGAGCAGAAAGGCTCTTGTGGGAGGCTCTGAGCAGAGAGAAGGGTCCAAAGCGCTGGGCTGAAGTAATGGATCATATTCACTAAGCCCTATAAATCTCCTCCCTTCATATGTTTTATAGAAATGATTAAGGTAAAGGTAGTTGGGTGGATACCAGGTCAATGGCCAACATCATTTAACATTGGGAGCCTCAGGTTTTATCCCCAGATGTTTGAGGAGGTAATACAAGGGTCAGCCTTTGGAGAATATTGGATTTCCCAAAATCTACTGGAAGAAAGAGCTTCATTTATGAGGTATAAAGGTGATTTCTCTACTAACAAAGTTAGCTAAAAAAGCAAAAGGCTCCTCTGTGATGAAGAGGAATAAGCATCGTGGAAGAAGCATGAGGTACCAGGAGGTGCAAGGCTCGGAGTCTGGTTTTCATTGGAGAATCCTTCCTGTTGGGCTCTTGGGATCAAGTTCAAAGTATAGGTCATTCCTCTGTGCATACAGCACTAAAGACACAAGGCTGTTAGGGATCAGTGTGGGGATACAGAAACCTTGCCTTAACTAAATCTACTTGTTCTTCCCTCCTTTCTACAAATGTTTCCTGAGCACCTACTATACATCTAGCACTGTGTCAAGTACTAAGCTGTGGGGGAGAACTAAATAGGAACTGATCTTGGGTCTACTGGAGAAGATAAACGTTGTGGAGAAAATGATACCAGTCACCAACCAGTACTGAATTAAGTGCTGCCAAGACATCACGTTGCTGGAAATTCTGCTACCTAGAAGCCTTTCACCAAGTCCCTGGGCACTCTCTGCCTTCCAAAGGAAGCATGCCAGGGAAGCCCTAGGCAGGCTCTGTCCACTCCAGGGCCTCAGACTATGGCCAGGTGCTGGAGAGCAAGTTAAAGCTAGGGCTTTGCAGTTGAGTTACTTTACCTGCTCTCAAGTTGGTTTTCTCATCTATAAAAGGGACGTACTATAAACATCTTTAAAAGTGCTGCAAGGAACAAATGAGATGATGTTTGTAATGTGCTCGGCTAAGTGCTGAGTAGCTTTCACTCATTCCTTCCAATAAGGCTCCCCGAGCACATGCTGCCTATTGGGCACTTGGGATACATCGACAAGAGACATCGTGTCCTGCTCTCACAGTCATGCTTCCAATGGATGGGACAACAAACACAATTTACTTCCATGGTATTGTTCATCTAATATATTACAAGATGAAAAATGCTATCGCTAGAAGGAAAGCATTAACTAAGATTGCTGGAGGTCAGGGCTGAGGGTAACTTTAAATCAGGCAGTCAGGGTAGATCTCAGTGAAAAGACGGTGTCTGGGCAAGGACCTGAAGGAAGTGAGAAGTGAGCCAATGTAGAAATCTGGGGCAAAGTGTCCCAGGCAGAGGGAACAGGAATTGCAGACCTCCAAAAGTGGCCATGTACCTAGCATGCCTAAAAGTAGTGGGCTGTGCAGAGGGCAGGAGGGGAGGGCAGTGGAGAATAGGTTGGAATGAACAGACACCCATCAGGTCAGACCTTGTTGGCCTCTCTTGGAATTTCGCCCTAATTTCAGCATGGAGTGGGGAGGCAGTAGAGGTTTGGATGTTCGCTGGCACAATTTTACTTTAGTTTTCAAAGTATCTGGCTGCTGTGTCAAGGACAAGCTTTAGAGTGCCTACTTCTGATAAAACAAAACTGAGAATTTGGAACAAATGTGATTTGATTACAATTTACATGCAGGTATAAGAGAGGCAGGGGCTAGAGAAGCACAGTTGGCTTCCAGGCCTACAAGCCACTGCCTCTGGCACACTGGACACCTTTCCCAACAGCAAGTGTGTGTTCTGCCCTCTTCTCCATCCTGCCAAGTCCCCTCACTGGCCCATCATACAAAGGAAACACAGGAAAATGGGCAACAGCTCTCCAGGTGAGATGATGAATCTATGGGGGCAGGTTCCAGTTAGCAGAGGCCCGGAGTCCCAGCTGGAAGAGCCCTTGATTTTCTTGGCCAAACCAGTTCATAGTCCATGGCCCCTTGCCAACAGGTTGTCATGCAGCTTCCCACCAAATCATCTACGGAGGGAGTTTTACAAAGGGAGCAAATGAGGTAACAAAGTAATTCAAGGCAGCCTAAGAGGAAACAAAACAAAAACAATCTCATAAATACAGACAAGAGATTGGTGGTTACCAGAAGGGAGGAGGGGTTGGGGAGGGCAAAATGGGTAAATGGGGTCAAACACATGGTGAAAGATAGTAACTAGACTTTTGGTGGGACGAATGCTATAGTGTACACAGATACAGAATCGTAATATTGTATACCTGAAACTTACAGATATTATTAACCAATGCTACCTCAATAAAAAATTAAGTTAAAAACCTTAATTAATTAATTAATTAATTAATAAAGCTTAGGATGATATTCGCAAAATAGGAAAAATAGAATTGAGCATTTATAAACCCACTCGACCAGCCACACCCATCCCCAAACCTGTTATGCCAAGTCGTGTGCTCTTCTGTTTCAAAGAGGTGCAGGCTGCCTGAGGACCTTTGTGTGGATGCACCCGCCGAGCCTGGCCAAGGATCCCACGGACCACAATCTCTGCTAACTAACATTCACTGAGTACATGCTGCCCCTAAGGACTTGCTAGACTCTGGTACTACTCATCTGCCCCAACAACCCTTTGAGGGCATCATGGTTCTTGTTCCTACCCTGTCATTTCCTAGATGAAGAAACTGAACACAGGGAGATTCCATCACTTGTCTAAAGACACACAGCTCAGAAATGATAAAGGCTGGACACCCGCCCAGGCAGTCTGAGCCTGGACCACCACTCTAGAAAAGTGATACCTAATATAAAAGCAACACTGCTTTTCAAATCTCTTTCTTATATTTCACTAATACAGACTGGTTGTTCCTCTGAATTGAAGAACATTAGCTCTATGTATCGTTAATTAATGATACTGAGTAGTCAAACAGATCTTGGTATTCTTTGTTAGGTACCAGAAGTTCAGGTAAACAGGACGATGCATATATACCTATTCATGAAACAAAGAAAAGGCCTAGAAATGTTTTTAAAATGAAGCTGAATATTTTAATCTCATAAGTCAACCAAGACACTGCATAAGATTAATTCATGTTCAAGGATAAAAGAGTACTATTTTCCACATCTGAAAAAATATTGCTACACCATCTTTAGTTCATCCAGTGCAACTGCATTTTAACTGTAACAGTTAAATATAACAGTTATGTGAGTGATTGGCAATCATGGTGATGATGCTGATGACACAGCATCATGTACTCCACCCGCTCTGTGCCCAGCACTAAGCTTGGTAGCACATCATCATGTTTAATTCTGAACAGCATTGCAAGGTGTATATAATTTGCCCCATTTTACAAATGGGGGAAACAGATTTTTCAGCATCCAGACACCACCCTCTTTCCATTAGACAGCACTACTTCTTTACCCCTACCCATTCCCTGAGAGCCCTACTCAACAGTCCAAGAGAAATAAAAACCCAGGAAATAAGAACTTGATGTGTCATTAGCCTGCAAATAGTGCTGAACGTATTCAGCAGGCTTCCACTTATTATTGGGTGTGGCAGCTAATAAGCTAATGTGCCTTGGCACCAGATCCACCAGGCTTCGTAAGGCTGGGGTAGGGGCTCTGCTAACCACATTTCTGCTTCGCCAGCTCTTTCTGGCAGAGCTCTGACACAAGAGTCTCTAGGGGCAAGCTGCAAGGATGGAAGAAGGAGAAGGGACTTGCTCCCTCCTCTTTGTTGCCTGTTGACTTTTTGTTCCCAGTGCCATCACTCTGGCAAGGCTTCTTCACCCTGGCAGGGTTGGTTGATTCCAGTAGCAGTGAATGAATCCAGTTTGTAGTTTTCCCAACACTCACAGAAACAGTTTCAACCCTTTCAGAGACCCCAAGACTCCCTCCTCAAAAGCCTAGGCCTCAGCCCCCCTGGACCCTCTTCTGAGCTCAGAGACCCCAGCATCTTTCAGCCAGGTGCCCTCCTCCGAGATCTGGGCCCCAGCCCCCCAAGTCCTCTCCTCTCAGCTCCTGAGTTTTAATAACCTCTTTCCTTCCCTGGCCCTCACGTGCTCTCCCACACCAGCCATAGGGGTGGCAATTGTTTCTTGCAGTTGCTACTTCCATGATACCCTAGACTTCTCTTTTTGCCCTTTCTGGTTAACAATTCTTAATATTAAATTCTCTCATTAAAAAAAAATGGCAGATATCTGCCCCTGACTGGACCCTGCATGATCTACCAGGGACATAACCATTCCCAGTGGCACATCTCAGAGTGCTTCAGCTGAGACAGTCTTTGCCAACCAAGCCATGGAGGGGGCACTAAAACCCTCATAAGTTTGATCTATGAGCTGCCATGCCTGCAGAGAATGGAATTCAGGAAACATTTTTTACCAGTCCCCCCCAACCTCCATCCCTCAGTTGCAGAGCACAGATATGGAGAGTCTGATGTGGCTAAAGATAAAGCCTCCAGCTTCATAGCTGTAGGCTCTGGGCAAGTGACTAAATCTCTCTGGGCCTGAGTCCTCTCACCTGTAAGAAGAAATTATCAATAGGAGTGTCTACCTATAGGGCGGAGCTAAGAATCAAATGAAAGAAAGCAAGTGTTTGACTTCGTGCCTAGCATGGGGGCAAGAAGACCTCTCTGTACAGTGGCTTTTGATATCCATTTACTGGAGGACAGCGAGGAGCTCACTGTCCCCCCACCTGCCTTTGGAAGACAGCAGTGCCTGGGCAGAGGCAGAGGCTGAGGCCGAGGCCCAACGCCAAGCACACTGAAGAGAAACAGCATTTGCAGCAGCAAGGGAGGTGCCCATGAGGCTATCTTGAGTCCCTGACGTGAAGTGATATTTCAATGGCTGGCAGCAGCTATGCATCAGTGAGCCTCGTTCCTAACTTGTCTCATCAGGTTCTTGCCAGAGTCACAAGATGTCTAATACCAACAGAAGTAATTAAAAATAAACTGGGAGACGGCGAACCATTTCGACTCTCCCTTCAGCAGCAAGGGGAGCCCACGTGAGCTCTCACTGCAGTGACTGAAAATGCCTTTTCCTGTCATACCATTGACTGACCACAAGAAATGAATGTTCCTGCTGTGTTCCTAAGACAGCTTTAGGATTTATCACTCTGGAAAAAATACAGCAATGACACAAACTCACCCAAAACTTTCAGACCAAAATGTGACTTCAGTCATGGAGGCAGAGGGAAGAAAAGGGAGGGATGGGACAGAGACGTGTAACCACCCAACTGAGCCCTGAAGTAAAACAGAAATAAGAAACAGGAGAACCTTGGTGCATTGACAGAAAATTTAAAAAAAAAAAAAGCCCACTCTGTAGTCTCCCACCCAACTGAAATCAATTATGCTGAGGCACATCAACAAGAAAACTGCATTCACAGCCCAGGTCCACGCCTGGTACATTGACTCCCCGACAGTAGTCAAAGAGCTTCTAAAACAATCAGTTCACGTGTCTCTCTGTTCAGAAGCCTCTGGACCCTGCCTGTCCTGCCAGCCTCCCCCATGACACTGTCCCTTCACCAACCAGGCTCCAGCTGCCTGCTCTTCATCCAGCTCCTCACACTCGCCCCGCTTCTCCTCCTCAGGGCTTTCGAAAATACTGTTTCCTCTGTTCTTCTTCACCTTCAGCTTCTTTTACTTACATGTGCTTCCCCCAGAGAGGCCTCCTTTGGCTACTCCATTCTCAGTGTGTGGCCTTTGCTTGTCTCCTTTGGGAGATTTATTATGGTTTCCAGTTAATTGGTCTTTTCATTTTTTTTTCTTTTTTTAAATTTTTTTTTTTGTGATCTGCTTTCTGCTCTCTGGGAGCTCCTTGGAGCTGCCATGTCAGCCCCATACCCCTGGGCTCTGGTACAATGGCCTGGGACATAGTGGGTCCTCAATAAAAATCCGTTGAATAAATTAGCCCCCATATAGTTACTTGCACTCTCTACTTCCCCTGCCATCCTCAAGCGCTCATGTTCATCTGGCTCCATGAAGTGAGAAACAGAACCAGAGTAGGGGGACAGCTTGAGACCCCCTCCTCTACAAGCAATTTGGCCTTAACTCATTCCCCAGTGGTATGTGGCCTTCGGTAAGTCCCTTCTCTCAAATGGCTCAAAGGAAAGCAAAGAAAATGCTTTATAAAATCATTTGAAAGTCAGAGAAAGAAACAGTGTAGTTTAAGAAAAAAGAAAGAAGAAAAAATTCCTTCCAAAGTACTTAAGATTGAGAGTTGGGTTCTTAAGGGAATAAGTGCTAACTGTGCTCGGAAACTCTGCTGCCTGAGTGGCCTACATCCCATGGAAAAAGGATGGAGGGGTTCCCAACCTTTCCAAAACCGTCCCTTTTCTGTACATCCGAAGCCTCCAGGACTTGGTGGGCTTGAGGCTTTAGCTTCCACATTAAGCCGAGGGAGGGAGGCCTGGGGCAAAACCCCCAAGAGTGCCCCTTTCTCAAAGGACAGTGATTTTCAACAGTGTTTGCAAAAGTGCTCCAAAGCCATGCCCCAAAACCATTTTGAGATCAAGACCTTCTCTTTATCCCCAGACCAAGGGCCCGCTTTGCTGTATCCCTCCTTGCCATTCCTGCCAGGCCACTGAGGATCCTCCAAGGACCCTGAGCCCTGGTTGGCTCTTGTAGGGCATCACAACTACTGGACTCACATTTATCCTAGAGATAGCTGGTAATAAAACCCAGAGCACGCATAACTGAAATAGCATTCACCTTAGAAGTCCTCTTGTCCTCTTAGAAGAGGAAACCGCTTACTTACACCCAGACAGACTCATCCTGAGGCTGCACAACTGCCCCCTCTTACTCTCTGCCTACAGTCCTGATGGGTCCTGAGATTCCCAAATCTCTGACATTCTGCAGACTCTCAAGCACCTTGGGTTGGGAAGGCCAAGGAAATGAACTTATTGTGCAGGTGACAGTGTGTGCAGGATGACAGCTCTTTCTCGGACCTAAGATCATTCTCTTTAGTTTTGCCCTCAAGATGTCTGCATCCCATTAGGGGTACAGTCTCAGGATTCGATGGCTGTGCTGTCTTTTCAGCTCCACCAAATGCTAGTGAAACCCTTACTTAATTTGAAACCCCGAATCGGTTAAGTAACCTCTTGGTACCTCAGTTTCCTCATCTGTGAAAAGGAGGTAATAAAAGTACCTGCCTCATAGGGTTTCTGTGTGAATTAAATACACACAAAGCATTTAGAACAGTGCTGGACACTCAGCACTCAATAAGAATAGCTCTTGTTACTTTTGTTTTATATACTGAGGTATAGAAAGCCAGTTTAAAGCATTCTCTTGTTGAGGCAGATTCTGTATCAAAGAAGTATATATTGAGCATTCTACTGTCACCTGTGTTTCTCACCACAGACCCAAGTGAAGGATAGTACAGGAACATCTAACAGGTACAGAAGGGTCACTGTATGATGCAAAATAAGAGTTATGAATCCATGACTAGGTCAATTCTGACTCCAGTGTGATGGGCGTTCCATAGGTGCCACTGTATGTGATTTGAGGGAGTCTGGTTTCCCGGGTCTTGGTAATGTGGAAATCTGATTCTCTCCAGGGTGTCCCCTCTGTTACTCCAGTGACCTGAAAACTGTGACACTCTGTCATGTGTCCATGTCACCACAAAATAGGGTTCCAGGGGCAGTTAGGACTAATATTTATGAAGATCCGATGTTGCTGGTACTGGCTACAGACCCAGGTTGGGTGCCTGAAGTTTGCTCTCCTTCTGCAACCTCATCACCATGCACTGTATCCCAACCCTAAGGGTAGCACTGAAGGAGAAGGGAGAGGACAGAAAGGACTCATGGCAGAAAAGCCAAAGGGGTGACTCCGCATGTCGAGGATGAGATAACCCACAGCATAAAGGGAAGTGTTTGCCATTGAATCTCCCACTCCTTTCACCACTTATTACGTGGCTATTAGAGATTATTTAAGTAGAAAATGCAATGGGAAGGTAGGGGGAAATTGCTACTACCATCCTGAATTGAATCAATACATAGAATTCCAAGAGCATCTCAATGACTTTAAACAATACACTGATTGATTCCTTTAGATCAGGGCTTGGCCAACATATTCTTAAAAGGCCAAATAGTTAAGTTTTTCAGGCTTTGTGGGCTACACAGTCTCTGTCACAACTATTCAACAGTAGACAACATATAAACAAATAGGTATGGCTGTGTTACAATAACACTTTATTTATGGACAGTAAAATTTGAATTTTATATAATTTTCACATGTCATTTAATATAGTTCTCCTTTTTTTTTGGACCATTTAAAAATGTGCAAATCATTTATAGCTCATAGGCCATACAAAGTAGTCAATGAGCCAGATTTGGCCCATGGGCCATAGTTTGCCCACCCGTTCTTTAAACCACTTATTTACTGTTTCTTGCCCATCCACTCTGCCTTGTGCATCAGGGGAAGTGATGATAAATAATACCATGACCTTTTTTTTAAGTTCAGTGGGAAGAACAACTACATAGATGGCAGGTATGACCATTTTTCTAATTTAAATGTAGGCAGCTTTATTTCTTGAGCAGATCCTGGAATGAGTCCCTTTCATGTTGAGAAGTTCATATTTTATTCCAAGTGTGTAAGAGCTGCTGTTAAGCCACAAACCAATGGATATTAGGCAAAAGTAAATGGCATCCAATAAATGAATAAATAGCTCCTCATTTCTGCTCTCAGAAATAAAATGACAGCAAGGGATACATTGCATAGGCAATCATTATGCTGCCTTCATAGACTCATAGTTAAATCACCAATAATGTATTCCTTCTTCCAAGCCATTTTAAAATGGTTTATTCAGAGTTGCCTTGAGCAAAGCCCTGGATAGTTTTAAAAGATGACACCCGCAAGTGCTCCTCTAGCCTGTTCCCTACTTCCTCTTTTTCCCACTTTCTGGGAACCCAGCTGCCATACTGTAAGGAAGTCCAGGTTATTTTATTGAGGAAAGAGGATTCACAGTGTGGCCTGGGAGGATTAGACACCACTTGGAGAGAGAGGCCATTGTAAGGAAGGTAGCCTAGTCAAGCTTTCGGCTACATGCACCTTCATGAGAGACCCCATTGACACTACGTGGAGCAGAATCACTACCCACTTAACCCACAGGCTGTAAGATATAATGAATTGTTATTTTAAGCCACTAAATTTACAGATGTTTTATAGTATTGCTATAAGTGATTGTCTTTCCTTTCTACCTTCTTCTTGCTTATTCTATTTGTTTTTTATTGCTGCATATCATATTACCACAAATGCAGCAGTTTAAATCAACACACATTTGTTATGTCACAGTTTCTTTGGGTCCAAAGTCTGGGTATAGCTTAGCTAGGTCTTCTGTTCATGGTCTCACAAGGCTGTAATCAAGGTGCTGACTGGGCTCTGTTTTCATCTGGTGGCCTGACTAAGGAAGACCCTGCCTCTTACTCATTCAGACTGTTGTACAATTCATTTCCTTGTGGCTATAAGATTGAGAGCCCAGCTTTTTGCTGACTGTTGGCTGGAGGATGCCCTCGGGTCCTTGTCACATGGGCTTCTTTGAAGAGTCACTCACTTCTTCAAACTGGCAAAGAGAGTCTCTCTGCCCTCAGGGCATGTTCAGTCCTTATTTTAAGGGTTTCCAATTAAATGAGGCCCACCCACATTAATATCCTTTTTGATTAGCTTAAAATTAACTGACTTGAGCCCTCAATTACATCTGCAAAGTACCCTCACCTTTACCATATTCTGTTAGTGAGAAGTAGATCACACAGGTCCCACCCACACTCACAGTGAGATTATACAAGGTGTTAATACCAGGGGAAAAGAATCATGACACTACTCTAGGGTGTCTGTACCATGTTTCTCAGTAGGGCTGGGATATGGTGCATGGTGGTGGGGCTGTTCAGAGTACAGAATGTGTCTCAAGGACTAACCAAATCAATGAAGATAAAAGACAGGCCCAGAAGTAATTATAGTACTGGACATCAAGCTATGCTTACCTTATGACAATTCTGAGTTTGAAGTTTAGGGCACAAAGAAAAGATGACCTGGCGGAGAAGAGGGAAAGCTTAGGGCAGACCCAAGAGTAAGGAGCAAATTCCCAAGGCTGGGTAATAAAAGAAATGTCTTGTGAAATAGCAAGCACTTATTAATCCAGATCCCCATACCCGTGGGCAGGTAAAGCATATGAGTGCAGTGGACTTAGAGGAAATGAGAGAGTGGTGAGGGTCCTGGCCAGATATATCATGCACCTGCCATCTAAGGAAGCAGCCATTTCTCAGCTCCAGTCATTTTTTTTCATACGAGAGTGTTGGCTCCAAAGTGCCAAGTGCATCTATTTATGAGGAAAACCAAAACTTTAAAATTTTATATACTATAACCAGATTTTTAAATGACAATCAGCAATTGGCTATAGTTTAAACAAAGTATGGACCAAAAGACGTACATCTATGCACTGGATTTGACTGAGGGAATAGGTCCTTGTAAAGGTTAACAGAGGGAAACAAAAGTGGCAGAGCCTACAGAGTAACTGAACTCTATTCCTTAGGCTATGTTCTATGGCAGTCATTCCCCAGGTGTGGTTCTCCCACCAGTAGCATCTGCATGACCTAGGAACTTGTTAGAAATGCACATTCTCAGGCCCCACCAACCCCTACTGAGTTAGAAACACTAGGAGTGGAGTAAGCAATGATTGTTGGAATAAGCCCTCCAGATGGCTGATGCTTACTCAGGTTTGAGAAAGCCTGTATTATAGGAACCAGGTTCTAGCCTTAAGATCATTTTTCCTTCTAAACCTATTTCCTGTTACTATAATCTGGAAGATTACCAACTACAGCATGACAAAACCCTCTACTAAATATCTAACATTCAAAATAATGAAGAGAGATGACTGCTTAGACATTGCCCATCATTTCACTTTAACACAGAGCTAAATACATTGTGGTTTTATGCACATTTATTACATGCACCTTCACGGAGAAGTCATTAAGAAGAGAATATATCTGTATAAGTGTGTATGTATGTATGTGTGTGTGTGTGTGTATGTACACACATATATACATATGAGCATATATATGTACATGAATGCTATGGAATGCTCCAGAATGGAGCAGAAAGGAAAGGGATCCTGTTATTAATTTTTAAACATAGAAAAAGACCCTTTTAGTACAGAAAATCTGCTTCTGCTTGATAATACTTTACAAGTAGATGAAACTGTTTTGTGCAACGTTGAAATTTCTAGGACCTTGGTTCAAATTAATCCAAGGAAGCACCTGGCCTAAAGTCAATACTGTTTCTTTGGAAGCATATGTTGAAATTTCTATTTTGTCTGAAAAATTATGACTCTGTAGACCTCATCCCATGCCTCTCCCTGCAAGAAAGGCCAGGATGTTTAAAAACAAATATTCCTGGGCAACTGCTATCCATCGAGAATCAGCAAGCAGGAGGGATTCATGTGATTCTGCACATAAAGACTCATGTGATAACACATTTGGTGTTAATGGAGCTGCATATGAAAAGGCCTCTTCATTTTTTTCTTTTATTTAAGGTGGTCCTAAATAATTCAAAATATTCTTCAACATGCTATGAGATGTCATGGCATCTGTGAGCATTCTATTTGACTGTAAAATGTTCATGATCCTACCCATGTTTACTAGCACTGTGTGGCCTCTCTCCTGAGCCCCTCAGTCACTCAGCCACCCCTAGGGTTTCACATTAGATACCGGCCATGTGCCCAGCACTGTGCTATAAGCTGCAGGCATGAATGTCTACCAAGCATGTTCTTCCCTTCACATTACATACATTTATCAGGAATTAACGCTGGCCTCTCCATCCCTGGAAATCACCACCTGAAATACTGTATCTAAAATCACCATGTCCAAGATAGTGAACAACTACCTTGTTCAGGGTTGGGTTCTTAAATCAGTGCTTACAGTGAGAGTTGCATTCAGCCAAATTTATTCCTAGATATCCCTTAGACAGGTGTCATGTCAGAGTTCCACCTTCTCTTAGTAAGTCTGGCACATCTAGCTTTTTCTCCAGCCTCAGAAGTGATGGTGTTTCTAAGGAGCATGTGTCCTCTTGGAAACCATGTTGTATAAAATGTATGCATCTTTAAAAACTAGACTCATACTTGGTGAGGTGAGATGCCTATGTTATCAGAGATGCATGGGGACCGCGAATGACTGAGAAAACATGGAACAGCATCTCACATTCCCTCAAGGTACATGCTCTCTGGATACAGCTGAGGGCACAGTTGTCATTTGTCTTCTATTTCTTTTTGGCCAAGTATAGATGCCAATTCCCAGAAATTAAATATACGAAGTAGAAAAAGCAGGATTGACTTGTTCTGGATGACCTATAGAGACAGTCAGACTGATGCCACTGGCACATGGGACTGACAAGTACCTTTGTGATACTCCCAGGTTAGTGCTGCCTTTGACTGACCTCTTTTTCCTGCTGAAATTTCAACATTTAGGTAAGATAGTAATCACCAATTGCCCATCTGCAGTTGGGTTCTAAAGTCATGGAAAACATGGATTACAGGTTCACATCAGAGATTTTGATTCTGTAGGTATAGAGTAGGGTCCAAGTATCCATAATTTAGAAGATCTCCCCAGGGAATTTAAAATGGCTAATATCTTGAGGAACCTCTGTGTTAAGGCACTCAAAAGGTACCCAAAATATTAATATCCGTTATTGATAATCTAACATACGGGTACAGAAGATAAATAAATGTCAACCATGAAACCAAAGAAGTAACTAAAAGAGGGAACAAGCTTTGACCAGAGTAGAGAACAGCACTGGAGGGATAGAGAGAAGCTTCTGGGTGGTAGTGAGGGTGTGAAGAGGAACTGTAGAAACACATAAACATAAAGGAGATGGCTGCAGGGCCACCAAGGCTGACTTTGCCATTTTATGGATGCTGGATCCACCAACTCTGGCTCTGTGGAAAAACAAAACAAAGAGAAGCACTGCCCAAAACGGGCAAGTGCACTTCACAATAATCTTTTCATCGAACACATTGAACATGTCTTTAAAAAGCCATAGTGTTCGATTTTGGTGAACCAAAAACACAAGGCTGAGAAAGCATACGTCATTATGAGATTAAATCTACATGAGACACTTATCTGTGGACAATCTGGAAGTTACAATACAGTAAATATTCTCCATGGACTGTACTTCATGGCTGACATCAACATCAACTTACCTTTCGATCTGGCCAATTGTGTTTTGCGAAGATTGTGTCATAGGTGTCCACCGCCCCATCAGTGATAAGCATGATGGCCTGACTGCAGATGCTTCCTTGTCCTGTGTGATTGAACTGTAGAAAGAAATAAGTTCAAAATTAAAACACATCAGAGAACTTTGTAAATCCATGAGACTTCAGAAGCACAAGGTCTTGGGCTTAGGAAGCCTTTCAAAAGGAGAGGTCGTCTGCATCACCAAAACAGAACCGACACAATGAGCCTTTCCCCATGCATGGATCACCAAATTTACTATCACAACTTAGAATGAAATATACACCACAGAAAGGATTTCTGAAACACACACACAGAAGGTGAGAAGTGAGATTCTAAGACACATAATCTCTTTTACCCTCAAGTGTGTACAGTGCTTCAGAATACAAGCCCAAAGGAGTTGGCATGAAGACCTTTTAGGAATATGCTATATGGGCAGCAGAATATGTATCAGGACATATCTCTTTCAAAATCTAAATATGTCTGGTTTGAATGGGTCTGATGCGCACAACTTGTACAATATAATAAAATCAAGGAGGTTTTAGACATGTAGAGCATAAAGTCAGGAACGAGACAATTTAGAACAGAAGCTTAAGCACCCTTTTTTTAGGGTTCGTTTTAAATATGTATTTCTTAGCATGTAACATTTTATATAAGTTTATGTATGCTGAAATTTCAAGATTGAGCCCATTAGTGTGCAAAACTCTAAATTTTTTCAACTTTCAATTTTACATAACATTTTAAAAAATCTCAGCTCTTATGAATGGTAGCTAGGGTGACCAGATTGCAGTTGCCAAAGCTTCAGGTGCTTCCCTTGAATCAGGGTGAAGAATTCTCTAATGAATATTATTAATGCTATAATTCAAAGCAACATCATGTCCTTTCAAAACCCTACAATTACATGACAATGCCAAGGCATGGGAAACATGCAAAAAGTCTTTAACCTTCAAAAGTGAAATGCCCTCCATTACAATCCATGAAGTTTATTCATTTATTCTAAAACTATTTTCTAAGTGACCATACAGTGCTGGCAATGTAACATACAAAATAATCCCTTCCATTATGCAGTTCATACTATATTTGGGGATACATATAAACCAAAATAAATAAGTAAGTTACGTTGTATGTTTGATAATGGTGATGCTAAGAGGGACAAAAGCAGAGAAAAGGAATAGGAAATGGGGAGGGGGCAACTTTGGAAAAAATAGTCAGTGAAGACTTCACTGAAAAGGTGACATTTGAGTAATACCTGAAGGAAGTGAGTATCTAGGGGAAAGGCATTCCCGAGAGGGCAAACAAAACAGTACATGCTGGGTACTGAGTAAGAGTGTGCCCAGCATGACCGTGAAACTGGGGAAAGATGGAGGCTGAGTTTGGATTTGCTGCTGCTTCCTTGTGAACCAGAGAGATGATAAAACATTCAAGTTGAAGTTTAATGTCAGTCTCTGAGTACTTAGAATTCATATGTGGAGTTTGAAATTACCATAACTTGAGAGAATACTATAATTAACTGGATGGATGGATAGATGGATGGATGGATGGATGGATGGATGGATGGATGGATGGATGGATAGATGGAATGAATTGCATTGTGGCCATAATGGGACAAAGCAAAGCCAATTCAAAAGATGCATGGGGTACCATGGTATAGTAGAAGGCACTCAATCCCATACAGCACCACAAACTGTGTGCCGGAGGTAAGTTCTCTTTCAGAGTGTCTTTCTCTTCATGTATAAAATGGGAATATCATATTTTCATGGTTGCTACAACATAGGTTAAATGTTCCTTATATGCTGGGCTACAAATATCAACTTAATCTTTACTAGCCTCTAAAGCAGATACTATCATATCTTCATTTTACAGGTGGGAACACTGAGGCACAGGGAGATTAGCTAACTTTCCCAAGGTCACACAGTTACTATCTGTCATAGCTGGAATTTGAACCAGGACATCCAACTCCAGAATCTACTTCCAGATTCAGCATATTCTACAGCCTCCCAATAATGAGATGAAGGTCCTTGAGTAGATAGTGATATGGTAGGGCTCCACAAACATTCTTTTACTTATTCCTTTTCCTCTCCAATCTTTCCAGGGCTCGAGGGTCTCTTGGCAGTCACCAGGGCCATCACCCTGAGAATAAGTGAGTACTTCTTAAATTTTGTTCCTTAGGCACTTGCCTCCTTGGCCTGGCTCTGGCAGCTACTCTTGCAACTCAGACTGGACAGGTATCCTTGAATTAATGAGCAGAAATGGTTCATAACACAAATTAGTAGGTAGATATACCTGAGAACTAAAGCCATATACCACAAAGCTTTGTATATAACTACTATTCTACTGTTTTTATTGACATAACTTATGGTTTCAGAAAACTCTTGCTAAGGAAGATAAAAATTACAAATAACTTTATTACTCATTCCAGGAACTTCCTGAGAGGTCCATCAACTCAATAGAAAGCATCAAAGGACAATTTATACCCTAAGACTCTTTGAACTCTGACCTTAAAATCTTCCCCTTACTGCATACACCAATCCTGCACTATAATATTAGGATTCTTACCTGGTGTTACTCAAGCCTCTTCCCTCTCCTCCACCCTGAAAGACCCAACTTCAACCAACCAAAATTCATGGTCACAATAAATGACTCTGTCCTCACCACACTGAGACGCTCCTAAAATTCTATTGTCATAGTGCATTTTCTTCCTTACTGCTGTTAAAGAAGAAAAAACAGCCTTGTAGCTTTTATCAACAGGTTGTTCTGAAGATGTTTGTGGGATCCTGCATTCAACACAGCCTTCAAGTTACTGAATAAACCCAGCAGCAGGCCTCTGAATAAAGGTTTTCTATACTTCTGGTCACAGAGACTGCACAAGGGGAAAAAATCAGGGCATCTTGGGGATGTTGTTCATGCAAACTCTCCCAAACAAAAGGCAAGGAAGAGGAGTAAATGACGATATCTGAATAATGCAGACTGCAAGAAGGAGCTGCCCAGGGCTGTTTATTTAAAAACATCACTTTTCTTTCTGGCTAGGTCCTTGGTATTCTCTGCAGCAATCTGCAGTTGGAGAATTTTGCAGAATGCAATTAAATTCAAATGCTTTGATGAGTAATATCTCTTCTCTTCATATTTATCTAGAACTTTTTTTTATTGAATAGCAAGAGTGATGAAAGTGTTTTCCATAATAATAACAATGATAAGGGCCTGATGATGAACTACAATTAGCTCAGTGATTCATCAGTTAGCAGTGAACATTTCAATGCATCCTGACATTTAAAGCATTTGGTTGTGATTAACAGTCTTTGAAATGTCACCGAATTTTATTTAATTGGCTAAGAAAAATTTTTAAAAGGTAATCACTGCAAAGATCATATTCATCGCCAAAAAAGATAATTGCAGTTGTCACATGACAAGGTAGATGCTAACTACTGTAGCAAACTGGCTCTCTGTTCTTACAGAATCTAATGAATGCACCAGAGATCAATAGCCAGAAGG